>CM065684.1:16644003-16687190 GCA_017654935.2 Phymorhynchus buccinoides
CATTCGTCTCATGGGCAAATTTGACTGAAATTTTCTTTATTTCATGAGATAATTGGGGTGGGCTTCTTACCCGCCCATGCGCTTTTTACCCCGTCTTCCCCTACTTTTTAGTGAGCCCCCAGTTTCTTCATATCTCTCTCTCTCTCTCTCTCTCTCTCTCTCTCTCTCTCTCTCTCTCTCTTCTATTCACATGTTGTTGTTTTGTTTTTTATAGAAAATTAGATTTACATACTGAAATTAATCTAAAATGATCAGATCAGTTCGTATTTTACAATGGCTAAAGATCCACCGATTGGATTGATTTTCTGTTGTTACCACAACTTGTGGCACAAGAATCGAAGTATTTGTATGTGTGGTGGGCGTTTTACCTTGCCCCACTTACTTTCCCCTACCTCAGTATCCGAAATTCCCCTATAGATCCAACTTCGATCATATCTTTCGAAATCTAAGCAAAAACGTCACTTTGTGAGATAAAAAAAAAAATACATTACGCATTCAAAATGGCAGAAGCTCCCAGAGGTACATTTGTCCCACCAGTCGAAGCAGACACACTATGGTATGTGTTGATTTGCCTTCTTACCTTATGGTCTACTAACTACTGTAGTAACTAACCGTAGAAGTAGCGGTAGTACTATTTTAGTAGAAGAAGTACTAGTAGAAGCAGCAACAGTAGTGATAAAACTAGCACTAGATGAGTAGATCTACTAAATCAATGATTATTGATTGGAGTCTGACACTGTCTGACACACGTTTTTTTCTCTCCCCTTGTCGGGAGTTGTCCGACGTTGTATTGGTCCGACGTTGTAAAGTCCGAAAATATAGACTGACAATAATAAAATGGTGCAGTGAATGTGATTGTGAATCAATGTACAAATCTCTCTCTCTCTCTCCCTGTCTCTGTCTGTCTCTCTTTCTCTCTGCCCCATTCTTCTTGAAAAAAGGTAGCACGTTTAAAAAAAGTAGCTCGCTACTATGAGAGTCTGTATTTGCGACAACCACAAATGTCACTCTTTCTTTACTTTAACCAAAAAGTGAAATTTGTGGTTCATGCTCAATGTCGCAAAATGCCGCAAATACAGACTCTCATAGGTAGCGAGCTACTTTTTTTTAACGAGCTACCCTTTTTCATGCGACACAGCCAACGTCGTGGCGTTGCTGTACAGTGGAACCTCCCTTATAAGACCTTAAAAAGTCATCCCAAATGAGGTCTTATAAGGGAGGGGTCTTATAAAGGGGGTAATTTTAATACTTACAAAGAAGGGCAATGTCTCAGAGAAGTTGGTCTTATGTGGGAGGGAGTCTTTTAATGGGAGGTCTTATAAGGGAGGGGTCTTATAAAGGAGGTAATTTTAATACTTACAAAGAAGGGCAATGTCACAGAGAAGTTGGTCTTATGTGGGAGGGAGTCTTTTAATGGGAGGTCTTATGTTCACTGTAGTAAGAGTTAGGGGGGGGGGGGGGGGGGGGGGGGGGGGGGGGGGGGGGGGGGGGGGGGGGGGGATTAGGAGGGGGGGGGGGGGGGGGGGGGGCAGAATCCAAATAGCATGACATAATTTACAAAGTATGAAAATCATCACCTCTCTCTCTTTCTCTGTTCGTTTCCAGTCCTCTCTTGATTAGTTGATATAATTCTATTTGATTGATCTGAACAATCTTGTTTCTTCTTCACAGATGTTGTTGTTGTTGTTGTTCCCTGGCTTAAAGACTCCAGGGATCATCCCAACAGCCGAAGCAATTGAACACTATGGAACAAATGCCCCAACTAGGGATGAGAACATTACGTGTGTGACCGTTTTTGATTACCCCGCCACGTGGGCAGCCACACTCCGAATTTGGAGGATTTTGGATTGATGATGTTATGCTAGGAGCTTGCCATGGCTAAAGACAATCCCCACATAACAATGCAGAACATAACAACATTTTGATGTAGCCTTGGTGTTCTAGCTTATGTCAACTGATCTGACACAGCCTTAAGCCAAGGCATTTCTTCACAGATGATAAATATATAATATTTTTAAATGGTACTGTTGCAGGAAAGACACAATCATTCGATACCGCAAGACACAGCTGTTCATCTGGCCAGACAGGTGGTCCTTCCTTGTGGATGAATACAAGAAGGTAACCACTATGCTAGTTGGCTTACTCAATCAATCAATCAATCAATATTTTTATTGTCCATTTTACAGGAAAGTCTTTCTGCAGCGATAAAACAATCAACAAAACAACACAACAAGACAGAGACATAGTATGTAGAAAAGATATGCGACTATTTTAAACACCTTGCGCACATACAATTCTTGGTCACACACACATACACACACATGCATACATATACACACACACACATCATGCGCACGCATACAACCATTTATCTACCCATCCATCTAACTTATACATACATACACACATGCTTACACATACATACAAACATAGAGCTTGCATTCACAATTTATATGTTTAAATACAAATATCTTAGTCTATATACATTCTACATGCATACACAAACATACATAGATGGGCCTACATAGATAGATACATCTATAGAAAGACAGATACATACATACATATACACATGCATACACACAATGACATGTACATACATACATACATACATGCATTCATACATGTGTTTGGAAAAAATATAAAGCAAACACATATGACACCACCATTGCACCAACGTTAGTCCAACACTGCCCCACCTCCCCACCCCCTCCCTTCCCCGCCCCCCTACCCCACATATTCATACCATTACTGGTGGTAATAATAGTAGTAGTAGTAGTAGTAGTAGTAGTAGTAGTAGTAGTAGTAGTTACTGTAGTGCTGGTGGTGGTAGTAGTAGTAGTAGTAGTAGTGGTGGTGGTGGTGGTAGTAGTAGTAGTAGTACCGGTAGTAGTAATGGTAATAGTAGTAGTCATATGAGTACTATGGCTTGAAGTGGGCCTCTTGTCCCTTTTTATTCATAGTAGTAGTAGTACCGGTAGTAGTAATGGTAATAGTAGTAGTCATATGAGTACTATGGCTTGAAGTGGGCCTCTTGTCCCTTTTTATTCATAGTAGTAGTAGTACCGGTAGTAGTAATGGTAATAGTAGTAGTCATATGAGTACTATGGCTTGAAGTGGGCCTCTTGTCCCTTTTTATTCATAGTAGTAGTAGTACCGGTAGTAGTAATGGTAATAGTAGTAGTCATATGAGTACTATGGCTTGAAGTGGGCCTCTTGTCCCTTTTTATTCATAGTAGTAGTAGTACCGGTAGTAGTAATGGTAATAGTAGTAGTCATATGAGTACTATGGCTTGAAGTGGGCCTCTTGTCCCTTTTCATTCATTTTTGCTTATATGGTATTTTTGCTTAAATGCCTTTACAAATCACATTAATAAGGAATTAGCAACACTAATGTTTTCTACCAATTTGGTCATGCATTAAATTGTAAAATTGAGTGTCTAACTAAATCCACGGGCAATAAAGTCAATCAAGCTCTGTACAAAGAAATTACACTATCGAGAGCAAAAGGCTTACAGCCTATAGCCTCTGTGAATCTGTGAATGGTACATGTTGTAGGTAGTTGCTACCTAAGCTAAAAAAAACAACTGCCTAACAGAAAAACAAAGTTTATCTAGGGACGGATTTTTTCATTCACCATTTAAAACAAATTCCTCCATCATCTCTGGAATACTATTGCACAAGATTTTTGAAAGTTAATATCATAGCCGTAGACTTTATATTAGTAGGAAGGTTATTCGAGTGCTGAACAAACACGATTAGAAAAGCAATATATATATATATAAATTATATACGAATGTTAAATGCTGCCCTCCTCAGAAACAAATTATCCTCACTTTTTCGTGTCTTGTCAGTCATGCTTTTAACAATGTTGAACAAAAAATTGTCATCAAATTCAATATCATCAGTGTTGTTAATGTTAATTAAGTCCCCTCTAATAAATCTTCTTCCCTTTAAAGATTGTAAATCAGACTTTCTTCCGTAGGCTTACTACATTTGTGTTTATGTGATGTCTCGCGGGTTTATATTAATACCAGGAGTTGCAGACTTTTAAATTGATAAGTGTAATGTTTGATTTCTAACTAACATTAGAGAACCAGCCTGGCAAAGACTCTCAAGTTATCGTGCTTTTACACTAATCCCTCACTCGATCATGCAATGTCCTTTGGATGATGTTGTTGTTGTTGTTGTCGTACCCTGGCTAAAAGACTCCAGCGATCATCCGAACAGCCGAAGCACTTGAACACTATGGTACAAGTGAATCAGGGCTCTGGGGATGAGACATTACATGTGTGACTGTTTTTGATTACCCCGTCACGTGGGCAGCCACACTCTGACTTCGGGGGGTCCTTTGGATGAGACTTCTTTAATTAAGCTCAAATCCTGAACATGGTATCTTTGAAATATTATATTAATCCAGGCATTTAAGAATATTATAACAGTCCAGTACACTAATCCCCGTGAAGATACAGAAAAGCAATCTCAGAAGCTTCCTTACACACTTCTGTACCTTTTATCGTCACAAGGCTAGACGGTGCTGTCGGTAAGTGGCTTTGGTAGGGGAGTTGTGTGCCTGAAGTGAAAGTTATCCACATCTAGGCCTATAAATTGTCATTATAAGAACATCACACGGCAATGTAGATTATTGTTTTTTTTTAAATCGGGACTTTCCTGGTGTTGCACTGCCTTCGGGCATTGCCTCCAGGATCGTTCCCACCATCTTTATCTCTATAAATGTCCCATATGTGTCTGTTGCAGACCGGAGGACGGTAAATGAATTTTCATTCTTCATCACACGGCAAGCCTAAGTGGATAACCCTACAAATATATTGTTAAAAGCTCGGGACTTTACTGGTGTTGCACTGCCTCCGGGCATTGCAGCCAGTATTGTTCCCACCATCTTTGTATTTACAAATGTCCCATATGTGTCTATGACCGAGAGGACGTAAAACATCATTTTCATCAAGTGGATAATCTGCAGTTGTAGAAATGCTGCCTTGACAGTCAACGTTAAATGTTTTTTTACTTTGACTTTGAAATATGTTCACTATAGTTGCAAGAGAGATGAATTTATGTCAGTACATTAATTAATAACCTTGTGCTTGTGTCAGAACCATTGATAATGTCTTTTGTACATTATTGAAGAAACAGATAATATCAGTTTTAAAAGTTCCTCCATTTCTTGGTTGTTTCCATTGTCCTATTAGATAATGGCCTTTATCATGACTGCGATTAATTATTCAACAAAGATAATTATCTGGAAAGGTTAATAAAATACAGCCTTAATGTTTGGTAAGAAAGGCAAGTGTGAAAATGCGGGGATAGCTGAGAAATGTAGGGGTGGTGGCAAAGTTCATTATTCCCTTGGGACAGTGAAGTCATCAAATTGGTTTGTATGTTCTGATGTGTAGCTTAGATGCTTACCACACATAGATGCATACGTGATACTAGTTAGTTAAAATTGCCTTCCTTTATTTTGTCCTTCAAGCTGAGAGAGGCGTTGGAGGGCAAACGTGCAGTGTCACCGTTCGACGAGAATCGCCCCATACCGAAGTGTTCCATGTTTTTGAAGCCAAAGACGGAAGAGGACGGGCATCTGCCTCCCATTCACAGCGACAGTCAGACTGTTGCCAAGTTCAGCCGCCATTTACCAGAGTAAGGCCTACGCTGACTTTGGCAAAGCATTTTTGTGATTTCAAATGAGAAAATCAAAATGAAAATTTGACTTGCTCTAGTTAAAGACATTAAAAGAGTGCAAGGAGTAACTGTTTCTTACCAGAAACAACGTGGTCACGTGTTGAAGACGAAGATGATTATGTCCTACGGGATGACCGCAGTAATGACCTAAAGGTTCACATTGCTTCAAATGACATTCACCCATTCTTCTAAATAATTCACTAAGCTAATAGCATTGGTGAAAGCATAACATTCTCTCAAACCTGAAATGACACGCTTCAATGTTCTATGAATCTTCCCAATCTGGCTGAAGTGGTGACCACATTAAAAATAATTCCTAATATGTGTGTGTTTGTGTATACAGGATGGGTGGGGGTGGTGTTAGAGAGAATTCCATATCTATCATCTTGTTTTAATCTGCCATCCATTTTGAAAGAAAGGTTTGATTTTATAAGACCGTGGATCCGGATGACAAGATGGCCAATCCTGAAAACTCTTTCTATCAGCTTTTTCAATCCTGATTTCAGGAGCATGCCTGAACTACTTTCACCCATGTCTAGGAGAACTGGAACATACAGTTCCACAGGAAAAAGTGTGAGATTTGTTATGGAATAAAGAGCACAGCATAACACATATGTAACCCAGCACCACGAAAAGGGCATTAAGTCGCTGGGCTAGTTTCTCACAACAGACTTGCAAAGTCAAAAATCTCATTTTTGGGGGTCATTTTTGAGTTATGGGTATTTTCGTGTTCTCTAACATCTTATCTTTTATATTTATAAAAGACAATCTTTAATATGGTCTCAGACTGATCTTATAAGTGCCTTAAAATGAGTACATACATGTAAATGCATTTTCTTCAGCTAGGCTAGACTTTAGACTGTTTTCTCAAAATGGCCGACGCTCACCCTACTAACTTTAGATGCTGATAACTTTGGAAATGAAAAAGATAAAAGAATGGTTCTTATAGAAAGAGAATTGTCTGAAGTTTTTGAAGGTATAATTTTCTCAGAAAGGTCATTTTGACACTTAATGTCCCTTTCGTGGTGCTGGGTCACATCTAGACTATGTATTGGTAACTGTGTGCAGAACGTCCAGTGGCTGGTATGGTCACAGACACCTCAAAGACGGCCGTAACCTAGTGATGGACCGTCAGAAGTGGGTCAAGCAGGATGTCAGGCAGCATGACCTCATCAAGCTCCTGAAATGGCCAATGGATTTCTATGACTGATCGTCTACGGAAGGGTTAATGGAGGAATCATTAGCATTGCATAGCATATTAGTAATGACTAGTTCAGTTTAGGTGCTTCCTCTTAGAATCCCATTCCCCGTGTGCTTATATAATTTAAGCCTATGACTAGGCCTCTTTAGGGAGCGGGTAGTCCCGTAGATGATCATTTTGTATATCATTGATTGTGTTTATTGATTCATTGTATTCATCTGTCAGGT
Source organism: Phymorhynchus buccinoides (assembly GCA_017654935.2). NCBI lineage: Eukaryota > Metazoa > Mollusca > Gastropoda > Neogastropoda > Raphitomidae > Phymorhynchus > Phymorhynchus buccinoides. The sequence goes on from CM065684.1 coordinate 16,651,129, forward strand.
TGTGTTTTGCTGTATCACCATTGTGTACATTTTTTTAACAATGTATGTATATGTACTACTGTATATGCATTATATTAATCGGTGTAAGTTTTAAGGCACGAACAAAAGCGCTTGTGCATGTCTAGACATGGCTATACAAAAACATTTTTAAAGGCAGAATTCTTTCTTTCTTTAAATTTTTTTTTTTTTAACTACATCTGTACTCAGAAACAGATTGATAAAAGTTAAAAAGTCGATTCTGTGAACATGGGTCAACATAATTGTTTTTTTAATAATTAAAAGCTTTAATATAAGAACAGACATGAACAGTAAAGTGCAGTTATTTCGATTTAAAAGCCTATTTTTAGCAATTACAAGTTGGCATTTTAAAAGAATTTTCTTATTAATTTATGAAAGTTTCAAAACATTTCAGTTTACAACTTCATTGTTACAACCATTTGAAAATGTTGCAATGAGCAAATTCTGGTGTGTTTTTTTAATAGTAATTTATCATTAACTTTGAATTAACGTTGAATATACATGTCAAGTTTGACTATTTAGAACTTGTATATTTTTGTAAAAAAAAATTATACTATATACTTTTTAGTAAGAAAACGTGTGTGTGTGTGTGTGTGTGTGTCTTACAGGGATTTCATTCTATCACACCTGTGCATGTGTGCGTGAACGAAGATATGGTTTTACGCCCTCTTTGGTCTTTCGGCCATGTCGGGCATTTGTAAATACAAAGATGGTGGAAACAATACTGGAGGCAATACCCGGAGGCAGTGCTAAACCAGTAAAATCCCGATTTTTAATAATACAGATATGTGTAGCAGTAACCACGCCTCGGTTAAACCTCATTGGCTATGGTACCACCACAAGAATATAATCTGAGTTATGCATGTGCACGTGCATAATGCATCTCTTTCTTATAGCAAAGACTCTAAAAGGGTAAGATGGACTACTTAAGAGTTACGGCGAGCCGGGCTGATAGAGTTATCGTTAGTGGGGTAGTTACACCATTCACAGTGGCGGCTATCCAAAGTATAACTGACTCATGAAAAGATAACTCTCAGGTTTGAAAAAAAGAGCTATGTAACCTAAATGTGTCACGTTTAAAAGGGACATAACCAGTGTTTCTGTCCTCACTACTCATATAGGGAAAAGGGACCGGATGTTAGTCTTTTCTTTTCAGTGTCTTTGCTTATAGTCTTTCCATTCTTCTTCTTCTTCTGTGTTCCCAGACTATACGGCCATAATGGGTAAGGTACATATGTGTCCGGTTTTCAGTTTTCACTGGTCTTCCCGCTGCGCACAGCCGACACATTCCGATTTCGGAGGAGCTCAAAGGAGAAAAATTATTTGGAGGATTGTTTTGGGGAAAAAAGGCAGAAGAATGGACCAATAAGTCAGAAAGATAATAGAGGACAGAAAGCAAAGGGAAAAGGCAGAGTCAAAGAGTGGCAGATTAGAGGAAGTTTCAAGCACAGAGCTTCCAGGTGGGGGAACTACTTTTACGAAAGATCCCCCGGTATCCCCACTGGGAGGTCCTTCCATTAAAAAAATGGGCAGCTTTGACAATTTATTTTAAAACAAGCGCGAAATCGCAATAGTTTGTGGCACGCGGTCTATTTTTACCACTCCAATCATGAGTCACCTCCCCTGGCTTTTCAATAATTTTAATCTGTAAACCAGAATGTTATCTCTGCACCATTTCGTAACTTTTTATATCTTTTGGAAAACATTTAAAACTATGTATCCTACTTATACTCATCAAAAGAAGCACCGCATACTCGTCGTGTCTGTTGTAGTGTCTGTATTACGTATGTTTATTATTTTGTACGCTTTTAAAATACATCATTTTAAAGAGCGGCCTCAATTTGAAGTGTAGCCTCGATTTGAAGTGTGACAATTTTGTCAAAATGTGCGACAATTTTGGACCGACCGACAAAGTGAGTTATAGGTTTGTGGCTTGAGCCACAAACAAAAACAGTGGTGCCAAGGAACTTGGCCTGTACACAGTTATACAATTTTTCAAATTAAGTAATGGATGCTTTCACTCTTGTCACATGATCCCTCCACTACTACCCCCCCCCCCCCCCCCTCCCAGCCCAGTCACTGAGCAAGTCAAGTAGGTGCCAAAGTCCCATGAAAATAATCTTTACAGGTACCTGTCTCATCGTTCATTAACCCTTTCACCGCCAAAGTCGCATTTTAGCACCACAGTGATTTAACACCTACGTCACTAAAAAGCATCAAATTGGTGTCTATTATTGAAAGACCTTATTGTCATAGTTTTGGGAAGTAAGGATATACCTTATTTTATATATGTCACCGAAGAATCTCCAAAACTGCGGATGGATTTTGTTCTCTAACCAGGTTAATTTAATGGACATTTTGGCTGAAATATGGCTGGCGGTGAAAGGGTTAAAGCTTCAAGATTTTTGTTGTTGTTTTCAAATTAATATTATTAAAATAAAAAGTAAAACAAAAGTGTCGCCAAGTAAGGTATCAAGCCATGTAGCGAAATAGTTAACCAATGAGGAACACCAGCTTTAGCGTTATAGCTCCATAAAAATTTGAAGTGATTCTGTGTGAAGTCAACAAAAAAAAATTAAATGAAAGAAACAACTCCCCCGAAGATGGAGTGTGGCTGCCCACGTGGCGGTGTAATCAAAAACGGTCACTACACGTAATGTTCTCATCCCTAGCTGGTGCATTTGTACCATAGTGTTAAAGGGCTTCGGCTTTGGGGATGATCCCTGGAGTCTTTTTTGCCAGGGTACATCGACAACAACAAATGAAATAAAGACACAAATACTTGCATCAGCCCTTGCCAAAAGTGGTGATTAAAAACACACCAAATAACAGACTAGGCACACTAGGTGCTAAAAATATGTACATTTAATATAGAAGTACATGGGTGCAACTTTTCCTGGTATACAAGGATTTTCTGTTTTTGAATTTTACCAGAAAAGGAATGTCCTTTTTTTAAATTTGTCAAACAAGATCTTTGTGTGCCTACTGTATTTTTGCAAACACTTTAAAATAAGTATTTGTATAAATTGTGGAAAAAGCAAACTAAAATACCTTCATAAATCATTTTTTTCTTTAGCTGCTGGGGGACATTACCCCTACTAGCCTTTCAGGTTTTTTCATTTTGTGTAGTTGCACCCATGTTGATCAATCTCAAATAATCTTCTGCTTCGTCAATCGCTCAGTTAGTTTCCTGTCATACGAGGCCAGATGAGTCATGCTGCTGTCGTGCGCCTAACTAAGAAACAGGTCCAGCATGTCCGTCTTTCACTGGAGATAATCTTTAGAGTTTCTAGAGAGAGAAAAAAGGCAGGATAATGGATAGTAAGATAATAGATGACAGTGAGCAAGCATAGGGAAAAGGCGGAGTCAAAGAGAGTGACAGATTAGAGGAAGTCACAAGCACAGAACTTACAGAAGGTGGAGGAACTACTTGTACAAAAGACCCCCGGTGTCCCCATGGGAGGGGATCGCACATAATAATAGAAACCAATACACACGCAAAGACAAAACAAAATGTCGCTGGATTCATTGCACTTTACTGAAATAGTCGAAACAAAATGAAACATTTCAACATGTTGGATGAACACACATGCACACACACTTTATCTACCTGAACCAGACAACACACACACACACAAGTTCATATGTCACATACCCCTCAAAGGCACACACACACATGTTCATCTATTGCATATCATACCCCCCAAAGACATTACTTTTAGATGCCAACGCGTTTTTCTTCTTTTTCTTACATCTTGCTAAGCTCAACAATTAATGTATCACATGTTTTCAAATATATTATAACCTGTAAAAATACACCCGGGTCGAATTTCTCTAGACGACGGTCACTGCGCGCATAACTGTTACACCAAAAGGGGTCTAAGAAACACTTTAGAAAACGTTTGCGGAAGAATATTACAAGCTCTTGTCAGATTGGTAAAAAAAAAAAAGAAATTATTTTAACCAAACTTTAATGGACCAATCAACAAGAAGAAATGTATTCACCCCATGCAAGTCACGTGATAGTTCGCCAAGAGATACCTTGGGAGTAGCCACAAAACATTTTCGACAAACGTCGGCGAAAGATGTGTTTCTTAGTACCGTTTTTTGCCGATTTGCGCTCACACTACGTAACGTTGGCCCTTGTGAAACGGCCCCCTGGTATTTGATAGCATTCCACTGCTCCATTCCTTTTCCACATTTCACCTTTTATATGTACATGTACACAGTTACCATCTATGCCCCACACTCCCCTAACCCCTCCCTGTCTTTTTTTAATTCTTTAATGTTGCCTAAATTGAAAGGGTAACTTGAATGACTTACAACTATACCAGCCTATGCAAAACAAGAACACTAAAGTTTGTGTTTCAAGTGTCACAAGTAGTTTTTTTAAAAATTTATTCATTTTTTATTTTTTGTTTTTTAATTCAAATTTCCTTCCACTTGACTCTCAGAATACTGATTTTTTTGTCTTCTCTAGTATCCATTTAAATCATGTAAAAGAACAAGCAGCAATACAGAACCTATCCAAGGCAAAATTCCGTTGGAATACTGATGTACCTAGTAAAAACAAAAACATTCACATGAACTTTAAAAAAACAAAGACCCCCCCCCCCCCCCCAAAACACACATTAAAAAACCGACATCACATTTTGCAAGTTCTATTAGTTTGCGGATACTGGCCGCCCCTCATTTTTTATCAAAAAAATTTTTTTTGCAAGTTACTGACTCGCATTCTGCGGTTTCAAGCTTCCACGCCGTGCCGCCATTGCTATGGTTTTGACGAGTAAGTCGAGGTAATTAACTCATAATTTTCACGAAGTGCTCTCCCCTATTTTTTCCACCGAAAAATCGTCTATTGACACGGCAAGAGTGCATTCCTAGCTCATGACCAATTGCCATCTTTTGCTTTATTTTAGTGGTGACTGAAAGGAATTTTTTTTTGGGCCATGCTTTTAGTTTTAATTCAATGGTGCTGTATTGTTAACTTTTGCGCAAGAAAGAGCAGGCAGACTCCATTTCCCCCCTTAAAAATTCAAACATTGCCAGAAAGAAAAATCATCTCAAAACATGTACCGTATTTTACGGACTATTGCATAAGTGAAAGACAAGGCATGTGTCTTGTCTTTTCTAATGGCTGCCTGAGTTTAGACCAAATCGTTTGCACGAAATTTCCACAATACAAGCTTTTTTATTTTATTTTTTAAAATTATTTTATACTTTTTTTCTTAGACTGAGACCCCTGCGCCTTATAATGTGAAGGATAATATAGTAAGAAAGTATAATAACAAAATCTGAATTTTGTGTAAAATTTGGAGTGTGCCTTATAATCAGGTGCGCCTTGTAGTAAGTAAAATATGGTAGTTTCTAAATGGACTTTTGTGACTTTTAGTTTTATAGGCAAAATCTACAAACATTTTACAGCCTTGATAAGTTGATTGAGAATTCATCTATTGTTCTTCTGTGACATATCTAAAATAAGGTCTATCCTTACATGACAAATGGATATAGATTTTCTTTTACATAGTGGACAGCGACTATTAAGGGTTAAATCATCTTTCCACATATAAAATCTATTAAAAAAAAATCTCAACTGTTCAGATTAATATGAAGAATGAAAAATAACAACAAAACACACTTACGACATCAACTGAATGAGATTATACGTTCCATGAAATCATCTTCATAAAACAACCTCCTAGAATTATGAAGCAAAGGGAAAAAAGCCTGCGAACCAAAAACAATTGCTGTCTTTTCAATTGAAAAACACAAATTACATCAAATGAATGAGATTATATATTCCATGAAATCATTTTCATGAAACAACCTCCTAGAATTAGGAAATAAAGACCTGCAAACGAAATTATTATCCTTTTTAATGTCAAATTGCATTTGATAAATCCCATACACCATTCCCATGCAACAAAGTGCAAGTCACTGAAGAAAATTCTTTGATGAAATGTATCTCTTAAAAGAAAAAGATAAAGCAACTAAGCAAGTACTGAAGACAATTGTTTTTTTCTTTCTTTTCCATTCAACATTAGCAGACATGCAATGCATACAAGAATGCAGTCACACAAACCCCGGATAACCATTCAGACGACCATACCATTTTGTGGGACACAAACACAATTAAAATATATAATATTATTAGAAGGTCCAGTCTTTCCTTATAGTCCGACCACCGTTCACACCGTTACCAAAAAAAATCACAGATGGGCTCACTGTTGCACCAATGATGGACACCCCCCCCAAAGTCAAAACCCATCAAGCCAGGATGGGAGTGCTGAAACCATGAGCAATTGTATTCTACAATAATAATACAACAGTATTTACTGCACAGCAATAGGGGGGGGGGGGGGGGGGGGGGGGGACCAGATCTGAACAATACCAGGTCTATAAATCTGCATAAATAATGTCATTCTTTGTGTCAATGCATACATGCATCCCTCCAAAAGAGCAAAACATTTAAAAAACAACATATTTTGCACAAAGCCTCTGGGAATCTAGACAGTTCCCATGATCTCAGTCTCTTCACATGACTAGCCCCAAAAAATCGGTCACCGAACATTTAAAAAAAAAAAAAAGAATCCTTCCTACAGAATTTCACTTAAAAACAAAAGTATGGAGATTGTTTTCCCAAGCTTTCTTATTCGACACACACATGCAAGCATACATTCACACTCATGTACCTTAATTTTTTATTTTTTTTTAAAGCATGTTGCACATGTAGCTCTTATAACTGTCAGGCATGGTAGACCTCCGCGAATCACGGAAAACCCGCGAAAGTCAAAATTTGACACCCCCCCCAAAAAAAAAAACACAAAAAAAAACCGGGGTAAAAATTCGCTTGGGTGCCTAAAAATTACGTGTGTTACAACCTATGCAATCGTTTCGCGGAACCGGATGTGAATGACTGAACAAGCAGCTTCCCGCCAAAGTTAGCAGTTGTGCGCGGCCTAGCTTACGTCACACGTTTCCAGACTTGTGATCCTAGTGCTTCTTTTTCTTCTTCATTTTGACGCCCAACTTCATCATTTTAGTTTGAGTCGACATCTTTCAAATGAAATGCAGAATCGGTTGGATATTCTTCCGCGAAACTCACTTTGCCCCCACTACCATGCCTGAACTGTACTAAAGTGGTGATCGTCTGTTGTACACTCCACAATTATATTCAATAGAACGCTTTCCAACAGAAATAATCTGAAGACATGCATCTCACTTTTCAAGCATACTGATAGTGATACTCTCTTAGTTTGATGTGCATGCGCACACATACACAAAGCATGCATTCACATGCAAGCACACACACATTCTCTTACACAAATTTCATGCATTTCTAAACTAAAGAAAAATCTGCAGCGTACATGGGTGCTCCTGGGAAATTTCAAAAATCCTGCAAGGCAGGGGTCCAGGGGCCCTGGCGGAGTGCAGGGACAGCGCCCCTCCTGGGGGTTCCGGGGGAGGGGGGCAATGTCCCCTGGAAGCTGAAGGGAAACAACAGTTTCCAATGTAACTGACAGGCTCTCGTTGCACTTTCACTTCTGGTTAAACATCATGACCTCTATAACCAGCAAAATGCATCTTCTCAAATTCTCATAATCCGGCGACGCCGACTCCAGGCAAATCAAAAAAATCCTGAACTTCAGGACATCCTGAAAGCAGGAGCATCCATGAGCATACCCATGTATTGATCACAGCATAAACAAGTGGAACTTCAACTCTTTACCAAAAGGGAGTCATGACTCACTCTGGTACAATTTTGTGGTTAACACTGTACTAAAACGCTCTGTGTGAGTTAAGTAAACACTTGATTAAAACGATCCACAACAGCCATAGTGGAACCTCCCTGTTAAGACCTACAAAAATCATCCAAAATTATGTCTTAAAGGGTGGGGTCTTATAAGGGAGGTAATTTTAATACTTGCAAAGAAGGGCAATGTCTCGGAGAAGCAGTTCTTATATGTGAGGGAGTCTTATAATGGGAGGTCTTATAAGGGAGGTTCCACTGTATCTTGTCTTCAAGCCCAAACAAAAATTGAGGGGCTTTGTCTAGTGCCAATCCATGACTGGTGCACACAACATCCCAGAATATTATGTGATACTAACTATAGAAAATCCTTTAGCTATATTTGATGTTTGCTGTTTAATTGTTTGTCTGTGTTGATAAAGGCGCATTCGCCGAAATATCCAGTAGTTTTGTTTTGTCTCTTGTGAATAAAATAACGTCACTTTGCACTTGTCGTGTAGTTGTTTGTTTGCTGTATATAGAAAATACAGTAAAACCTCTATTTCAAGACTTCCAAAATGTCAGGAAAAATCGGTCTTAAACAGGAGGTGTCTTATAACGGAGATCATTTTTATACATAAATTATAGTAAGATACATTAAATCTGTGGCCCTCCCCAAAAATCAGTCTTAAATGAGAGGTCTTTTAACGGAGGGTCTTATAATAGAGATATGAACCAGTCTTGAATGAGAGGTCTTTTAACGGAGGGTCTTATAATAGAGATATGAACCAGTCTTGAATGAGAGGTCTTTTAACGGAGGGTCTTATAATAGAGATTTGAACCAGTCTTGAATGAGAGGTCTTTTAACGGAGGGTCTTATAATAGAGATATGAACCAGTCTTGAATGAGAGGTCTTTTAACGGAGGGTCTTATAATAGAGATATGAACCAGTCTTGAATGAGAGGTCTTTTAACGGAGGGTCTTATAATAGAGATTTGAACCAGTCTTGAATGAGAGGTCTTTTAACGGAGGGTCTTATAATAGAGATATGAACCAGTCTTGAATGAGAGGTCTTTTAACGGAGGGTCTTATAACAGAGGTTTGACTGTAGTAGTAGTTAACCCTAGTGTCCCGTAACACTAAAACTATCAAAAGGCCTATTTAGAAAATCAGGCATGGTAGACCTCCGCGAATCACGGAAAACCCGCGAAAGTTAAAACTTGACTAAAAAAAAAAGCTGGGGTAAAAATTTGCTTGGGTGCCTAAAAATTACATGCGGTAAAACTTATGCAATCGCTTCGCGGAACCAGATGTGAATGACTGAACAAGCAACTTCCCGCTGAAGTTAGCTGTCGTGCGCGGCCTAGCTCACGCCACACGTTTCCAGATTTGTGATCCTAGTGCTTCTTTTTCTTCTTCTTCATTTTGACGCCCAACTTCATCATTTTAGTTTGAGTCGACATCTTTCAAATGAAATGCAGAATCGGTCGGACATTCTTCAGCGAAACTCTCTTTGCCCCCACTACCATGCCTGAAAATGCACAAAGAACCACCTGTTTTCACATTGGATAGATATTATGATTGCACTATTATATACTACAAAAATACTGCTGTTTTTAAGTTCATGTTGTATGAGAACAAGAAGCATGATCAATTTCTTGGATGACAGGAAAATTGCAAACAAGAAACGGGTGGGGGTTGGGTTTAATTTCAAAACCCTCTTGCACAAGCTAGCTGAACAGATGAAAATACTTGTTTTAAACTGAAGTGGATATACATGAAAAGTTCACTAGTTTAAATTGAAGCAAACAAGTGAATCTGAATGCAATGATTTAACCTGAAGTGGATATATATTAAAAGTTCACTAGTTTAAATTGAAGCAAACAAGTGAATCTGAATGCAATGATTTAAACTGAAGTGGATATAATAATATGAAAAGTTCACTAGTTTAAATTGAAGCAAATCTGAATGCAATGATTATTCAAACTAAACCAAGGGCACTTTTCATTGCTTTTGTTGTTTATTTGTTGATAAACAACGTTTTGTTTGTTTTTAGAATAATGCTTAAATAGAACTAAAACCAAGAAAACCATTTTTAACATTCTAACTTTCCATGAGAGTGAGAGAGAGAGAGTGAGAGAAAGAGTGAGAGAGAGAAAGAGAGAGAGAGAGAGAGAGAGAGAGAGAGAGAGAGAGAGAGAGAGAGAGAGAGAGAGCAAAGTTCAGATTGTTTTCAGACTTCATGGGTCATATGACCCCTGACTACAGAAAATGAGGGGCCACTAAATTTTAAACCTAAATTTCATTACAATGCATTATGCGTGTAGGCACATGTGTGTGCGTGTGAACGCGTGCAGGGGAGTGTGTGTATGAACAAAACTGAACTTTTATTGCCATAAAAAGTCAAGGTGTTATTGGGCAAACATACAGTATAAGAGAGAGAGAGAGAGAGAGAGAGAGAGAGAGAGAGAGAGAGGGGGGGGGGGGAAACTGTTTAGCTTAGCACATAAGTTTACCGTCATGAACTGATGTAGTTGTAATTCTCAGGGATGTGAGAGAACCCCAAACAAAAAAGCGTAGCCGAAGGTATTGTCAAAGTACTCAAACAAACCTTTGACTCGCATCCTTCGTCGATCTCCTCTTTCCTCACATCTATGGTGTGATAAATAATGTTCATGGTTGACGATGAAACAGTCACTCAATAGCTTTGAAAACATCCAAATCCTCCTTCGAAATCATAGCCGAACGAATAAAAAAATAACGCATTGCCAATGGACGTTAACTGACCAACCACAGAGAAGGTTATCAATTCAGTCAAGGGAATGTACTCGCGCTACAAACTGCTTTTCGTTTTCACTCTGTGTGTCGCAAAGAAAGTCTACCGAACTCGACAATCTGTACAATCGTCTCTCTCTGTACTTTTTTTATTTTTTTAGTCAAACAGAAAAAGCGCATTTACGCGCTTACGCGTATCTCTCACATCCCTGAATTCTACACAAAGAAAACAAAGATCATGCACGTTTTCGTGCTTACAAAACCTTTTTTAGGATGATCAAAGGATGAAATAGTGAGGCCAAGAGAGGAGATAACGAAATTGAACAAAGGGTGAATACTCTCTTTCTAATTAACTCCCCCCTCCACCAAAGTTGATTACGATACCAATCACCTAGCAGTGCGTGGTGGAGGGGAGTTAATTAGAAAGAGAGTATTCACTCTTTTTTTAGGATGACTAAACGACGTATAATGTTGTGAAGTATTTGTGACCTTATAGAAAAAGTAGGGGCTTAGGCCTAAAATCTGATTTAACAATTCATATTCGGTTTCGTATCCTGCTTAAAAATTGGCATGCGCCACACAGGCGCATTGCAAGGTCTAAACATGCGTCATTTTGAAAAATTACGCGTGAATGGCTTGGGCGCGCCAACAATCTGAAGCTCTGGAGGGAGGGAGAGAGAGAGAGAGAGAGAGAGAGAGAGAGAGAGAGAGAGAGAGAGAGAGAGAGAGAGAGAGAGAGAGAGAGAGAGAGAGAGAGAGAGAGAGAGAGAGAGAGAGAGAGAGAGGACTGACTGACAGAGAGAAGAAGAAGAAAAAGAACAAAAAACTGTTACTGATGATGATGCAATGAAATGGTTGAAAAGAATACATGTTAGAGATTCAAGTGAAACGATTTTCTACAAGCAGTGAGTGCGGCCTCAATGACTGAGGTTCAATAGGGCATTTGCCACATGAGGATGACCTTGAAATTCACCGAGTTGAACTTAGAGAGTTCAATTAGAAAGGTCAGCGTAACTCGGGCAGAACGAGTGCTGGAAAATGAGTAGTCTAATATAAAGAACGAACACTTGTGGCGAATGCCATATTATCAATGATAAACCACTGAATCCCAAACAATACATTTACTAACTCACAAATCTTAACAGTATTTACGCTAAAATACATGATTAATGAAGGGTCACCGAAGCACATTATTGTGAATATAAACTTGACACTGAAGTTACTTGAGTCAGTAAACCAACCACACTTGACTTGTGATTCGTAGGAACACAAATTGAATCAATACAAACCAGGCGAAGGGTCCCCAAACCTGAAACTAGGAATTCCCCAAACCGAAAACCTGAAACCAATCTAAACGGCAAGTTCCAATTTCTTGTTAACCTGAAAATGAACAATACTTATGCAACACTTTGAATACTTACATTAATGAATCTTGCGTGTATCAGATCGCTTGTTTGAAGCCATGTCCAATGCTGGATAATGAGAGATTTAAATCCATTGATATCAGTGTCTACAACACAGGGGCTGTTGGTGTGTTCTTGTAATCATTTTTGCTGTTCAGAAAGAATTTACTACGTTGTCCTCACTTCAACACTTTTTCCAGTCATGTTTGGTCACTCAAAGATCATTTACTATGTTGTGCTCCCTTCCACACTTTTTCCAGTCATTTTTGGTCACTCAAAGATCATTTACTATGTTGTGCTCCCTTCCACACTTTTTCCAGTCATTTTTGGTCACTCAAAGATCATTTACTATGTTGTGCTCCCTTCCACACTTTTTCCAGTCATGTTTGCACACAAAAGCACACTCCCGGTGAATCGATCTTTTGGCACCAAACTTCTAAGCACATTCCATCACTGCTAGTGCTTTGTTTTTGTAAACCAGTCCCATTTCCACTTGTTTTTAACACCCTTTTCCAATCTTAGACACATCTGCTCCTGATGACAATACCCTCATGTTGTTGAATTTACACTCAACGTGTTGCAGTCAATACAATTTCAGTTAAGGGAGAAGACGCGCGAACCGGAACTTGAAAATGGCAGTCAACGTCACGGGACATCAAGGGACATCACTGACGACAAAAGACGAATTGCCTCCCTTGTTTATGTTCATCTTATCGTCTGCTACTTCGGCCAATACATGTACGATGTTTGTAATCGTCACTTGTTTCTCCGATGCCGGAATTTTTTTTTCCAAACTAACTGAAAAACCGGAGATTACATTTTTTAGTAATCTCAAAACCGGAAATCAGGCATATACCGGAAATGACCACCCCTGCAGACGTGTGTAAAACACAGAACTGAAATAGGATAAGTCTTGCACTGACCTGCCTTTATGATTACACAGGTCTAAAAAATCAGAAGTAAATGATATTTAAAACTTTTCCAGAAATACTGGAAGCATTAACACACATACACATACCACATTTAAAAAACCCAACCCAATAATAATTGTTTAAACAGTTTTAGTACCCGGCGTGTGAAAAAAAAAGCTCCTAGACACATTCATTAAAATAAATTAAACCAGGTAAACTAACAAGCGAAACAAAGCAAAACATAAACCTTCACAATACTTACAAAAAAATGACACTGGTCAGCTCTTTGCATATTACAATTTTATGGTCAACCAAGCACTGCATAAACAAAGCTCCTACTTTGGCTTTAAAAAAAAAAATACTATTACTAGTAAATGGTTTTGTTAACTTAACACTAGTTACAGATTAATTAAATGATGCCATTTGCAATTGCATAACTCAAATCTCAATACAAATCATTTTTAAAAAATCAGAATAAAAGTTTTTAAAACGCAACAGAATATGCACACATGTGCAACCCCTCTTTTCTTCCGAAATGAGAATAAGAAAAAAATACAACAAAATATGCACACGTGCACAACCCATATTTGTATCCCTTTTCTTCCTTTTGACACGCATGCGCACATTCAAAATGTTCCTCACATACATCAAATAACAACAGTAATGGGGAAAACTTCTTTTTCTGTGGTGGCGACCAACTTCTTTATACAGAAGTAACCGTACGCACTTAGGGATGTGACCATAGAAAAAGAAAGAAAAATGAAAGAAACAAAGAAACTTCAATTAGTGTTATCATAAACTATTTAGGCTTAACCAAAAAATGTATGTAAACTATATGCAGACTAACAAAACTATTTCGTCTGATCTGAAAGCACTTTTTATTTTATTTTAAAGAGACAATGTTTAACGAAAAACTGATGCAGATGAATGTGAATTTTTAATCGAGATAATGGTTCAGGCATCTGAAGAGTCTGAAGTCCAATCCTCTGAAAACCGTGATAAAAGGACCAAGAATGAAGAGGGACAACACTGAAATTCAGTTCCCTGGACTTCCCAGCATGACCAAAAAGGCATAGTAAAGTAAGAAATCACTTTAAAATGCTATTTAACAGAAAAGATCAAAGGAAAGAAAAATTGTTTTTAAATGCAAAACCTCTGTGATCGACGAAGAAGAAGCAAAACCTGACAGTAGAAGCCAATCCTCTGTCACTAGTGTCAAAAATTCTCAATCCTCTGAAATTTGCAGATCCTCTGACCGTTCTGATGCCTGATCGTGTTACGTAAAGGCAGCCCTGACTTGGGTCTTTTTTGTTTTGAAATGAGACAACATAAATTAAATCAAAACTAGCCCACATTCTAGACATTATATCACATCTTCATTAAACACATGCACACGCACACACATAAACTGAATCAATATCTGAATACTACAAACTAAGCTGGTCAATTTGCTAGTTACAAAGCTTCAATCCAACTTGTCTTCAACCAAAAGTTATCCCCCAATTCTGATCAGTGTATGATGCCAAATGCAAACAGGAAGGCATTGTCCTTGCAACATTTAACGAAACCATAGTATTGCTTTCAAACTGGGAATACAAATATTCATCATATCTTATCATGTGGTCCACAAGTGAAGGGAACTATGAATGCATGCAGAGACATAATATAAATGTCAATGATGATTTGGATCGAGCATGAAATAGCAAGACTGACCTTTTGTCTATAAAGCAATGGCAGGGATCAAATGAGAAGATCTTGTATCAGATCTGACAACCTGCCATCAGTGATCACACACCTTTACTACATCCCTCTGCGTCTCCTCAACAACAATAACAATTTTAAAGAACAATAACTCTGGATAACCTGTAGGCAAATGCAAAGAACAATAACTCTGGATAACCTCTAGGCAAATGCAAAGAGCAATAACTCTGGAGACGGCGTTACATTTCATACCTAAGAGTGATTGCATGTTCAGTGTGACGACTGAATCCTCTGACATTCCCCTGTGGGGATACTTGGGGGTCTTTTACATATAGTTCCCCCACCTTCTGGAAGTTCTGTGCTTGTAACTTCCTCTAATCTGTCACTCTTTGACTCTGCCTTTTCCTTTTGTTTACTGTCATCAACTATCTTTCTGCCTTACCGGGGTCCATTCTCCTGCCTTCTTTCAAGAAACACTTTCAAAAAGATTTTCTCCAGCCGAAGTCAGACTTGCTGGGCCTATTTCTTAGTTAGGTGCATAACAGCAGCATGACGCATCCGCGCTCATAATTGACAGGAAACTGAGCGATCGAAGAAGAAGAAGAATCCCCTGACACACCAGCCTTGTACATGATTGCAAAAAGAAACACAAAGCATACACTTAAGAATATTGTTGTTGTTTCTGTTTGGTAACTACTGTGTCTTTTTTTTCTGTTTCAGTGTTTGTATTCCCAGCTTAACCATCTACAGAATGCTTCACCATCTTGATGAAATTGAACTTAAACAGAAATAATGAAAAGCTTAAATCTAACCCATTTTCAACCAGATACACATTTGTGTGTCTACGGACAACAGAATGGGCTGCACATTTTTGTGTGTTGAGTACAATTTAAATACGAGCACCTATGAGCATGATTTGGCAAAATGTTACGATCAAGCACCTGTTCCCTTGTGCACATCCGGATACATGCTCTTTCAATCATTCAGTAAAACCTGTGAAGCTCCGCCCCTTTCATTCATCCTGGCTGTTCTTTTAACCAGTGTCTCCCCTCTGCTAAATATATGTTAGGTTAAACGGGCGCATATACCAGTAATTACTCTTTCTTCATTCTTTAACTCATTCAACACTGGCCGATTGCTTCCCTTTACAACTGTTCAACATGAATGTATACTATAGCGTTTAGCCATTCACAATTCCGCGAAGACATGCAACCCAAACCGGTATAGAAATGTTCCTCTACGGTCCCTTAATTAATAGTTTTCAACCAATGAAATCACTTCCACTATTTTTAGTACCGCAATTAATGCAAATGAATCACTACCCCCTCTCTTCGTCTTCTTTGTCATGCTTTTTTAAAAATCTAATATTAAAAATTTTATTTTGGAATTATAACATATGCTACTTTTTGCTAGCTTTTATTATTATAAACAAAACCGCAAATTTTCAAAACTGTGTGGTTAAGCATTATTTTTAAAATAATGTTTATTAATCATCAAACTATCAACACCAGTTGGATTTTTGTAGCCGTCTCAAATAATAAAGAAAACTAGTAACGGTAACGCCTAGTAACGGTAATGCCAATTACTGGTAACGCTGAGTACAGCAAATTTGAAGCGATTTTGTTAAGAAACGGCAGAGTTAAAAAGCCCCGTTTTCCGTTGGCGCTGCTCTGAGAGTGACGCGCTCTCCCGATTTTCTTCAAATTTGCTGCCAGGCTTTGCCCCAGTGACAGCAAGCCTGACAGCAAATGTGACGCGATTCGGTTGAAAAACGGCGGAGTTATAAGGCCCGTTTTGCATCATGCTGCTGTTATGCGCCTAAGTAATCGATTCACTTCCGGTTTGGCACATCGATAGTCACCGTCCCCAGTCATCTATCTGCCAAATTCGAAGGCAATCGGCCCAGAAACGCCGGAGATACGGGCGCCGAGAGGCTGGCGGATGCGCGTTTTGCGCATCCGCGCAAATGATACGGCCGCCTCGGTTGCCGTTGCCATCGCCCCGTGAGGGCTCACAGCAAATTTGAAGCGATTCGGTCGAAAAACGGCGGAGTTATAAGGCCCGTTTCGTGTTTCAGACACACACACACACACACACACACACACACGGGACACTTGCCAAATTACTATATGATGTAATGATGCAAACCTGCCTAGTGTGGAACGCTTGTGCGTGGCATATAGGCTATCAGGCATGAAAGTGGATGAAGATCAAAAAAGAGGAAAACATTTAGTCCGAGAAATCTTTCCACCCGGATTTTCACCTGACGTCAGAAGTTTTGTTGAGGGGAGCGGGGGGGCGAATGTTCCCCAATTTTTTTTTCCAGCACAAACATCTTTCAAACTTCAAAGAATTAGATTCTTTTCAGCCGAGATAAATCCTTCCATCCGGATTTTCACCTAACGTCCGATGTTTTGTTGACGGGGGGGGGGGGGGGGGGGGGGGAGCAGCAACGTTCCAAAAAAAATTGAAGCGAGTGAGCTAAAGCAACTTCCGGTTAACCAGTTTGAGAATCCCGCCAAATAAAGACTTGTAGATATAAGAATACGGCAAGATCGGTCCTTTACGCAAATTTTTTTTTTTTACGCGGAAGTTTTCACAAATTTCCGCGGATTTTCCGCGAAACGCTGAATTCTTTCATGCCTGGCTATAGCGTACATTAGTGTTGAGAGAGTTAAAGATAATTCAATGACGGAAAGAAGCCAGTTGAGGCTTCGTTCCCTTTTATCAATGAATTATCTTCCTTTACCGAGCTAAACGTTGAAGGAAGTGTAATTTAGCTACCCCATCACATGCTTTTGGCTTTCAATCTGAATGTATCCTTCTTTCCGTTTCAGAAAATAACCCTAACAATATAGTACTAAACCTATCCCTTATTTGAGCAAAGCAAAACGTTGCGCCTCGATACATGTTTTGATGAGGAAATTTAGTTGAAAGTTGCGAAACGGCATTCCCGTTTCGCATTTGTGAAGTCAATGAGAGACTTAGTGCGATTTTTCTCACGCCAGAGGGCATGACGCTCGTGTGGGGCTAATCCTCTCTATATTATTAGTTGGGGATAAAGAAAGAGAGAGAGACAGTGAGTGGTCCTACCATCACTCTCTCTCTCACTACGCCCAAGTAAGAAAATCGCGTGATAAGCCCCTAGTGCATTGACTGCCCTCTGGCGTGAAAAATATCGCCATAGGCTGACCATTGAAACCGAAAGCCTTGTAGTAGCTCTGACCTCTTAAATCAGCTTCCCTGCACAGGAATGCCACCAGGGGCGTGATCTTTTAACATTTGCCCATGAATCATCTACAAATTTATGCATACACAATTTCCAAACATATAAAAGAAAGATAATCGAATTTAAAAAAAAATTACAATTCATTAGAACTTGCATTGAAATTTTTTTTAAACGATTCCTGGCAAGTAAACTAAATCCTGCGCAAAAACATAAGACTGCTTTTCATAAACATAATCTTAAAGTTGTGTCAGTGGTTAAAGGGGTCAAATAATATAATTATTATTTGTGTGTGTGTGTGTGTGTGTGTGTGTGTGTGTGTGTGTGTGTGTGTGTTGTTTGTTTTTCAACCTTCACAATGCCCTACTGCCTTTAATAAACAAACTTCCAGCACTGTATTACACTTACAACACTGTACTACTACTAGTCCTATAAATTTATCACAACTGAAATACCATTTTCCACTGACAGAGCCTCGACGCCTTTAGACACAAAGTGAAGGCTTTCAGGACAGGATGGTTCGAAGGCCAACTGTGAGGTGTATTAACACAACAGGTTAGCGCGAACACCACAACATTATAAATAGATCTACTACTGTCCACCATTCGGCAAAGGGTTAACTTCAGACACACACTCTCCGTTTCGAATCTTTCAACACAATCATGATAATGGTGTGTCCGTGGTTGACAGGGGTAGAACCCAGAACGAGGGAAGTGTCCACTGCCCAACCACTATGGGAGTGGCACAGTTTCAATAACAAAATCTAACGTTTTAAATACTTGTTCTTCTCCCCCCCCCACCCTCCCTCCTTAAGTCCATCCCCACCACCACCCCTCAAAAAAATAAAAGAAACCGTTCACACCCTTTACATGATTCCATCTCTGTCTGCAGGGCTCCCAAGGACCCCCATTTGGGGGTCCATGAAGCACTAAAATTCTAAAGGACCCTCTAAAAGAATGCGCAGGGGGTCCCAGGGATGCACTAGAAAAACTCTTTTTAGCATCCGCAATGCCACTGGGACCCTCTATCCCGCCTCCAGGACCCTCTATACTGTCAGTGAAGGAGTCCATGATTGCGGGACGATTGGGAGCCCTGTGTCTGTGAGCGGCAGGGGGACAAACGCAGGGCAGGGAAATGTATGACAATGGTTCTGTTTGGCGTTTGTCAACTCTCCAGGAGAATTACACGGCACCGGCCTGTTCAGGTGATCGATCTCCAGCATTCACAGGGCTCTGTTTCTGTTGGCTCAGGAAAATGCTTGCCTCAGTCAACACCATCAATTACCTGAAAGTTAAAAGACAAAAAGAGAACACTTTTATTAACCCTTTCACCGCCAATGTCGCATTTTAGCACCACACTGATTTAACACCCATGCTACTAAAAGTAAAAGGTATGAAAGCTGGATCAGTTATCCAGTATCCTTATGTTGTTAATTTGTGGGAGATAAGGAAAGGGTTTATTTGATGCATGTCTTTGGGGGATTCACAATACTGCAGATACCAACTTTTCTTTACCTAGGTAAGTTTGAGAGAAAAGCTTGGATGAAAAATGGCTGGCAGCGAAAGGGTTAATTACCGTATTTTTCGGATTATAAGGCGATACTTTTTACCCAGACTCGGACCCCTGCACCTTATAATATGACTAATGAGAAAGTAAGAAAATATAATAACAAAATCTGAAATTTGGTTAACATTTGATTTGGGGTGTGCACCTGGTACAAAGGTGCGCCTTATACTAACTTATAGTCTGAAAAATATGGTAGTTTCTAATTCTATTTACAAAAATCATTTCAAAACTGCAATTTTAAGAGTCAGAATATTCAGTCTTTTTTAAGCCCTTCATCTTTGCGTCTGCTTTGATTGTCAAGGGAAATAATCAACAAAAACAAATTCTTCCAAGATTTAAATACAGAACTAAAGTAGACATAACTTATATATAAATTTATTCATTATTCATTAGATTAAAGATAATGTAACATATTATTAATAGGTATGTTCCTGCCCAAATGTTTTCAATGAAAACTTCCTGCAAAAAAGGACAAAATCAAAATAATACCCGTTGTAGGGAAGTAAGTCAAAAAAGAGAAAAAAAGAAAATGAAAAAATAATATCAAAATTTCCAAGTTTTGGATCCTTCCTGGTATTTCAGTACCTCCAGGATCGGATTTTTGACTTACAGAAATGTCCCATATATATACCTGTTCATAGCTGCCAACTTTTCCCAAACAAAATCCTGGAGGGGGGTGGGCTTTGGAGGGGGGGGCATTCCCCCCCTCCCAGAGCGAGTATAGGTATGAAGCTGAGAAACGTTTTTCTTTTAAATGTGAAAACTAGCCCTCAGGAGGCTCACTGAAGTCATTCTAAGTTAAAGTTTACCAGCAGCAAAGTGGCGAGGTTACTTCAATGGCGGCGTGAGACAGGCCTAAAGACCGCCAAACAAAGGATTGCAGGAGGAAGTAGCCCCCACTTCCGACATGCGCAGTACGAACTCTGCTCCGCGAAGGTTCCTGAAACCCAGTTTCGGTTTTCGGGTTTCATAACCGAGGTCATCTAAACTGGAAATTTCGAAATCCGGGAGTTTCACATGAATTCTGGGAAGACCGAAAGAGGTGACAAAATCCGGGAAGCTCCCGGATTTACCGGGAGGGTTGGCAGGTATGCCTGTTCCAGGTTGGAAAATGTTTAACCCTCTTGCATTTCTTCCGCCCCAAACCACCCAGCCAGAAGTTGCCTCTGTGTATTCAAGCCGCCCAAAACCGCCCGTAGCTTGCCCCCACTCTGAGACCCCCGGTGATGGCGTTTTCATCACGCACTAAGTTCTGGCTTGTATTACACACACTATGAAGAAGCTTCTTACTTGCAATGATGTGATAGCAACTGTATAGCGCTCTGTGTGCTTCAAAAGACAGATTTTCCTGAAAATCAAAATGTGTGAAAGAATATGAGCACGAGAAGAAGTTTTGCCTGTAAGTGTAACAAATGCGAACGCAAGAGGGTCAACACATCACCGTCAAATTTCTATGAAATTTCTTGACAACTTACAACGGTGCCAGGGCGCGCCCACGTGTACACAAGGCCTTCCTGGCAAGCGGTGACGATGCACTCCTCGCGAAACACTATACAGGTCAAGCGTTCATGGGCCACCTTTTTGCAAATCAGGGGCTCCAGCATGGCCACGTCTTCCAGCCTGGGGCAGGCCGGTGTGCCGTAAAGCTTCATGTTTTCGTCCACAGGCTTCAGGTGGTTGGCCTTGGACAGCAGGCCCCCCACCCGGTCAGCATTGCGGCTGGCCAGGCTGAAGTTACGCTTGTGCTCCTTCTTCTCCTGGCTCTCCTTGCGGTCAGCCACGGATAGCGTGGCGAACTTTGTGGTCGTGCTGATCATGACGGAGTTGGCCACCGAGCCCGACGCGGTCGCCGGCAAGTGGCCGACGTCGTTGCCTACACAGTTCACTTTGCCGGCGTTGTTGGGTAGACTGTTGGAGCGGGGCACGGAGCTCCCCCCGCTGGCGTGGAAACCCACCGAGAAGGTTGAGGAGCGTGACTTGTATGGTTGCCTGACTATGTCTTCGGTCAATTCCCACAAGCACATTTCTGTGTCCTGACCCACCGAGCCAAAACGATATGTGCAGTAATGCACACTAGCAGGGTTTCTGTCCACAGAGGAGTTATGGTTGGAGTTCATGTTATGGGACCCGTTCACCTGAGAGGACCCCGTGGGACTGTCCACCCCCTTACTGCCCCCACTTTCCTTATTTGCACTACTATCACAGCTGCTGACATGGTTAGCCTTGGGAGGGGTAGGAATGTTTGCACACGGAACAGAGGAAGAAGACTCCCCGTCTCTGGAGGTAAACTCGCAGTTCTCATCATCACAGACTAAGCAAGTGTACTTATCGAACGACACCATATTGACCCAGGACCGGTGCCCGTGACCCCTACAGACCACCCGCTTTTCGTGGAAGGACCAGACCGTGACCAGGTCGTCCTCCCCGCCCGTCACAATGAACTTGCCGTCGGGCGACCAGCACACGCACAGCAAGCCCCCAAAGTAGCTCTTCATGGTGCCCACCAGCTCCATGGTGTTGTAGTTGAACACCCGCAGGTACCCGTCCTGCCCAACCACCGCCAGGTACCGGGAGCAGGGGGAGAAAGAGAATTCGTTGACGGCGCCGGACCCTACGACCCAGCGGTACAGGGGGTTGCGGGTGCTCTTGGTCTTGCAGGTGAAGATGGAGAAGCCCTCCCCCTGTTTGAAGGGCTGGTAGTTGGGGGGCGTCTGGCCGCAGGGCAGCTCCTCGTTGTACAAGTACAGCTGGCCGCTGCCGTGGGACACCAGGAACTGGTTGTGGGACCCGGGGATCCACTTGATGCACGTCACTTTGGTCTTGTCGATCAGCCTCTGCAACAACATGCAGCCACTTCGTAAAACAATTTGTAGAATTTGTAAAGAACACTAAAATAATGTAATGCATAGATTCTACAATTTAAACAAAAATAATTTTTATTTACCCAACTTACAAGTTACTTTGGAAATCTATTAAGTCAAACTTGAAACTAAAAGGGCTGGACATGGAAGACATTTATGGCAGTTTTCATTATAATCACTAAATCAGTTCTTCTTCTTCGTTGATCGCTCAGTTTCCTGTCAGCGCAGATCTATGCATAAACATAAACTAAGAAATAATTAGGCCCAGCATGTCCGTGATCAGCTGGGGAAAATATTTGTAGGACTAGGAGTTTGTAGAACGAACTTTACAAAGGCAGGAGAATGGACCAGTAAGGAAGGCAGAAAGATACTTAGTACACTTGTGACAGTAAGCAAAGGGAATTTAAGGCAGAGTCAAAGAGAGTGACAAATAACAGGAAGTTACAACTACAAGCACAGAACAAAACAAAAAAAATCTGTATCCCCAGTGGGATGGATAATCAGTTCAGTAATATGCCTTTAGACAGACTGTAGTGACTCGAAGTCGAACACATTTATCATATTGAATTTTACTGGGTGTTTTGCTTTGGCTTGTCATTCAGTGAACTGACTTCATGGGTTCCTTGGGGCATAAGCAACAATTCTGCAAAGCTGCATTATGACTGGTTCCATTGTTGCAATAGTTAGTAAGCTACTCAACAGGATACAAGCGAGAACGAACACTAGTTATATATCAAGAACAAATCTGCACAGTTTCGTTAGGACCCCGTTCTACTGCCAGTGCCACAAGAGTTAATCAATGGGACACACATCAGCTTCTAGCTCTACAGACTACACTTTGCAAATTCTCACTCTTAACCCTTCAACGCCAATGTCGCATTTTAGCACCACAATGGTTTAACACCCATGTCGCTAAAAGGCATCAAATCAGGGCCTGTTATCCAAAGACCCTGTTTACTTAATTTTGGGAGGTAAGGATAGGCCTAATGTTATATCACATTATCAGGGTTCCCAGGGACCCCCATGTGGGGGTCTTTGAGCACTAAAATTCTACAGGACCCTCTAAAAGAATGTGCAGGACTGCACAAGAAAAATTATTTTTGCATTCGCTATGCCACTGGGACCCTCTATTCCGCCTCTAGGACCCTCTACACTGTAAGTGAAGCAGTCCCAGGGACCCCTTGTTTTGCAGGACGATTGGGAGCCCTGCATATGTCACAGAGGAATTCGCAATATGGCAGATATTTGTTTTTCTTTACCCAATTAAGTTTAATAGTATTTCTTGGCTGAAAAATAGCTGGCCGCGAAAGGGTTAACCTTCATCAAAAAGTGATCAGGAGGAAATGTGGCTTGACCTCTTCATTGTAGAGTTTGCTGATCTCCTTTTTGATGGGGTCGATGAGCTGCACCTGGCCCGCCGTGAAACCCACCAGCAGCAGCACGCTGTCTGGGGACACCAGCGTCGCATTGAAGTCATGGCAGGTGGGCAACGTCCCCTTGTAGATGCGCTTGTCAATCGGCTTGGTCAAGTCGGCAGCCTGCACGAGACATTTACCATCAGAACTTTTCTTTGACTTTAAAGTATGGGGGAAATGTGAAAATTGCAAACACAAATGACAAAAGGCGTGGGACCCGGGGGAGGGGGTGTTAGTGAGGGCTGGAAAAAAGGATCTGATGGTCACATGGTTTGGGGGGAAGAGTGTGTGTGAGTGTGAGTGTGAGTGTGTATGTGTGATGTGGTGTGTCTGTCTGTCTGTGTGTCTGTGTGGGGGGTAGGGAGGGTCAATTGACATAGAAAGGATGAAACTTTTGGGGAAAATGTACAACTACAAGACTCATTTTCCAGTTTGAGTTGTTAAACACATGTAATGATATATGCACACACACACACACATTTACATGTGTACCCTCACACACACCATGCGCATGCGTGTGCATGCGCACACACATAATAATGCATAGCACATTATGTCAAAATCTAAGCTTAAACCCTGACCCATCAGTTTGAAAATTGACCTCTCATTTTCTCTACTCAGGGGTCATGACTCATGTGACCAATGAAGTGTGAAAACAATCTGAAGCTCTGTATATAATGCTTATTTTAGTATTTGGTACTTTATAGTCCCAGAGGCGTCTGTGAAATTCGGGTTGCTCCCACATGGAGAACATTTCACAGCGAAAGGCGCGCCACGCATTTTTTAATTTATTTGCATGCAATTTTTGTGTGACTGATGTCAGTGATGAGGAAGGTGTGTGTAAACTTTGACCAAATGACAACTTTTCCGTTGTCACTGGGTTTAACGTGTGCTAAGTGCATGGGCACACGGGACCTCGGTTTATCGTCTCATCCGAAAGACTCTACGTTCAGACCATAACGGCATAAGGCCTAGTGCAGAGTGAGAGGAAAAATCCCCTGTACCCAGGTTCGAACTCTGGTTTATTGTATGTATATGACTCTGTGCCAAAAGGTGGGCATGAAAAGTGGACATAGAGGGTAAAAAATGAAACTATTAATACCATTTAAATACATGCATATTTAGAAAGGATATAAATGAGGCAAAACATGTGCAAAGTGGCAGGACAATTTTTCAACCGATTTCTGAGAAAATAGTGATAATGTGGTGTCCCCCACCTGATGACGAACATCAATGATTACATCACAACCATGGTGTTATGTCACAGTATTTTCTCATAGCTCCAGCAAATCATGTTGTGTTAAGTTGTTTTCATTGTTTGCTATTAGTCTGTAACATTTCCTGTTAAAATTTGTTGTTAGTATGATGATTATTATGGGTCTGTTGAGGTAACAAATGACCTTTGTCATCACTTTACATTTGAAAGTTGTATCAAATACACTAATTCTGTCTTTAAGTACTTAAGATGCCATAAAAAAACCAATTACAACTTAACTGAATATTTTCTACCAAACTATTAATTGATTCATGTCATTGTTTTTGTTTTATTACACAATGTGTGAAAAATGTATGACAAACATCAAAGTTACCTACATAATTTATTTTCCAGTTTCGGGCCAAAATGTCTATGAATAACTGTATTTTTATGAACTACAGTAAGCAGAATGCTTTAAAGAAAATAATAACTTGCATGAATAATGTTTTTTTCAAAAAACTGTTGAATTATTTATCATAATTCACTATTTACACCATAGGACATGTATGACGAACATCATAGTTACATTAATAATTTTCATTAAGCACTATTTTTTCATTTATCTTTCTATGAAGGCTGCAAAGTGCTCTAAATTAATTACTAAACC
The DNA here is from genome assembly GCA_017654935.2 of Phymorhynchus buccinoides. NCBI lineage: Eukaryota > Metazoa > Mollusca > Gastropoda > Neogastropoda > Raphitomidae > Phymorhynchus > Phymorhynchus buccinoides. The sequence goes on from CM065684.1 coordinate 16,676,596, forward strand.
CACTGAAGTGGTGTTCATTTGTTTATTTGATGGTTAGACCAATAAAACCAGCTAAATTTGATAATTAACATTTTCTTGATGACGAACATCAAGTCCAGTAAAATGATTACATTGAACATTTGGATTAGTGCAGAAGAAAGAAATGAACATGCTGGTGTTAAATAAGGGTAGGGGTCAACTTTATATGACCGTTTAATTGTAAAATAAAAGAGAGCAAGTTAAAAGTATATATCTTGAGGATTTTATTGAGCATTATAGCTTAGGTATGACGGATGTCAAGTGTTACATCTAAGTCAGAACCTTTAAGAGAAAGTGCAATATTATTTAAAATAATATATTTTGTAAAAAACTTTTATACTCCTATGATAAAGTAATATCTGCTCCAACAAAGCATGACTTTTTCATGTATTTTGGATTTACATAAGTGAAAATTGTTGGGAAGTTTGATTTTGGTTGAATGATTACATCAAAAATGATGTTTGTCATCAACATTGGTTTAAGCCTAATAACTAACAGAACTTTCATTTTTGAATGTTACAATCTTTAGCGTTTACTAATGAGGTACTTTTGCATAACCTGTCCAAATTTCAAGTAATTTTACTGGAGTTTGTGTGTTCTAGCACTTGTTGAAATCATGACTATTTGCAATGTCCACTTTTGAAGACCAGATTTTGGGGCTGATTTGACATTCATTGTCACATAACTAAACAACTACTGATCTTATAAAGCTGATATTGTCTCTAGTGTCTTTTCAGACATTTGTCTATATGTTTATAACATAAGCACAACAGTCAGAAGGTTATGTGACAATTTATTGAGAATGTAAGTACCTGACCCTCTCCGTGCTCACCTTTTGGCACAGAGTCATATACGAGGCAAACGCGTTACCTCTGTGCCACTCTACACCCATGTGAGCGTTGTGCAATTGTGTGTGTGTGTGTGTGTGTGTGTGTGTGTGTGTGTGTGTGTATGTGTGTGTGTGTGAGTGTATGCGTGTGTGTGTGTTTGCGCGCGTGTGTGTGTGACTGAGTGTGTGTGTGTGTGTGTGTGTACGTGTACGTGTACATGTGTGTGTGTGTGTGTGTGTGTGTGTGTGTGTGTGTGTGTGTGTGTGTGTGTGTGTGTGTACATATGTGTGTGAGAAACCAGGAAGATATGCTTGTAGGGGGAAACATCAAGCCCAAGTGGGCTGTACACATATTTTCGCAATTCATCTATTGTTGTCTACATTCTTTTTCACTTCCATGTTGCTAATGAAATTCAACTGACATAAGTAAAATTATAAGTATTTGACATCAACAAATCTGTAAAATCACTGATGTCAATGCCTACTAAGTGAGTGATCCAGTTGTGTAGATCAAGAAAGAAAATTATTCAGAGACCATTAACGATTTAGTCTACTAATCTAGGCCTACACCACACTCTCAAAACTGTAGATTCTACTAGTACTACCTACAGCCAGGGAGTTCAGTAACTCTTACTGTAGTCTGTGTCTACTGTCTACTGACCAACTATGATGCACAATGCATGTAAATGAAATGCTATGCCAAGTAATGAATTATCTTCATAATGTACGGATATTTATCACAAGCTGCATAACTGACTCTTCTTCCATTCCCTCAGGTTTAACACCAGGAAAAACATAAATTTACCTTGCGAACACCCTTGTAAACATACACGTACAGCTCCCTGCCAACATTGAAACACAGTCTGTCTGGACAAGAAGAACCATCGTCAACATTAACAAAAGACACTTTCACGGGAGGAAAAGCTTGCCCATTGTACGCTACCCTGGTCGCCTTCGAGTACTCTGACAGTTTATAAAGTCCTTCTCGAGTAACAAAGTGTGTTTTTATGTCGTCTTTACCCCCACCCTCACTCTGCGCCGCCATGTTGAGATTATTGCCGAACTTCTGAGGTGAAAATGCCCGGATAGCCAAACCCTACGCATGCTCAGTGACACAGTTCCGGCTAGCAATCTAAACAATTGCACGTGGAATTAGCCCGAATTTCGGCTATTACGGCAATCGAAGCGTATAAAATGTAATGATGACAGTGTTTAAACGAGTATCACATTCCGCGAAATAAATAAAGGGCAAACAAACTAGTAATGGGAATTTTTGTCATAACTTTTCCCCCGGAGATTTACCGGAAAAGGGAGAATGGTCCTACATCACAATGACTCAACTCAAACTGGAACTGGGTGTGGCAGCCACAGATTTGTTTTTATTGTAGGATCGGATGGCGAGGCTGATGCATTATGTTCTTTGAAGAATGACATAATTTCTTCCGCCTATTCTTGTGCTTATAAGGAAAGGGGTCAATTTGTGTGTAAAATTGTGACATTTTTTAAAGTAACTTGAAAAATGTATACTTAGCTTTCAATCCTTACTGGTGATTAACACTATATTTAAAAATGACGCTCGCTCCCTCCCACTCCCCGCTCTCTCTCTCTCTCTCTCTCTCTCTCTCTCCAGATTGTAAGAATAGGCCTGGCCTAAAATATCAATCCTTGCGTAATAAAGTTTTCAAGTCCCCCCCCCTCTCTCTCTCTCTCTCTCTCTCTCTCTCTCTCTCTCTCTCTCTCTCTCTCTCTTAGTATATTACTTAGCTAAATTCGCTTTGTTTACTCCTTATCATCAGTGTAATGTTATTGAATATTGCATTACTTTTGTATCTATTGTTTATTGTCTTTTGTATTCATGATGTTTTGTAACCCCATCAGAAGGGGCTGTGGCCTATCTGATTAAACTTCCGCTTCCTCTCTCTCTCTCTCTCTCTCTCTCTCTCTCTCTCTCTCTCTCTCTCTCTCTCTCTCTCTCTCTCTCTCTCTCTCTCTCTCTCTCTCTCTCTCTCTCTTTCCTTTTTCCCCCATGTGTGTGTGTGTGTGTGTGTGTAAGAAAAGAGAGAATGCATGTGTAGGGGAAGACGGGGTAAAAAGCGCATGGGCGGGTAAGAAGCCCACCCCAATTATCTCATGAAATGAAGCAAATTTCAGCCTCATTTTGCCCATGAGACGAGCGTTAATGTCTAGCATTCGTCTCATGGGCAAATTTGACTGAAATTTTCTTTATTTCATGAGATAGGGGAAGACGGGGTAAAAAGCGCATGGGCGGGTAAGAAGCCCACCCCAATTATCTCATGAAATAAAGAAAATTTCAGTCAAATTTGCCCATGAGACGAATGCTAGACATTAACGCTCATCTCATGGGCAAAATGAGACTGAAATTTGCTTCATTTCATGAGATAATTGGGGTGGGCTTCTTACCCGCCCATGCGCTTTTTACCCCATCTTCCCCTAATTGGGGTGGGCTTCTTACCCGCCCATGCGCTTTTTACCCCGTCTTCCCCTATGTAGGAAGGAAGGTGGCAGAGTGGTTAAGACGTTCGCCTGCCAATTTTAATGCATGAGTTCGAGTGATCCGGGTTCAAATCCTGGCTTCACATATCCTTTCTTTATCTCAGTAGTTAAACAGAAAAATCAAACTGATCAGTCGAATGTCGAGTCTTTTGTCACAGTATGATTTAAATAGAGCAAGTCTGTCTGACATGTGATGCGCTTTACGTATGTCAAAATCCCACGGCAGTTAAAAATCTGTAAGAGTAGGGAGAAATCCTGCTGCCAGGTATGACCAAATTGATAGCCTGGTTTCCCAAGTCCGCTCCCCCCCCCCCCCCCCCCCCCCCCCCCCCCCCCCCCCCCCCCCCCCCCCCCCGCCCTAAAAAAAAAAGTTCGGCGCTGCGCTCGCGGCGACGCGCTCTGCGGATGGGAGCAGCCCGAATTTCACAGACAACACACCCACACACACTAGAGGCTAAGAATTTGAGTCAGTGAAAAAAGTACGAAATGGGACTCATTGAAGCGGGGCGAAATGGCACTCCTCACCTAAAGCAGAGACATAACTTGAAGCCAACGCCACACGGCGTGTAAATCCGTATGGGGATGCAATGCGATTGTGTCACGATTCACGTGAAATACTTCTGTCTAAAATAATTCTGCCATGTTCGCTCACTATGCATACTCAAGTAGACCCAATACATGAATTTCATGTCGGACTCACATCAGATCGTCAAACTCGCATCGCATTCAGATCAACGACCTCCCCTCCTGACTGAATCTCTTCTCCTTCCCGGCCGCCTGTTTGCTGACGCAGTCTGGACACAGCTCTATGCCGCTTTATTACCTGCAATGACGACCCGGTCAAACTCCAAGGAGTTGGCCTACAAAGCCATGGTCAGGTGCCATTCTTGAATATGCAAGCGCAGTATGGGACCCACACACCGACAGGCAGATCTCTGACCTAGAGAAGGTCCAACTAACGCAGGGAGGCAAGATACGTGCTAAACAGACACAGAAACACTTCCACGTGTCAGCACCATGCTCCACCAGCTACAATGGCCATCTCTCGCTGAGCGCCTCCGCGCTTTCAGGCTATCCATGATCTACAAGATCACAAATGGACTGGCCTGTGTGAAATGGAACTCCTTACCATCAGAAACAGTCCAGTCCCCCACGCTCAGCTAGCTCCTTCCTCTCGAAGGTGCTGAAGCTCCCTGACTCCCCCCCCCCCCCCTCTCTCTCTCTCTCTCTCTCTCTCTCTCTCTCTCTCTCTCTCTCTCTCTCTCTCTCTCTCTCTCTCTCTCTCTCTCTCTCTCTCTCTCTCTCTCTCTCTCTCGTCTCTCTCTCTCTCTCTTGCGATCAATCTGGCAATGCTAAGGTCTCAGTCCACATGAGGTCGTAAACTGGACAGTGCGGTGCAGGTCTTCTGCCGTTCCCCGCTGGCGGTTGGCACCTCCTGCGGCCAGATCTGCTCCCTCTGCACCGCCAACAGGGGACAGTCCTGGTGGACATGGTGAACTGTCTGTTCTGTCTCACAGTCACAGGAGCCTGATGGGATGACGCCAATACGCTTGCTCCCTGACTAAAAACACTATTTACGTCCACTCGGCTGATAAGACAAACAGTAGATGACAGTAAACAAAGGGAAAAGGCAGACACAAAGAGAGTGACGGATTAGAGGGAGTTACAAGCACAGAACTTCCAGAAAGTGGGGAAACTATTTATACAAAAGACCCCCCGGTATCCCCACGGGGGGATCTAGTTGGTCTTACAGGCCTCTTGTTAGTGGCAGAAGTGATGTCCGCCCTTAGTGCTGGAAAGTGTCCATTCATGATCTTCAATAGAAAAATGAGACGTTGGTGTTTTCGTCTCTCCTGGAGAGGGACTCATCAGTTTTAGTTCTTGAAGCATGTCAGTTAGTTAGGGCTGTTAGTCATTGGGATAGAACCTGCTGGACAAAAGTGCCAAACAGTGATTCTTTGCAACCCACTAATGAAATGTTTTGTCGGCCCCACGAAATAGGTGTCCATGATCAGGGTCACGTGACCCTATGATTATTTATATAGTAATAATTATAGTAAAATAGGCTACATCAAGTAGAGAGCATGTCAATAAGTCTTGTAACGATTTTGACCACTCATAAATTATGTTTTTATCGAAGAACCACAACATAATTATATATAATTTTATATATACCTTCCGTGGGGGTAGCTTGGGGTGAGTTTTACATAGTTCCCCACCTTCTAGAAGTTTTGTACTAGCAAAGCCTCTTAGATTCTTCCTTTCCTTTTCTTACTGTCATCTAGAATTTTCTGTGTTCCTACTCCGGCTCTTGTATTTTATTCTAGATAATCTTCCAATACAAACAGTTCCTCTGCCTTCTGAAAGCTGTGTGCTAGCAAAGTCCTCTGTCACTCTCTTTGACTCTTGTCTTCCTTTCATTCCCGTCTTCTTGTATTGTCTGCATTTTGTTGTTGTTGCCCTGTTAGTACAGGCTTGTGTTTTAAAACAATCTTACAATGTTCTCTTTTGAGCTCTTTTCAAATCTAAATGTGCTGGTAGAAAGCAGTGAGAATATGAAACTGCAAGACCAGACATTTTCTTCTTCTTGGACATGACCTGGGATATTCTGGTAAGATGGATTACTTAAGAGCTCGGCGAACCGGGCTGATAGAGTGATCGTTAGTGGGGACAGTACACTTTTCACAGTGGAGGCTATCCAAAAACTCAGACTGGAATTTGAACGAAGAATTCAACTGGCCTATCGCCGTGTAAAATGTGTCCTGTTTAAAAGGGACATAACCAGTGTTTCTGTCCTTACTACTCATATATAGGGAAAAGAGACCGGATGCTTATCTTCCCCTTTAGAATATCGTTGACATGACCTGGGAGCACAGATAGAGACAATGAAATACATTTTATGTTCTTCTACAGTTTTTGTGTATTCGTTTCTTGTTGATTTTTTTTCTTTAATGTAAGAATACAAAAAGAAATTCAGGTCCGAATCGGGAGGGCGGGGGGGGGGGGGGGGGTCCTGGTTCTGGGTTCCGGAACCCACCCCACCCACTCTCTGCCCCAAGCAGGTCCGTACAATGATGAAAAAAGTAAGACAATGGCTCAATTTTGCCTTAATAATCACTAAATTGCAACACATCTTGGGGCTTCGTCCCCTGCCCCCCCCCCCCCCTCTCCCCCCAAAGCACTAGTAGTGCCCTAACATTATGCAGCTCCCTGGGCCCCTGGCAGAACACCCCCCTCCCCCGGGACTTTCCTGGTGTTGCACTGCCTCCGGGCATTGTCTCCAGGATCGTTCTGACCATTATCTTGTAGAATGTCTTCTTGCTCTGACAACCACTGGACAGACAAATATATATATATGTCAACACGATCATGTTTGAACGGAGGGACATAGGATGCTCAAATTTTGCATGCGGATAGGTACTAAGGATATCTAGGCTAAGTTCGAAATTGAAGCTCATAGGTCAAGGTCACTGGAGCCGAAAATGCTGCCGAGCATCTGGTTAACGTTTGAATAGAGGGACCTAGGACAGTCACATTGTGCATGCGGATAGGTACTATGGATATCTAGGCAAAGTTCGAAAAAGGTCACAGGTCAAAGGTCAAGGTCACTGGAGCCAAAAATGCTGCAGAGCATCATTACTACAATAGCGTTTGAACGGAGGGATCGACCTAGGACGTTCAAATGTTGCATGCGGATAGGTACTAAGGATACCTAGGCCAAGTTCGAAAATGGAGGTCATAGGTCAAAGTCACTGGAACGGAAAATGCTGCCGAGTACCTGGCACGATAACCTTTGAACGGAGGGATCTAGGACGCTCACATTTTGCATGCATACAGGCACTTTGGATATCTAGGCCAGGTTTGAAAATGAGTCATAGGTCAAAGGTCAAGGTAACAGGAGCCGAAAATGCTGCCGCGCGGCTGGTGATCTAGCGTCTGAGCGCTCTAGTTTTGTGTTTGTTTTTGTCTGCATTTTTTTAGTACAGTACGTTCTTGTCCATCAATGCAGCACAACACATAACACGATACTGCACATACTGGAGAGTAATACACAGTAAAAAAACACCCCCCCAAAACCTGCTGCATGACCGTGACTGTACGTGCATTGCACATCAGCTGGTTCGTTTCATCACTCTGTATTGATGCTAGTCAAAAGATGAGCTGATTTAGGCTAGGCTAGAAACCTTTTCAGAGAATTTCCTTTCTTCAATTCAAGACTGTGTTATAAAAATGTTTTTTGGAACATGATCTTGTACAGCAGAAGAAAGAACTGCATAAAAAGTAATATAGATTACTAATGAACCCAGTTTTCATACAGTAACTTTCATGTACCTGATCTCACTACGAGAAAACATCAGGAAGTAAAGAATGAAAGATGACATTTCTTCTTGAAGTTAATTTGGATGAACGTTTAGTTCTCTCAGGGCTGGACTACTGCAACAGTCTCTTGGCTGGCTCACCAAAGTACCTTCTCGACAAGCTACAGAAGGTCCAGAATAAGGTCAGGTCAGATCAGGTATATAGTAGGACAGCTAGGCCTCGCGACCTCTCAAGTGTCCTTTGATGAAAATCTGTTTAACGTCCTCCGGTCTGGAACAGACACATATATGGGACATTAATAGATATAAAGATGGTGGGAACGATCCCGGAGCCAATGCCCGGTGACAGTGCAACACCAGGAAAGTCCTGAATTTTTAACAATACAGATATCATTGTGATCAAGTGAGTACTCAAGTGTCCTTTCCCAAATATGATTTCTTTTATATTCATGCAGTTGGCACAGCTGTGACGTTTTTTTTATAACTGACTCAGTCAGTCATGTTGGTATTATAATTTTATAAATTTAGGGTCTTTATCCAGGTTTTTAAATTGGTTAATAGGCCTATTAGGTGCAAGTTTTATTTGTGCAGAAAGTGTCTTTGCAGAGTCTGGGCGCGCAGGTATACTGGTCCTTCTGGGTGGTGCCTGGTGCCCAGGATGAAAATCCGTTTAACGTTCTCTGGTATGAAACAGACACATATGGGACATTAGTAGATATAAAGATGGTGGGAACGATCCTGGAGGCAATGCCCAGAGGCAGTGCAACTCCAGGAAAGTCCCGAATTTTTAACGATACAGATATATGTATTTTTTGCTTTGAAGCCCAGGTGCCCAGGCGGGCGATGATGAGGGTGTTTTATAACGGCTGCAAGACTTGTCTGCAGGTCATCTAGACATCAACGTACGTGTTACTTCGTTGTTGCAGTCCCTCCACTGGCTTTCTATTCAGTGTCGCATTGACTATATAAGCTGGCTTTTTTTTCTGTCTTTTTTCTCTTCTGTCTCTGGTACTTTCGGACATCCTCCACATCTACACCCCATCCCACCAACTTCGTTTAGAATATAAGAGCTATAAAAAATCTACATTATTATTATCATGTTTTGGCGTGTTTTCAAGCTTTTTGAAAATTAACCATGTTATGTTTATTGCGCATTTGTTCCCCCTTCTTGCTGTGTTTGACATAATTCATGCTTGTTTACGCGTGCGCGTGCATGTGTGTATGTGTGTTATTGTTATCCCGAGTTGCATGTGTTTTTTCCTTCTTGAATGCCTTATGGCTGGTACCCACGTGTCGTCATATCCGGCCACAAGGAGCGTGCCATATTATGGGAGACCGCCATCTTAGTCAGTAACTTTGTTTGAAAAATGCCAGATCGATGCTGTTTACACACAAATCTGACTAAGATGGCGACACTTCCGTTGGATGCGCACGCAGGGGGGGGGGGGGGGGGAGCCATAGTCTCTCTCTAGCATGTCATTCTATTCCCGTGCATCACGAAATAGACGATTTTCGAAAGAAAAAAACTAGGGGAGAACTAGAGTTGCTTACCTCCATTACTCGGTCAAATACCATAGCAACAATGCAACAATGGCGTCGAAGCTTTAAACTGCAGGATGCCAGTCAGCGACTTGCAAACATTTTTTTCATAGAAAAATTAGGGGTGGCCAGTGGCCACAAACTGATAAAACTTGTAAAACGTGACATAAAAATATAAATGACATAAATTTTAGAATGACACACGGTGTTCTAAGTGCTGTACGCCTGCTCAAACACACGGGGCGAGAGCTGGGGATCTACCTGATGGTAGAGTAACTTCCCCTGTTTGACCGATTGAAGTAGGCAAGGTCACTCCCACACACCATGAAATTACTCCCCTTAATTATTTCCGAACAATTCCTATTGTGAGTGTGTGGTGTGTGAGAGGTGTGTGAGAGGTGTGTGAGGTGTAAGTCTGCTTTTCTTGTTTGTTCACGACTTGTTTTCGATGCGCTGTTCATTGTATGTCATGTCTGTGGTGGGAGGGTGAAAGGGAGGAGGAGGAGGGGGGGGGGGGGGGGGGGCTGGCGTGTGCTTTTGCTTTAAAAAAAATTATTTTTCACTTTAAATCATATTAAATTGCTTGTTCTTAATATTATGTAATGATGCATTTTTTTTCTTCTCCAAATTTGTAAAGCGCTATGATCGAGGATGATGTCTTCATTTCATCGAAGAGCGCTATATAAGCTCCATTTATTATTATTATTATTATTATTATAATGAAAGCACTTTTCATTCCACTATTTGGTAGGAGTAGGCTGCGCTGTGCAGGTGGAATAGAAAATTCACAAATTCACACAGCATGCATCCTGTGCCCCAATAATGGTCTAAGCAAAGACTACTGGGTGTGGGGCAGGATAAACATCCCCAAATGGAAGAAGAAGAAGAAGCAGTACAGTGGAACCTCCCTTATAAGACCTTCAAAAATCATCCAAAATGAGGTCTTATAAGGGAGGGGTCTTTAAAGGGAGGTAATTTTAATACTTACAAAGAAGGGCAATGTCTCAGAGAAGTAGGTCTTATATGGGAGGGGGTCTTATAATGGGAGGTCTTATAAGGGAGGTTCCACTGTAGTAGTAGTAGTAGAAGAAGAAGAAGAAGAAGAAGACCAACATAGAAAAGAAATGTGAACTCAAAACGTATATTCAAATTGTTTTTATTAATAATCTCCCACTGGTGTAAAAAAAGAAAGAAAAAAAAGAAGAAATCCCCACAACGTACAAAACAGCAAATCCAACCAAATCCCAACAATGCCTACGATTACGTAATACACAGTATTAATACAACTTGTACTTGCAGCCAACAGAAAATAAATGAGTAAATCATGCTAGTCGGATATGAACGTCACACGGCTCCAAGTCTGATGTGAACTGCAA
>CM065684.1:16687690-16709321 GCA_017654935.2 Phymorhynchus buccinoides
TCAGGGTCTGGGTGTTGGTGCTTGGTGTGCTGTCGGTTTCCTGGAAGGGTTTGACTGTTCCGGGGAATCCAGGGGCCGGGACCCCCAACATTCCCATTGTACTCGTGCACTTTGGAACGACCTCCTTGTGCACGTGCCCTACCTCAGCAGAAAAAAAAAAAGTTGAGTGCCCAGTGTTGGGTGTGGAAAGCGGAGGAAATTTACTGAAAATCCACAACTGTTTGCGATAACTTGTAAATTATTCTTTCCTTACAGAAATTTCCTTAAACGGCTTTCACCCGCCAGAATTATTTTCAGGGCCAAAAAAAAAAATATTCCATTTAAAATTTTACCTGGGGTAGAGAAACAAAATTCCCAAATCTGCCAAGTATGGCGGGGAGTCCTTCTGTGGACATATATAAAAATGAAGGTCCTTTATCCTTTTACTTCCCCAAACAAAAAAAAAACCAAAAAAAAAAACTAGGGGTACAAATAGGGGTTCTTTGGATAAAAAAGACCCCAAATTTGATGCCTTTAGTGACATATAGGTGTTAAAAATCCCCCCAACTGTGGTGCTAAATGCGGGGAACCTTTTTGTGGCGGAAAAGGGTTAAATACTTCTTTTCAGTGGTATTTTCTAGATGGTTTTTTGTCTCTTTCTCTTTTTCTTAAAAACCCCACATAGACAAACAAAACATTTAAAAAAAAACCCGGTAGTAATTGTTGTTTTTTATGCGCAAAAAAGTTAAAAATTTTACTTTTTTTTCATTTTATTAGGGCATTTTTAAAATCTTACAAAAATGAAAAAACTAAATTTTTTTTTGGTACTTTCTTACCAAAAGGAACGTTAAAAGCCTAAAAGTTTGCATTTGAAATAATATATTATATTAATTGAGTAGTGAGTGTTCAGGTGAGGTATTCATATTTTTGGGGATTCGGGCTGTCCCAAAAAATTGAACCCACTTAAAAATTCAGATTTTTGCGGTTATTTTCTATTAATTCTGACTTAGGAATCACTATATATTAAATTTCATGTAGAAAGGCGCGGGGGTCTTAGTCTGGGGGGGAAAAAAAGAAAAAAAAAAAGGGTAGCGCTTCGCTAGTTAAAAAAAACATGATATTGTATTGCTAAAATTTTATTTTACAACGGTAAGAATTTCCTGAGGTTGAACAAAAGAATGGTGTAACTTTCAGGTTTAGTTGGGAAAAAAAGTGTTGGGGGGAAGGTTGGGGGGGAAAAAAAGGACTTCATTTTTCAAGGCCAATGAAAAGTTTGTAAAAAAGAACAAAAAAACAAAGGGGGGAAGTGTTAAGTGGGTCTTGAAAAAGTTGGCGAATTTTTTGGATGGCTACTGGTCAAAAATCTTTATTTCAATCTGCCCCCCCCACGCGCCCCAGGACCATTTAATTTTTTTGAAATCCATCGTGCCAGACAAAAAAAAAAAAATTTAATAAAAAAATTTATGAAAAAAAAATGGGGAATCATTTTTACGCATACGCTCGGTGCGAAACTGACTTCGATTTTTTTTTTGACGGGAATGGCACGCGAGTTGCTTCCTTTAAAAGGACATTTCCTGATTCTTTAGCGTAGCGCAACCAAAAGTTGCCGGGTAAATGTGTCTTCAGGTGAGGCTTGGGCTCGAAAATTTCTGACATAAAAGTTAGGGCGCGAAAATGATGCAAAAAAAACAAAACAAGCGCTCAGCATATTGTGCCGGCTTTCGAAAAACAACTTTTGATTTGGGAAAAACCCTTAAAAAAGTCGGGGGCAGCTTTGAAAAGTTTGTGAAAACAAAAGTTTGGGAAAAATTAGGATGCTTGTTTAGCCTAATGAACCCTTGGGGGGAAAACAACTTTGCCGCTTTAAAATTCATTCATGTTTCCCTGGCGTTAATTAAAAATTTTTTGCTTTTTTTTCCGTTTTCGCTTTTTCTTGGGTGGCCTTTTGTATTCCTCAGCCAATACGGGGAGTTACCATAAAAACAAAAAAACATACAGCGACTGCTGAAAGTGATGCACCGGTTTCTGTACTTGCTTACATTTTGCTACCAGCGCAAACAAATCGATCCACTTGGCTGTAGGTAAAATGGGATATGGATTCCTTGAACAAGGGGGCATTTTTTTTTCTTTTTTTGGGATTCAATAATTTGTTTTATTGCCAAATCTCTTCTTTGGCATTCCAACCAAATTCCTGCTTTCCAAATCCAAATCCTTTCCAATTCAATCAAAAACATTTTATATTAAAACAATGTAAAAAACAACAACATTGAAAAAACAAATAAAGCTAAAAAATTAAAGAATAAAATTAAAATCAAATAAATAGGTTCAAATCCCAAAATCAGGACAGGTGCAGTTGCAAAAACAGAAATAAATAGTACATAATATCAATTTTAATTGGTTGGTCAAGCTTACATCGAGGAGAAGTATATGATTTTAAAAAGCAGGGGATTATTATAATTAATTATTATAGCCCAATGAAGGGAGAAGGGGGTGTGGTTTTGGTTGTTTTTGTTTCATTTACAAAAAAAAACAAAAAAAAAACAAAAAACAAAACAAATGACAACAAAAAAACTAAAAAACAAAAACAAACAAAAACCAGGGGGAATAATGGGTCATCATTGGAAACAAGTTAATAAAGGGGACCCAAAAAAAAAACTGATTGAAAAAAAAAAAAACAAAAAACAACTAGAAGCAGAACACACCCACACACACAACAACACACACACCCACACACACACACACACACACTCCTCACCCGGATCTGAATAACTATCGACTATGCAAGATCTTATCAAAGCTTGCAAAATTCAACCTTGCAATGTATGAAGTGATGTTTTTTTCTTTTCTTGCTTGCATCGTAAAAAGCCCGGGACCTCGACAAGATGATCCAGGCCTGCCCTTTACCAAGCCGGGGAAACAGTGCGAGCACATATTGCGGACGATTTGTCCAATTGATCAACGCGGGGGTCTATGGCTTGAGGGCGAGTAGTATGGCCTTGCTGTGGACAGCTCTGAAACATTAAAATATTGCTTACCCTTGTGCTGCAAAGGTTGAAGGAAACGGGTTCGTTCGTTGTTCTCTTTGCCCTTGGAGGTGTCGAGGAAAAGAGGGTGGAAGAGAGAGAGAGAGAACTCGGACTCGGTTTTTTTGTACAATGGCCTTATAGGCCACAATACAATGTTGGGGAGGGGCAGGAAGGGCATGCAAAATAAAAGAATGCATACATCAACCGAAATAATTCAGATTAGTGCAGATGTTCAATCAAGTCACACACCACACACACGAAATATTAGTTTAAATGGATTTTTATTACTATGAAATACCTAGGATTAATAATTATACACCATTGAGAACCACAAAACTATATTTAAATAGAACTACTTCAGAAATATTCTCCTCCGTCTGTGACAGCATGAAAGAGATGAAGAGAGAGAGGAGAGAGAGAAGGATGCAATGATTTCAATAAATTATGTGGCCTGAGTGCACTGCATTAGGTAATAAACTCCAATCTTCCTGGTTTGTTGTTTAGGCTTTCTTGCACTCCATTTTTGTGTCCATTATATTTTCTTTTAGTTCTATTCCAATCTTCAATTGGTTTATTGTTGCTGTTTGACTGTTTGTTTTGAGGGCTTGTTTGGGAAACAAAAACTGGCTGGCTGGGTCCAAATTCTCTTGCTGACGCGCACACACGTGGGGACTGATCAGTGGGACCTGGTGGCTGGTCAATATCTTGCTGACACGGGATCACGTTGGGGGACTGGATCAGCGGGACCTGGCTGGCTGGGTCAATTCTCTTGATGACACCAGAATCATGTTGGGGGACTGAACAGCGGGTCCTGCTGGCTGGGCCATTCTCTTTGCTTGGCACGGGCATCCGTGGGGGACCCGATCAGAGGACCCTGGCTGGCGAGCCCATTCTCTTGCTTGGCGCTGGCATCACGTTGGGCACCCGATCGCAGGACCTGGCTGGCTGGGTCAATTCTCTTGCTGACACAGCTCACGTGGGCGGACCGGTCACAGCGGGACCTGGCTGGCTGGGCCATTCTTTGCTTGGCCACGCATCACGTTGGGGGACCGGTCAGCGGGGACCTGGCTGGCTGGGCCATTAGCTCCTGTCTTCTTTTCTGCTGTCCGACTTCCTTCTTCCTTATTGTAATCGCGCATTCCGTAGACTCCTTATACAGCGACAGAATAGTCAGCACTGACTGTGGTAGCCATAGTAGTACACGGAAGGGCATCTTCTTTTTTTATGATGATCACCAGTGTCTGTTTCCCCTCTCCGACCCATAAACAATTTTGTGTGGTCTGAGCCTCAGCATTGGGTATGTTGCTGAAAAGCCTCTCGTTGTTCACTTCAAGAAAATCTGTATTTCGAATCTACACAAATCTTGCGCTCTCTCTCTCTCTCTACTCTCTCGCTTCTCTCTCTATATCTCTCTCTCTATCTTGCGGATCCCAATTGCAGTGCTAAGGTAAGGTCTCAGTCAAATGAGGTCGTTAAACTGGACAGTGCGGCGCAGGTCCTTCTGCCGTCCCCACAAGCTTGATGGGATGGCACCTCCTGCGGCCAAGATTGCTCCCTCAGCACACTAAAAATCTGCGCTCATAATTGCAGGAAACTGAGCGATCGGAAGAAGAAGAAGAAGACATCTTATTGGCAAGGGTTTCCTTATGGTATTTCAGTCTTTTTTTAGACACACCCTTTTATAAGACGCACTCGAAAAATTTACACACAAATCAGATTTTTTTGCTACATTTTCTTACCGTTGTAATTCATCATATTATAGGCCTCTGCAGTCAGGGTTATTAACTCCCTTGACAGGAGGTGATGCCCTTGCTGGTCAGTACTGACAAGGGTATCACTCTTGCGAAAGGGCAGCCATTTTAGTGGCCCTCAAATAGGTATTGGCAAAGAGTATCCACCTTTGGACCGTACGAACCCATCTCCCCCACCCCACAAAGGGCATTCACTCTGCCAAAAGGTGTTTGTTGCAGAAGCCAATAAGGACAGGGGTCTACTTCAGTCTGGGGAATGAGGGATATCTCCTTATAGTCTGAAAGCTAGGTAATGCGTACATGGTTTCGTACTCCCTCTCTCTGACAAAACGGTGAAGTTATAAAGGCCCGTTTCATGTTTCAGACAGAAATCACGGACACTTGGCTTTTTACTATATGATGATTTGAAAAATTCAACAGAATAAGTTTGGTGGCTTACTTAGTTGTTGGGTGGGTTTGTGAGCCTATGAAAGAGAGAGAGAGAGTGTGTGTGTGTGTTGTGTTTTGTTTTTGATATTTCTGTTCCAGATTCATAACCTGAAATGTGTGTTGACTGAGGGAAAGCTGTTTTTATTTCTCTGTTGGGTTTTCATTTGAAACAGGAGCCTATATGATACAAATGACAATGATTACAGTTTTTTGGCTAGGGCCTAAAAAACAAAGGTTGAACATACAAAATTAACACATGTATATACATGTACATCATATTATTTAATAATAGAACAAAAAACAAGCAAAGAAGCGATATGTATAGCTAGCTAACCAGTTGAAGTATTGATGATGCTTTGAAAAAATTCAACCAGAAAAATTAATAAAGTGGGTGACATACTGTAGTTTTTTGGGGGGTTTTAGCCTATGAAAGAGAAAGAGAGGAGGAGAGAGTTGTGTGTGGCTGTGTGGGTGGTGTGTGTGTGTGTTTGGCACACCTGTGCTGCTCACCATATGATATATGCGTTGTGGTAGAAGCTGTTAGTGTCTGACATATGGACATGATCCTCAAAACACCCACCCACCACATCGAGTATTTGGTCCAAATGAATTACTCAGCGGTTGCAAGCTGGATGAAATGCAAACAGAAGAAAGCTGACGTGTCGTCATCAGACTGTTCAGGTGGTTTACGCATGCTGCGCTTATAAGAAGATATCTGATGAATGTGAAACGTGACTCTCTTTTTCCAAGGCCTGTAGTATGTTGGGATTGTGTGAGAAAAAACCCAGCAAAACCATATTATATTTAGCCGAATTGTTATTCATTCGGTGGTGATGATAAAAAAAAAATGAATAGTGTATAATTTTTAGGGTATCTACGCTGAGATTTTTTTTTCGCTTGATGGAGAAAGGGTGTCGATTGGTGAGCAACCTCAGAATTGAAACTGGAAATCTTGTTTTTTGGGCTACCCTGTGCTAAAAGTACTCCAGGGATCATCCCAGCAGCGGAAAAACTTGAACACTATGTACAGAGTGCCAGCAACGACGGATGAGAACATTAAGTGGTGACCGTTTTTATATCCCGCTACGTGGGCAGCCATACTCCGTCTTCAGGGGAAGCGAGTGATTCTGTGTTTGTTTGTTAGCTCACAACTCGTTCCAAGTGGCGGGGGCATTGCTTCATTTGTGTGCTTTTTCTTTTCCTTGTAGTCATGCGTAATACCTGTGAACCATTGCACAGAATCGCTTCAAAATTTGTGGTTGACATACCGAGTAAACTGTGTCCGTATGAGTAAAACTGTTGCAGCAATTTGACTTGGTCGTGCCATAACGCTGAATGCTCTGTTTTTCTTCTTCTTCTGCGTTCCCAGGCCATAGGGCCATAATGGGTAAGTACGTATGGTATGGTTTTCACTGTTCAGTGTTCTCCCCGCTGCGTACAGCCGACACGTTCAGATTTCGGAGGAGCTCAAAGGATAAAAGAAAATATTGGGGGGATTTTTTAAATTAAAGGCAAGGGAATGGGCCAATAAGGTATAAATATACTACCTGATAGATGATAGAAACAAAAGGGAAAAGGCAGAGTCACAGAGAGTGGCAGATTAGGTGAAGTTTCAAGCACAGAACTTCCAGAAGGTGGTGGACTTTTTTTTTAACGAAAGACCCCCCCCCCCCCCCCCCGGTATCCACATGGGAAGATTGTGGAGAGGGCGGTGTTGTCCAGCTCCTCGTATGGAGGCACGAGGCATCCACCCAGACGGACCCGCTCTTGTGTTTGAAAAAGAGAATTTGTTAGAGCAATACCAGCCGAGTCTGTGGATCGGATCGCACTCGTGCTCTTGCTATTAGGAGGAACTCCGGAGGTATTCACAACTGCTCATGAGTGTGCAATGAGATAAAAGAGAGCGGAAACTGCCTCTGCGTCTTTTTTTTGTCCCATAACGGTCAACGACCTAACGTATTTTATACCGTACTATTGGCAACTGCAAAGAACACCCTTTGCAAGAGTGAATGCCCTTGGGTGGGTGGGGGAAGATGCTTGAGTAATAACCAAACAAGAACATAACTATCTCCAATAATCCTGTTTGAGGCCACTTAATGGCTGCCTTTTTTGCAAGAGTGAATGCCCTTTGGGATTTTGATCAACAGGGGCTTAACTCTTGTCTGTCATGGGCGTTAATAACCCTAGTTGCGGTGGCCAATAAAGTGATACTTTTTTTCCCCAGACTGAGACCCCTGCACCTTATTTTTTTAATGTGACTGATAATATAGTAAGAATATAAAGAAGAAACAAAATCTGAAGTTTGTGTGAAATTTAGGTGATGCGCCTTATAATCAGGTGCGCCGTATAATCCGTAAAATACGGGAATCACTAATTGGATGTACAGCCCACCATCAATGTCTTGCGTCTACTTGTATACCCCTGGCGTGGCTTTAAAAGCGTAACGTAAAAGCGTCCAGATATTTGGCTTTGCCATGGGTTTTTGGTGTGTGTTTTTTTGGGGGGGGGGGGGTTTCGTGAACAGCAGAGTTGCGTCCAGCTGAAGGCTTCTGATGAGTGGTTTTTTATTTTTGGGGGTGGGGGTACAATAATAGTAGAGACTGGGATCTAACTCTAGTAAAAGGTGGTGAATTGAGAGACGCATGAATGCTTAAATGTTCCTTACATTGTAGTTCTTTGTGTGAGGTAAGGAACGAAAACAAAACACTGGGGCCCTATGATACATTATTAGGTAACTAAGCGGCAATCTCCTAGTACTGGTACGCACACGTTACTGTTAACGCCCACGTACTGGTAACGCTGAGTGCGGTTGCCAGGGTGGGGGGGGGGTCCCGCGAAAATCTAGCGTGCCGCGGGTTCTGAACCGATTCGCTTCTGGTGTTGGCACACACCGATAGTCACCGTCCCCGGTCATCTACCTGCCAAATTTGAAGGCAATCCGTCCAGAAAATGCCGGAGATACGGGCGCCGAGAGTCCGGCGGATATGTGTTTCGCGCATTTGCCAAACCGCGAGCAAATGACTCGGCCGCCTCGGTTGCCGTTGCCATCGCCCAGTCAGGGCTCACAGCAAATTTGAAAAGGTTCGGTCAAAAAACGGCGGAGTTATAAGGCCTGTTTTGTGTTTCAGACCGACACCCAAAAGCCACAGCGAACACCGACACTTGGCTTTTTTTTTCTATTTGAGTAGGTACTTTACAAGTAACCAGAGGCGTCTCTCTGCGACATTCGGGTTGCTCCCACCTGGAGAGCGCATCGCAGCCAGAGGAGCGCCACCCAATTTTTTTTTTCTTTTCTTTCTGCAAATTGCGTGCGATTTTTGTGACTGATGAGAAAGGAAAGGGGTGGTGGTTAAATTTTGACCAAATGACACCCTATTCGTTGCCACTGGATTTAACGTATACTAAGTGCATGGGCACATGGGCACACGGTACCCCCCCCCCCCCACCCTTGGTTTATAGTCTCATTCGAAAGACTCTACGTTAAGATTGTGAGGCCTAGTGTAGAGTGAGAGGAAAATCCCCCTGTACCCAGGTATGCACGCAACCCTAACCCTCTTGTCTTCTAAGAAAAATAATTGCACTTAAAGACCCACCAGATCACGTATCAAAATCATGGGTTTTCACGTGTTTTCCCTCTTATAACTGGAAATAAATCTTGTTTTGACCAAGTCTCACGCCCCCAATAATTCCGAACCGACACATTCGGTTTCAAGAGGCCGCCCTCAATTTGAATAATTGGGACATTCGTATAGTGGGTCGACAGAGCAAGCCCAGAAGAAGAAAACGAGGTACTTAATTCGTGTTGCGTCACTGGGTCTTTAACATGTTTGGAAGGTGTTTGTGTGCACTAGATGATCTTTACAATGTCCTGTTGACAATTTTTCAATTCGATCCTGGTTTTTATTTCCCTTTCATTGTTCACTGCTGTTCTGAAGAAAAAACAACAACCCCAAAAAACAAACACTAAACAAAACAATAAACTTCTTGTAAAGGTGTATGCTCTTGTCTGTCGGATCTCTCTCTCTCTCTCCCTGTCTCCTCTCCCCTCTCCCTCTCTCTCATCTCTCTCTCTCCTCTCGTAAAAGAAAAAAAATCTCTCTCTCTCTCTTGCTTTTGTTTATTTCCTTTCTCGTGGAATAATTTAACTCACAAAATGGTTTCTGAATATGCTTGATTGATATATGATTGGATAAGGACGAGATAGACATTTATTTTTCGTTTTTGTATTTCCTTTTTTTTTCACTCCTTAATGATTGTGTGTCATACTAAGCTATGTAAGCCGATTGACATTAAAACAGTTCAGTGTTCAGAGTTCTCCCCCTCTCTCTCTCTCTCTCTTCCAGTCTCTCCTGTCATGTCTCTCTCCTCCTCTCTCTCTGTCTCTCAATCTCTCTCTCGTCTCTCCCTCTCCTCTCCCTCTCTCTCCCCCAGAGGCTGGGTGGGAAAAAAAAAAAAGCATTGTAACTTGCTTATCTCCATTTTTCCCTGCTTAAATAAAATTTCGTTTTCGTTTTCCCCTCTCTCTCTCTCTCTCTTTCTCGTCCTCTCTCTCTCTCTCTCTCTATCTAAAAAATTCCTCATCTCTCTCATCCTCAAAATCTCACTTTCTCTCTCTCTCTCTCGATGCCTCTCTCAGTCCTCCTCACCAATCGTCCACCCTCGGGTCTCTCACTTCTCTCTTCTCTCTCGCTCTCACGCCCTGTTCACATGTCCACTCCCTTCATTTCTTCTTTCAGTCTTTCTGTCTCCTATCTCCTACTTATCTGTTAGCATTCCTTGTTTCTGTTCTGTGCTTTCTCGCTCGCCACTATTCCTCCCCCTTCCTCCCCCCTGCGCCCTCCCTGACCTCATCCCCTTTATCTATCCCCTTCTCCCCCTTCTGTGTGTGTCGTGTTTGGCCTGTGTGGGTGGTTGTGTGTGAGTCTTCTCAGTCTTGTCAGGTTTTGTTCCTCTTGTTCGCAGTTGGAAAAGATAAGACAAACATTTGATGAGTATGGATTGAGACTGGATTATTAGCTTATCCTCTAGCTTTTCTCTAAGCATTTTTTGTAAAAGTCCGTAACCCCCCCTCCCTCCCCTTAGCCCCCACCCTCCCCCCCCTTACCCCCCCTCTCCCCTTCCCCCCCCCCCCCCCCCCCCCCCCCCCCCCCCCCCCCCCCCCCCACCCCCCCATCACACACCTCATCTTTTCTTTTTAATTCTTTCTTATCTCTCTGCTATGAACAGAAAGGAGGGAAAAAAAAAGTTGATGTCGCCAAACAAAAGCGGCTTTTGTAAGTTGACATACTTTGAAGTTTTTTTTTGTTTGCGTTGAGCATTTGCATAACCGATCCACCTTGTAAACATGTACGCACAATACGTAAGGGGTAGGGGGGGTACGTTACTACACATACATGCTGGAGATTCCTTGCGGAAACCCCTGCGCAATCCGTAAAGTAAGTAAAAGAAAAAAGGGACAAAAAGAGTTGCTGCACCTTTTCCGTGGTTTCCCCCTAATCCGTATCTCTAAATTTTCTACCGCTTCTCTTTCTTTCTTTTTCTACCCCTTCTTTCTTTCTGCTTAATAGTCACTGTTCGGAAATAATCTAAGGGGAGTAATTTCATGCTTGTGTGGAAAGTGATCTTTTTGCCTAATTTAATCGGTCAAACAAGGGAAAGTACTCTACCATCAGGTAGATATCCCCAGCTCTCGCCTCGTGTGTTTTGAGAAAACATACAGCACTTAGAACACCATGCATCATTCTAAAAAAATATGTCATTATATTTTTTTACTGTTATACGTCACATGGTTGCGAGTTTAATCAGGTTTGGGTGGCCACCTGCCCACCCCTATAATTTTTCTTTGAAAAAATGTTTGCAAGTCGCTGACTCGCATCCTGAGTTTCAAGCTTCGACGCCATTGTTGCTATGGTATTTGACCGAGTAATGGAGGTAAGCAACTCTAATTTTTCACGAAGTGCTCTCTCTTAGGGTGTTTTTTTTTTCCCTCCGAAAATAAAAAAAAAAAATCGTCCTATTTACCAGATTGCGCATGGGATTTCCGCATGAACTGTGTACGAGGCCTTAGTTAGGAGTGTGTTCCCGGTAAGTAGCCGTGGGAATGAAAGAAATGATGTCAGTTGACTTAGTTTGTGCATTGGGGAAGTAGTCAGTAACCTCCCATGTTTTTGTAGCGGTTTAGTGGGCTGGACTTTGTGAAGTGAAGCTCTAACCTTACCCTCCCTTGGCCCCTGTTAAGTGTGTTAATCCCGGCACTTGATCACCCAATATTTCATATAGTCCTAGTTTGTTTTCTTTGTCGCTCAAAAGGCTGTCTTTGACTTGTAGCTAAGACACACGTAAACACACACAAAATACAGCATGCAATGCGCGCACACCTAAGCGCACACACTGCACACACAACACGCGCACACATACGCGCGCAAACACAATACACGCACACACACACACATGGCACATGTGCCGTGCGCACACACACACACACACAACCGCACGCACACGGCACACTCACGACACTGCACACACACAGTTACACTCACTACACTGCACACACACACACTGTCACACTTGCGCGCGCCTGTCACACACACACACAAACTAACGCAGGCATACACACGCACACCACACACACCCACGCACACACACACACAATCGATTTCGCCTCATTGAGATTTTTCTCTGAGAAGCAACATTTCTGCCGTTCTGGTGCTGGAAAGGGATAGGGTTAGGATCAGCCTTAGGGTTGTTGTCATGAAACTGAAAGAATCAGGTCTTGAGACTGAAATGAGTCGTAAACTCATATACATACATATGTTTTGTGTTGTGTGTGTGCATATCTTTTGTTCTCTTCTCTCCTCTCTCTCTTCCTCTCTCCTCGTGCTCTCGTCCCCTCTCACCTCCTCTCGGTGTCGTCCTTCGTCCCTCTATCTATGTTGTTAGTCGTCTCCTCCGCATGTTCCGCCACCCGTCTTCTCTCAACTCTCTCTCACCTCTACTCTTCTCTCTCTCTCTCACCCGGCTCCTCATTCTCGCTCTTACTCCCCATCCTTCTCTCTCTCTCTCTCGGTTTCCAGCGCTCTCTCTCTCTCTCTCTCTCTACCTCTCTCTCTCACTCTCTATCTTCTCTCTCTTTCTCCCTCTCTCGCTCTCTACCTCGCCGTTCCTACGCAGCTCTCCCTGTCTCTCTCTCTCTCTCCTCTCTCTGGCTCACCCCATCTCTCTCTCTCCTCATATAATATATGTCTCTCTCGTCCTCCTCCCTCACTGTCCCTCCGTCACCTACCAGGTGGGATCTCTCTCTCTCTCCTATAATAGTGTTTGTTTAATTGAGAGTTTTAAAATCCCATGATGGAGTGGATTAACAAGGATTATGTTCAGTTCATGCGTGTCAATTGTCAGTGGTGGCGCATTTTACATTTGTCACCAGTTTCTTACAAAAACGCACAATGTAGGGTTTTTACTTCTTTTTTTTCTTATCCTCCCCAGTCACACCAGTATACCATCCCCTTTTGTTTTAATGCGAGGGCACCTGCTCCCTCCATCTCCTCACCCCGCCCCGCCCCCCCCCCTCCCTCCCCCACCTCCCTGCCCCCCACATCCTCTACACCCTCCCCTCCTCTCACTGCTTCCCTCCTCCTGTTGTTTGTTTCCGTGGTCTTCTCTTGATGACCACCCCCCACCCCCCGCATCCACCCAATTCACCAGAGACTTCTGTCCATCACCTTTACCTGTCGGAAGTTAGTGTCGCTTATGACTTTTTTTTTTTTCCACACCCCCCATTCCTACTTTCGTATGACTATGCAATATATATAAGGACGAATCCTTTTTTCTCCAAAGCCGAAGTCAATTTGTTGAAGAAGGACAACGACAGTGATGTAATGTATGCAACCATTAAGTCCCTAGACTGACTTAGAGAAGCGGAGATCAATTGGTGGCATGTGTCCGTATGTTTGATGTCCTGTATGTGTGTATGGTTAGTGCCTTAATGTCACATATGGGGGCTGTCATTGTCTGAGTGGGGGGGGGGGGTTAATGAGGTGGGTTGGCGAACGATTTCGAGGTTATTTTTTATTTGGCGCGGCGCGCCCGACCTGTCGATCGTTTTCTCACAGTTGGTGAGGGGGTGTGTGTGTTTTAAGGGACAGTCAGCAATTTGTGAGGGGGCTGTCGTTGGCTGCAGACTTGTTTGTTAAAAATTACGGCAGATTTAAAAAAAAAAAAAAATTGCGATTTAATTGATTTTATCTTTAGAGACAATATGCACCTTGCTTAGCTATGCGCTTATACAGAAGAAGAAAATCAGACCATTGATTGTGGGTGCTTAACAGAAGAAGAAGTTAGGATGTTTTCTGAAAATGTTATCTAATAGTAATACCAATGGATAAGTACTAATGGATGTGTGTGTGTGGTAATACAATTTTTGGGGGGAAAACCTGCTATGATAGAAATAGGGTATTTTCTCTATCTAGAAGCAATTTAAACAATTGTGTAGGGTATCCTTAATAAAGACTGTTTATTTATCAGTATTAGGAAAATTGATTTGTAGGCCATTGTAATGAAAGTCATATTTTGGTGGGCATTGTAATGTCGATGCCCTGTTGGAAATGATTCCATTTTTCATGCATTGCTGTCCAAAATATTATCGGCTCTAAAAACGCCACAGCATGGTTTTAGAATATCGATGAGTGCAGACTGCGAACTCTATCGGTATTATGTGTCGCATTCTTCAAAATAAATGAGCACTCCCATTTATTTTTTTTAAATCGCAGATCTGCCAGCCGGGAAATCAGCTCAATTTAATCTTGAAGAATGTAACACAAAAAGGTATGTACAGTGGGACCTCCCTTATAAGCGACCTTCAAACAAATCATCCAAATTGAGGTCTTTATAAGGGAGGGGTCTTATAAGGGAGGTGATTTTTAATACTTACAACAAGGAGTGCAACTGTTTCTCAAAGGAAGTAGGTCTTATTGGGAGGGGTCTTATAGATGTGGGTCCTATGTGGAGGTTTCCACTGTAATAACTATTAGGGGTGAGTTTGTCAGCTGTCTTATCAATTATTTACAAAATAATTCTGTGGCGTTTTTTCAGAGCGTTTTTTTTGCATCCGAATTAGAGCGTACGATTCTCCTTTTAGAAAAAGAGGAGAGGGCATTTTCTTTCTTGAGGCCAAGCTGAGGAGACAGATTGTGAAGTTTGTAAGCTGTGGATTTTTTTCGGCGAAGCGACGTCCTTGTTTTCCCATAGAACACCATGGCCCACTCAGATATCCACTCTCATCTGCACAACAAGAACTACCTGTTTGTTCAGCAAGAGACCTTGGTAATGACATTTAGTTGAGTTTTATAAAAATTGTTAAATATATCTATATATCTCTATCTATCATAGTATATAATGAAATATATATAAAAATGAATGAATGTTACCATGATAAATATAAATATATATCTATAGGATCTCTAATCTCATAATCGATATCTCTCTACGAATTTATTGGATCTCTATAAATATAGATCTATCTGTCTCTGCTTTCCATCTATAATAAATATCTAACATGTCTAATCTCTCTCTCTCTGGTATCTATAGGTCTCTCTAATTGGTGTATCTCTCTAATCATCTAAAGAGTAAGATCTCTGTCAATCTCTTCATCTCTTACTAGAATCTTCTTATATAGTTTCTCTTTCTCTCCTCTCATAATCATCTCTCCTCTCCTCTCTTTCTCTGTCTAAATATATCTAAGATAAATATATAGTCTGATCCCTCTCTTATCTATCTCTCTCTCAACTCTCCTGTCCCACTCTCTATCTGTCTCTCTCTCTCTCTCACGTCTCTCTTCTTCTCTCTACAATTCTCTCTCGAAACCTCTCTCTTCGTTCCTCTCTCTCTCCCTTCCTCTCTCCTTCCTATCCGCTCAGTCCCTTTCCGCTATTTCTCTGTCTCATTTCCCACCCTACCACCCCCCTTCTACTCCCCCTCTCTTTCTCTGTCTCTGTCTCATTGTTATAGTCAGTGGCAATTAAAACATTTTCAAGTTTCAATTTATCTCTGTCTGTCTGTACTGCTCTCTCTCTCTCTCTCTCTCTTCTCTCTCTCTCTCAATCTCTCTCTCTTTCTCTCTCTCTCTGCCTCTGTCTCTGTGTGTCTGTCTCATCTCTCTCTCTCTCTCTCTCTCTTTTTCCCTCTCTCTCTCTCTCCTCTCTCTCTCCTCTCTCTCTATCTCTTCTCTCTCGCTCTCATCGTTTAATAGGGGAATACTGTCTCTCAGATCTCCATACCTTCCCATTGTCTCAGGATGAGTGTGTGTGTGTGTGTGTTTCGTGCGTGTGCGTACCATGTGCATGCGTATGTGGGCATGCGCGCGTTTGTGCTTGATTGCATAATAATAATACTGTATTTCAAAAGAGCAACAAAGGTATGGAGGAACTGTATCTGTACTGTATCTGCTCTTGGGATTTCTCTGCCCTCCAGTCACCCTCAATGACCGTAAGATATTGGTAGGTAGGTAGGTAGGTAGGTATATAGGGCTATTTATAGGCCTCGCCCCTTCTCGGTGAATTTGACTTTTGACATTTTTTGGGTCTCCTTAAACTAAAACTAATCAAAAAAGTAATTTTTATTAATTTTTTTTAGGAATGGGCTTGTTTATTCATCAAAACTTTTAAATTTTTTTTTCAAACTTGGGTTTTCGTCCAAAAGATTTTTTAATTCATTTGTTTGGTCGGGGTTCCTGAGTGACAAGCAGGACTGACACCCATAACTGCTGACTTTGATACATTGTACCTGGCAAACTGAACAAAACACAAACACCCATCCATTCTCACACAAACAACAACCCCCACCATGAGATCAGTGTTTGGAAAACAGCTTTGTGCTAATCAATCATCCACTTTAAGCAGTAGAACTCAAATCTGACCCATCTGGGGATTGGCTTTGAACAATCAATCGGCTCTTTATCGGTAGAATTATGTGTGCACCATCGGAAGCCGCTGTAGCCCCTCAGTTGGTAAGTCTAAGTTGCTAGCTCGTAAATCCCGTCAGGTTTGCGAGTGCGGGTGGTTCGAACCCAGCTAGGTTCACAGTGGTCAGTGTCCTTGGGAAAGGCACTTTACTCTTTTTTCCCTCACTCCACCCAGGTGTAAATGGGTACCTGACGTCAGTTGGGGGAAAAGTCCTTCTGATGAGACTTTTCAAAAACCGAGGTCCCGCGTGTGCGAACGCATGCACAAGATCTTGCATGCACGTTAAACTTAAAGCCCATCCCATTTTTCGGTACGAGTAGCCTGGCCGTGTGTGCCATGTGAGATGGATGACACGAATTCACATAAGCACGCATCCTGTGCGCTATTAACCCTTTCCCCGCCCATCCATCTTTGAGCCAAAAATTTCCATTAAACTTACTTGGCTACAAAAACGAAAATTTGTCTGCAGTATTATATTGTGTGATTTCTCTGTGACACATTTAGAATAGGGTCAACCCATACTACCCAAATTATGGAACACAATGTCATTCAATAATAAACCCTGATTTGAAGAGTTTTTTTGACATGAACAACCAAGAACGGGTGTTAAATTATTGTGGTGCAAAAATGTTTGACATTGGCGGTTGAATGAGGGTTTTAATGTCCCTGAATGAAGACCGGTGAGCGCGGAGGCAGGATAAACATCATCCCCAACTGGAAGAAGAAGAAGAAGAAGCCACACTTCATCACTCCGAGGACCTTATTGAGTTAGCGCAACATTATTGTTGAGGCACCTCGGGGGGACCTTTCCTATCGCCACCTGTCCTCAAATCCCTTTGGTCAAGAGAGTGGGGATGTACCCTGAGCAAGGCGGCTCCACTTAAAAAAAACTTTTTAGCCCCAGCCCCTGCCGGAATAGCAGCTACCCAGCCTCTGCTATCTAGCTGTCGTACGACAACAGAACAAGCATGTACACGTTGTCGAGGCAGCTCTGGCCGGCCTCAGGAGATGTATGGAGAGAGAGGATCAGGGCCAAGAGTCTTCAATGATTCTTCATGTGTTGTTGTTGTTGTTGTTGTACCCTGGCTTTAACGACTCCAGGGGGATCGTCCCAACAGCCAGAGCACGTGAACAACTTTGGTACAAAACTGCACCAGCTAGGGATATAGAAAGTTACTGTGTGTGGACCGTTTTTTGGATTACCCCGCCACATGGTCAGCCACACTCCGACTTTCCGGGGGATTTTAGACTGACGATGTTATGCCAGGAGCTTGTCCATGGCTTAGGACAAATCCCCGCTACAACCATTCAGCGCCATAGCATAACATTTTGATGTAGCCTTGGCGTTCCAGCTTATGTCAACTGGTCTGACACAGCCTCATGCCAAGGCAGAATGATTCTTCATCATCAGTGATTGAACTGATGCCTGGAAAACAAAATCCTGAACAGTTATCTATCTCCGCTGTTTTTAATTCATTCAAGTCGTTCCGGCCATTATGTCCGGAATTAATAGATAGTGTCAATGTTATGCTTGCTTCCCGTGAGTAATCTGTCGTGCACACCATAACCTTGGCCACTTCTAAACTCGTTTTCACTCCCTTGACACACAATTTTACCCCTGACTCTGCTTTTGTAGTACGGTTCGTAGGTGGGGGGAAACAATGTTGTAGAGTGGTTTTTTTTTTTTTTATATAAATCTTGATATATAAAAAAAAAAGTATGATCTACCGATTTACTATGCTCTAAAACCTGAAAGTAAAAACCTGTAATCTTCGTTCATTTCTCCTTTTGTTTATGTATTCGTTTTGTTTGTTGTGCTGGCGGAGTGGAGTGATTTGTGAGGGTTTTTTTAATAATTCAAAATCATTTGCCAAGGCGAATGAGTTAAAGGGCAAAAAGATTCAAACTCATAACTCCTAGACTCGCAGGATTTTGAATTGAAGGGGAAAATCTGCATGTAGTCAGGCCATGCCGCCATCCCATTTGAGTGTTATTAGCAAGAATAGAGTTGTTCACCGCGCTGCATTTTATTCTGCAGAGTGATCCCATCAATTGTCGATCTAAGTTATGGAACAAAGCGATGTGCTGATAGGCTACAAACAGTGCTAAATAGGAATTGTTCGGAAATAATAATCGGTCAATCAGGGGAAAGTTACTCTACCATTAGGTAGGTCCCAGCTCCACCTCGTGTGCTTGAGCAGGAAATACATCACTTAAGAACACGCAGTGCGTCATTCTAAAAATTGATGCTCATTTATGGTTTTATGTCACCCTTATTTTTCGAAAAAATGTTTGCAAGTCGCGACTCGCATCTCGCGGTTCAAGCTTCGACGCCACTTGTTCTATGCTATTTGACCGAGACAATGGATGGTAAAACAACTTTAATTTTCCACGAAAGTGCTCTTCCCCTTAGTTTTTTTTCTCTGAAAATAGTCTATTATGAGTTAGGTGGGAAAAAAAAATTATCATATCAGGATGATTAATTTAAGTTATATAAGAATGCGCATATGCACAGACAATATACACAAAAATACACAGAAAAACACTCTTTCGGTTTTGTCTGTATGTCTGATTATCTGTCTCTATCTCTCTTCTCTTCTGTCTGGCTCTCTGTTACCCTCAACATAGCTTCATACACAGGACACTCGCACATGCAACACACACACAACACATGCAGCGCGCGGCACACGCACACACACAACACACCACTTATGTTAATATCAACTTTTAATGGGCAAAGAGTGAATTAAAGAACAAACAACAACAAACACACAACTCACACACACACACACGTACGCACAATGCACACACCATGAAACGGCAAGCACACGCACACGCACACACTCACACACACCTACAGACAGACACACACACCACATACAGACACACACACACAAAAACACACACACACACACATACGCACACACACGGGCAAGCACACCGCACACACACATGTGCAAGCACGGCCAAACACTCACACGCACAGACACACACACACATACACCACTCACGACAAGACGCAACCACACACACTAACACTAACAACTTCAAAAACATGCACAGAGCGCACTATGGTCCCCTCGACTCTAAATTTAAAGCTAGCACAGCAGTGGTAGTGGCAGATTAATTGCTTTGTGTCTTTGTGTTAAATTAAATCAATTTGCACACACGCTTGGCACACCAGTGCTCCCCCCCCCCCCCCTCTCTCTCTCTCTCTCTCTCTCTATCTCTCTCTCTCTTCTCTTCTCTCCTCTCTCTCTCCTCTGCTCTCTCCCTCTCTCTCTCTCTTCTCTCTCTCTCTCTCTCTCTATATCCTCTCTCTCTCTCTCTCTCTCTCTCTCTCTCTCTCTCTCCTCTCTCTCTCTCTTCTCTCTCTCTCTCTCTCTTCTCTCTCTCTCTCTCTCTCTCTCTCTCTCTCTCTCTCCTCCTCTTCCTCTCTCTCTCTGCTCTTCTCTCGCTCTCTCTCTCTCTCTCTCTCTCTCTCTCTCCTCTCCTTCTTCTCTCTACTCTCTCTCAACACACACACACACACCACACACACACACACACACACACAACACACACACAGCTGCATACTTGCCAATGATTTACATTTAGTGTATACACAGTCACAGAGTTTAGTTATGCATGTGCATAAACCATGCATACAAAAGAGCGCTTTTGCACAAATGCTCACAGAACTTATTTGATATATCTATACAGTAAAAATCCACAGATTCAAGCGATACTACTGTTTGGCTTAATTGCAAGTGATGTAGTAAACCAGTTTTGGTGGCGCAAAACCCCTGCTGGCATAACGAATTCCTTTCTCGTACTCGTGGCAGCTACACATGCCGAACATATGTCACCCAGCAGCACAAAAAGGGACATTAAGTCGCTGGCTAGTTTCTTCAAAACAGGCTAGGAACATTAAAATAAAAAATAAAAAATCTGTCCATCTTGAGTTATTTGGTAATTTCATGTTCCTGGACATTCTATCTGTCAAAGTATTATTTTTTTTTCATTATCCTTCTGTTGTTGTGTTATGCTACTATTATTATTTGTTGTTGTAATTGTCCATTATTTCAGAAATCATGTTTCGTAAGCGCTCAGAGATCCTCGGAGAGAAAGAGCAATATAAAATATTCATTACAGTAAAGATCGCTTAAGTCAAAATTGAAATGGACTGAATTTTATTTTGAGTTAAAAAGACTTTTCAACATAGATATATTATACTGGGACACAAAAATTATTGTGAGTTAGCAGCTGATTTTTGATTTATCCGAGTTCTCAGTTCAAACTGTAATTATTATTATTATTATTATTATTATTATTTATAATGGTCCTCCTAAACGGTTTTATGAGTGCTACAAGCAAGTCGTAGGTCAATGATTTCTTCAGCTAGCTAGGCTTCCAACTGTGTTTTCTCAAAATGGCCGAACGCTCACCATTCTAACTTAAATGCTCATAGCTCTGGAACGGAAAAAAAACACGAAAATGGTTTCTTGTATCATTAGAAAGAGAATGTCTTAAAGACCCACACCCCACTACATCCTGAGTGAAAATCACGGTTTCACATGTTTCCTTCTCTCGCTGGTAAGAAATCTTATTTTGGCAGGTGTGACTCCCAGCAAATTCCCTCATATTCAAAACGAGACATAGAATTTGAACAGCAGCCTCCGTTTACACATGGGGGGATTTGTTATGTGGGCACACCTTGGCCAGAAAGAAACAAAACAAGGGGAACTTATTCTCTCTGGGTCAGGTTGTCTTTAAGATTTCAAATGTGCTCATTTTGATCCTCAGAAAGTCAGTTTGACACTTACTCATCCCAAGTCGTTCCGGCCACCCTGTCCGGAATGACAGATTAGCTGTCAATTTGAGGAATTTGCTTCAAGGAAAGTAAATCTGTGTGCACATATACCTGGTCAATTCTAAACTCGCTTTGCTCCCTTAGTAGAGCACAAATTTTGCCTCTGACTTTGTTTTTGTAGGGGTTTGTGTGGGAAGCCAAATCGGGTGTTGAGTTTTTATATAAAAGTCTCTTATGTAAAAATGTCTGATCTCAAACTTCCCTATGTCTAACCCTGAAGTAAAAAACCGTAATCTTCTTTCTTTCTCCTTTTGTTTCTGTATGCTTTGCTTGTATTAGGTTCATTAGGTACTTCATAGTCACAGAGGCGTCTCTGGAAATTTGGTTCTCCACCTGTGAGAGCGCGTCGCAGCCAGAGGCGCGCCCCCAATGTCTTTTTTTTCTTTTTTTTTGCATGCCGATTTTTGTCACTGATGCGGGAGGGAGGGGGGGGGGGTAAATTTTGACCCCAAATGACAACTTTTCGTTGCCAATGGGTTTAGCTTATGGCTAAGTGCATGGGCACACGGGACCTCGCGTTTATGTCTCCTCAGAAGACTCCACGTTCAGACCGTTAAGGGACCTAGTGCAGAATACGAGGAAAAAAATCCCATGCACCCAAGTTCGAACTCGGGTTTACTTCGACACGAAGCGAGC
>CM065684.1:16709821-16719821 GCA_017654935.2 Phymorhynchus buccinoides
GAAAAACTGTTCGGAAGATTTTTTTTTTTTTAAAGGCAGAAGAATGGGCCAACGAGTCAGAAAGATAGTAGATGATAGAACGCAAAGGGAAAAGGCAGAGTCAAAGAGAGTGGCAGATTAGAGGAAGCTACAAGCTGAAGCACAGAACTTCCAGAAGGTGGGGGAACTATTTTTAACGAAAGCACATTTGATAACTGAAAGGGTACATACAAAACATTCCTTGACCATAGTTGAATAGATCCATGAAGAAACTGACACTCAATATACACACACCAAACGCACAGCTCAACCTCCCATGCCAGTTGTTGTTGCTGTCTTACCCTGGCTTAAAGACTCCAAGGATCATCCCAACAGCCGAAGCACTTGACCACTGACACAAATGCACCAGCTAGGGATGACATGGTTCGTGGGGACTTGGAAGAGTGCCAAAAAAGGACCAGCAAAATTTTTTAAAGGACCTATTTAAACCTTGTTTGTAGTTGTACTTGCAGAAGTGGTGGGCGCAGAGCCAGACGCCGGCGATTGTGGCTGAGCAGATTTTTTTTTTTTTTTTTTTTGCTGAGCAGATTCATTTGTTGTTACAGTAGTATTTCTGCTACTTGCAAAAAAAGTCGGTCACATTGCACCTCGATTCCGCCTTGTGCCTTCTTTCAGCTTTCTTGTGATTTTCAGTCTTTGCGTGTTGTTTCAGCACCGACTCTCCCATTGACAAGATGTTGATGTTTTTTTCACAATATGCACAACGAACTGCATGTTTGTTGTCCATCACTTTTCGGACCCAGTCCTTATAAATGTCCTCTCAGCCAACGATCCTGAAAACGAACACTTTCCAGGCATTTTTACACTTTTTACTTGAAAACAAGCACTGAAGCAGCCACATGTGGGAAGAATTTCAACATGGCGCATAAGATATCTCGCCGAATCTCGCGCACGTGACCGGATTTACAGTGACTATTAAAATTAGATCGTCTGCTCGAAAGATACGAAGGCGATCGATTTTTGGCAAATTTTATTTCCTTTAATATATTTTTGGGAGTTCATTTCTTATGACAAGGTACTTAGTTTTGTTTTTTTGCCCGATTAAAGGATTTAAACTGACCGCACCAATTTTAAAAGGACCTTTGACTGATTTGAAAGGACCTCCTTGCTGATATAAAGGACTTAACAGGCCTTTTGATGACCGATCAATTTCACAGCACTTTAAAGCACCTGAAAGGACCCCATGAACCATGGATGAGAACATTACGCGTGTGACCGTTTTTGATTACCCCGCAACGTGGGCAGCCACACTCCGACTTCGGAGGAGTGCCAGTTATTGAGACTGTTGTACAGTTGTGCTTGCCTTTTGCTTGCAGATCTGACCAGAATTTGTTTTCACTCACGTCATTCAAAAAGAGTCCAGTCATGTTCTTTACAGCCCTGCCGTTCTCTTAAAGGGTTTGTTCGGGCTCTTTGAGCTGAAAAATCGTTTCAAATCGTCTCTCAGCGAAAAATACGCTTTTGTTGACTACTGCAGTTTGAAGAATATGGTTCACCTTTTCTGGTTAAATCTTTCCGTCTCATAGTCACCTGAAGCCGCAATTGAAATAATTTTTTATTTGAAGAACGGCTTTTGATGCTGTCTCTTAGAATCGTGAGACCACGGTCAATATTATCCCAGAAAGTAGACCCATGTTCTATTTCTACAGCTTTTCGTTAGAAATGTGTACGAAAAAAGTGTAGAAAACTGATCCGTTCTCCTTTCTCTGGAAACTATTGACCAGTCTCACTGTTCTAGGGGTGTGAATAACTTTCGCTAACAGCGGACTACAGTGGTCAGTGCCCTCTGACCTGCTCTGGTTGAAGGTGTGGATGGTGACCTTGACCTGGCTGTACTTGCGAAGCAGCTTGCTGGTGTCCTCATCCGTGTTGAACGAGTTCATCAGCACCAGGGGAACGTCCACCCCGTACACCTTGTTCAGGTGCTGAACACACACAGAGACACACACAGTTCATCATCAGCACCAGGGGAACGTCCACCCCGTACACCTTGTTCAGGTGCTGAACACACACAGAGACACACACAGTTCATCAGCACCAGGGGAACATCCACCCCGTACACCTTGTTCAGGTTCTGAACACACACAGAGACACACACACAGACACAGACACACAAATACACACACACATTTGTCCTTAGAAAACTCAGACAAATCCAGTTTTCACAACCTGTAATTTCATTGCTATGCCGCTCTGTTTTGTTGAAGCACACAAAGCGCCATACAGTAACAACTGCATCACTGCAAGTGAGAAGCTTCTTCATAGCGTGTGCATAACAGGCCAGAACTTAGTGCGTGATGAAAATGCGGCGGTTTTGGGTGCGGCTTGAATACGGCACAGACAAGTTCTGGCCGGGCGGCTTGGGGCAGAATAAATGCAAGAGGATTAACTCATTCAAGTCGTTCCAGCCATATATGTCCGGAATTAATAGATAGCTGACAATTTGAGGCATTTGCTTCAAGGGAAGTAAATCTGTGTGCACACCATACCTTGGTCACTTCTAAACTCGCTTCGCTACCTTCGACCACAATTTTGCCTCTGACTTTGCGTTTGTAGTGGTTTGTAGGGGGGAAACCAATGGCTGTAGAGAGTTTTTCTATATATAGAGTTTTTCTATATAATGTCTATTATATAAAACAGTCTGATCTACCACCTCTAGATGTCTAAACCTGAAGTGAAAACCTGTCATCATCTTTCATTTCTCTTTTGGTTTATGTATGTTTTGTTTGTGTGCATGGCTGGAGTGATTTGTGAGTTATTTTAATAATTCATAATCGTTGCGATGCGAATGAGTTAAACAAAAGTATGTAAAACTGTAGCTGTGAATTGTGATTCAGAATGAGCGGCGTGGGAGCAACGCCACTGTACGGCCCAGAAGATGGGACAGCCAAAACAAAAACAAAAAAAGTATGTAAAACTTAACTTCGGACAAACAGAGAAACAAACATGTCCTTTACTACCTCGATCTGCTGGACGTTGAGGTCGAGGAAGGTGAGCTCGTTGCGCACGCAGATGGCGCTCTTAGGCCCCGTGCAGCCCATGCTGGTGCCCAGTCCCCCGTTCAGCTTGATCACCACCAGCTGCGACAGCAGCTCGCGCGTCTTCGCCTCGCTCGGCTCAGCCAGGCTGACGTATGGCTTCACCTGAACCCAGAACGAAAATAATAATAATAACAATTAGTAATGCTTGTATAGCGCATAATCTTGCAAAGCAACTCAGTGCGCTTATTCACCATTCGAAAGCTAAAACCTTGTCAAAATGTTCTTTCCTGGAAATATCTACAATCTCTCTGGAATGCTTTATCGATACAGGCTGGCGTATTATGGCTTCAACTGGTGGGAAAAATGCAAAAAAAACAACGAAAAAAAGAAGTTTTTTTGTCCCCTACTGGAAATATGTAATTATTCTGGATTTGTTTTTTGTTTATAGTTAACATTGCATCATCCATAGCCCACTCTCATTACATCACCACGATCATTGCATCGTACCGTCATGACATCACTACTGTTATTGCTTTGGTACCACTATGACATCACCACGATCATTGCATCGTACCGTCATGACGTCACTACTGTTATTGCTTCGGTACCACTATGACATCACTACAATCCTTACATCACCACGATCATTGCATCGTACCATCATGACATCACTACTGTTATTGCTTTGGTACCACTATGACATCACCACAATCCTTACATCACCACGATCATTGCATCGTGCCGTCATGACATCACTACTGTTATTACTTTGGTACTACTATGACATCAGCACAATCCTTACATCACCACGATCATTGCATCGTGCCGTCATGACATCACTACTGTTATTGCTTTGGTACTACTATGACATCAGCACAATCCTTACATCACCACGATCATTGCATCGTGCCGTCATGACATCACTACTGTTATTACTTTGGTACTACTATGACATCAGCACAATCCTTACATCACCACGATCATTGCATCGTGCCGTCATGACATCACTACTGTTATTACTTTGGTACTACTATGACATCAGCACAATCCTTACATCACCACGATCATTGCATCGTACCGTCATGACATCACTACTGTTATTGCTTTGGTACCACTATGACATCACCACAATCCTTACATCACCACGATCATTGCATCGTGCCGTCATGACATCACTACTGTTATTGCTTTGGTACCACTATGACATCACCACAATCCTTACATCACCACGATCATTGCATCGTGCCGTCATGACATCACTACTGTTATTACTTTGGTACTACTATGACATCAGCACAATCCTTACATCACCACGATCATTGCATCGTGCCGTCATGACATCACTACTGTTATTGCTTTGGTACCACTATGACATCACCACAATCCTTACATCACCACGATCATTGCATCGTGCCGTCATGACATCACTACTGTTATTGCTTTGGTACCACTATGACATCACTACAATCCTTACATCACCACGATCATTGCATCGTGCCATCATGACATCACTACTGTTATTGCTTTGGTACCACTATGACATCACCACAATCCTTACATCACCACGATCATTGCATCGTGCCGTCATGACATCACTACTGTTATTGCTTTGGTACTACTATGACATCACTACAATCCTCCCCCCCCCCATGGGGATACCGAGGGGTCTTTTGTACAAATAGTTCCCCCACCTTCTGGAAGTTATGTGCTTGCAACTTCCCCCTAATCTGTCACTCTCTTTGACTCTGCCTTTTCCATTTGCCTACTGTCATCTACTATCTTTCTGCCTTACCAGTCCATTATCCTGCCTTTTTTCGTAAAACACATTCAAAAAGATTTCCTCCAGCCGAAGTCGGACTTGCTGGGCCTAATTATTTTTTAGTTAGGCGCATAACGGCACCATGACGCATCTGCGCTCATAATTGATAGGAAACTGAGCGATCGAAGAAGGAGAAGAAGACTACAATCCTTACATCACCACATTCATTATTCATTACACCTACTACAATAATGTCATCACCACTCTCGCTACCGCACTACTTGACTACACTCATGCACCCCCCACCCCCCCACCATGAGCTGATTACCATATTTTTCGGACGATAAGGCGCACTCAAAAAAATTATACACAAAACTCAGATTTTGTCAAAAATTTTTTTTTTTTTTTTTAAAGATTTGAAGCATTGGACTGTAGAGGGGAAGTATTGTTTTTTTATTTTGATCTTGTTTTTTTCCCCTCCTTTTGTTGTCTGCTTTTTGCTCCTTTTGCTATATTTGCTGTTTGCTGTTTTCTTGTTTGTCTGTGTTGATAAAGTCGCATTCGCCGACATATCCAGTAGTTTTGTTTTGTCTCTTGTGAAAAATAATAACTTCGTGTAGTCGTTTGTTTGTTTGTCAGATTTTGATATTAAATGTTCTTACTATTTAATCAATCATATCATAAGGCGCAGTCTGGGAGAGAAAAAAAGTATAGTGGAACCTCCCTTATAAGACCTTCAAAAATCATCCAGAATGAGGTCTTATAAGGGAGGGGTCTTTTAGGGAGGTAATTTTAATGCTTACAAAGAAGGGCAATGCCTCAGAGAAGTAGGTCTTATGTGGGAGGGAGTCTTATAATCAGGTCTTAAAGGGAGGTTCCACTGTATTGCCTAGTTATAGTCAGAAGAATATGGTACAGTGGTTGCAGGACAGTAGCATTAACCCTTTTCGCTGCCAGCCATATTTCAGCCCAAAAATACCATTAAGCTTAACTGGGTAGAGAAAATAAAATATCTGCAATATTGCGAATTCCTCTGTGACATATATAACATTAAGCCTATCCTTACCTCCCAACGTTAAGAAAATAGGGTCTTTGGATAAAAGACCCTGAATTGATTACTTTTAGTGACATGGGTGTTAAACCATTGTGGTGCTAAAATGCGACATTGGCGGTGAAAGGGTTAATCATTGACTGACAGCATCATCGTCCAGAAGTCTGATCTTGTCCCACTCCAGGGCCGAGCCGGACTCGCTCAGGAAGCGGGCAAACAGGCTCTCAAAGTTCTCAAACTCTGCCTTGGTTTTCTGCACACACACACACACACAGAGACACGCACACACACACAGACACACACACACACACAGACACGCACACACACACAGAGCCAGACGGCAACAGCATCAACTACCATGGGGAGGGAGACCTCACATCATGATGAGGACGGTGAACCTGATGAAGAGTGAGATGATGATTGTGATAATGATGTCAATGATGATGATGACGATGAAGAGGAAGATGATGACAGCGATAATGATGTTGATGATGATGATGATGATGATGGCAACATAGCTGCCAACTTTTCCCAAACAAAATCCTGGAGGGGGATTGGTGATCTTTAATTGCCGTCCTCCCTTCATACGACACGTTTACTGTGCAGCGGCAAACTGTGCAAAAAGCACAGTATTTGTCCTGTGGACAGCTGTCGATTAAGTGAAATTTTTTGTATTCGTCTGAAAAGACGGTCTTCCATTTCTTCGTCTTCTCCTTTGCCTTTGGCATCGTGGCGAGGTTACTTCAATGGCGGCGTGAGACAGGCCTAAAGACCGCCAAACAAAGGATTGCAGGAGGAAGTAGCCCCCGCTTCCGACATGCGCAGTACAAACTCTGCTCCACGAAGCTTCCTGAAACCCAGTTTCGGTTTTCGGGTTTCATAACGATCGTTTCTGAGGTCATCTAAGCTGGAAATTTCGAAATCCGGGAGTTTCACGTGAATTCCGGGAAGACCGGGAGAGGTGACAAAATCCGGGAGGGTTGGCAGGTATGTGGCAATGATCAGGTATGTGGCAATGATCAGGTATGTGGCAATGAGCAGGTATGTGGCAATGAGCAGGTATGTGGCAATGAGCAGGTATGTGGCAATGATCATGATGACATGGGTGCTTCCATAAAAAATCTTGGAAAATCTGAAAAGTTTCAGTCATACTAAGAATGTTAGAGGGCTATGACTGTAGATGGGGGGGGGGGGGGGGGGGTGAGAGGGGAGGGGGAGCGGAAGGGATGGGAAAAGGGGGAGGGGAGAGGCAGTAGGAGGGAGTATGAACCGAAGGTTAATAGAAACGCTTGAACACTATGGCACAAATGCACCGGCCAGGGATGAGAACATTACGCGCGTGACCGTTCTTGATCACCCCGCCACGGTGGGTAGCTACACTCCGACTTTGGAGGATTTTTTACACTGATGATGTTAAGCTAGGAGCTTGTCAATGGCTTAAGACAATCCCCACACAACCTCACAGAGCGTAACATTTTGATGTAGCCTTGGTGTTCTAGCTTTTATGTCAACTGGCCCGACACAGCCTCATGCCAAGGCGTCAACAGTAAATCAATTTCCCCTGGACAGTGAAAATGCAGGCAGACGCCCTCGCCCCTGCCCCGCCCCATCTTACTGACCTGCTGTATGCTAGGGGGCGCTGCGGCCAGCAGCTTGGTCAGCTCCTTGTTCATGGCGGACAGCGCGTCACGCCGGGTCAGCTCGCGGAACTCCAGGTCGCTGGGGGTCCGCTTGTGGCCCTTGACGAACGCCGACTGCAAATGGCGGGGACAAACATGGCCGTCAGACATCAACACCGAATCATTAGAAGACGAAATTGAACAAAAGGGGGAATACTCTCTTTCTAATTAACTCCCCTCCACCAACCAAAGTTGATTACGATACCAATCATCTAGCAGTGCGTGGGTCAGAACCAAAGTGGAGACAAACAAAGCATCATTCTCAGAAAAGAATGTGCCAAGTTCGCCTTTATGACCCTTTGTTGATGTGCACTGTGTGGGTGAAGAGTCATTAAAAAAAACAAATCACCTTTTAGTCTTCAAAATATGGTAATGGAGGGACCTTGCTTTAGACTCCATATTACTTTCTACCAAAGACACTGAAAAGAAAAGACTAACATCCGGTCCCTTTTCTCTATACGAGTAGTGAGGACAGAAACACTGGTTATGTCCCTTTTAAACGTGACACATCTACACATCGATAGGCCAGTTGAATTCTCCGTTCAAGTTCCAGTCCGAGTCTTTGGATAGCCCGCCACTGACACTGTGAATGGGTGTAACTACCCCACTAACGATAACTCTATCAGCCCGGCTCGCCGTAACTCTTAAGTAGTCCATCTTACCCTTTTAGAGTCTTTGTTCCTACTGTTAACAGATGAGTGTGACATTTGTAGTCTACCTTTGATTAGTTCTTTTTTCCGTTGAAGCCACATGCTTTTTGGTGGGTTGTTTTTTTCTCTCAGCACAATCGCAAGTTTGATATAGACCTCGTGGACTTTATTATACAGTGGAACCTCCCTCATTATAAGACCTCCCATTATAAGAGTCCCTCCCATATAAGACCTACTTCTCTGAGACATTGCCCTTCTTTGTAAGTGTTAACATTACCTCCCTTATAAGACCCCTCCCTTATAAGACCCCTCCCTTATAAGACCTCATTTGGGATGATTTTTTTTAAGGTCTTATAAGGGAGGTTCCACTGTAACACAATGGCATTGCAATGGTCTCTGGCAACGCACTCCCCATGGGCATCCTGCTTCAAGCCCGATTGGCATTGACAGGAAAACAAAATGCCTAAACGTTCAAACTTCACAATGAAAAAAACCGACTGCAGTTCCAAACTTCATAATGAAACAAAACAACAACAATTTCAAACTTCATAATGAAACAAAACGACAACAATTTCAAACTTCATAATGAAACAAAACAACAAATTCAAACTTCATAATAAAACAAAACGACAACAGTTTCAAACTTCATAATAAAACAAATCGACAACAAATTCAAACTTCATAATGAAACAAAACGACGATTTCAAACTTCATAATGAAACAAAACGACCACAATCTCAAACTTCACAATGAAACAAAATGACAGTTTCAAACTTCATAATGAAACAAATCGACAACAATTTCAAACTTCATAATGAAACAAATCGACCACAATCTCAAACTTCACAATGAAACAAAATGACAGTTTCAAACTTCATAATAAAACAACACGACAACAATTTAAAACTTCACAATGAAACAAATCGACCACAATCTCAAACTTCACAATGGAAAAAGAAGCTACTGACAAAGCACGGCTACATCACTGACGTCTGATCAAGATGTCGCAACCCAAACCAAAAGATTCCTACCACTGAAACCAAAACATGTTCCAAAACAAACCCTTTAGATTCCAAATTCAGATTTGGGTTACCGTATTTTTCACCCCCCAAAAAAACACCTCATCCAGTAAGTTGTAATTACAAATAGCTCTCGCATCTTTACACCAAAAACATGCTCAGTGACAACGTTTCGAGTCTGGATATAAACATTTCAGGCATGAATAATATAATACACAACGGAAATGGTTTCTGAGAAAGAAATTCTACCTGAAATTAATCTAAATATTTTCTAAACTGATCACCGCTTTCATTCCTTCGACTCTCGAGCTTGATTCTGTGTGGAGACGCTGGTGACAAGAATAAACACAAGTAGTGCTAGCAGTTAATAGAGAGCGTATAATTAATGATGTTACCACAAAGGCAACCAATGGAATGCGAGAGGTAAGTTGCATGCACACCTGCTGAGTCAAGCACTAAATCAAACCAACAAGAGCGGTGCATGCACATGAGCACATCTGCTGCGTCAAACACTAAATTATATGAGCGTGCGCGCTGCATGTACTTTACATGAGCACATCTGCTGTGTCATAACCATATGGCCACTGCAAAGAACACCTTTTGCAAGAGTGGGTGGGGGGAAGATGGTTGAGTACTGACCAAACAAGGGAATAACTCGCCAATAACCCTATCTGAGGCCACTAAATGGCTGCCTTCTGAAAGAGTGAATGCCCTTTTCAGTACTGACCAACAAGGGATTCACTCTCACTGTCAAGGGCGTTAATAACCCTAGTTCGTTCCCACCCCACATCCTGAACCCTGACATTGGAACTGTTGACAGAT
>CM065684.1:16724821-16732321 GCA_017654935.2 Phymorhynchus buccinoides
CTGTGACTATAAAGTACCTAATACCTAATACAAGCAAAGCATACATAAACAAAAGGAGAAATGAAAGAAGATTACGGGTTTTTACTTCAGGGTTAGACATAGGGAAGTGGTAGATCAGACATGTTTACATAGAGACTTTATATAGAAACAAACTCTACACCGATTGGTTTCCCCACAACAAACCACTACAAAAACAAAGTCAGAGGCAAAATTGTGCTCTAAGGGAGCAAAGCGAGTTTAGAAGTGACCAAGGTATGATGTGCACACAGATTTACTTTCCTTGAAGCA
This sequence comes from Phymorhynchus buccinoides, assembly GCA_017654935.2. Classification (NCBI taxonomy): domain Eukaryota; kingdom Metazoa; phylum Mollusca; class Gastropoda; order Neogastropoda; family Raphitomidae; genus Phymorhynchus; species Phymorhynchus buccinoides. The sequence goes on from CM065684.1 coordinate 16,725,110, forward strand.
AATGCATCAAATTGACAGCTATCTGTAAATTCCGGACAGGTATGGCCGGAACGACTTGGATGAGTTAAGTGTCAAACTGACTATTCTGAGGAATCAAAATGGCACATTTGAAATCTTAAAGACACACTGACCCAGCGAGATTAAGTCCCTTGTTTTTTTCTGGCCAAGGTGTGACCCACATACAAATCCCCCATGTGTAAACGAGGCTGCTGTTCAAATTCTATGTCTCGTTTTGAATATGAGGGAATTTGCATGGGAGTCCGACCTGGCCAAAATAAGATTTCTTACAAGTGAGAGAGGGAAACACGTGAAAACCGTGATTTTCACTCATGGATGTAGGTGGTGGTGGGTCTTTAAGACAATTCTCTTTCTAATGATACAAGAACCATTTTCGCAGCTTTTTCCGTTCCAGAGCTATGAGCATTTAAAGTTAGAAGGGTGAGCGTCGGCCATTTTGAGAAAACAACAGTTTGAAGCCTAGCCTAGCTGAAGAAAATGCATTGACCTACTTGCTTTAAAGCACTTATAAAACCATTTAGAGACCATCTTAAAAATTGTCCTTTATAAATAATAATAATAATAATAATACAGTTGAGAACTGATAACTCGGATAACTCAAAAACAGCTGGCTAACTCACAATAATTTTTGTGTCCCAGTACAATAATCTCTATGTTGAAAAGAAGTCTTTTTAACTCAAAATAAAATTTCAGTCCCTTCAGTTTTGACTTAAGCGATCTTTACTGTAATGAATATTTATAGTGCTCTTTCTCCGAAGATCTCTGAGCGCTTACAAACATGATTTGAAATAATGACAATTACAACAACAATAATAATAGTAGTATAATAACAAGAATAACAACAACAGAAGGATAATGATAATAATTTTGACAGAGAAGATGTCAAGGAACATGAAATTACCAATAACTCAAATGTGACAAATTTTTTTATTTTTTATTTTAACGTTCCTAGCCTGTTGTGAAGAAACTAGCCCAGCGACTTAATGTCCCTTTTGTGCTGCTGGGTCATATATGTGCGGCATGTGTGCTGCACACGAGTACGAGAAAGGAATTCGTTATGCAACAGAGGTTTTGCGCCACAAAACTGGTTTACTACATATACTTGCAATTAAGCACAAACAGTAGGTAATGCATTGAATCTGTGTGATTTTTACTGTATAATATATCAAATAAGTCTGTATGCATCTGTTTGTATGCATGGTTGTATGCACATGTATAGACTAAACATCTGTGACTGTGTATACAATAAATGTAAATCATTGGCAAGTAATGCAGCTGTGTGTGTGTGTGTGTGTGTGTGTGTGTGTGTGTGTGTGTGTGTGTGTGTGTGTGAGAGAGAGAGAGAGAGATAGAGAGAGAGAGAGAGAGAGAGAGAGAGAGAGAGAGAGAGAGAGAGAGAGAGAGAGAGAGAGAGAGAGAGAGAGAGAGAGAGAGAGAGAGAGAGAGAGAGAGAGAGAGAGAGAGAGAGAGAGAGAGAGAGAGAGAGAGAGAGAGAGAGAGAGAGGGGGGGAGAGAGGGGGGGGTGTGAGCATGGGTGTGTGTGTGTGCAAATTGATTTAATTTACACAAAGACACAAGCAATTAATCTGCCAATACCACTGCTGTGCTAGCTTTAAATTAGATCCAGGGGACCACAGTGCATGTGTGCATGTATTAGTGTTAGTGTGTGTGTGCGTCTGTCTATCTGTATGTGTGTGTGTGTCTGTGTGCGTGTGAGTGTGCGTGCTTGCACATGTGTGTGTGCGTGTGTGCGTGCATGTGTGTGTGTGTATGTGTGTGTGTGTGTGTGTGTGTGTGTGTGTGCGTGTGTGTGTGCGTCTGTGTGTGTGTGTGTGTGTGTGTGTGTGTGTGTTGTTCTTTAATTTAACGTCTTTTCACTTAAAAGTGATATTAGACATAAAGTGTGTGTGTGTGTGTGTGTATACGTGTGTGTGTGTCAGTGTGTGTGTGTGTGCTTTGTGCGTGTGTGCGTGCACGTGTGTCATGTATGCGTGTGTGTGTGTGTGCGTGTGCGTGTGCATGTGTGTGTGTGTGTGCATGTGCGAGTGTCTGTGTATGAAGCTATGTTAGAGGGATACAGAGAGACAGACAGAAAGAGAGAGAGAGATAGAGACAGATAATCAGACAGACAGACAGAAACAGAAAGAGTGTTTCTGTATTAATTTGTGTATATTTACATGTGCATATGCGCATATGCTTATATAACTTAATTAATCATCCTGATATGATAATTAATTTGTTCCACCTAACTCATAATAGACGATTTTCAGAGAAAAAAACTAGGGGAGAGCACTTCGTGAAAATTAGAGTTGTTTACCTCCATTACTCGGTCAAATACCATAGCAACAATGGCGTCGAAGCTTGAAACCGCAGGATGCGAGTCAGCAGGATCTCCCCCACACACATGAAATTACTCCCCTTAATTATTTCCGAACAATTCCTATTAAGCACTGTTTTGTAGCATAATCAGCACAGCAACATCGCTTTGTTTCCATAACTTCAGATCTGAACAATAATGGGATGGGATAATTCTGCAGAATGAGGCTTTATACCGAAAATTATCTGCCCCTGTAACTTCCCCTGATTTGATGCGAACGCCACCTACTTAAGATTATCGCCCTTGCCTGTCAGGAACTAGTGGTATGTAGCCACAAAAGATTATCTGCTCCTGACTTGTCACCAGGGAGCATCGGCAGTTCAGCCCTAAAATTATCGCCCTTTCGTCTCAGCAAGGAGTAGTATCTGCCTCATTAAAATGCATCCGCGGTGAACTAACTCTATTCTTGCTAATGCACTCAAAATGGGAAGCGCGGCATGGCTGACTAAATGACAGATTTCCCCTTCAATTTCAAAATCCTGCAGTCTCAGAGTTATGAGTTTGAATCTTTGCCCATGTTTAACTCATTCGCATTGCAATGATTTTGAATTATTAAAAAAACCTCACAAATCACTCCAGCCAGGCACACAAACAAAACATACATAAACAAAAGGAGAAATGAACGAAGATTACAGGTTTTTACTTCAGGTTTAGACATAGGGAATCGGTAGATCAGACTTTTTTTTTATATATCAAGACTTTATATAAAAAAACCTCTCTACACTGATTGGTTCCCCCACAACGAACCACTACAAAAGCAAAGTCAGGGGCAAAATTGTGGTCTAAGGGAGTGAAGCGAGTTTAGAAGTGGCCAAGGTATGGTGTGCACACAGATTTACTTCCCTTGAAGCAAATGCATAACATTGACAGCTATCTATTAATTACGGACATATATGATTAAAAGAAAACAAGATAACTGTTCAGGATTTTGTTTTCCAGGCATCAGTTCAATCACTGATGATGAAGAATCATTCTGCCTTGGCATGAGGCTGTGTCAGACCAGTTGACATAAGCTAGAACGCCAAGGCTACATCAAAATGTTGCTATGCGCTGAATGGTTGTGCAGGGATTGTCCTAAGCCATGACAAGCTCCTGGCATAACATCATCAGTCTAAAATCCCCCGAAGTCGGAGTGTGGCTGCCCACATGGCGGGGTAATCAAAAACGGTCACACACGTAACGTTCTCATCCCTAGCTGGTGCATTTGTACCAAAGTGTTCAAGTGCTCTGGCTGTTGGGACGATCCCTGGAGTCGTTAAGCCAGGGAACAACAACAACAACAACAACATGAAGAATCATTGAAGACTCTTGGCCTGATCTCTCTCTCCATACATCTCCTGAGCCGGCCAGAGATGCCTCGACAACGTGTACATGCTTGTCTGTTGTCTACGACAGCTAGATAGCAGAGGCTGGGCAGCTGCTATTCCGGCAGGCTGGGCTAAAATGTGTTTTTAGTGGAGAAGCCTTGCTCAGGGTACATCCCCTCTCTTGACCAAAGGGATTTGAGGACAGGTGGCGATAGGAAAGGTCCCCCCGAGGTGCCTCAACAATAATGTTGCGCTAACTCAATAAGGTCCTCGGAGTGATGAAGTGTGGCTTCTTCTTCTTCTTCCAGTTGGGGATGTTTTATTCTGCCTCGCGCTCACCGGTCTTCATTCAGACCATTAAACCCTTTCACCGCCAATGTCACATTTTTGCACCACAATAATTTAACACCCATGTCATTAAAACTCTTCAAATCAGGGTTTATTATTGAATGACATTGTGTTCCATAATTTGGGTAGTATGGGTTGACCCTATTCTAAATGTGTCACAGAAAAATCCCACAATATAATACTGCAGACAAAATCTTTTTTGTAGCCAAGTAAGTTTAATGGAAATTTTTGGCTCAAAGATGGCTGGCGGGGAAAGGGTTAATAGCGCACAGGATGCGTGCTATGTGAATTCGTGTCATCCATCTCACAGGCACACACGGCCAGGCTACTCGTACCGAAAAATGGGATGGGCTTTAACGTGCATGCAAGATCTTGTGCATGCGTTCGCACACGGGACCTCGGTTTTTGAAAAGTCTCATTCGAAGGACTTTTCCCCCCCAACTGACGTCAGGTACCCATTTACACCTGGGTGGAGTGGGGAAAATAGGAGTAAAGTGCCTTTCCCAAGGACACTGACCACTGTGAACCTAGCTGGGTTCGAACCCCCGCACTCGCAAACCTGACGGATTACGAGCTAGCGACTTAGACTTACCAACTGAGCTACAGCGGCTTCCGATGGTGCACACATAATTTACCGATAAAGAGCCGATTGATTGTTCAAAGCCAATCCCCAGATGGGTCAGATTTGAGTTCTACTGCTTAAAGTGGATGATTGATTAGCACAAGCTGTTTCCAACACTGATGGTGGGGGGTGTTGTTTGTGTGAGAATGGATGGTGTTTGTGTTTTGTTCAGTTTGCCAGGTACAATGTATCACAGTCAGCAGTTATGGTGTCAGTCCTGCTGTCACTCAGGACCCCGACCAAACAATGAATTAAAAAATCTTTTGGACGAAAACCCAAGTTTGAAACAAAATTTTAAAATTTTGATGAATAAACAAAGCCATTCCTAAAAAAAATTAATAAAAATTACTTTTTGATTAGTTTTAGTTTAAGGAGACCCAAAAAATGTCAAAAGTCAAATTCACCGAGAAGGGGCGAGGCCTATAAATAGCCCTATATACCTACCTACCTACCTACCTACCAATATCTTACGGTCATTGAGGGTGACTGGAGGGCAGAGAAATCCCAAGAGCAGATACAGTACAGATACAGTTCCTCCATACCTTTGTTGCTCTTTTGAAATACAGTATTATTATTATGCAATCAAGCACAAACGCGCGCATGCCCACATACGCATGCACATGTGCACGCACACGCACACACACACACACACATCACTGAGACACTGGGAAGGTATGGAGATCTGAGAGACAGATTCCCCTATTAAAGAGAGAGAGAGAGAGAGAGAGAGAGAGAGAGAGAGAGAGAGAGAGAGAGAGAGAGAGAGAGAGAGAGAGGAGATGAGAGAGAGAAGAGAGAGAGAGAGAGAGAGAGAGAGAGAGAGAGAGAGAGAGATAAATTTGAAACTTGAAAATGTTTTAATTGCCACTGACTATAACAATGAGAGAGACAGAGACAGAGAAAGAGAGGGGGAGAGAAGGGGGGTGGTAGGGTGGAAATGAGACAGAGAAAGCGGAAAGGGACTGAAGGATAGGAAGGAGAGAGAGAGAGAGAGAGAGAGAGAGAGAGAGAGAGAGAGAGAGAGAGAGAGAGAGAGAGAGAGAGAGAGAGAGAGAGAGAGAGAGACAGAGAGAGAGGGACAGAGAGAGAGAGAGAGAGAGAGAGAGAGAGAGAGAGAGAGAGAGAGAGAGAGAGAGAGAGAGAGAGAGACAGAGAAAGAGAGAGAGGAAGAGACAGAGAAAGAGAGAGAGAGAGAGGAAGAGAGAGAGAGAGGAAGAGAGAGAGAGAGGAAGAGAGAGAGAGAGACAGAGAAGACAGAGAGAGAGACAGAGAGACAGAGAGAGAGAGAGGAGAGAGAGAGAGAGAGAGAGAGAGAGAGAGAGAGAGAGAGAGAGAGAGAGAGGAAGAGACAGAGAAAGAGAGAGAGAGAGAGAGGAAGAGAGGAAGAGAGAGAGAGAGAGAGAGAGAGAGAGAGAGAGAGAGAGAGAGAGAGAGAGAGAGAGAGAGAGAGAGAGAGATTTAACTTGGTGAAAAATCAAATGTCATTACCAAGGTCTCTTGCTGAACAAACAGGTAGTTCTTGTTGTGCAGATGAGAGTGGATATCTGAGTGGGCCATGGTGTTCTATGGGAAAACAAGGACGTCGCTTCGCCGAAAAAAATCACAGCTTACAAACTTCACAATCTGTCTCCTCAGCTTGGCCTCAAGAAAGAAAATGCCCTCTCCTCTTTTTCTAAAAGGAGAATCGTACGCTCTAATTCGGATGCAAAAAAAACGCTCTGAAAAACGCCACAGCATTATTTTGAAATATTGATAAGTACAGACTGCAAACTCTACCCCTAATAGTATTACAGTGGAACCTCCCTTATAAGACCTCCCATTATAAGACTCCCTCCCATATAAGACCTACTTCTTTGAGACAGTGCACTCCTTTGTAATATTAAAATCACCTCCCTAATAAGACCCCTCCCTTATAAGACCTCAATTTGGATGATTTTTGAAGGTCTTATAAGGGAGGTCCCACTGTACATACCTTTTGTGTTACATTCTTCAAGATAAATTGAGCTGATTTCCCGGCTGGCAGATCTGCGATTTAAAAAAAAAAAATGGGAGTGCTCATTTATTTTGAAGAATGCGACACATAATACCGATAGAGTTCGCAGTCTGCACTCATCGATATTCTAAAACCATGCTGTGGCGTTTTTAGAGCCGATAATATTTTGGACAGCAATGCATGAAAAATGGAATCATTTCCAACAGGGCATCGACATTACAGTGCCCACAAAAATATGACTTTCATTACAATGGCCTACAAATCAATTTTCCTAATACTGAAAATAAACATCTTTATTAAGATACCTCTACACAATTGTTCTATTGCTTCTAGATAGAGAAAAGACCCTATTTCTATCATAGCAGGTTTTCCCCCAAAAAATTGTATTACCACACACACACATCCATTAGTACTATCCATTGGTATTACTATTAGATAACATTTTTAGCAAAATATCCTAACTTCTTCTTCTGTTAAGCACCCACAATCAATGGTCTGATTTTCTTCTTCTGTATAAGCGCATAGCTAAGCAAGGTGCATATTGTCT
>CM065684.1:16739821-16772321 GCA_017654935.2 Phymorhynchus buccinoides
TTCTGTGCAATGGTTCACAAGGTATTACGCAGACCTACAAGGAAAAGAAAAAAGACACAAATGAACGCAATGCCCCCCACAACTCTGGAAGGAGGTGGTGAGCTAACAAACAAAACAAGAATCAACTTCGCTTCCCCTGAAGACGGAGTATGGCTGCCCACGTAGCGGGATAATCAAAAACGGTCACACACTTAATGTTCTCATCCGTCGTTGCTGCACTTGTACCATAGTGTTCAAGTTTTTCCGCTGCTGGGATGATCCCTGGAGTCTTTTAGCCAGGGTAAGCCAAAACAAACAAAACAAACAAATTTCACCAGTCTTTGTTCCGAGGCTGTTCACCAATCTAAACACCCTTTCTCCCATCAAGCGAAAATGTCAACGTAGATAGACCTAACAAATCATACACCATTCCATTTTTATTTTTTGGAAGCAAAAAACAACAACAATTGAGGCTCTCAACCACAGAATGAATAACCAATTCAGGCTAAATATAATGTGTTTGGTTGGGTTTTTTCTCTCACAACAATCCCAACATACTACAGGCATTGAAAAAGAGTCACGTCGTTTCACTCATCACAAAGATATCTTCTTAACCCTTTCACCGCCAGCCATATTTCAGCCAAAAATGTCCATTAAATTTACCTGGGTAGAGAACAAAATCCATCTGCAGTATTGGGGATTCTTCTGTGACATATCTAACATAAGGTCTATCCTTACTTCCCAAAACTAAGACAATAGGGTCTTTGGACAATAGACCCCAATTTGATGCCTTTTAGTGACAAAGGTGTTAAACCACTGTGGTGCTAAAATGCGACATTGGCGGTGAAAGGGTTAAAGGCACAGCATGCGTAAACCCCCTGAACAGTCAAGAGTCTGATGACGACACGCAGCTTTCTTCTGTTTGCATTTACATCCAGCTAAGCACCTGAGTAATTCATTGAAACCAAAAGTACTCGAGTGTGGGTGTGTGTGTGTTTTGAGGAGCACGCCCATATGTCAGACACCAACAGCTTCTAACATAACGAATATATAAGATTGGGGACATCACAGGTGTGCAAACACACAACATTACAGCATACAGTATTTATACGGCGCTGAATCTGGATAGAAATCAAATCAAAGTGCACACACACGTTAACATCCATAATGCATTCAAACAAAAATGCAATACAAAGCGAACACACACGTTCGACATAAATGGTATACAGCAGAAACTGACCTAAAGGCAAGAGAGAGAAGAGGAGAAAGAGAGTGGACCCTCAATGACGGGGGGGAACAGGTGGGTTTTGAGGTTAGATTTGAAACGCAGCAGAAACAAAAATCACTTGTCCACAGTTAAGTAGCATGGCGAATAAACAACTTACTGGGTTATTTAACCCTTACACCACCACAACCACCCGTCCAAGTTTTAACCCTTTCCATCCAGCTTTTCCTCAAGTCAAACACATTTCAGGTTAATGAACTTGAACAGAAATTCAAAAACACACACACACACACACACACACACACACACACACACACACACACACACACACTCTCTCTCTCTCTCTCTCATAGGCTAAACAAAACCCAACCCAACAAACTACAGTATAGCCACCAACTTATTTCTGGTTGAATTTTTCAAAGCATCATAAATAATTCAACAATGGGATAGCTATACATATTGCTTTTTTTGCTCGTTTTCTTCTATTAGTAAATAAATATGATGTATATATATGTGTTAATTTTTGATGTTCAAACCTTTGTTTAGGCCATAGGCCAAAGAAACTGTAAATCAATTGTCATTTGTATCATATAGGCTCCTGTTCAAATGAAAACCCAAACAGAGAATAAAATTAAAAAAATACACGCAACAGAAACAAAAATCACTTGCCCACAGTTACAGTAGCATGGCGAATAAACAACTTACTGGGTTATTTAACCCTTACACCACCACAACCACTCCTCCCAGTTTTAACCCTTTCCATCCAGCTTTTCCTCAAGTCACACACATTTCAGGTTAATGAACTTGAACAGAAATTCAAAAACACAAAACACACACACACACACACACACACACACACACACACACACACTCTCTCTCTCTCTCTCTCTCTCATAGGCTAAACAAAACCCAACCCAACAAACTACAGTATAGCCACCAACTTATTTCTGGTTGAATTTTTCAAAGCATCATAAATAATTCAACAACTGGATAGCTATACATATTGCTTTTTTGCTCGTTTTCTTCTATTAGTAAATAAATATGATGTACATGTATATATATATATGTGTTAATTTTTGATGTTCAAACCTTTGTTTAGGCCATAGGCCAAAGAAACTGTAAATCAATTGTCATTTGTATCATAGGCTCCTGTTCAAATGAAAACCCCAAACACATAAAATTGGTTGTTTGTTTTTTAATAATAATAATAAACGGATATTTATATAGCGCTTTTTTATCGAGCACAAAGCGCTTTACAATCAGCATTGAAAAACTCACACACGCACACCAGACACACATGCAAAACAGACACACACGCATGTACGTGCACGCATGAGAGTGAACGCGTTCTTGCACACAGACATACACACACATCCCCACACACATTTCATCAAACACACAGAAAACACATTCTCACTGAAACGCACACAAACTTACTCAAACATACACTTGTACAAACATGCGCACACGCACACACACACACATACACACACGCGCACTCACATACACAAAAACATTCACGTGTACTCACACTCACAGACACATGCTCGCACACACTCCCCCCTAATAGATAGCTGTCAATTTAATGCAATTGCTTCAAGGGAAGTAAATCTGTGTACTGCACACCATACCATGGTCACTTCTAAACTCGCTTCGCTCCCTAAGACCACAATTTTGCCGCTGACTTTGCTTTTGTAGTGGTTTGTTGCGGGTAAACCAATCGGTGTAGAGAGTTTTTCTATATAAAGTCTAAAAAAGTCTGATCTACCACTTCACTATGTCTGAACCTGAAGTAAAAACCTGTAATCTTCTTTCATTTCTCCTTTTGTGTGTATGGCTGGAGTGATTTGTGAGGTTTTTTTAATAATTCAAAATTGTTGCGATGCGAATGAGTTAAATTATGTGTGTGTGTGTGTGTGTGTGTGTGTGTGTGTGTGTGGTGTGTGTGTGTGTGTGTGTGAGTGAGTGAGAGAGAGAGAGAGAGACAGTGAGAGTGAGTGAGTGAGAGAAAGGGTGGGGGAGAGAGAGAGAGAGAGAGAGAGAGAGGAGGAAACAATGTACGAATTACAACAGCTTTCAGACTATAAGGCGATATACCCTAAATTCCCCAGACTGAAGGAGACCCCTGTCCTTATTGGTTTCTGCAACGAACACCTTTTGCAAGAGTGAATGCCCTTGGTGGGTGGGGGAAGATGGTTCAGTACTGTCCAAACAAGGGGATAACTCTCACCAATAACCCTATTTGAGGCCACTAAATGGCTGCCTTTCGCAAGAGTGAATGCCCTTGTCAGTACTGACCAGCAAGGGCATCACTCTCACTGTCAAGGGAGTTAATAACCCTAGTTGCAGAGGCCTATAATATGACTAATAAAACGGTAAGAAAATGTAGCAACAAAATCTGATTTGTGTGTAAACTTTCGAGGGTGCGTCTTATAAAAGGGTGTGTCTAAAAAAAGACTGAAAATACCATAAGGAAACCCTTGCCAATAGATGTCTTCTTCTTCTTCTTTGATCGCTCAGTTTCCTGTGAATTATGAGCGCAGATTTTTAGTGGTGCGGAGGGAGCAGATCTGGCCGCAGGAGGTGCCAACTGCCAGCAAGCTGTGGGGAACGGCAGAAGACCTGCGCCGCACTCTCCAGTTTACGACCTCATGTGGACCGAGACCTTAGCACTGCCAGATTGATCGCAAGAGAGAGAGAGAGAGAGAGAGATTGAGAGAGAGAGAGAGAGAGAGAGAGAGAGAGAGAGAGAGAGAGAGGGAGGGAGGGAGGGAGGGAGGGAGGGAGGGAGAGAGAGAGAGAGAGAGAGAGCAGATTTGTGAGATTCGAAATACAGATTTTCTTGAAGTGAACAACAGAAGAGGCTTTTTCAGCAAGATACCCAAATGCTGAAAGGCTCAGACCACACAAATTGCTTAGGGGTCGGAGAGGGGGAAACAGATACTGGTGATCATCATAAAAAAAGATTATACAAAAAAACCTTCCTTCCTTCCATGTACTACTACTAGCGACCAGTCAGTGCTGACTATTCTGTCGCTGTAGAACTGGAGGATCTACGGAAATGCGCGAGTTACAAATAAAGAAGAAGGAAGCGGACAGCAGAAAAGAAGACAGGAAGCTAATGGCCCAGCCAGCCAGGTCCCGCTGACCGGTCCCCCAACGTGATGCCGTGCCAAGCAAGAGAATGGCCCAGCCAGCCAGGTCCCGCTGACCGGTCCCCCAACGTGATGCCGTGCCAAGCAAGAGAATGGCCCAGCCAGCCAGGTCCCACTGACCGGTCCCCCAACGTGATGCCGTGCCAAGCAAGAGAATGGCCCAGCCAGCCAGGTCCCGCTGATCAGTCCCCAACATGATGCCGCGCCAAGCAAGAGAATGGCCCAGCCAGCCAGGTCCCGCTGATCAGTCCCCAACATGATGCCGCGCCAAGCAAGAGAATGGCCCAGCCAGCCAGGTCCCGCTAATCGGTCCCCAACGTGATGCCGCATCAAGCAAGAGAAGTGACCCAGCCAGCCAGGCCCCGCTGATCGGTCCCCAACGTGATGCCGCGCCAAGCAAGAGAATGGCCCAGCCAGCCAGGCCCCGCTGTTCAGTCCCCCAACATGATTCTGTGTCAAGCAAGAGAATTGACCCAGCCAGCCAGGTCCCGCTGATCAGTCCCCCAACGTGATACCGTGTCAAGCAAGATAATTGACCCAGCCAGCCAGGTCCCACTGATCAGTCCCCAACGTGATGCCGCGTCAAGCAAGAGAATTGACCCAGCCAGCCAGGTCCCAAACAAGCCCTCAAAACAAACAGTCAAACAAGCAACAAGAAAACACAAATGAAGATTGGAAGAGAACTAAAAGAAAATATAATGGACACAAAAATGGAGTGGCAAGAAAGAACTAAACAAACAAAACCAGGAAGATTGGAGTTATTACCTAATGCAGTGCACTCAGGCACATAATTTATTGAAAGCATTGCATTCTCTCTGTCTCTCTCTCTCTCTCTCTCTTTCATGCTGTCAACAGATGGAGGAGAATATTTCTGAAGTAGTTCTAGTTAAATTAGTTTGTGGTTCTACAAATGGTGTATAATTATAATCCTAGGGTATGTCATAGTATAAAAATCATTATAAACTAATATTTCGTGCGTGTGTGTGTGTGACTTGATATGTACATCTACTAATATGCAATATATGTTCGGTTGATGTATGCATTCTTGTATTTTGTATGCCCTGCCTCCCCTTCCTCCAAACATTGTATTGTGGCCTATAAGGCCATTGTACAATAAACATCCGAGTTCCGAGTTCTCTCTCTCTCTCTTCCACCCTCTTTTCCTCGACACCCTCCAAAGGGCAAAGAAAATAACGAAGACCGTTCCTTCCAACCTTTGCACACAAGGGTAAGCAATATTTAATGTTCAGAGACTGTCACAGCAAGGCCATACTACTCGCCCCTCAAGCATAAACCCCCGCGTTGATCAATGGACAAATCGTCCTCAATATGTGCGCGACATCTGTTTCCCCGGCTGGTAAAGGGCCAGGCTGGATCATCTTGTCGAGGGTCGGGCTTTTTACGATGCAAGCAAGAAAAAGAAAAAAACATCACTTCAGACAATTTGCAAGGTTGAATTTGCAAGCTTTGATAAGATCTTGCATAGTCTGTAGTTATTCAGATCCTGTGTGAGGAGTGTGTGTGTGTGTGTGTGTGTGTGTGTGTGTATGTGTGTGTGTGTGTGTGTGTGTGTGTGTGTGTGTGTGTATGTGTGTGTGTGTGTGTGTGTGTGTGTGTGTGTGTGTGTGTGTGTGTGTGTGTGTGTTCCTGCTTCTAGTTTTTCATATTTTTGGTCTTTAATTAACATTGTCATGATTGACATTATTCGTGTTGTTGTTAGTGTTGTCATTGTTGTTGTTTTGTAATGAAAAAAACACCACACCCTCTCTTCATTGACTAATAATATTAATTATATAATACTGCTTTTAAATATATACTTCTCTTAATTAAGCTTGACCAACCAAATATTATTACTATTATTTCTGTTTGTAACTCTAACCGAGCCCTGTCCTGATATTGATGAACTATTTATTTATCTTTATTTTAATTTATTTGCTCAAATTGTGTTACATGTCTATATGTTGATTGGATGAAAGATTGAGTGAAAGCAGGAATTGTGGAATGTAAGAAGAGATGGAATAAAACAAATATTGAATACCAAAAAAAGAAAAAAAAAGGCCCTTGTTCATGATCCATATCCATGTACATACACCTCAAGCTGGATCGATTGTTTCACTGTAGCAGAATGTAGCAGTATGTAGCAGAATGTAGCAGTATGTAGCAGTCTGTAGCAGTATGTAGTAGAATGTAGCAGTATGTAGCAGAATGTAGCAGTATATAGCAGAATGTAGCAGAATGCAGCAGTATGCAGCAGAATGTAGCAGTATGTAGCAGAATGTAGCAGTATGTAGCAGAATGTAGCAGTATGTAGCAGAATGTAGCAGTATGTAGCAGAATGTAGCAGTATGTAGCAGAATGTAGCAGAATGCAGCAGTATGTAGCAGTATGTAGCAGAATGTAGCAGTATGTAGCAGTATGTAGCAGAATGCAGCAGTATGCAGCAGAATGTAGCAGTATGTAGCAGTATGTAGCAGAATGTAGCAGTATGTAGCAGTACAGAAAACGGTGCACTTCAGCAGTCTGTAATGTTGTTTATGGTACTCGTGATGGCTGAGATATCAAGGCCCAACCAAAGAAGAAAATATGAGGGATTCTACTGTAAAAAACACACCATACATACCATGTTTTTGGACTAGCATAAGGCAAACTCTTACTTCCCCCCCCCCCCCCCCCAACTAAGACCCCCTGCGCCTTATAACATGAATAATAATATAGATCTAGTCAGATAATAGAATAACAAATCTGAATTTAGTGTCATATTTTTGGGGACAAGCCGAATCCCCAAAATAATTTTTATTATGATACCTACTGAAACTCAATATCAATAATATATATATCATTGATATTGAGTTTCAGTAGGTATCAGTTTCAGTATTGTATATGCACTTTTAGCTTAACGCTATCTGTAAGAGTACCAAAAAAGTTAGTTCATTGTAAAGATTTTAAAATGCTCTAAAATGAAAAAAGTGGATTTACTTCCATAAAAAACAACAATTACTAAACGGGTTAAATGTTTGTCTATGTGGTTAAAAAAAAAGAAAGAGACAAAAACCGCATCTAGAGAAATACCACTGAAAGAGTACCCTCTCTTGAACACAGACGCCAAATTCGACCGAATTTTGTCAACTCATGCAGCCCGTAAGTGCCGATTGCGCCTGCTGAACGCTAGGTCTAGTACGTTCACTTTCACTTTCTCCCTACCCACAATGCAATATACTAAGTTAGTTCTTCCTGTTCCCGACTCTCGCTAGTCCGTTTTTGGTTCTTACAGCAAGGGAAAGAACCCACTAAAGTCTTTTTGAACGGATTTTTCGAAGTGACCCCAAATTTTTTTATTTTTTCCACGTGATGTATGCAGTATTGACTCGGCGCGATGCTCGGAGCGCCATTACGGATTTTTTCTTCTATTTCATGGTTTGTTGTGTGACATTGTGTTAGCTTTCGAATGAAAATATCATCATTGCTATTCAATATGCATCTTTCAGAAATGAAATGTGAGTTAGACTTTATTCTGGGTGATTTTTTTAATGAAAATATTTGGTGTGACGTTCGGAGTTAATTCCCATCTCTCGGGAACTGGGATCGATTTCCGGTTTGAATGGTTGGGAGTCATTGGGTTAAGGAATCTGTAAGGAAGATCTTACAAGTAGCGCAACAGTGTGGTCCCGATTCAGTATTCTCGCTCAAACCCACACTGGGCACTCAACTTTCTGCTGAGGTAGGCACGGCAGAAGGTCGTCAAAAGTGAACGAGTACAATGGAAAAATGTGGGGCCGGCTGGATCGGACAGTCACCCTCAGGAAACCAGCACCCAGCACCACACGCCAGGAACCTGACCTGGAACCCTCAGAGGAGGTGGAAGAATGGCCCGACCTTCAACAGCTGTGGTCATCTCAGGACAGTCACCCTCAGGAAACCAGCACCCAGCACCACACGCCAGGAACCTGACCTGGAACCCTCAGAGGAGGTGGAAGAAAGGCCCGACCTTCAACAGCTGTGGTCATCTCAGGACAGTCACCCTCAGGAAACCAGCACCCAGCACCACACGCCAGGAACCTGACCTGGAACCCTCAGAGGAGGTGGAAGAAAGGCCCGACCTTCAACAGCTGTGGTCATCTCAGGACTGTCACCCTCAGGAAACCAGCACCCAGCACCACACGCCAGGGACCTGACCTGGAACCCTCAGAGGAGGTGGAAGAAAGGCCCGACCTTCAACAGCTGTGGTCATCTCAGGACAGTCACCCTCAGGAAACCAGCACCCAGCACCACACGCCAGGAACCTGACCTGGAACCCTCAGAGGAGGTGGAAGAATGGCCCGACCTTCAACAGCTGTGGTCATCTCAGGACAGTCACCCTCAGGAAACCAGCACCCAGCACCACACGCCAGGAACCTGACCTGGAACCCTCAGAGGAGGTGGAAGAAAGGCCCGACCTTCAACAGCTGTGGTCATCTCAGGACTGTCACCCTCAGGAAACCAGCACCCAGCACCACACGCCAGGGACCTGACCTGGAACCCTCAGAGGAGGTGGAAGAAAGGCCCGACCTTCAACAGCTGTGGTCATCTCAGGACAGTCACCCTCAGGAAACCAGCACCCAGCACCACACGCCAGGAACCTGACCTGGAACCCTCAGAGGAGGTGGAAGAAAGGCCCGACCTTCAACAGCTGTGGTCATCTCAGGACAGTCACCCTCAGGAAACCAGCACCCAGCACCACACGCCAGGAACCTGACCTGGAACCCTCAGAGGAGGTGGAAGAAAGGCCCGACCTTCAACAGCTGTGGTCATCTCAGGACTGTCACCCTCAGGAAACCAGCACCCAGCACCACACGCCAGGAACCTGACCTGGAACCCTCAGAGGAGGTGGAAGAAAGGCCCGACCTTCAACAGCTATGGTCATCTCAGGACAGTCACCCTCAGGAAACCAGCACCCAGCACCACACGCCAGGAACCTGACCTGGAACCCTCAGAGGAGGTGGAAGAAAGGCCCGACCTTCAACAGCTATGGTCATCTCAGGACAGTCACCCTCAGGAAACCAGCACCCAGCACCACACACCAGGAACCTGACCTGGAACCCTCAGAGGAGGTGGAAGAAAGGCCCGACCTTCAACAGCTATGGTCATCTCAGGACAGTCACCCTCAGGAAACCAGCACCCAGCACCACACGCCAGGAACCTGACCTGGAACCCTCAGAGGAGGTGGAAGAAAGGCCCGACCTTCAACAGCTGTGGTCATCTCAGGACAGTCACCCTCAGGAAACCAGCACCCAGCACCACACGCCAGGAACCTGACCTGGAACCCTCAGAGGAGGTGGAAGAAAGGCCCGACCTTCAACAGCTGTGGTCATCTCAGGACTGTCACCCTCAGGAAACCAGCACCCAGCACCACACGCCAGGAACCTGACCTGGAACCCTCAGAGGAGGTGGAAGAAAGGCCCGACCTTCAACAGCTATGGTCATCTCAGGACAGTCACCCTCAGGAAACCAGCACCCAGCACCACACGCCAGGAACCTGACCTGGAACCCTCAGAGGAGGTGGAAGAAAGGCCCGACCTTCAACAGCTATGGTCATCTCAGGACTGTCACCCTCAGGAAACCAGCACCCAGCACCACACACCAGGAACCTGACCTGGAACCCTCAGAGGAGGTGGAAGAAAGGCCCGACCTTCAACAGCTATGGTCATCTCAGGACAGTCACCCTCAGGAAACCAGCACCCAGCACCACACGCCAGGAACCTGACCTGGAACCCTCAGAGGAGGTGGAAGAAAGGCCCGACCTTCAACAGCTGTGGTCATCTCAGGACAGTCACCCTCAGGAAACCAGCACCCAGCACCACACGCCAGGAACCTGACCTGGAACCCTCAGAGGAGGTGGAAGAAAGGCCCGACCTTCAACAGCTATGGTCATCTCAGGACTGTCACCGCGTAAAGTTCGACCACTCATTACAAAACGCTCATCAATGTATCTTACCAACGTTCAACAACCTGCAAACAACAAAACATACAGTATAGGCAGAGATAAAAGAACCCGGGAACCTGAACTGGAGTGACGTTGAGAGAGCCGCCCAGAACAGAGTGCGATGGCGGAGTGTCATCGATGGCCTATGCTCCATTGGGGTGTGTAAGGGGTGTGTTGGGGGTGTGCGGGGTGGGGGGGGGCAATGGGCTAAAGTAACAATGGATGAAACTCACTCATTCCACCCTTGACCGGCTTGGTCGTTGCAGGGGTGCCATGCTAATGGACGAAAATGTGAGCGCAAGCGTATTGTTTCGGACTATACAGCGATACCTTCATCCTTGACCATGAGACCCATGCGCCTTATAACACGACCAATAAAATAGTAAGAAAATAATAAAATAATAACAAAATCACAATTTTCTGTAAAAATTTGGGGGGTGCGCCTTATAATCAGGTGCGCCTTATAGTCCGTAAAATATGGAATATACATACCCACTTTCACCCTTATCTTACGCATGCACATACATTAACTTATATGCAGACACATACACATGCCTCACCACCACCACCACCACCACACACCTCCCTCACGACCCGACAGCACTTCACCTGACAATCTCCAAACAAGGACGACGAATCCGACAAGAAATCATGATGGGAGAAGCGTCGACCGTGCGCCAAATCAGACACGCCTCTGCTCAGAAATCCGCTATCCCCATTCATGTCTACCACTCTCCCTCTCACTTCTCGGTCGCCAACACCTTATCAATAACTCCACAAATACAGTTTGTCCCGGTTTCACTAACGTTCACGATTTACCCAGAAAAATGGCCCAATTCCTCAAACGCACTGACAGCTTATTAAGAGGAAGTCCTCTTTGTTTAAAATCCTTCTAAAGTAGTAAATGGGAAGCTTCACATTTCACAAATCAAAAACTTAGCAAGTAAAAACTCTAACAGAGCTTTCACACAGATTACTGCAAAACAGTTATGCCTTTGCATAACCATTTTTAAAAAACAACATTTTTTTTTAAATCTTAAAGGGGCACCCTGACAGATGAGGTTTTGCAAGAAACACGTCGAGATCACCAGGAAAACACCCTTTACAGAAATCGCAACACTCACTTTGCTCTAGTTTCCTAGAAATCAAATTGGTGATTTCTCCTTGGCGGATGTGCTGGAAGTCAGATTCTTTCAGTGAAAGTGAAGGTATGTGCCTTCTCTTTTCTTAAATGGCCGCCTGAGTTAGACCAAAATTGGTTTGCACGGAATTTCCACCTTACAAGCTTTTTTATAGTTTTTATACAGTTCACCAAAAGGAGTTTCGCTCACAACAAAAGAAATAGCTCCATTTTTTTTAAATTATTGCACTACAAAGAAGAAAAAGCTTCAACCACTCTAGGTGGCCTCCACCCACCCCGTCCAAAGTGGCTTCTCTCGCCAGCAACTCCGCCAAGGAGAAATCGCCGTTTTGACGGTTTGATATCTAGGAAACCAGAGCAAAGTGAGTGTTCCGATCCTCGAAAAGGCCGTCTTTCTGGTGACCTCGACGTGTTTCTTGCAAAAACTCATCCGTCAGGGTGCCCCTTTAAAATCTAGCAGTAGAATAATAGTTTTTTTCTCTCTTTTTTGCTTAAAGCATGAATTAAAACTGCAACTGGTCAGGCCGCGCTGCCCATTTGTGCGAGTTGTTTGATGGCAAAGGGATCAGAACTTGAACATTTCACCAACATGAAAACTCTGTAGACACCAACAAGGTACTATAATCTCCTGAAAAGACGCTTAACCCTTTCATCGCCAAAGTCGCATTTTAGCACCATAGTGATTTATTACCTTTGTCATTAAAAGGCATCAAATTAGGGTATATTATCCAAAGACCCTGTTGTCTTAGTTTTGGGAAGTAAGGATATACCTTATTTTGTATATGTCACAGAAGAATCCACAATAATGCAGATGGTTTTTATTCTCTACCAAGGTAAATTTAATGGAAGTTTTTGGCTAAAATATGGCTGGCTGTCAAAGGGCTAAACTGGTGTTATTGTTTGCCTTATCTGGGAAAACTTAAATAAATCACAAATTTTGATCTTTTATGAATGTAGCTAAGTCATGTTGATTTAACGCTTTCATCGCCACTGTCGCCTCTTGGCACCACAATGATTTGACACCCATGGCACTGAAAGGCATCAAATGAGGGTCTGGTATCCAGTGACCTTATGTTCTTACTTTTGGGAGGTAAGGATAGGCCCTGTTTTATGCATGTCACAGAGGATAAGTTAGGTTAGGTTAGGTACATTATAGTCACAGAGGCGTCTCTGTGAAATTCGGGTTGCTCCCACCTGGAGAGCGCGTCGCAGCCAGAAGAATCCCCAATATTTCTTGCAGAGAGAATCTTTTCTCTACCCAGGTAAGGTTAATGAACATTTTTAGCTGAAAAATGGCTGGCGTCGAAAGGGTTAAACCAAAGATCAAATACAGTGGAGACCTGATAACTCAAAAACACGGAATAACTCGCAATGATGTTTGGGTTCCAGTATATTAATCTCTATGCTCAAAAGTCTTTTTAACTCAAAATATTGGCTGCCTCAAAATAACAACAATTCAGTCCCTTCAATTTTGACTTAAGCGATTTCTACTGTAGCAATGCATAGTCTCTGATCCGCGGACCTTGACAGCAAATGACGCTGAAATGGATTTTGTCCCTTAACCCTTTCACCGCCAACGTCGCATTTATGCACCACAATGGTTTAACACCCATGTCACTAAAAGGAATCAAATCGTGGTCTGTTATCCAAATACCCTATTTTCTTAATTTTGGGAGGTAAGGATTAGACCTAGTGTTATACATGTCACAGAGGAATTCACAATATTGCAAATAATATGTTCTCTACCTAGTTGATTTTAATTAATGGTATTTTTTGGTTGAAAAATGGCTGGCGGCGAAAGGGTTAAATTAACTGTTTTACACACGTCTGGTTTTTTTTGGTTGTTTTTTTTAAAGATGTTTTCCAGATACAGGCGCACAATGTTTATTTTTTATCTTTACTAAAATAAACTTGCAATTACAGAAAACTTTTTTATCCCCACCCCCCACCCCTCTTATTTTATCAAGTTTTCTATAAAAAAAAAACCCACACCACACAACTGGTCGCAGCACTTTTCGAACAGGCACGAACTACACAGAAACACTTCTTACACAAAGTTGGCTAAAGTAATGCTTTTAAAACAAGTTAAACACAACACAACTTGGCTGATAAACGTTAAGTATAATCTGCCCGCCGTAAGATCAAAACAGACTGTGCAGCTTAAAAGGCGAAAAGAAAAAACTTGACCCAGTGAAAATTCTGTGACAGATGGGACGAGGGTGAGGGTGGAGGTGAGGAATCTGTGGTGCGTGTGGCAGCTGGTGAGAGTGGAGAAAAAGCTACCCACAGTGAGTGGTAGCATGTACTCCATTAGCTGCCAATGGAGTAAACGCACGTCGTTTACATCACCGGCTGTACCAATCAATAGTTAATTCAATATCTCTCTCTAAATCGGGGGAGGGAGAGAGAAAGCATGTATATGTGTGTGTGTGTGTGTGTGTGTGTGTGTGTGTGACAGTGTGTGTGTGTTTCATTTAACGTCTATCCACTTCTCGTGATATTAGACGGAGAAAAGAGAGAAACTGTGCGTGTGTGTGTGTACGTGTGTGTGTGTGTGTGCGTGTGCATGTGCATGTGCGCACAAGTGTGTGTGTGTGTGTGTGTGTGTGTGTGTGTGTGTGTGTGTGTGTGTGTGTGTGTGTGTGCGTGCGTGTGTGAGTGTGTGTGCGTGCGTACGCGTGTGTGTCAAGTCAAGTCGAAATGATCTTTATTGAGGGTTATTAAAGAATAAGCTAACAAGGCTTTTTTTCATCCTGCCCTCCAACATACAAGCATCATCATCATGAAAAAATACATAATCATTACAGGGAGAAAAAACCCAGAACATTCATGAATGAGTTTAAATGATAAAAATTCAAAACAAGAGAGAGAGAGAGAGAGAGAGAGAGAGAGAGAGAGAGAGAGAGAGAGAGAGAGAGAGAGAGAGAGAGAGAGAGAGAGAGAGAGAGAGAGAGAAAGAGAGAGAGAGAGAGAGAGAGAGAGAGAGAGAGAGAGAGAGAGAGAGAGAGAGAGAGAGAGAGAGAGAGAGAGCACATACACAGAACATAATAATTGAGAGAAAAAGAATGGAAGAAAAAAGAAAAAGAAAAGAAGGCAATATAACATCATTACATACGAATATACATCATAATAAATTAAGATTTTACAATTTGTCCATCAAATACTTCTTTGAAGTTCTTTTAAAAGCAGATTTAGATGGACATAATTTCAAGAATGCTGGCAAGTTGTTCCATGTGTTTCCTCCAGAGTATGCATTCAGATTTAAAGCTAGGCCCAGACTGACTTAACACTTATAACAAACAATGAGAGGATTATAATATGTACTCCATTATAAACGCAAGCCTGTGTATAACATAAAAACACAATATATTCCTAGTATTTTGCTACACTCATGCAAAGATGCTTAATGTCTTGTCATGTATGTTTTATGGATCACTATACCATAAATTTAAAAACATACCCTCTGGGTGATATTTCCACACAATAAACTCAATTTGGCCACTAAAGCATAGCTTAATTTACACCGAGTAGAGATGTTTCTGAAAATCGCAAGCATGGGAATTGTCAGACAAAAAACTCTCAAAACTCTGAAAAAACTCTCTGAAAAGCCCCCCCCCCCCCCCCCCCCACCAACTAATTTTTACAGCGTTAAAATATAATATTACCATAAAAATTGAAGTATTTTTCCGCGGAAATCTTGGGTTTTTTCTTGCCTGAATCAATTTCAGTTTCATAAAAAACAAAGAATTCTCAATCTCATTAGACAAACATAATAAAATTAAAAAATTCAAATTTTTGTTTTGTTGCAAGAATGCTGGTAACATTGTGAAGTTTGGGTGAAAATCGAATACAACTTCAACAAAACGACTGCTTTTATAATTTCATACCCTTTTGTATACACTCAAACATAATCGATATAACATAAAAACTACATGTTCATTTAAGCAAATGAAAGCCTTTTTCCTCTCCTAAATCAAAATGCATGCATGCATACAAACATACAATCAATTACAACTTTAACTCATTCGCATCGAAACGATTTTGAATTATTACAAAAAACCTCACAAATCACTTCAGCCATGCACACAAACAAAACATGTATGAACAAAATAAAAAATAAAAGAAGATGACGGGTTTTTACTTCAGGTTTAGACATAGGGTAGTGGTAGATCAGACTTTTTTTTATATATAGACTTTACACTCTCTACACCGACTGGCTTCCCCACAACAAACCACTACAAAAGCAAAGTCAGAGGCAAAACTGTGGTCTAAGGGAGCGAAGCGAGTTTAGAAGTGACCAAGGTATGGTGTGCACACAGATTTACTTCCTTTGAAGCAAATGCATCAAATTGACAGTCATCTATTAAGTCCTGACATATATGGCTGGAACAACTCGAATGAGTTAATAAAAGAAATGAGTAGTTGTTTTTAGCATATTCAGAAGTTTTTTTACTATTTCTGGTTTAACTTTGTGCTGGTTTGCTTTTATTGTGGATTTCGATTTGATGCAGAGAAGACACCATTCTCTTGTAGAATGTCTTTTTTGATCAGGTTGGCAGTCCACTGGACAGTCAAATTGCAGGCCAATCATGCAAACTGATGAGATCTTCTCAAGATCGAAACAGCTGTCTTTGCATAAGGCACTGTCCCTCCCCCATTGGGAGAAAAAGTAAATCAGCACAATTTATATAACTTTTTAATTTAAAAAAAAAATTAATTTTATTTTTTGAACACGAACATTACTCAAAGTTAACATTAACTGGTTTTGTTTCTGAGGTTCACAAATAAAGACATTGGACACAGAAAAGCTTTATCAAAGCAAACTATATATATATATATATATATATATATATATATATATATATTGATCCATGCATAGACAAAAAAACAACTGAGTGAACAACGTTGTACACCAGAAAAGCCAAACTATCACATGACAGCGTCAGTGACAGATCGACTGGGTGTTGTCGACTGGCTCGAGTTTCAATGTCAGGACACATTTTGGATGCGTATTGATCATAATCATACAGAGATATGTAGTTACAAGATGAGCCCACAGAAACCCAAAGAGAGAGAGAGAGACAGAGAGAGAGAGAGAGAGAGAGAGAGAGAGAGAGAGAGAGAGAGAGACGATTAGCAGAGTTGGTGGCACAAACCGGTATTACTGAAAATACCGGTATGATTTAAAAACGGTACGGTATACTGGTACGGTTGCAACGTACCAGTACGAACCGAAGTAGATAAACGTTGTCAACATTGCATAGAAAGTGATGGAATATTTTCAATACATTCCCAACCATTCTGTCATACCTTGCAAACAGGGCCTACTAATGCTCATGCGTGCGTGTGTGTGCGTGTGTGTGTGTGTGTGTGTGTGTGTGTGTGTGTGTGTGTGTGTGCATGTGCGTATGCGTGCGTGCGTGCGCGCGCATGCGCTTGTGCAAACGCGCGTGCATAGGTCTAATGTGTGTATCTGTGTGTGTGTTAGCGTTAGAGAGAGAGAGAGAGAGAGAGAGAGAGAGAGAGAGAGAGAGGGGGGGCGGTATAAGACTGGTATGGAAATCCACACCGGTACCCAGCTCTACTGATTAGCGGACAAACCTCAGTATCATTCCTTAGGCCGTGCGCACATTTTCAAAAACTTCCGTGCGTACGGGAAAACCTATCCGCAATCCATTAAAAAAACCCACACCACACACACAAAAACTGGAAGAAAGAAATGTGAAGGAGTGGGCGCATTACCCGTGGAAACCCTTCCGCCTATATCCCATTGTGGCGGTGTATTTTTACCTCTATGAGATAAGTAGTCCTAGCCTGAAGTAGTCCTAGTGTAGCCAATCAGAATCGTTTGTTTGTCCGCCATTGTGAATTTGACGAAACTAAGTGCATGGCTTTGCACATCGATTTCTGCTCTATTTCTGGGTTCTTTCCGTGGTTAGGGATAGGGTTAGGGTTAGGGATAGGGTTAGGGTTAGGGATAGGGTTAGGGTTAGATGGGTACAGTTCGCATGCGAGAGGTAGATATTTAATGACAGGTACTTATTTATCATGACACCCATCCCCTTATTTCTGACTCTCTTTTACAGTGGAACCTCCCTCCATTATAAGACCTCCAATTACAAGACTCCCCCCTCCCACATAAGACCTACTTCTTATGACACCAGAACTGATTTTTGTGTGACAATAGGGCCTGAAGAAAAGTGTGCGAGACGCTTGGAAATTCGCTGCAAACTAGCTTGAAAACTCGCTGCAAACTAGCTTGAAAACTCGCTGCAAACTAGCTTGAAAACTCGCTGCAAACTAGCTTGAAAATTCGCTGCAAACTAGCTTGAAAACTCGCTGCAAACTAGCTTGAAAACTCGCTGCAAACTAGCTTGACAATTCGCTGCAAACAAGAATATGGGCGTTTGTGTTCTTTATTTTCTTGCATAAGACATTGCCCTTCTTTGCAAGTATTAAAATTACCTCCCTTAAAGACCCCCTCCCTATAAGACCTCATTTGGGATGATTTTTGAAGGTCTTATAAGGGAGGTTCCACTGTACTTTATTTGCGGATTGTGGATCATGGGTTTCCGCATGGAAGTTTTTCGTAAATGTGCACAGACACTATAGCGATGGAATCTGACGACGAGCCGTCACACGCCTAGTATTACGTCCCTTTGCGGCTCCCTAAAATACCTAAGAACAATAACAAAGAAATTTTTCTTCTTCTTCTTCTGCATTCCCAGGCCATATGGCCATAATGGGTAAGGTACATATGTGTTCGGTTTTCATTTTTCACTGGTCTCCCCGTTGCGTACAGCCGACACATTCTGATTTCGGAGGAGCTCAAAGATGAAAAATTATTTGGAAGATTTCTTTTTTGTATAATTAGAAAGGCAGAATTGGCACCCCCTAAAAATTTAAAAAAAAAAAAAAATTCAAAGAACAATAACCCAGGAGAAACACAAAGAACAGTAACTGTGGAGAAACTCCAGGGAAACACAAAGAACAGTAAATGTGGAGAAACTCCAGGAAAACACAAAGAACAGTAACTGTGGAGAAACTCCAGGGAAACACAAAGAACAATAACTGTGGAGAAACTCTAGGAAAACACAAAGAACAATAACTGTGGAAGAAACTCCAGGAAAACACAAAGAACAATAACTGTGGAGAAACTCCAGGGAAACACAAAGAACAATAACTGTGGAGAAACTCCAGGGAAACACAAAGAACAATAACTGTGGAGAAACTCCAGGGAAACACAAAGAACAATAACTGTGGAGAAACTCTAGGGAAACACAAAGAACAATAACTGTGGAGAAACTCTAGGGAAACACAAAGAACAATAACTGTGGAGAAACTCCAGGAAAACACAAAGAACAATAACTGTGGAGAAACTCTAGGGAAACACAAAGAACAATAACTGTGGAGAAACTCCAGGGAAACACAAAGAACAATAACTGTGGAGAAACTCTAGGGAAACACAAAGAACAATAACTGTGGAGAAACTCCAGGAAAACACAAAGAACAATAACTGTGGAGAAACTCCAGGGAAACACAAAGAACAATAACTGTGGAGAAACTCTAGGGGAAACACAAAGAACAATAACTGTGGAGAAACTCTAGGGAAACACAAAGAACAATAACTGTGGAGAAACTCCAGGAAAACACAAAGAACAATAACTGTGGAGAAACTCTAGGGAAACACAAAGAACAATAACTGTGGAGAAACTCTAGGGAAACACAAAGAACAATAACTGTGGAGAAACTCCAGGGAAACACAAAGAACAATAACTGTGGAGAAACTCCAGGAAAACACAAAGAACAATAACTGTGGAGAAACTCCAGGGAAACACAAAGAACAATAACTGTGGAGAAACTCTAGGGAGACATAAAAAACAACAACTGTGGAGATTGTTTCATCCTATACACAGTGCTAAATATATATATATAAAAATCATGTGTATTTAGAATGAAACATCAATCTTTCAAACGTACTGACGAATGGTCGACTTATGGCGATATTTGTCACGCCAGAGGGCAGTCAATGCACTAGGGGCTTATCACGCGATTTTCTTAGTTGGGCGTAGTAAGAGAGAGAGTGATGGTAGGACCACTCACTGTCTCTCCGAGTCTCTCATTTTCTTTATTCCCAACTAAGAATATAGAGAGGATTAGCCCCACACGAGTGTCATGCCCTCTGGCGTGAAAAAAATCCCACTAAGTCTCTCATTATGTGGATGTTATTGTTAAGGTATGCATAGTTCTTTATTTTCCTTAAGTACCTAGGTTGTATTAAGCTAATCTTGTGTTTGCAAAAGGGCACAAATGATATAACCTGCCTAATAATATGCATGGGACCAACAAACATACTTCTAGCATATCACACTCATGTACTATACTAACCCCAGTTAACCCTTTCACCGCCAGACATATTTCAGCCCAAACTTTCCATTAAATTAACTTGGGTAGAGAACAAAATCCGTCTGCAGTATTGGGGATTCGTATGTGACAGATATAAAATAAGGTATATCCTTACTTCCCAAAACTGAAACAACAGGGTCTTTGGATAATAGACCCCAATCTGATGCCTTTTAGTAACGTGGGTGTTAAATCACTGTGGTGCTAAAATGCGACTTTGGCGGTGAAAGGGTTAAAGGGCAACAACGCACTCTTTCTTTCACCCCTTGACCACCTAGTCTATAAAATTTGCAAAGTGCCCTCAAAAGATTGGTCTGCAAAGCCCAAGCCCAATAAATGGGCTAAAAACACTAAATGACTAAAAACACTACTACTCCCCCACCCCCTACCCCGGTGTGCGGCTGGCTGTTCTCGGACTAGCCAGGGGTGTAGTGGTGTAGAATGGCACAGTGGTATCGCGTTCGCTTCGTGTCAAGTAAACCCGAGTTCGAACCTGGGTTACAGGGGATTTTTTCCTCTCATTCTGCACTAGGCCTTAACGGTCTGAACGTGGAGTCTTTCGGATGAGACGATAAACCGAGGTCCCGTGTGCCCATGCACTTAGCATACGTTAAACCCAGTGAAAAATTTGTCATTTGGTCAAAATTTACCCCCCCCCCCCCCCCCCCCCCCCCCCCCCCCCCCCCCCCCCCCCCCCCCATCATTGACAAAAATCGCATGCAAAAAATTTTTTAAAAAAAATTGGGTGGCGCGCCTCTGGCAGCAATGCACTCTCCAGGTGGGAGCAACCCGAATTTCACAGAGACGCCTCTGTGACAATAAAGTACCTAATACCTAAATACGTGCTCGGTCGTGCACGTCCTCTTATCTGTCTAGATTTATTTTTGTTTTTGTTTTTCCTGCACTGCGCAATTCTTCGAACCCCAGTACATGTCAGTAATTGCCGGTTACGGCAGGTGGACATTATTGGCAGAAGAAGAAGAAATGTCACCATCAACAACTGGCACTGTGTGTGTGTCTTTTTTCAAACAAGGGAGAGAACAACTCACTGTCTGATGTTCCTTCACTTGGATAACTCTTAAAAGTGTGTTACTTCCCTTTATTCCCCCTCTCTTTAAAAAAAAAGAAGTCATGTCCACTGTACAGGTCTTGGATGGAAGTTCAACTTAACGTCACGTATCGGCTTTCGCCATGTACGACGGGCTGAACAAACCAACCACAGCATAAACAAAAATTTATGTTCCTGAATCACTGTCTCAGCCAAAAGGCCGAGAAGCGATCAGTTCTTAAATACAGGTCTTCATTTAGTCTCTTACTTTATAGTAAGATATCTTGATACCTTAAAACCATCGGGACTTTCCTGGTATTGCAGTACCTCCAGGATCGTCCCACCATCTTTATATCTATTAATGTCCCAGGCCGGAGGACGTTTTTTCTTCTACAGGTATTCAGATATTCTTCTCCTTCTTCCCCCCCCCCCTTTCTTCTTTTCAAAGATTCGGATTTTTGCTTCTTTTTTTAAAAATTACATATCTCAAACCCTAAATCTGTGAATCGAAGCGTTTACTTTGTTTGCTTGTGCTTATGTTACGCCCAATCCGTGAAACTGCTCATTTCATGAAATGGGCAAGCCGTTTTGCTTATTCCATGAAACAGGGCAATAGTTTTCAATTCTCATGAACACAGCTATTGATCAGGGCTGAAGTGTAATTCCTCTACATTCTCCACCTCCCATTTACCCCCACCCCCACCCCCACTTAATGCTACCCTGGGGCATGCTGCAATGAAAAACCGAAATGGGCAATTTCACGAGAAATGAGTAGCAAAATAATGTCAACTTTAGAATTTTTGTTTAAAGTGAGCAATATTTGTTGGCAGCGATTTAATGCTCCAAAAAAATAGATGATTTTGACAAAAAACCCAGATGCTTGTGGAAAACCTGAAATGCTGCAGTAGAAAACCTGAAATGGCCAATTTCACGTGAAATGAGTAGCAAAATAATGTCCACTTTAGAATTTTTGTTTAAAGTGAGCAATATTTTTTGGCAGCGATTTAATGCTCCAAAAAAAAGAGATGATTTTGACCAAAAAAACAGATGCTTG
Source organism: Phymorhynchus buccinoides (assembly GCA_017654935.2). NCBI lineage: Eukaryota > Metazoa > Mollusca > Gastropoda > Neogastropoda > Raphitomidae > Phymorhynchus > Phymorhynchus buccinoides. The sequence goes on from CM065684.1 coordinate 16,761,786, forward strand.
TGGCAAAACAAAAGACCATCTAACCCTAACCCTAACCCTAACCACGGAAAGAACCAAGAAATAGAGCAGGAGGGTGTAAATCTACATATTTGCCGAGAAATCGATGTACAAAGCCATGCACTTATACTATTTTTTTGCTGGAACCATTCTTTTTTTTGGTTGATAAATTTTAAGTCATTTTTTAATCCCTATTTTATCCAAGGTTTTATGTTTCTTTGATAGCACTGCTTAGCTGCTAAACATTTTGTGCACTTTACATATATATATACAACCCAGGGTAGTTTAAGTGTACATAATATGTGTGCAGTGATATTCTTCTATAACACATGATATAAAATGCAACTTTGAGAGTTAACAGTGTAACTACTGTAGGCATTATTCTGCACCATAAAAACTAATAACAAAACCGGTTTGATTACTCTATCTTAAAACAACAACAACCCAACAACAACAGAATAACTGTCAACATTAATTTGAGAGAGAGAGAGAGAGAGAGAGAGAGAGAGAGAGAGAGAGAGAGAGAGAGAGAGAGAGAGAGAGAGAGAGAGAGAGAGAGAGAGAGAGAGAGAGAGAGAGAGAGAGAGAGAGAGAGAGAGAGAGAGAGAGAGAGAGGGGGAGAGATAGAGGGGGGAGAGATTGATTGAATTTTATTTAACAGAATAACTGTCAACATTAATTCAACAGAGAGAGAGAGAGAGAGAGAGAGAGAGAGAGAGAGAGAGAGAGAGAGAGAGAGAGAGAGAGAGAGAGAGAGAGACAGAGAGAGAGAGAGAGAGAGAGGGGGAGAGAGAGAGAGGGAGAGAGAGAGAGAGAGAGAGAGAGAGAGAGAGAGACAGACAGAGAGAGACAGACAGACAGAGAGAGACAGACAGACAGAGACAGAGAGACAAAGAAAGAGAGACAGAACAGACAGAGAGACAGAGACACACAAAGAGAGAACATTTTGTGAATCTCTTGACATGGATGGCTAAACCAATTTTAGTGACCCATCAAGAAAGGAAAAGTGATGGTGGGCAAAACTGTCCCGAGACAAGAAAATCAACAGGGCAAAATGTCCCTATGCATTTTATTATTCATCTTATAGTAATACCCCGCGGGCAGCCACACTCCGATTTCGTCCTTCCTCCTTGTCAAGCTCAAAACTGGGCAGCGGAACAAAAACACATCTGCTACACTACAAGCAAAGACTGTACAGGGGAAGACAAGCATCCGGTCTCTTTTCCCTATATGAGTAGAGAGGACAGAAACACTGGTTATGTCCCTTTTAAACGTGACACATTTACACGTCGATAGGCCAGTTGAATTCTCCGTTCAAATTCCAGTCTGAGTTTTTTGGATAGCCGCCGCTGTGAATGGTGTATAACTACCCCACTAACGATAACTCTATCCGCCCGGTTCGCTGTAACTCTTAAGTAGTCCATCTTACCCTCTTAGAATCTTTGCTACAAGTAATAATTGCAACAACTGCAAAACATCCCGCCCCCCAAAAAAAGAAGGGGGGCACAAACCGACATCAATACTCTACAAAGAATGACGCACGCTGTTTGTACAAAGACACACACAACTTTATAGTTACAGTAATCGATACAATAATCAATGTTAACCTGATCAGAGGAGGGGGGTGGGGTGGGGGGTGGGGGGGCTGCAAAGATCTGTCTGATACTCATCGAAACAGCTCAAGGAAAAAGGCAACATACTGACAGGTAGGATGGAAGCCTTTTATTAAAGCAGTGTGTATGTATTGTGTGTACGTCTCTGTATAGATGAGTGTGTGTGTGTGTGTGTGTGTGTGTGTGTGTGTGTGTGTGTGTGCATGTGCATGTGTAAGCATGCATGTGTGTGTGTGCATGTGTGTGCATGTGCTGCACCTAATATTATTATTAAAATTCTTGTTTTTAATAAATTCTTCCAAAGTTTATGTTTAATCACTAATGCCATTAACCTTATAAAAAAATTAGCATCAGCCCCCAACTTTTGTACTCATCATTAAATTTTAACAAGTCAGTTATTTTTAAACCTTTACCTATTCGTTCATGTACACAGAAAAAGAAGAAAGTGACAATAATAGTACTTTCTTAAAAACTGGGTAAAGGTAAAGATGTGCCCCCCCCCCCCCCCCTGCATTTCTCGGTTAATTGTATTTTTCCGTTTTTGCCTTTCTTACCATACATACAGCTGTATTTTAGGAACATTTTCAGCTAATTCTCTTTTTGGAATACTAACCCCAACCCTAACCCTAGCCCTAAACCTAACCCTACCCCCCACTATGTACTGCAGTACACCGCGATTTGTCACAGTTGTGGTTCGTTGCGTTTTTCCGTCTTATAGGGTGGGGGGTAGGGTTAGGGTTAGGGTTAATATTCCAAAAAGGTTATTAGCTACAAATGTTCCTAAAATACAGCTTTATGTATGGTAAGAAAGGCAAAATGGAAAAATACAATTAACCGAGAAATGTAGGGGTGGTGGCACATCTTGACCTTTACCAAAAACTGATCAATTAGCAAACAGTCTGGCTTCTTTAATCATACTATACATCAGATAATCTTCAGCATTGCTTATTTAACTTTAAAGGTGGACTCGGACGGATGAGTTTTTGCAAGAAACACGTCGAGATCACCAGAAAGACAGCCTTTTCAAGGATCGGAACACTCACTTTGCTCTGGTTTCTTAGAAATTAAACTGTCAAAACAGCGTTTTTTCCTTGGCGGAGATGCCGGAGTAGCCATTTTGGATGGGGTGGGTGGAGGTCACTCATTGTGGTTGAAGCGTTTTCTTTTTTGTAGTGCAGTTAAAAAAAGAAAAAAGGAGCTACTATATTTCCTTTGTTGTGAGCGAAACTCCTTTAGATAGTCATAAACTGTACAAAATTTAAAAAAAATTAAAATAAAAAGCTTGTATTGCAATTTGGTCTAAACACAGGCGGCCATTCAAAAAGAGACGGCAAACGCCTTCTCTTTGGGTGAAAGAATTTGACTTCCAGCCAAGGAGGAATCGCCTTTTTGACGGCTTGATTTCTGGGTAACCAGAGCAAAGTGAGTGTTGCGATCTCTGTAAAGGGCGTTTTCCTGCTGATCTGGACGTGTTTCTTGCAAAAACTCATCCGTCAGGGTGCCCCTTTAAGGAATACTGCCAAATCAATTTTTTTTTTCCATCTGTAGACAGGATAGATATCAAGCGGTAGCGGGAAACTTATAGAAATTAGTAACAGTTTTACCTTTTTATTCCTCGGTTTCTGCCTTTTATTTTGTTTGTTTGTTTGTTTGATTGTTTTTGCTGATGGAAAATTAGAACAAGTACCAGCTGATGTATATGTGCTTTCATTCCCCCTTTAACTCTTTCGTTCCTGGGAACCGCTTTTGAGGTTGAACGGGAGCAACTGCAGATTCCTAGCTTTTAATAGAGCTCTCTATCTCCCTATTCCTGGGTTTCCAGAGAGAGTAAAACTGGATAAAGGGGTAGTATGTTATTATGCGGCATGTTTTCTAGCAGCCTGTTTCTCTTTCATAACCAATACTTGCCCCAGTTCTTTTTCCTCGATCGCTCAATTTCCTGTCAATTATGAGCGCAGATGCGTCATGCTGCCGTTATGCGCCTAAGTAAGAAATAACTAGGCCCAGCATGTCCGAATTCGGCTGGAGGAATCATTTTGAAAGTGTTTCTTGAAGAAAGGCAGGAGAATTGTCCAGACAGGCAGAAAGATAGTAGATGACAGCAAGCAAAGGGAAAAGGCAGAGTCAAAGAGAGCGACAGATTAGAGGATGTTACAAGCACAGAACTTCCAGAAGGTGGGGGAACTATTTATACAAAAGACCCCTCGGTATCCCCACGGGGGGACTTGCCCCAGTAAGAAAAGGGAAAAAAACTCTCATTGCAATTACAGAAGAGAAAATTAATAACGGTTGCATCATGGTGTATGATATCACGACCAAAAGAGGCCCGTAGCAATCAACGGGATAAACTTTCTCAGCAGCTAAAGAGGTTCTCAGGAATGAACAGTAGTTGAAACTTCTCTAAATACAAAAACCAAATTCCCACTTCCAGCAATGACCGAACAACTAAAAAATCAGGCACGGTAATGGAGGAAAATGATTTTTCTCTGAAAATATTAAACAGGCATCAGAATAGTTTGAAGTCCAATCCTCTGAAAACCGCGGTAAAAGGGCTATCAAGGCCCCAGACTGAAGAGGAACAACACTGAAATGAGTTCCTAACATCACCAAAAAGGCTAAATATAGTGATAAACCACTTTAAAATGCTATTCAACACAAAGGATAACACAATAAAAAGGCAAAACCTCCGACAGTAGAAGCCTGTCAGAAATTCTCAATCCTCTGAAATCCTCTGACAATTCTGATGCCTGATTAAAGGTTTCCAGAGATGGCCTCTTGGTGTAATCGTGGGATTAAAAGCCCTTCATGGTGATCAGGAGGCAATTGCTATTGAAGATAAATATGTCAAACTAACTTCAAACTTGGGGAAAGGGCATCTCCCCAAGCTTAAAACTCCTTAACTCTTCTATCGCCATGTGTTTTTTGACCTTCTTGGTTGTCCTTGACATCTCAACCGACAAGAGGGGAGTAACAATGGAAGAAACGGCGAGATAAGCTCTAAAAGCAAACAAACACATGGCAGGGTGCTTGGCAGTGAAAGTCTTTGCATTTGGTGGGAGTGCAGAGTGATGTGCTGGGCGAATGTATTCGCCTATGGTGCTAGAAGAGATAATGATATCTGATTTTCTGCATTCACTTTTCTCTGAATTCTCTGAAAATGACCAGGCCTTAAAAGTGGAACCTCCCTAGTTATAGGACCTCCTGTTATAAGACTCCCTCCCACATAAGACTTACTTCTCTGAGACACTGCCCTTCTTTGCAAGTATTAAAATTACTCCCATATAAGACCCCTCCCTTATAAGACCTCATTTTGGATGATTTTTTAAGGTCTTATAAAGGAGGTTCCACTGTGCATGTAATCAGAATGTTCTGCATCAACAACCACCAAACACCAACAAAAACCCAAAGGGACAATTTGCCTGGTTCTTCTTCGATCGCTCAGTTTCCTGTCAATTATGAACACAGATGCATTATGCTGCCATTATGCGCCTAACTAATAAACAGTTTGGCCCAGCATGTCCAACTTCGTCTGGAGGAAATCTTTTCGAAAGCGTTTCTTGAAAAAAAGGCAGGAAAATGGGCCGGTAAGGCAGAAAGATAGAAGATGACAGTAAGCAAAAGGAAAAGGCAGAGTCAAAGAGAGTGACAGATTTGAGGAAGTTACATGCACAGAACTTAAAGAAGGTGGGGGAACAACAAAAGCCACCAGTAGTCCCCATCGGGGGAAATTTGCCTGCTTACATAAGCTCAGAAAAATGTTGGGAGACCATTAGATAGATTCAGAACCACATTAAAATTAAAAACCACAATTATAAAAAATAGTTTGACTCAGAACTGAGTTAAGTTAAAAACCAAAGTATGAGATTGTCTCAGAACCACATGAAATTAGAAAAAGATAAAATAAAAAATAAAAAATTAACAGCCCCCCAAAAAAAAAAATCCAAAAAAAAATCAAAACAAGCAAAAAAACAAAAACAAATAAAAGGAACCCAAGCAAAAACAAACACATTATGTCATTAACCATCTTACACTAGCTACAGCAGCAGAAAATGAAAATGTTGCAGTGATTAGGATCTAGGCCAGTTTTCAGTCCCAGACTCATTGATTTTTTGAGGGACTGATCATTTTTCCTACCAGTCAGTCCCGGTAGTTAGTGATTTTTCAGGCACCCAGTTTCAGTTTTCGGTTTCAAATTGAATGCAAGATATTTACGGTCACCGTGGTTTCCGTTTTAAATTTGAACAAGAGGTCAGCACAAAAGTTCTAGCGACTTTTGACTAAAAAAATAGATTTGAAGTTCTTTCAAGTGTGTTACAACTGTGTTCCAAGTGCACCCAAAAACGATTGTGAGAGATCTCAGAGACTTTTGGCTATCGCAGAGAAAAGCTTTACTTCCGCCAGCTAAGGATAGTGTTTACGGTGAAGACAAAATGGGACTTTTTGGTTGTGAAAAGGACTTATTGATTTTGTCATCTACCAGTCCCAGGACTTATTGGTTACAAAAGCCAACCTAATCACTGATGTTGCATAACTTTGAACTTAAAAGTATCAGAATAAAAAATAACGTTGCATGCTTTTAACAATACAAGTACCTTACAATCATCACAAATGAAGTCCTGTAAAATGCACATTGTCACACGCATCAATGGATTAGCCACAATTATTTGTTGTTGTTTTCTTAAAACAATTATTCTCATTCAATTAAATGTTACTTTGAGTTTGAAACACAATAATCCTCAAAAAAATTTTAACAGATTTTCTCCCCACCCCTCTCATTCTGTCAATGGTGTGCGTACATGTATGTGTGGGCATAGTTTTGCATGAAGCTACCAGATTTTGTTAGCGATGCAATGGGATTGGGTGTGGGGTGAGTTAAAAAATATACGGATTAGGGGAAATATGGACACGTCCACTTTTTTGTGTCTTTCTTTCTTATACTTACGTACCGATTGCACATGGGTTTCCACGCGGAACATCCACATGCATACATGTGTACACGGCCAAGTCCCTATGGAATGGCAGGGGTGGACCTAAGTTTTTAAGGTGTGGGGTTAATTCATTGAAGGTGCGAAGCACCAAGACCCCTAGGTGGGTCCGGGGGCATGCTCCTCCAGAATTTTTTTTATATATCCAAGAAGCAAAATAGTGCAATCTGGGCATGAAATAAAAGACTAATGCCATTATTGTTCATTACTGTTGAAACATGTTTTGAACCATTAAGTACACATCAATTCAATTCAATTCAACAATTTTATTGTCTCCAAACAAGTGAAGAAATTTGTTTTTCGGCATGCACATAAAAATGAGGACAAAATAAGACATTGTTATAACCTAACAGAAGAGACATTTGTAAAATAACATAAAAGCACGTGTAAATGACATAAAACATAGTTATCAACACACACACGCACACATAATCACACACACACGCACGCACACACACACACACACCTCTAAAAAAGTACACTGCTAGGTATTGCCCGCGAGGAAATTTAGCTTGGGTTTTTGTTGTTTTTTAGCAAAAAAGGGTGGGGGCTGCATAGATTTTATCTTTAATCGACTGTTGGTCCATATTTAGATGTAATTTCCGATCTGCATTTTTTTTATAAACCAGCTTCCGCTAGCCATTACTTCCGCCGACTGAACTTTTTTCCACTTCTCACAATTGTACCATACTATTAAATCTTAATGAAACTTGGCAGAAAGGTTCCTTACATGCTGCCCATGGTGTTAAAATTGACGTAATGACAAGATCTGCGTAATCCCTTTGAATCAGATTCAGTCTCTTATGTTTTCGCCCGTTTTTTCATATTTTAGGTAGACCGCCCTCCCGAGTCCCCCCCTCCTTAGGTCCGGCCCTATCTTCAGGCAGACCACTGTCTGGACCTGCATCAAACTGCCTGAATTCAGGCTTCAGGCACACACCCTGCCAATGCCATGGCAACGCCGCATGTATCAGGCATATGATGCAACCTTACAGTTACACCTGAGTGATGGTCTACTAGACTACTGATAGCTAGACTAGTTGTGAGACTTTGTGGCAGAACTGTGTACGTACAGCTCAGGTAATTTTAGCACCAATTTTGCAAAGAATATCAAATTTATAAGATATAACATGATTTTAATAGATTGACTCAACGATTTCAGTTCTCATGTGAATCTGAACTGTCTCTGACTCAGTCACTGTGTCGGAAGACGTCGAAGATGCGGAAAACCAACGTCAACGAAACCTCTTCGACCAATGTCTTCCAGGCATTAGCCTGGTTTAGGCAAACTAAAATGAAAGCTACTTAGGTGAATTACTTACTGTTGCCATGTTTAAACAATGGCGGGACTTCTTAGAGCTCGGTTTTTAAATGGCGATGTCCTCTTTTGGGAGAGAGTCCGTCATTCGGACAACAGACCGACATGACACGTCTAGCAGAGTTCAAGGTCACTGTGGGGTGTCAAAGTGCATTCTTGGAGGATGCCGGTGAACATAGGCGCTTGATGAAAATTTAATTTTTATGGAGGTCGTCTTTTTTGTTTATTCCCAGTAGACTAGCCGTGATGTTGGCGTGGGAGTTGATTACTTTAAAGCAAACCATTCACGAACAAATTATGTAAGCCCCCAAAACACTAAAGAAAGCACTGACACTGTGCAAACATCCGTCATGCATAAAACCACTCGATCTGTGCAAAGCCTCGGTGTCAATACAATAAAATGAATGACTTTAGGGACGTAGGCCTAAATACAAACTAAAATCTGAATGTGGGTTTATTACCGCTTACCCCAAAAGGCAAAGAGATAAAGGGAAGGGAAACAAAAAAAGACAGACCATGTCTTCAACAGAAAGATAAAAACTGAAAAAAAGGAATAATAAAAAAAGAGCCTTTTTTTCTTGAATGAAAATTGGGTTTCTTCTTAAACATTCTTCTTTTTCTGCGTTCCCAGGCCATATGGCCATAATGGGTAAGGCACGTAGGGGTGTCCTTTTATTCAGTTTTCATTGGTCTCCCCGCTGCTGCATAGAGCCGACACATTCCAATTTCGGAGGAGCTGAAAGGAGAAAAATAATTTGGATTTTAAAAACTAAAGGCAGGAGAATGTAGTAGTAGTAGTAGTAGTAGTAGTAGATAGGGACAAAATAAGCCGTCAAGCTTTTTAGAGAGTCCCGTCTTTTTACATCAGTATTACATACAAGTACTGGTCAAGGTTTATTGTGGTCAAATTTTCCTAAAATTAGCTACTCATCAAAGCTTCTAAATAAATTTAAATAATTTGGAGATTTGTCGAGACGATTTTTGAACAAGTTAGTATTAGGTGCACATTTTAATTCGTTAATTCATTCCAATTGTTAGCAACTCTATTGCTGAAGCAATTTTTCCTTATGTTAGTGTTGAAACGTTTAATAAAGACCTTGCCGTAAGGCTTTCTAGTCACACTGTAATGTGGTTCACTAAAGAATGGGGCAATAAGTCAGAAAGATCTAGGGGAAGACGGGGTAAAAAGCGCATGGGCGGGTAAGAAGCCCACCCCAATTATCTCATGAAATAAAGAAAATTTCAGTCAAATTTGCCCATGAGACGAATGCTAGACATTAACGCTCGTCTCATGGGCAAAATGTGACTGAAATTTGCTTCATTTCATGAGATAATTGGGGTGGGCTTCTTACCCGCCCATGCGCTTTTTACCCCGTCTTCCCCTATTGAACTTTTTTTTTTAACGAAAGACACCCCCACCCCCACCCCAGTATTCCCTCGGGGAGAGACTCGTGGACTAGAGGGGCGGCCGGGGTTGTCCAGCTCCCCGTATGGAGGCACGAGGCAGATCCACACGCTGCCCCGGGAAGTTGGGCTTAGCGTCCGCTCGGCTACAAAGAGCACGTGTGAGACGGACCATCAACCAACCACCACAACCGTCATCCAGTGCACTGGAGCAGATCCTGGAGGTAGGCTTACTGCAATACCAGGTCTGACTGATGTTGCTTTTCTTCAGCCAGCATGCTCAGATTAAAGCTAATTCCCCAGTGCCAGAGGATTTTCAGATTAATGACAAAAAAATTGCATAAAATTAACAAAAAATCATAATTCTTCATCCAGCAAAGAAACCCCCATAAAACCAAATATTTTTATGATGGATATTTGTCAGTTAGTCCAGCCGTGGCCTCCAAGCAGCAGAAGACACCACTGCTATTATGGAAAGATGGGCTGAAATTGGTGTAAATATTTTACCATCTGATAATATTTGAACGGAGGGATTTAGGACGCTCAAATTTTGCATGTGGATAGGTACTAAGAATATCTAGAGCAATTTCGAAAAAATAAGGTCACAGGTCACAGGTCAAGGTCACTGGCGCCGAAAATGCTGCTGAGCACCTGGCCTGATAACGTTTGAATGGAATGTCACCCACTTATATTGCATTACTCGAATGATTTGATAAATAATACAGCTAACGGTTTTCAAATCAGTTGCGGCCACCAGCTGTTCGATGAGCTCTCACTCTCACCTTACCATTGTAGATGGCATTTGCCACGAGTGTTCAGTCGTTCACTCTACGACTGGACTACTAATTTGCCCGCACTCGTTCTGCCCGAGTTACGCTGACCTTCCTTATTCAACTCTCTAAATTCAACTCGGTGAAATTGAAGGTCGCTGGCGCGTGGCAAATGCATTATTTTGTTGGTCCCTTCACTGAAAGATGTCTTCCATTGCATTCTCCCGGTTATAAGCGTCTGTATCGTTTTAGACATTTTAGGGACTTTCCTGGTGTTGCACTGCCTCCGGGCATTGCCTCCAGGATCGTTCCCACCATCTTTATATCTATACTAATGTCCCATATGTGTGTCTGCTCTAGACCGGAGGACGTTAAACAGATGTCATGCTGTTCAATGAATGGTTATCTCTCTCTCCTCTCTCTCTCTCTCCTCTCTCTCTCTCCTCCCC
>CM065684.1:16779821-16782321 GCA_017654935.2 Phymorhynchus buccinoides
TAGCATGATTTATGTACGTTAATCCTATAGCGTGTGTTCGCATGTGCGCGCGCACAAACACTCACACATACAGAGAGAGAGAGAGAGAGAGAGAGAGAGAGAGAGAGAGAGAGAGAGAGAGAGAGAGAGAGAGAGAGAGAGAGAGAGAGAGAGAGAGAGAGAGAGAGAGAGAGAGAGAGAGAGAGAGAGAGAGAGAGAGAGAGAGAGAGAGAGAGAGAGAGAGAGAGAGAGAGAGAGAGAGAGAGAGAGAGAGAGAGAGAGAGAGAGAGAGAGAGAGAGAGAGAGAGAGAGAGAGAGAGAGAGAGAGAGAGAGAGAGAGAGAGAGAGAGAGAGAGAGAGAGAGAGAGAGAGAGAGAGAGAGAGAGAGAGAGAGAGAGAGAGAGAGAGAGAGAGAGAGAGAGAGAGAAAGTGAGAGAGAGATCGAGATCTTTAAGATCCAGTGTAAATGCCTCCTAGTTTGAGATGATGAGAGAGAGAGAGAGAGAGAGAGAGAGAGAGAGAGAGAGAGAGAGAGAGAGAGAGAGAGAGAGAGAGAGAGAGAGAGAGAGAGAGACAGAGACAGAGACAGAGACAGAGAGAGCGAGTAAGATCTGTAAGATCCAGTGCAAATGCCTCCTAGTTTGAGATGATTATTATTAATAAATTTTAAAAAAACTTCGGGACTTTACTGGTATTGCAGTGCCTCCAGGATCATCCCGCTATCTTTATAGTTATTAATGTTCCATGCATGTGCCTCAGTGTTCAGCCCAGGCCGGAGGACGTAAAAGGAACTTTTATTCCTAGTTTGAGGGCCGTAGCCATTCACCTAATAGGCCTACTGAATTTCAGTTAAAAAAAACCCAGCCCCAAAAATATTTTTTAAAATGCTAGGGTCGAATTATAAATTTTAAAAATCGGGACTTTGCTGGTTTGGCACTGCCTCCGGGCATTGCCTCCAGTAATGTTCCCTCCATCTTTGTATTTACAAATGCCCCACATGGCCGAAAGGCCGAAGAGGGCGTAAAACCCTATTTTCAAAAAACCCAAAACAAACTCAAATATTTTCAAAATGTGCAATGCATACACTATGCTATCATGTTTGTCTGTCTGATTAGAGCTCTCACTCTCGTTGTCCTGTTGGTCCAAACTTGAGGCTAACACGTCAATATCAACCATCAATAAAATATGAATTGAAAAATAAAAATAAAACTACTGAAATGCAACAGCAACAACAATACGAACAACTACTAGGGGTCTTCTGCTATGCTACTGCTGCTGCTGCTGCTGCTGCTACTAATAGGGGAAGACGGGGTAAAAAGCGCATGGGCTACTACCCCAATTATCTCATGAAATGAAGCAAATTTCAGTCTACTACTGTTGCTGTCTCATGGGCAAATTTGACTGAAATTTTCTTTATTTCATGAATACTACTGCTGTCTTCCCCTACTACTGTTGCTACTAATACTACTGCTGCTGCTACTAATACTACTAGAAGAAGAGTCAGGGGAGACCTTATACAAGTATATAAAATAATAAATAATATTGATGACATAGACTTTAACAACCTTTTTGTTAAAAGTATCACAAACATGACACGAAATAGTACAGAGAAGTTATTTTTAAGACGATCAGTTACTAACATTCGCGAGTTTTACTTTTCTAACCGAGTTGTTCAATACTGGAATAATTTGTCAACTAACATTAATTAAGGCTGCACCTAACATAAATATATTCAAAAATCTTCTGAACAAAGACTCAATGATGTTACATTTTTATACTACTTTCGATGGGGGAAAAAAGAAGAAAAAGTCCATTCCATATTTTTGTTAAATTTTATAGTTTAGCTGTAGAAAGCAAGCCACCCTGAAACGAATCAAAGTCACAAACGAGAAAGGGCGTAAAAGGGCCGCGAGGCCCACTTCTAAGCCCTAACTACTACTACTACTACTACTACTACTACTACTACTACTACTACTACTACTACTACTACTACTACTACTACTACTGCTGCATTTTGATTGTATTTTAAGGACATGCCTGCTATTCTGCTCTAAGTACATACTCATGCAGTTGATATCAAATTTTTGTTGTTGTTGTTGTTCAGTTGTTGCAATTAACACCACTGATCAAACAAAACAGCCACACAAGCAGTTATTACACAAACTTGACTTACAACTGACCTGAAAGAGCTGCTTTATAGCTGAAAACTGTCACACCTGTTGGCTGAAAGGGACGATTCTGGCCGCAGTCAGTTGTATTTTGGATCTTTTCTGGAACTCGTGGAACACTGTTGTGTCTGTTGCTGCTGAAGTTTGAATGAAGAACACGAGAACACAGCCCCTATTTTATCAACCTCAAGATTACACAGTATTAGGTTAGATCTTTTTGTAGCAGAACTACGTCACGTGGTCGACGTCAACAGTATGTGGGTGGGTCCGGGAAGTCGTACGGCGTGTCGGTTTTTTGGGGAAACAGGAATACTTTGTTACTTACATGGGCTATTTTTAGTTGTGTCCCGGAT
>CM065684.1:16784196-16789196 GCA_017654935.2 Phymorhynchus buccinoides
TATATACATCTACGATCCAAAAACGAATCTTATGTTAGTTTATATGACCGTAGCAATGTCAAGCAGAAAACGATATAAAGTAATACATTATGAAATATTTTTAGGGGTTAACACAGCAGAAATAATATGCGACAAAAAAACACATTTAGATCTTTAAAATAATACTGTTTTCTTATTAAATGCGATGTCTTTTGCAATAACACACATGGTAGAAAATATATATAACAAAACAATATATTTTATGCACTGCCCTCAACATTCCCATCAATCCAGCCACTCGCCCTCTACTCTCTACTACACCCCCCCCCCCCCCACCCCCCCCCCCCCCCCCCCCCCCCCCCCCCCCCCCCCCCTCCTTTTTGTGTGTTGACGAGCACGGCAAAAGGAAATACTTCATTGGCACAGTGAACAACATCGCTAGGGCCTATTTCACATGATAACATGTCAGTGTGACGAAGAGAACGCATATCTACATTTCACACATTGTACACGAGCAACACTAGATCAAAGATATTGCACCACTGGGTTCAGTTAGGTTCCAGTTTAAAAACAAAAAACAACCGGTGTGTGTGTGTGTGTGTGTGTGTGTGTGTGTGTGTGTGTGTGTGTCAGTGTGTGTGTGTGCGTGTGCGCATGCGCGAGCGAGTGTGTGTGTGTGTGTGTGTGCGTGTGCGTGCACGCGCGTGTGTGCGTGCACGCGCGTGTGTGCGTGCGTGCGTGTGTGTGTGTGTGTGTGCACGCGCATGCGTGCGTGTGTGTGTGTGTGTGTGTGTGTGTGTGTGTGTGTGTGTGTGTGTGTGTGTGTGTATAACCAACATATTTCCAGAAAAATGTACATTCAAATAGGACTTAGACATATCTTTTGACAATACACACATAGAATAAGATCAGTTAATACAGGAATTGTGTCATGTTTGTGCTCAAAATCAGGCGAGCAAGAACATTATGACTCAAACAACAACAGAATGAAAACTAAACAACACATAAAACAACCAAACAACAACAACAACAACAAACAAAGAACACGATCCAGTATCAAATGTGACGGCCTTTTTAAAAATGCAAATTTATGCAACAACAATAAAATGCATTTTAAATAACTGTCACTTCAACCCCTCTCCCTCCCTATTTGACAATCAAAATACTGAGTTCAGTTTTCCATTATATCCATGTCAGTCTGCCATTGGTGTGTGTGTGTGCGTGTGCGTATGTGGTGTGCATGCGTGCGTGCTTGCGTCATTGCGTGCGTGCGTGCGTGCGTGCGCGCGCGCGCGGTTGACTGTCACCAATGACTGTATTGTTTCTTCCTTCTTCTTTTTGTTGTTGTTGCTGCCTGGCCACTTTGCTGGCCACTTTGCTGCCTGGCCACTTTGCTGGCCACTTTGCTGCCTGGCCACTTTGCTGCCTGGCCACTTTGCTGCCTTTTTGGGTTTGTTCTTGTTCTAATGTTGCTTGCTTAATTAATTAAAATGTCCAATTTGCTGCGCGTGCCCTGTAAAAACACAGACACTTCGTGTTCTCTCTTGAGAAACGATCGAAGGAGACAAAATCACACGGAAAATGTTCGTGGACTGTCCCACGTACAGCAGGACTCAACAATGACTCCTGGACGGGCATCTTCCTCAGTCGGCTCTTGCTTACCCACCTCCTGCTTGTTCCGAGCCGGAGGACGTTAAGCGAACTTTCATTCATCATGCCTTGTGCAGTTTCAGCATGCATCTTGATTGTTGAGAAAGAAACTTCGGGACTTTCCTGGTATTGTTAGTACCTCCAGGATCGTCCCACTATCCTTACAGTTATTAATGTCCCATTGTGTACTTGTTCCGAGCCGAAGGGTGCCTCGTGCGGTTTCAACTTCAGCCTCATCATGAAGCCTCGTCAGGGAAGCCATGGGTTAGAGGTCAAAGGTCGGGTCGTTGCCAGGGTGAAGTGTGTCTCTCAGTTGGCTGAAGGTCACCATGCGAGGACAGCAGAGTTGAAGGTCAAAGGTCGGGTCGTAGCCAGGGTGAAGTGTGTCTCTCAGTTGGCTGAAGGTCACCATGCGAGGGCAGCAGAGTTGAAGGTCAAAGGTCGGGTCGTAGCCAGGGTGAAGTGTGTCTCTCAGTTGGCTGAAGGTCACCATGCGAGGACAGAGTTGAAGGTCAAAGGTCGGGTTGTTGCCAGGGTGAAGTGTGTCTCTCAGTTGGCTGAAGGTTTACCATGCGAGGGCAGAGTTGAAGGTCAAAGGTCGGGTCGTTGCCAGGGCGAGGGGCGTGGTGAAGAGGCGGAGGAGTGGGGTGGTGAGGACAGGGCAGGCTGACCCTGACTGAGGGCCTTCTGCCCCGTGGCCTGAGGAGGAGGAGGAGGACTGGTTCTGTGTGGCTGGTACGCTACCCATGGTGGCTGTAGTAGGGGTTTAGTTGTTTTATTGTAAATCTGTAGACACACACATCATAATCATAATAAAGTTTCATTAGAATCCGTTTCCGGGTAAAAACACAGGGATTCGTAGCATGATTTATGTACGTTAATCCTATAGCGTGTGTTCGCATGTGCGCGCGCGCAAACACTCACACATACAGAGAGAGAGAGAGAGAGAGAGAGAGAGAGAGAGAGAGAGAGAGAGAGAGAGAGAGAGAGAGAGAGAGAGAGAGAGAGAGAGAGAGAGAGAGAGAGAGAGAGAGAGAGAGAGAGAGAGAGAGAGAGAGAGAGAGAGAGAGAGAGAGAGAGAGAGAGAGAGAGAGAGAGAGAGAGAGAGAGAGAGAGAGAGAGAGAGAGAGAGAGAGAGAGAGAGAGAGAGAGAGAGAGAGAGAGAGAGAGAGAGAGAGAGAGAGAGAGAGAGAGAGAGAGAGAGAGAGAGAGAGAGAGAGAGAGAGAGAGAGAGAGAGAGAGAGAGAGAGAGAGAGAGAGAGAGAGAACGAGAGAGAACGAGAGAGAGAGAGAGAGAGAGAGAGAGAGAGAGAGAGAGAGAGAGAGAGAAAGTGAGAGAGAGATCGAGATCTTTAAGATCCAGTGTAAATGCCTCCTAGTTTGAGATGATGAGAGAGAGAGAGAGAGGAGAGAGAGAGAGAGAGAGAGAGAGAGAGAGAGAGAGAGAGAGAGAGAGAGAGAGAGAGAGAGAGAGAGAGAGACAGACAGAGACAGAGACAGAGAGAGCGAGTAAGATCTGTAAGATCCAGTGCAAATGCCTCCTAGTTTGAGATGATTATTATTAATAAATTTTTAAAAAACTTCGGGACTTTACTGGTATTGCAGTGCCTCCAGGATCATCCCGCTATATTTATAGTTATTAATGTCCCATACATGTGCTTCAGTGTTCAGTCCAGGCCGAAGGACGTAAAAGGAACTTTTATTCCTAGTTTGAGGGCCGTAGCCATTCGCCCAATAGGCCTACTGAATTTCAGTATTAAAAAAACCCAGCCCAAAAAATATAATTTAAAATGCTAGGGTCGAATTATAAATTTAAAAAATCGGGACTTTGCTGGTTTGGCACTGCCTCCGGGCATTGCCTCCAGTAATGTTCCCTCCATCTTTGTATTTACAAATGCCCCACATGGCCGAAAGGCCGAAGAGGGCGTAAAACCCTATTTTCAAAAAACCCAAAACAAACTCAAATATTTTAAAAATGTGCAATACATACACTATACTATCATGTTTGTCTGTCTGATTAGAGCTCTCACTCTCGTTTTTCTGTTGGTCCAAACTTGAGGCTTAACACGTCAATATCAACCATCAATAAAATATGAATTGAAAAATAAAAATAAAACTACTGAAATGCAACAGCAACAACAATACGAACAACTACTAGGGGTCTTCTGCTATGCTACTGCTGCTGCTGCTGCTGCTACTAATACTACTGTTGCTGCTACTAATACTACTGCTGCTGCTACTAATACTACTGCTGCTGCTACTAATACTACTGGAAGAAGAGTCAGGGGAGACCTTATACAAGTATATAAAATAATAAATAATATTGATGACATAGACTTTAACAACCTTTTTGTTAAAAGTATCACAAACATGACACGAAATAGTACAGAGAAGTTATTTTTAAGACGATCAGTTACTAACATTCGCGAGTTTTACTTTTCTAACCGAGTTGTTCAATACTGGAATAATTTGTCAACTAACATTAATTAAGGCTGCACCTAACATAAATATATTCAAAAATCTTCTGAACAAAGACTCAATGATGTTACATTTTTATACTACTTTCGATGGGGGAAAAAAGAAGAAAAAGTCCATTCCATATTTTTGTTCAATTTTATAGTTTAGCTGTAGAAAGCAAGCCACCCTGAAACGAATCAAAGTCACAAATGAGAAAGGGCGTAAAAGGGCCGCGAGGCCCACTTCTAAGCCCTAACTACTACTACTACTACTACTACTACTACTACTACTACTACTACTACTACTACTACTACTACTACTACTACTACTACTGCTGCATTTTGATTGTATTTTAAGGACATGCCTGCTATTCTGCTCTAAGTACATACTCAACAGTTGATATCATTTTTGTTGTTGTTGTTGTTCAGTTGTTGCAATTAACACCACTGATCAAACAAAACAGCCACACAAGCAGTTATTACACAAACTTGACTTACAACTGACCTGAAAGAGCTGCTATATATAGCTGAAAACTGTCACACCTGTTGGCTGAAAGGGACGATTCTGGCCGCAGTCAGTTGTATTTTGGATCTTTTTCTGGAACACGTGGAACACTGTTGTGTCTGTTGCTGCTGAAGTTTGAATGAAGAACACGAGCACACAGCCCCTTTTTTATCAACCTCAAGATTACTCAGTATTAGGTTAGATCTTTTTGTAGCAGTCGACGTCAACAGTATGTGATTGGGTCCGGGAAATCGTGCGGCGTGTCGGTATTTTGGGGAAAAAGGATATACTTTGTTACTTATGGTATGGGCTATTTTTAGTTGTGTCCCGGATTTACCTAGTTTCGGAAATTCTCATTAATCTCGTGTTCTGTGTATAGGGGCAGCGGGTCCCAGTGCGTGTATGTATAT
>CM065684.1:16800015-16802515 GCA_017654935.2 Phymorhynchus buccinoides
GCGTGCGCGTACGTGCGTGTGTGTAATTTGTGTGCGTGTTATATGTTGTGTATTTGTGTGCGTGTGTATGATGTTTGTGTAATGTGTGTGTGCGTCACCATGTTTGTGTTTGTTGTCTGGGCGTGGCGTGCGCGTTTGTTTGTGTGTGCGTGCGTGCGTGGCTTTCGAGCTCGCCAGCGCGGCGTTGGGTGCATCGCGTACCGCGTGAATATGCACATTATTATAGGCCTTTGTGTCGGACTCAGCTACCAAGCACATACTACACAAAACTAAAACCATGTGATATGCACGCACGCGCACTGTACACACAGATGTACCACTGTGTGCACAGACAGAGGCGCAACAATACAGAACTCCACTGGTGCACGCACTCACGCGCACACATTGTGTGAGAGAGAGAGAGAGAGAGAGAGAGAGATAGGAGAGAGAGAGTCGAGAGAGAGAGAGAGAGAGAAAGAGAGCAGCGACGACAGACAGACGGGGACACAACCATGCAAGCAATCCCCTATTTGGAAAGATCCATTCAACTTGCTACCATATAACATTTATTTTATTTCATCCTAACGGAACATCGTTCGATAGCAATATTATGCTATCATTTCTTGTTTGGCTAGATGATCTTCAGCTTCCTGGGAATGTCCATTTCTATGGAATATTACGCCAGTATATTTTAAATAGCTATCACTGTTTGGCATGTAACGAATTAAAGTTTTACGTCCGCTCTAACACAGTGATGCTTGGATTTAGTCACGCCACATAAGGAATAAGGCGCAATTTTTGGCATGTTTGGGAAAAGACTAAGCCCTACTACCCCTTTAGTTTAACTCCCTTTGATCTAAGTTCCCATACTGACATATTACGTAGCCCATCAGCTTTGTCTGTATCCTGTATTGGCGATTTGGTTGTTTTGAAGAGGAGGCCACACACCTACATTTCTCGGTTGTTTCCATTTTTTTCCGTTCTTTCCTTTCTGACCAAACATTAAATCTGTCATTTTATGAACCTTTTCAGCTAATTATTCTTTGTTGAATAATGAATCACGAGTCATGATAAGGCCATTATCTACTAGGACCCCTCCCCCCCCCCCCCCCTCCTATGTAGTTCAGTACAAAGGAGTAGGCTTACTACATTCACATACTGTTCTCACTTAACCAAAACTTCCTGATCGCTTCTGCGGCACTTTTGGCTACGACATGATTCAGGAACATAAATTTTTTGTTATACCACTGTTTGGTTTGTTCAGCCGTCGTACCTTGGTCTAAAGCCGATACGCGACGTTAAACTGAACTTCCAACAGTCATCATCTGCATACAGAGTTTATGGGTATTGTGTTTTGAGTATATCCATTTCAGTACGGGGAGGAATCGTCATTTAGGGCATCTTTTATTCAATTTGTGTCCGTTTAGTAAAGAATATTGAATGCGTTGGCTTTAATTAATACATTGACCCTTGAAGTACTCATTTTACTTCATGATCATGGGACTTGTTAGACTATAGGCTATATTCTAGGCAGCCCTGTTCGTATTTGTTATTGCAACGAGAGGAGAGAGGCTAGAGCGAGCAGAGAGAGAGAGATCGAGGAGGAGAGAGAGAGAGGAGAGCGAGAGAGAGAGAGAGAGAGAGCGAGAGAGGGGGAGTAGATAGAGAGAGAGAGAGCGAGAGAGAGAGAGCGCGCGAGAGCGAGATAGAGAGAGAGAGAATACGAATCGAACGTTTTATAGATGGAAATTGGGCTGAGACAGCTTTTTTTACCATGCCCTCAGGCAAAACATGACAATGCCCGCCCCCGCCATAACATGCAAAAAAACATTTGCAACAAATAGGGCGCGGAGGGGGGACGGGCCTGACTTGGAAACCTACTATCATTTGGTCATTCGGGGCGCAGGGTTCTCGCCTCTCTCTTATCCGACTTTTTAACTTGCCGTGGGATTTTTAACCGTGCGCCGTAAAGCGCACGGTCAGACTAAGCTTAGTCCCTATCCGAAGGACTCGACGTTCATTTCGAATTTCCTGTCGGACTAGAAAGAAAGGGCGAGGAGGCCGAGATTCGAACCGGTGGTCGCCAAAAAAGACTAAGATAATGTCACAAAGTGTGGTACTTCGAAGCTTATACCTAACCCTCTGCAAAGAATGAAGTCAAACTTTCTCACTTCCCACCTGGAAGGGGTAAAAGATGGAAGGTGGGAAGCGTTACGTATGGTAACAGAGGCAGTGAGTGGGTTCACAATGATCCCCACCTGTAGTGTAGGTGAAAGGGGTGGGAGTAAAAAAAATAACCAGGCTGCAGTTAGCTGCGGACTGCGAACTCTTTGTATATTCAGTGTCACTCACGCTGCAGTCACGCATTGAATTGGGAAGGCGAACGCCTTAGCCACACTGCCACCTTTCTCAACTTCCCTACACTAACACACCACCCCCACGCACACAAGCAAACACTCACGCACACAACACGCACACACACATACACATACAAACACCACACACCCACAACACACAAACA
>CM065684.1:16815015-16821245 GCA_017654935.2 Phymorhynchus buccinoides
ATTGGGGCCTAATACAAGCTTCCAACTCTGGAAAAGTACTGTAGGAACCATCCTCAGCCAGCGACCTCTTTCCACAAATCGCTGGCTGATTGGATGCAAATCACTTCAGCAACAGCAACAACTTTTAAAACAGAAATCCCTAGCGGGAATACATATTAAATGTCACGTCCCAGCAGCTACTACTGAGGGCGTAATAAAAGGTATTGCCACATCCGAGAACATCAGCAACCTTATCCCCCACATTACAAATGCCAGACAAGCCTTTCGCTTAAAAAACAAGGATGGTACGCCATCAAGAGCAGTTAAAATAATTTTTGACTTACCCACTCTCCCAGAAACGGTTAGGATCCAGGCAGAGGAGTTCGTAGTCCACACCTACGTGGCACCAGTTCGAAGATGTCGCAAATGTGCCCGCCTTGGGCACTCACAAGATCAATGTAGGTCTGAAAAAGAGACTTGTGTGCGTTGTGCCCAGGGCGGACATAACGTAAAAGACTGTTCCTCCACCAACATGAAATGCGTAAACTGTGGTGGAGGACACTCGGGGGCCTACCTCAGATGCCCAGAGTATCAGGCACGCCTGAGAGCAAACAAGATAAGAGGGGCCTCATTTATTCCTTTTTCGGAAGCCATCCGTAGAGCAAAAATTCAAATTCAAGAGGAAAAAACAGCAAGAGAGAGCCTAAGACCACCACCCTCCCCTCCTCCCCAGGTGGATACTCTCTGGAGGACGGAGGAGAGGTCGCATGCCTCCCCACCAGGGAGCTATGCGACTGTCCTCCAAAGTCGTGCCAGTGACACATCAAAAAAGGCTAACAACAAACAACAAGTCACAAACACCTCTTCAACTCCAATTTCAGCACCCAAACCAGTAGTCACTTACAAAATAAAGAAAAAAAGAATAAACAGTAATAGAATTCGCAACCTAAAGCTTAAAGCTAACAACCTGAAGGCCTCTCTCTCAAAGACCGTCTCAGAGACGAGAATTCAAGAGATTGTCGCAGAAGAAATAAAAAAAAAACCTCAGTCTATGATCACTACAGTCACAAATTACATGGATAATCTTATGACTACTTTCACCCAAAAACACCAAGTGCCAGCACCAACACCAGCCGATCCCCCTACAACCTCTACAACTTTTAATCTTGATCAGTTTGCAAAAGCTTCTTCCAACAAACCCCCAAGGGAACAAATAGTCACTCAAATCTTAATCTCATTAGCAAAAGCAAAAACAACAAATCAACCCTCTCTACTGCTAGATGGCTTAGCCACACTCTTTCCCGTGGTGGCGGGCACATCTCCAACGACACTCTCTAAAGACACCAGTTTGCTCAGATTGGCCAATCTGGTCTGTGAAAACAGCCCCATGAGTAGAGTCAGAAGTAGAGTAACACCATCAACCACAGGTAGACCAGACCGTCACTAAAAACAAACTAAATAAAACACCTGACTAAACCAACTTCCGGGACCCCGAATATGGGGTCCAATAACGTCCCCTTTAGTATTCTTCAATGGAACTGCCGCGCAATTAATAGTAATTTAGATTTCCTGATAAATTTTTTAGCCACCAATCCAATACAATATCAAATTCTTTGCTTACAGTCCTTAAATACTGAATACTCAGGCCTCCCTAAGATAGAAGGTTTCCAATTTCCACCATCATTTAATAGTATGAAAGGACGTATCAAAACCGCCACTTACGTCCGTACTAATATATACTTTCAAAAAACAACTCCTCCCACAGAAGATATCTTATTATTAAGATATTCAAATAGCATTCAAATCTCAATAAATGACAAAAAGACAAACATTTTAAATACTTATTTTCCACAGCCATACGAGAGGTCTCCCACCTCAAATTGGTTAAGTTCCCTCACCACCTCCGAAAACTGGATAATCGTCGGTGACTTTAACACCCACCACCCCTTCTGGGAAGTGGGGTGTACAGTCACTAGTGCAGGGGCTTCTAAACTACTAGATGAAATTAATAACTCCGATTTAATCCTGCTAAATGATGGGTCTCCCACTAGGTATCCGGACGTGCCTGGCCAAAGACTAACAGCCATAGATTTAACTTTAATAAGCCCCGCTTTGGAAAAAAATTGTACGTGGACACCGTTGGTGGACCCCCTGGGGTCGGACCACAAACCTATATCTATAATACTAAACAGTACACCAGACCCACCAGAAGAAGAGCTTACCCCTAAATTCATTTATGATAAAGCAAATTGGGAGCTCTTCCAATCAGAACTCAATAAAACTACCCTATCAAACTTACAAAATGACAACCTAGAAACTTATTATAACAACATACGTAACACTATTCTAAAGGCAGGAAATGCAGCCATTCCGACCACAAAAAAACAGGGGGAGGGGTATTGCCCCACAAAAAACAACCCCTGGTGGAATGAAGAATGTGCTGCAGCAGTAAAAACCAAACATAATGTTAGCAACACCTTCAATAAATTCCCTACAACAGAAAATTTCACTTTAAAAAAAGAAGCAGAATCTTATAGTAAAAAAATGGTGGCTAAAGCCAAATTAGAATACTTTTACAAGATCAAAATTACAAATTTTAGAGATTTAGGGAATGCCTGGAAAAGATTAAAAAAGTTACGTAGAGGGGGCATTCCCACACAAATTAGAGTTAAAATAAAGGATAAACTAACAACATCAAACAAAGAAACAGCAGATGCCCTAGCAGAACATTTTTCTCACAATAGCCAAACCACTACCCTTCCAACTCTAGAACAACAACGTAGAAAACAGATTCCAAAACCAATTAAATCCACAAATAACTCAAACGTAATAAATGCTCCCCTCAATTATGCCGAGCTCGCTATGTCCCTACGTTCAATAAGGAAAGTAAATAAAGCTACAGGAGGGGATCCCATCTCCTACCAGCTCATTAAAAAAACTACCCCAATCATTCCTAAATATCCTCCTGCACTTCTACTCCAGGTGTTGGGAGGAGGGAGAGGTCCCACAAGCGTGGAGGGACGCACAGGTGATTGGGATCCTGAAACCTGGGAAACCAAAACAGGATCCCAAGAGCTTTCGTCCTATCTCCCTCACCCCTCACCTGGGTAAGGTGTACGAGAGAATCGTGAAACAACGATTAGAATACTTTTTACAAAAAAATAATACGTTACCCTCATTCCAGGCAGGCTTCAGGAAACACCGAAGCTGCATGGAACAAGTATGCAAGCTTACGTCTCATGTCAGAAAAGCATTTAGTAGAAGAAAGAGGGTCCTAGCGACCTTCTTTGACATAAAGGGAGCTTATGACTCCGTCTGGCATGAGAGACTGCTTCAAAAAGTTAGCGAACTCGGCATAGAGGGGAACCTCTTCAATTTCATTAATTCCTTCCTGCAGAATCGTACGATCACAGTTAAGGTTGGCCAGGCACTGTCCGGAACCCACACTATCGATATGGGAGTCCCTCAAGGTAGCATAATTGCACCAACTCTTTTTAACGTCATGCTGCATGATATGAAGTCAATTCCCCTTAAGGGAACAAGTATTTCCATGTACGCTGACGACATTGCTATCTGGACACAAACCCCCAGACAAACAAACTCAATAAAAAATGATAAAATTTTTAAACAACATCAAGAGTACACTACAGCCATAGCGAGCTATTTAAGAACAAACGGCTTCGCGTTATCCTTAAACAAATGTCAGTTCATGATATTTACAAGCCAGGGAAATAAACAAACAAACGTTTTCATAGACATTTTGGGCTCTAAAGTCGCCCCCAGCCCACAGGTAACATTCCTAGGAATAGTTTTAACACCCACTTTGTCCTGGGGCGCGCATGCCCAGAGTTCAGTTAAAAAAGCTTCAAGAGCTCTAAATTTTATTAAGATTATCTCTAAAGAACCTTGGGCCATGGAGGCCAAATTATTAACTTACCTAACCAGAGCCTTGGTTCGGAGCCGACTTACTTTTGGCATGGAAGTGTTCTACTCCATGTCCAAAACAGCCTTCAAAAATATACAAGCAGTAGAAACTAGAGCTTTAAAATCGGCAATGGGTATTCCCCGGTATGCCAGTAATAAGTTAGTATATAGGGATGTAGACTGGCTGCCATTAAGTAAAATAATGAAATTATATTGTGCTTGTTCCCTTACAAGATTGTTTTCAAACAAACAGGGTTCTTCAGAAGAATTTTATGAAGACTTTAAAGAAACATCAAGTATAGTCAAAGGTAGATTAAAACTGGAAAAAAACCAGACTAAATATTCTAAGGTAGTCGACCTTTTCGACTACACAAACACCCTATTTAACGATGCAGGGGTCACAGTGGAGGAGGTGACAAATCAGTCCCAGCAGGTTTTTCCCCAGTGGGAACTAGAGCTCCCCATCTATGATACCTCACTACACTTAAAATATTCTAAACAAAATGATCCCAATCTAATCTCAGTAGCAGCTAAAGAACAAGTCTTCAGTTTCAAAAACCATCTACAAATCTTCACAGATGGCTCTAAAATCAATGGCCACACAGGCTGTGCATTTACGATTCCATCACTAAAGATAGCAAAACGTTTCAAACTTAATAATAATACATCAATCTTTAGTGCAGAACTCTGGGCCATACTGGAGTCCTGTCACTATTTAAATAACCTACCGAATTACCCCAGAAATGTGGTCTTATTTACAGACTCTTTGTCCTCAATTAAAGCCCTCGAGGGCAACACAAACAAAAGATTAGAAATCATCAACGAAATCAGACTTATTATTCATCAGTTGAAACTAAAAGGTGTTGAGATGTTATTGTCGTGGATTCCCTCTCATGCAGGGGTCTACGGCAATGACCTTGCAGACAGTGAGGCCAAGGCCGCTGCTCTTAACAAGGATGGTCCTATCACAAATATAAAATTGTCTATAGAAGAGATTAAAACTCGGCTGAAGCTGGCAATCTCAAATGAGTGGAAAGCTGAACTCAAAACCTATGCGGAGTCTAAAAGTGTCGACACTAACATAGTTAAACAAGGCCTATTTCTTAGCGTACCGTTCCCAGTCCAATCTACTATTTTCAGACTGAGAACGGACGCAATCCTATCTAAATTTAACCCGAGACACTGTCTATGCGGACATATCATCAACGTGGAACACTTATTCCATTCATGTCGATTCATTGAGTCGGAACTGGGTGAGTGCTTGCAGAGCGCAAGCACTCACAACATTCCTTTCAAAAAGAAATACATACTAAATAACAATTCTGAGGGATGGGCCCCTCTGTTATGGCTAACTAGGGACCTCTCCAAGGCATCCTTTGGATATTTGTTTTAACGTTTTAAACACTTTTAAGTCTTTTAAAAATGTAACTTGTATATAAAACCGCAACGTAGTAGTCTGCTGCCCCGAAAAATACTTTGGGAAAGCCTAGGGTCCCCCCGCTAAAGGTCCCTGATTACGTCACTCCTCTGCCCGACCCAAGGAGGAGGGGTCCCTCTCCCTCCCTCCCCTTGGTAGGAACAAGAGTGAATCGTCTGCTCTTTTAATTTAACATTTTATAGGTGATTCAATGTAAATAGCACCTTATCCCCACCGGAACTTTGGCTTGGGGGGGGTCGGGGGGCGGGAGGAACTTTGTTCCCCCGTCCCTCACCCCCCTCATGACCAATAAAAATTCCCATGTACAAAAACCCCCACTTTTAAATAAAATTTCCTGGGCTGGGCCATTAGGCTTTGTGGGCGGGCAGCCCAGGAAGATAGGAAGATAAGAAATTAGTTTTAAAAATCGATCCAGTGGGGACCTCTCACAGTTTTAATCGAACAGATATTTTTGTTCTATGGCTTTGGCCTTTTAATAGATCGCAACAAAATTGTTGCATTAAAATATTTTTTAAATATAAAGGATTGGTGTTTTGAAAAAACACAACTGTAAATATTTTTTACATAGACCTTTCTTTGAAGTTTTATAAATTTCGTTATTGTTCTTAAAAAATAGTGGTCCTGAAATTTTAATCCTAGCCTATCCTCCTAGGTCATACTTAGGAAAATTCTTTTAAAATAAAGTATTTTACCCTAACAAACACTTTTTAGCCGCAGGCCAGACCAGACATGGATGAACTCAACTAGCTATACAAATAAAAATTATCTAAAAACTATAAGTACTAAAGTAACACTTCCTTTTTCTCTAAAACTGTATTAAAATATAAATCTTAACTTTATAAAAAAGAAATGTCCCACATGGAACTTTCCGAGAGGACGTAAAACAAAT
>CM065684.1:16829245-16856280 GCA_017654935.2 Phymorhynchus buccinoides
AGGTGATTCAATGTAAATAGCACCTTATCCCCACCGGATCTTTGACTTGGGGGGGTCGGGGGGCGGGAGGAACTTTGTTCCCCCGTCCCTCACCCCCCTCATGACCAATAAAAATTCCCATGTACAAAAACCCCACTTTTAAATAAAATTTCCTGGGCTGGGCCATTAGGCTTTGTGGGCTGGCAGCCCAGGAAGATAGGAAGATAAGAAATTAGTTTTAAAAATCGATCCAGTGGGGACCTCTCACAGTTTTAATCGAACAGATATTTTTTGTTCTACGGCTTTGGCCTTTTAATAGATCGCAACAAAATTGTTGCATTAAAATATTTTTTAAATATAAAGGATTGGTGTTTTGAAAAAACACAACTGTAAATATTTTTTTACATAGACCTTTCTTTGAAGTTTTATAAATGTCGTTATTGTTCTTAAAAATAGTGGTCCTGAAATTTTAATCCTAGCCTATCCTCCTAGGTCATACTTAGGAAAATTCTTTTAAAATAAAGTATTTTACCCTAACAAACACTTTTTAACCGCAGGCCAGACCAGACATGGATGAACTCAACTAGCTATATAAATAAAAATTACCTAAAAACTATAAGCACTAAAGTAACACCTCCTTTTTCTCTAAAAACTGTATTAAAATATAAATCTTAACTTTATAAAAAAGAAATGTCCCACATGGAACTTTCCGAGAGGACGTAAAACAAATAATTCTCATTCTCCTATTGGGCGCTGCCATTTCCCCCGTCGTACATGGCGAAAGCCGATACGCGACGTTAAACTGAACTTCCATCTGAGTGATGAGGTGAAAATAATGCTTTACGCCCTCTTCGAACTTCCATCTGTCGCGAAGCCTTCCTTTTTACGTGCCGGCACATTTTAATCGGCCTTTTTAATTGATTAACTATATAATTAAAGTATACTCCCCCTATATATAAAAACATCATACAAGAATTTTAATAGTAACATTTATTCCACAGAATGATATCTTGTCTTGTAGGGTTTGGCCTACCAACTTACCTAACATATTTTTAACTTTGTTAACAATATAAAATAAATCTTAACCTAATTTTAATCACTATCTTTTACACTACATAAAACAAGTTGTCTCCCCCCATTGTAGGACAGGGGTTAACTTGGTCCCCTGAATTTTTAATTCATATTTTAACTATAATTAAACCATATTCTAAAAACATTATAATAGTATAGGACATGGTGCCCTATTTAAGATATTTGTTCATAAAAACGTTTGTATATATAATTAACTTAAGTGGGACCATTTTAAAGTAAATACACCCGACTGGAGGTCCCACTCTCGCGGAGGTGTTCCCGTCGCTGGTAGTTGACGCGAGGATGTCTCGCGTATCCTCCGGCGGCGGGGGCGGCTCCCCTTGATTGGTTGAGGACCCCCGGGTTTTTGCCCCCTCCCCCTCCCTACCTCCCCAAACCCGTGAGATGACCTCCCCCTTGATGGGGCGGGCCCGTCGTGGGTTGTTGACGCGAGGATGGCTTGCGTATACCTCCCTCGGCCGGCCCGCCTCAACTCGGTGTGTTGAGGCCCTCCGGGATCCCCAATTCCCCCCCCTCTCCCTATATATGATCCCACTTGAGATTTTAAGAGATATAATTTCCCTTTGTGGAAATAAATCAATTTTGTCCCCCCCCCCATAAAATTACCGCCGGGTTGAGAGTTTTCTCCCCCGGTGTATTAATAAATTTTGAAGTATATAAATTCTTAATTCATGTAAATACATATAGAGATTTGAACATACTGTAAATATAAATTTATAACTGTACATATATTCTTTTAAAACTAAATAAGGCCTCTATGGGTTTTTATTAATAAAAATAAAATTTAAATTTTTAACCAAGTAGCCCCGGAATTTTAATACAACAAGGAGGGTTGTGTCTAGGTCACTCTTTTTTACCAGTGGTCATCGAAAAAAAAAATATCGAAAAAAAAATCGGGACTTTACTGGTTTCGTACTGCCTCCGGGCATTGCCTCTAGTATTGTTCCAACCATATTTGTGTTTACAAATGTCCCATATGTGTCTGATTCAGACCAAGAGGACGTAAAACTCCATTTTCTCTCTGGTCATCGACGTTATTAAAAGCTAAGAAGCACTTATAACTCATCATAAGTTAATTAATGAAATTGCGGGTTTTTCATCAAACTGACCACGAGTTATATATATAATCTGTAAATTATATCAAAGTGACCACTGACCACCCGTGGTCAGTATGAGTGACTTATATGAAAAACTGCATCAAACTGACCACTGGTCACTCTTGCTGACCAGTGGTCATCTACGTTATAAAAATAACAAAAGCACTTATAACATAAAAAACAGTTAAAAAGTAAAATAACATAAAAAACAGTTAAAAAGTAAAAGCACGGATTTATCATTAAACTGACCACTTTGTAGTTTTGTAGTTTTGTCAAGCAGATAACATTCCAATCCATTAGGTTTTTCCTTCAACCTTATAGTTTCTTCTTTAAAATGAACAAGCATTGCCCAAAATGTACCAATTTTACATTTTGGGCAACATTTCCGCCCAAATTGTACCAAAATTGCACATTGGTACATTTTGGGCAGTAATGTTGGGCATTCACATACATACATCTGCATCGTTAAAAATTCGGGACTTTCCTGGAATTGCACTGCCTCCGGGCATTGCCTCCAGGATCGTTCCCACCATCTTTATATCTATTGATGTCCCATATGTGTCTGTTTCAGACCGGAGGACGTTAAACGGATTTTCATTCATTCGGTAAGTTAATCCCTACTTCCTGGTTTCCAAATTTTACCCAACCCGAACTTCATGCGACTGTCATGGTCTGCTGCTTAATAGAAGAGGATTTTGATTTGTTTGTGTGTCGCTGTACTCAGGTATTAGGTTACGTAGCGGAGGTATCTATGTGCCCCCGTCTCTATGTGTCCCCTCGGATTAGGGTTAGGGTAAGGCAGGGCCGGACCTGGGACACATTAGAGGGGGGTGGGGGGAAAAACAAGGAGGGGGGGGGGCTGGGGGCTGAAGCTTTTCTTAAAACAAAATAAAGTGCCAAAACTGCCTTAAATTGTACACAACAAAACAGTAAGTATTATTCTCTGTCTTTCTTTTTCTCTCTTTCTCTTCTTTTTGTTTTGCTGGGAAGATGGGGGTGGGGGGGGGGGGGGTGTACGGAACGTAGGTAGGCCTACCCACCCACCCCTGGATCCGGCCCTGTAAGGGATAGGGTTATGGATTGAGGTATACTGTTTGGCTTTGGATTAAGATTAGGGATAAGGTTGTGTTAGGAATAGGATGAGGGCTAAGGTTATATATGCATGTGACAAAACAATGATACGGAGAGATAGAGGACGGGGACACTTGCACATAGACACACCGAAGACACATAGTTATCTTCTTCTTCTTCTTGTGCGTTCCCAGTGGCCATGTTCAAATCTTCAGTCCTGTCCTGATGGCGAAGTCTGCTGTCTTTTCAAGCGCCTTTGTTGGTCCCCACTGGGGCAGTCGGTGGATGCCTCGTGCCTCCATACGGGGAGCTGGACGACCCCGCCCCTCCACAAGTCTCTCCCCGGGGGATCTTTAGTAAAAAAAATAGTTCCCCCACCTTCTGAAAGTTCTGTGCTTGTAACTTCCTCTAATCTGCCACTCTCTTTGACTCTGCCTTTCTCCTTTACTTTCAATAATCTACTATCTTTCTGACTTATTGGTCCATTTTCCTGCCTTTAAAAACAAATCTTCCAAATAATTGTTCTCCTTTGAGCTCCTCCAAAATCGGAATGTGTCGGCTGTACGCAGCGGGGAGACCAGTGAAAACTGAAAACTGGACACATACGTACCTTACTCATTGTGACCATATGGCCTGGGAACGCAGAAGAAGAAGAAGTTGGTCCCCAGACCTTCTCCTGGAGCTCCACTCTAACCGGCCAGGTTTGACACCGAATGTCTTGGTAAGTAGGGCAATCCTGGAGGATATGTTCATGCAGGTGTCTGGATGCCAGTGCCACAAGGGCACTCACTTGTGTGTGACAGGTTTATCCTGTGGAGATGTGACAGGAGTTGGCAATGGCTTGTTCTCAGTCTAAACAATATTATCTGGCGCTGACGACTGAGGCCTTGTAGATTATCTTTGTCATTTTCAATCCCTAGTCGGCCCCTCCAAGACTCTTTGAACGTGGCGCTGAATGTTTTTTGCCTCCTTGTATGACAGTGGATGATCTGGCTGATTCATTTGGCTGCCCCGCTTTGAGAGTTTGTCAGCCTGTTCGTTTCCAGCAATGTCACAGTGGGACGGTAGCCATTGCAGAACCAAGTGTGTTTTCCTCTTTAGCCTGCCGAGTTCTTCTCTGATGCCCCCAAGAAGTTTCTCATGTTCACCAGTCTTCAAGCTTTCTAACAGCGATTTGCAGTCTGTAAGGAAGACAGTGTTGGGTGAGCAAACCTCCTGGCTGTTCAGGATTTTGGCCGCTTCAAGCATTGCACAGGCTTCTGCACGAAAGTTGGTAGACAGCTTGGACAACTTTCCTGTTGCGATGGATTTGGAAAGTCTTCGTTTGTCCGGGTACTTGATGAAAACACCCCCTCCTCCGTTTCTCATCGCCTTCTCACTCGGAGGAGCCATCGGTGAACACTTGGGTCCAGGTGTCTTCAGGGTATACTCTGTCAATGACCTCCAATGTCAGGGCTTTTAGTTCCATTTCTGAATGTTTTTCTTTTCTCCCCATCCCATAAATCTCCATCACAATGTGGAAGTCTTCTGTCCTCCAGTCTTCGAAGTCTTGAAGTCGCTCTACAGGCTGGTTTGAAGACGTGATGTCAGGATACCGATGCTTCTGGCTTTTCAGGGCATGATTTGTACTCAGTCTCTTGAGGCGGTTACATGTCATTCCTTGAAGTTTGAGATGAAAAGGGTGAGAGGGGAGTCGCTTAAATTTATCAGCGTGTATCAGCAGTTTCTCATCTCTTCTTTCCTCAAGAGAATGGAGGCCTGCAGTTTTCTTAAGAGTTGCGATCAGTGTTGTTTTCATTCTTCCGGTGATCAGTCGGAAGCCAGCATTCTGCACTTTGGAAAGTATGCCTGTGTTGGTTTTGGCAGCTGTCATCCAGGAGGTGGAAGCATACTCCAGGTGGGGTCGGACAGAGCCTGAGTGCACCTGTGTCAGGATCTTTTTGTCATCCCCCCATTTGGTGCCAGCCAGTTTCTTCATGACAGCCATTTTCTTCACTGCCTTGGCTTCCTTGTCACTGATGTTTGGACCCCATATGAGCTTTCTGTCCAATCTGACTTCCAAGTACGTAGGGGTGTCCACACACACAGATGAAATTAGTGACCCATAGAGACGGGGACACCTAGATACGGGAGCATTATAGAGACGGGGACCTATAGAGACGAGGTCACAATGAGGGTGACATAATATAGTCACTGGAACACAAAAAGATGGGGGGACATCAATAATATGATCCCGTACACAAGCCTGCAGTGCAAAAACCATGCACAATCTGTGCCTTGAAGTAGACGTAAACATAATTGTGAAGCATACAGGTAAGTCAACTGTGTTTTTATAAACATACAGTTTATGTTGAATATAACTAAATCTTACTAGAACGAGTCTTTTGTTCTGTTATAGCTTAGTACCAGACATTTAAAAAAATATATTGTTGGCGATTATAAGTGTGTTGGCCTTTCGTTTTTATTTTGTTTTGCTTGTTTGTTCTTTCCCAATATGTGTGCATGTGTGTGTGTACGCGCGCGTGCGTGCGTGCGTGTGTGTGTGTGTGTGCGCGCGCGTGTGCGTGTGCTGGTTGTGTGTGTGTTGTTGTGAATATATGCTGTTATTTCATGCTTGCGAATTGTGTGATAATGCATACGTGTATTAGGCCTATTGTAAGTAGTAGTAGTAGTAGTAGTAGTAGTAGTAGTAGTAGTAGTAGTAGTAGTAGTAGTAGTAGTAGTCACAGCAGTTGTTGTTGCTGATTATTATGCGCATTTGTACCGGCCAAACGAAGTCTGACCGGTATTGTTTTGTCTGATCATGTTATCGGATTTGTGTTTCATGTTTTTATTCCATTTTAATTCTGTGTAAAGCGCCCTGTAGCCTACATAGTAGGATATGGGCGCTATATAAATGTTCCTCATTATTATTATTAATCATTATTTCTTTAACTGAACACAGATTAAGCCACTGTAAGCAAATTTCAGTCCAGCCCTCCAGAATTAGTAGCAGCTGTCTCCTGTGTGTCTGGAAGTCATTGTCGGAAACGACAGACTGGCGTTCTGATTATGCCTAATTGCATTTGGGCCCTAGGTTGTTCTCTTCTTTTGAGTTTTTCCTTTGAAATGAAAACAAGGTCAGCACGCCAATAATTCATGCTCTGATGTCTTCTACTCTAGGTGATACTCCACCACACAAAACCTAAAGTGCATGCTTCTGTTAAGCAAAAAGGTGGAAAATACGGCTTAAAACCCAACTTTTAGACCCCAACCACTTTCAAGGCTACCGATCTCCTTGACCTTGACCCTTGATCAGTACCCCATCATCAGAATCGCCATATGCCAATGCACCTACATGCCAAGTCTGAAGACTCTTAAGTCCAACTGTGTATAAGATATAGCCCATTAAAGATTTTAGGTTTTCAAGGTCATACGTCAAGGCAAGGTCACGACAGTAATAATTCATGCAAAAATGCCTTTCTATCTTGGTGATATTTCACCACACAAAATTTGAAGCGATTCTGTCTAGCGGTTCGGGAGATATCTTCGGACAGACAGAAAAAAAAGAACAAGAAAAAAACCCACGCCGCTCACCGCAAAGTCCGTCTCCTTACGGTGACGGACATTTAATATAATTATGAAATGATAATTGGCTCAGTGGTCTTTTGGAAAAGGGAGCTCAAGGGGGGGGGGAGAGAAGAGAGAGAGAGAGAGAGAGAGAGAGAGAGAGAGAGAGAGAGAGAGAGAGAGAGAGAGAGAGAGATCTCAAACTCAAAAATGCTTTAATGTCAGACCTCCGGCCTATGACATTGAGGGTGCGCATATACACACATAATATAATAAATGAAAACAGAACAGAAGTGACTATTCTTTCACTACTACTAACAACAATATTCTTTCACATAATACTATTATCCAAATAAATTATATAATGCATAAGTTTATGTGTCAGCTGACATAAGTTCATCTCTTTCTTAAACGCATAAAATATAAACATGGCAACATCTCTAGTTATGGATGGGTTTTCATTGGCAAGAAAGACTTTTTTTTTATTCAATGGGATGGTTGTTTCTAAATTTATTATGTTTGAAAATATACTTGTCTTTTAGCTCTTTATAGGTAATGCAATGAATCAAGAAGTGCAACTCGTTTTCTATTTGAAGGCATAATGGTCAAGTTTTGGGGATATTATTGTCGTAGTGTTTGTTATTTCTCAAATCATTTACGCCCAGTCAAAACTGGGCATAGCAAGCCTTGAATTGTTAGTTGAGTAAGGAAGTATTCAGGTTGTAGAAGAAATTTGAACGTACGATAAGGAAACTGTCGCTAAAACTCAATTTACTGTTCCAGTCCTGTTCAAAGTCTTTGTCTATTGTATCATTATGGATGTGCTTGTGCGTGTGTGTACGTATGTGTGCGTATGTGTATGAGTATGCGTGTGTATTTGTGCGCACATGTGGGTATACATGTGTACATGAGATTAGGAGGAGAGAGAGAGAGAGAGAGAGAGAGAGAGAGAGAGAGAGAGAGCGTGAATGTGCGTGTGCTGGTGTGCGCATTGCCTTTGTAAATTTAATATATTATTTGGTTATATATTATTATGCCACTATTTCAATGAATTTCATGATGATGGTTCGATTGCCTACCACGTGGGGGTCATACTGACATCAGTGTAACTGATATGTAAAAGGTTTGATTGTAGTGATGTGTGATATGACAATTTGGTATGTCGTGGTTTAGTTGGATGGGGTGCATAATTATGTGAACCGCACCATTGTAAGTTAATTAATACGTTTGAAAGGTCGATGTTTGTTGCAGTAATTATTTTATGTGTGCTTTGTTACATTGATTGATGTACGTATTCACAACAGTTCTTGCCGCAACCCTTCAATGTGACTGGATATTGATCTATATTTTCTGGTTTTTTGTTTGTTTGTTTTTGTATGTTGTTGTTGTCGTCAAAGGTTTGTTTGTCCGTTTATTGTTTGTTCTTTTTTACTTTTTCTTTTTTCATTGTTTATATATTTTTTTTTTTTTTTTTCCCCCCCATGTACCCCCAAGGGGCTTTTTTGGAAATAAAAACCTTGAACCTTGAACAGTCTATCAGCCGTTGCCTGAATAAGCTAATGCAAGCTTTTGTTACAACCCCTCCCGCTAACCACACCTCTATAATTCCATATCCGTCTAAGCAATGGTTAATATTTTTAGCCCAGTTTGTGTTGGTTCGATTACTGTCTGTCAGTTTGGTTGCGCTTGAGACGTAGGCTTGTTTGGGGATTCTGTTTAAATCCATGTCTTGTAATAAAAACCAGTAACGCAATGCCCTTATCGTGCTGTCTATATATAATGTATAGCGGCCTAGCTCTCCATAAACCATTGTGTTGGGTGTTTTAACGCTTATATTTAATAACTTATTGCAGCAAATAATTGTACTGATTCGATAACGTTGTACTGAGTCGTACCCCAAATTTCCGCTGCGTACAGAAGCATAGGTTTTACCTGGGCGTCAAACAATCTAAAAAAATACAGTCGTGTCCATATTCCCTAAACTCCACATAGTTTTCATTAGTTCTAAAACTCTACACCTAGCTCTTCTGGCATACTCCTCTAATGCAGTTACGTATGACAACCTTGTTGTTAGCGTGACACCTAAGTACTAGTAACTATTTACTACTTCAATTTGTGTTCCTTTATAAAACATTTTTTTTTTCTTTTTGCTAAGATGCCCACCCTTTCATAAAAAAAACATTACTTTAGTTTTGTTCAAATTTACTTTAAGACCTTTTTTTTTATAAGAAGCTTTTTGAAGATTATTAATTTGATTTTGTAGCCCAGATGGAGTGTAGGATAACAAGGCAATGTTGACAGCAAATAACAATAAGAAAATTTCCAGTAGGCCAGGCAAATACTGATAACCATGTTTACCTTTTGTGTTTACCTCCTCAGCTACTTCAGAAATAAGCAATGAAAAAATTAAGGGAGACAACAAACAACCTTGCTTAAAACCGCCGGGGCAATCAAAGAAATCCGACATGTCCGATCCCCATTTAACGCATGACTGAACAGAGCTGTACATTGTCTGAAGTATTTAAGAATATTTGTTGATGTTTTGACTTTTCTAAGTACATTCCAAAGGCTATCTCTATTTACGGTGTCGAAGGCTTTCATATAATCGATGAAAGCAACATAGCATTTCCCTTTTCGTTTATCATTCATCCTATTGCTTATCACTGTTATTAAAGAGAAGATGTGGTCGATAGTGGATAAGATTTCGGAAAACCAGCTTGTTCTTCGCATATTTTATCTTCTCGTTTGAAGTCCAACTATAGAGACGATTATTAAGTATAGAGGTGATTGAATTGATTTGATTTGATTGATTTAATTTAAAGTCTGTTCACACAATGGTGATATTAGACTGGAGGGGAGGGGGGGGGAGGGGGGGAAAGAAAGAAAGAAGAAAAAAAGTGTGTGCGCGTGTGCGCGCGCGCGCGCGCGTGTATGTGAATATGAGTGCGTGTGCAACAAATCCCTAACAAATTAATAACAACAAATAAATAAAAAAGTGAAAAAGAAAACAAAATTAAAGTTAATTAACTCATGAACTAAAGTAATCTTGCAATTCCAGAGCTGGATATGACTGTAGCAATTTTGATCATTTCATGACTGTAAAGTACATATTTTAAAGTTCCAATTTGTGCAACTTGTATCCCAGATAGTTTGTATAACAATGATAATAATGGACATTCTAAAATAATGTGTTGAACTGATATTGGGAGACCACAATCGCATTCTACATCTTTAGAAAATTTGGTCCTCCACGAGTTCAATCGAATTTTGTAGATAAGGCTAGATAAACATCTGGAACATAATAATATCTTAGATTTTGAAGGAAGCTTTTCATTATATATACTATTTTCTAACATTGGATTTATTTCGTGTTTTTCTAGTTTTATTGAACAATCTGAAGATTTTCTACTAGCACCTTCTTTCGCTAATTTATCAGCTAGTTCATTCCCAATGATACCACAGTGCGATGGAATCCAGCAAAATTCTACGTTAATTCCGTTAAATATAATAGAATGTATTAGATATTTTACATCAAAAATTAAATCTCTTCTGGTGTTTGCATTCCAGTTTTGTAGCTATAAAGAACAGATTTCGAGTCAACACAAAGTAAAATACTATAAATTGCAATATCCATATCAGCTATCCAGGATAGTGCCATTAGAATTGCATAAAGTTCTGCAGTATATACAGAAAAGTCTTTTCCTAAACAAAATGATTTTCTGACTTTTAAATCAGGGATCACAAATCCAGCTCCTGTATAGGATTCTAAAACCGAGCCATCTGTGTAAATCTTAAGATTATGTGGATATGTATTTTCGAGGTGTTCTTTTGCTTCTACTGATATTAAATTGATGTTATCGTCTTTTTTTCAGAGTAGTATAATCTATATCAATTTTTGCAGAATTATGCTCCCAGTGAGGAACAATAGGCATGGTTGGTGTACTTGAAATCAATGAAATATCGATCTCACATTTCCTAAATAAATCATCTGTATAATTTTTAATGGGCTGAATGTAAGAAAGATTCTGTTCCCTTTTGGGAAAATCCTTTCTTGAATCAAGAAATATTTCATTTGTCACTGAATTAGATACTGAAAGACTTCTAGTCACATACTTGGCAGTGTCTAGTTTACGTTGATCGTCAAGTGACAACAAATTAGCTTCTCTATATGTATTAAACGTATTTGTATGTACTGGTACACCCAGTGCTACTTTGATAGCTTTACTGTCTATACTTTGTAACCGTTTTAGTAATGTCTGAGAAGACGAAAAATAAACTTCCTGCTCATAAGTCAGTTTTGCTCGAACCAGGCTGGTAGCAAGATGTATGAGTGTTTGAGTATCTTGACCCCATGACTGTGCACTAATTATTTTCAATAAAGTTAGCCGTTGTCTTGCTTTGTTTATAAGGTGCTCGATATGGCAGCGCCAGTTTAATTTAGGAGTGAAATTGACACCTAAGAATTTTACATTATTGGAATATTGAAGAGTTTTATCTTCTAATACAAGTTCTGGCAAACATTTTGGATTTTTACCATTGTTAAATAACATCAATTGTGTCTTTTCTCCAGAAAGTTCTAGTCCATTTTCTTTCATATATTTATCTAGTTTATCTATTTCAATTTGATATAGTTTTTGCACATATGTTATCGTTCTCTTATTTGTTTGTTTTTTAATATTTGTATTCATCCAAATTGCAATATCGTCTGCATATTGCACTAAATGTATATTTTTAGATGGTACTTTAGGAAGATCATGAATAAAAATTGTAAAAAGAACTGGGGCAATAATAGAACCTTGAGGGATTCCAATATCAATATCTTGAAATGAAGAATAGCATTTACCAACTCTAGTACACATTGATCTTCCGGATAAGAAACATTTAATAAACTGATACGTTACCCCACTTATCCCAATATTGTTCAACTTATAGAGTAAACGAGCATGCCACACACTATCATACGCTTTTCTAATGTCAAAAAAAGTGGCTAGTGTACTTTTTCTACGAGCAAATTGTTTTTTAACATGACTCGTAAGTTTAACAAGGTGATCGGTCGTACTTCTACCTTTTCTAAACCCTGCTTGATTGTGGGGGATGATATGATTCTTTTCACAATATGTAGAATGCGTTTTTCAACTATTTTTCTAATAACTTGAGAAGTTAGTGCTATTGGTCGATAACTGTCAAGTCCAGACCTAGGTTTACCTTGTTTTGGAATCGGTATTACAACTGTCCTCTTCCAGAAAGTAGGGAGATAGCATAGAGTATAGGATAGAGGTGAGTACAGCTTAATAGAGAAATCCCACGGTAGTTTTCTGGGTTATTTACATCACCTTTCTTTAGCAAGGGGACAATAACTGAGCGTGTCCAGTCTATGGGGTAATAACCGTTATCATAATTATATTTTGTTAAACAATAATTTAACTAAAAAGGGAGTAATCTGGTTTATTGACGCTTTCAAAAAATCGTTAGAAACTTCATCTAGGCCTGAAGATTTACCTGATTTTAATTTTCTAATGGCTTTTCTAACCTCTTCTTCTGGTATGTGTTCGTCTAGCTCTGGTATGTGAACGGGGTCGTCATCGTTTATGGGCGTGTCTACATTGTTGATATTACGTTGACCAGTGTCAGTGTTAACAAGGGCATCGCCGAGCGGCAGATATGTCCTTTGCCGGCTACGCCGTGTACCTGCCCCGCCCCGTACCTCTCTTCCCCCTCACATCTTAGGCCCCCGTTCTCCATGTGTTCTTTGGGTGATACACCTACACACCCTTGACTGGGTGGAAATCCTTTTCCGGGATGCACACCCTTAATTGGAGGGGTGTACACCCTTAACACTGAGACATGTCTGCCGCTCGGCAACATTTAAGCCCCACGTGGCACATTTTGTGCTACGATGTCTTTTACTTTTAGTATTAGACCCCCTCCTTTACCAGGATGCACACCCTTAATTAGTGGGGTGTAGGGGAAGACGGGGTAAAAAGCGCATGGGCGGGTAAGAAGCCCACCCCAATTATCTCATGAAATGAAGCAAATTTCAGTCTCATTTTGCCCATGAGACGAGCGTTAATGTCTAGCATTCGTCTCATGGGCAAATTTGACTGACATTTTCTTTATTTCATGAGATAATTGGGGTGGGCTTCTTACCCGCCCATGCGCTTTTTACCTCGTCTTCCCCTACACCTTTAATCAATAGGGTGTACACCCTTACCTCGGAGCCATGTCTGCCGCTTGGCGACATTAAAATCCCATGTGGCATAATTTGTACTACTCTTATTTTTACAGCCGCACACAAAATTTGGAGTGATTCTATGCAGTGTTTCACGAGATATAGGAGGGTGAAGAAAAACGGAAACATGTCGGCAAAGCTAGGACAATAAAGAAACATACACGAACGAATTTAGACTGCTTTGCGATCGTAGATCGGCAGATTGGCAAAGGACGATGTTTTCAAAGTGTCTTTGCCAAGAAGTGATTTGAATAGGAGATAAGTTTCTGGGACTGTTTCTTGCTTTGCAAACAGTTAACCAAAATGTAGAGCTATCTCTTTTGCTGCTTAATATAGCGTCTTCTATATTATTTCTGTAGGCCGACCTGTTTGTTGTTTCGTCTAATAGTTTGCTATACTTTCCTCTCTTTTCACTGAAGGCTCGTCTGTCGGGTTCTTTCTTTGTACGAGCGGAGCGGTTCAGTGCACGCTTCGCGTCATAAGTTTAACTCTTTCAAAAGGCTCTTGTTTGTTTTGTTGTGTTGTTAGGCAATGAACATTCAATTCAATAGGCATGTGTTGTGACTCTATTGGTTTTTCTACCTTCAACTTTTCTGTAAACACAACAAAATCAGATGAGCACAAGAAATAATCAATTAAACTATTTCCATTGTCACTAAGATACGTAAAGCTACCATCAAAACCCTTATCTAATAAACCATTCAGTGGTGTCATTTGAAACGTAGT
The DNA here is from genome assembly GCA_017654935.2 of Phymorhynchus buccinoides. NCBI lineage: Eukaryota > Metazoa > Mollusca > Gastropoda > Neogastropoda > Raphitomidae > Phymorhynchus > Phymorhynchus buccinoides. The sequence goes on from CM065684.1 coordinate 16,842,989, forward strand.
ACGTAAATCAATACGTTTTTTTCCCAAACAATTTAAAATTGCATCTTCTGAGTGTCTTACTTGATCACAACTGTTGTCACGTGTAGCATTTTCATCACCAAAGTCCACAGAATGGGAAACATGTGCCCATTCAAGGGCGTAAGGTCTCACGCGTGAAAGTGAACACTAAAAAAAAACCTGGCATGTCATAAATTGTAAATGAGGATGGAGATAATGAAAAATGGGGATGAGGGGCTACTCTTAATTTAAAGCTCCCCCACCACGACAAGGTAGAAGCCCGCGGGGGAGACATTCCAATTAACAAAAGAAAGTAAATTACCTTGATTGTTGGAGACATTCCAAGTAACAAAAGAAAGTAAATTACCTTGATTGTTAGTAACATAACTTGTTTGCGTAGCGTCTTTTTTGTTTCTCTTATTTGTTGGGTTTATATTTTGTCCTTCAGTGTTACTGTCATTGTTAGCAGTTACATAATCCGTGTTTGGATTAGACGATTCATTGTTAGTCTTTTGTGCTTGTTCATGTGTACATGTTGTTTGATTAGAACTTTCTTTTCCAAGTGGGCTAAGGTTAGTAGGCCCATGTGTGTGTAAGCTAATAGCTAGGTTTTAGTCTGCATCCTAAGTATGTGTGTGTCTTGCGAGGAGAACGGGTAGCCTTGGAAGTGCCTACACCCCAAGATTCGCGTAGACTGACCTGCCGCTCGCTGGCTGCAACTAGCCTAGTTTTGGGTCTCGCACCTGTCCCTTCTTAATTTCTGCTTCTTGTCGCCTTGCACGTGAGGACCATGGTGAACCGGTTTTGCTGCTGCACTCCTGACGTCACCATGCTTGGCGGCTCAGGCTGTCCCCAGAGGAAGGGGTGGAGGAGGAGAGGGTAATGTAGGTGGTGGTTCACAGAAGTGGAAGGGGTAGGATAGAGGACGGTGGAGAAAGAGGTGGAGAAGGTAGTGGCGGGAGTAGTGGAAACGGTAATGGGGGGAGTAGTGGTAGGGGGAGTAAAAAGACCAGTGACGGAAGACGTGGACAAGGTAGTGAAGGGATAGACAATAAAAGGGGGTGGGACACTGCTGCTCTGACGTCACCGCCCATTTCAGAGGCGGTTGAAATAGGCGGTGGTTGGCTGGCCCACACTGGAATGGGTGCCAGTGTTTGACGTGGCTGCTTGGGATTCCCTTGTTGACAGTTGCAGTGGCCGTCTCTCAGCACACTGGTAGCGGCGATTGAGGGGTCCCTGACTCTGCTCCCTGATCCTCAGCTGTCCCCGCACGTAGTATCCGACCACGCCATCCTGCTTCAGCTCCCGGGGCTGCTGGGACTGACGTCTGGTCAGATCTTGAGTCACTCGCATTCCGCTGTCTTTCATTTTGTCCCTGGCCTCCCTGTCCCTCATAGGACGCATCATGTCGCCCCACCTTTGGAATTTGGCTATAATAGGGCGAGGTTGTGGATTAAAAAAATCATCAATAAGGACAAAATGCATAAGGAAACAATAAGCGGTCAAATTAATCAAGTATCTTTGGTCATTCACAGAACATTCACATAGGAGAGAGAGAGAGAGAGATAGAGAGGGGGAGGGAGGGAGAGAGAGAGAGAGAGAGAGAGAGAGAGAGAGAGAGAGAGAGAGAGAGAGAGAGAGAGTGTGTGTGAGAGAGAGAGTGAAAAAGAGAGAGAGACTTAAATGTTTTAATGATTTAAGCCAAAAGCCCCTACCATGACATGGCAAACAAATAACCAACTGAACAATCAAATGAATAAATAAATAAGTAAATGCTACTTAAATGAGAGAGAGAGAGAGAGAGAGAGAGAGAGAGAGAGAGAGAGAGAGAGAGAGAGAGAGAGAGAGAGAGACATAGAGAGAGAGAGAGATGGACAGAGAGAGGGAGACACACAGAGAGAGACCGAGAGATATTCAAACTGAAACATAATTTATATAGGCCTTGGCCTATTACACACAAGAAGTAAAAAGTCCAAAAGGTTGATCAACGATTTGCGTTTCATTACTTTCAACAATGTGTTGGATAATCTATTAATACACGGAGAATGAAATGGAGTCTATCAAAGTCTATGCCAGAATCATGATAAAACAGAAGATGCATTCACAAGTTAAAAAAATAAACGCATCCCTCTGATCCATGATTCGCACAACCTTGATGATGTCCTAAGCTGGAACTGTGGCTGCAGTATAAAATTTCTGATTATTTGTGCCCAACAATCTGAGCTACAGACTCAACATTGACCCACTTTCTGACTCAGTTCTGTCTGTCTCTGCTTCTCATTAACATGTGCATTATCTAATACTATGCTCTGTTGTTGTTTGATCATTGTCCATGCTCCACATTGTCTAATCTGCTGCAGGTGTCCACCATGCTGTCGCTCATCCTTCCAGTCCTCACCTTGTGCTGTGTCAGCTGTGTCCTGATCAGGGCCTGCTCTGTCCTGCCTCAGTCTGACGGGGTGCACGTGCACTGCTCGGGCGATTCTCCGACCTCATTGCCTGACCTTTCCCCTGGTGATGCAGTATGGCTGGACTGGAGCCACAGCCAGCTAACTCACCTCCCAGACCTTCCTCCGCTGTTTCTTTCCCACGTGCAGCACATGGACGTCAGTCACAATGTCATCACACATCTCAACCAGACCAGTCTACGAGGGGCGGAGGCCATGCAGACTTTGGGCATGGGGTACAACCTGCTGAGAACTGTCAGAGAAGAATCCTTCGGTAACCTGTCAATTTTGACCTCCCTGGATCTCCACCACAACCACCTCACGTGGCTGGTGGATGACGCCTTCCATGGGCTCCCTTCACTGTTGACCCTGAACCTGCAGAGCAACAACTTGACCTCACTCTCTACTGGAGCATTCCGTGGTCTGGGACATCTGACCTCCCTGGACCTGAGTGAGAACCGTTTGGAGACCTTAGAAAACCACACCTTTGTGAAGCTGACCAGCCTCAGGTACCTCAACGTTGGCCACAACCTCCTGGCCAGGCTGGAGCCTCTGGCTTTTGTTGGGCTGAACCAGCTGACTGAAATCAGCCTGGACTACAACCAGTTACAGTTCGAACACGTGTCCTTGCCTCGGGGAGTGTTCGCTCCATTAGGGTCTGTAGAGACATTTTCACTCGTTTACAATATAGCTGGCAGTATAGACAGCATTGGTTATCCAGACGGTGTGTTCAACGATCTTGTGTCTGTTGAAACATTTTCCATTGATTCCTTTTTTAATTTGTACTTTGGTGAAGACTTTGCCAAGATGACGGCCATTAAAACCCTAAAATTACACTACTGTCAGGCTCACAAACTCAGGAACGAAACATTCACTGGTTTTAAGAACTCTTCGTTGGAGACACTTCTGGTTCAGTCTTGCCCATTGGTATATATAGACATCTGTGCTTTTTGTGATATGCCCAATCTGATAACCCTAAATCTCAGAAACAATTATTATCTGAAGCTCAGTTTTGCTCTTTTGGCTATGTACGGTCTACAAGGGCAAAGCATGGAAGAAATCAATCTTGAGCGTATGGGCGGAATTCACCAAGAATATTGTACTATTGACCAGAAAAATACGATATATCTTAAGAACATTTGCGTCCGTCGCTTCAGTCTGGCCATGTCTAATTTACAGAGATTGACAACATCAGCAGTGGCTTCAACAGCGGACACATTGTTTGCTCGATGTATTGAACACTTTGATATTTCTGAAAACCACATCACAGGCGACGCAATGGCTCTGTTCAACATACTCTCTCTGTACAAAAATCTGACAACTTTTCTGCTGCAGGAACAACACGTGTACTCTCTGAAGACGTCTGCATGCATCTTGAGTGAAGCTTTACAATGTGGAAATCGTGGAACTGCCAAATCGCATACTGGATTCTTGCCAACTATCTCTATACCACCCAAACTCAAGTACATGAATTTGTCATCGTCCTTTACCCACTTCAACCCTCCGCCATCTGTTACATATTTCTTATCTGCAGACAATCTTCAGGTTCTGGACCTGTCTTACGGTACTTTTTCCCATTGTATGACCACAGTGGTCGGTCTGGACTCTCTGGATACCTTAGACCTCAGTGGCAACTACTGCGATAAAATCAGCGACAACCTGTTCGACAATCTGACTTCATTGAAACATCTGTACCTGTCAAACTCACACTTGACTGTGGCCGACATACGGACACGAGCACATCGTCTGTTGAAGGGGCTGACCAGACTGGAAACTCTGGACCTCTCACGGAACTGGCTTCTGGAAATAGAACGGGCCAGCCTGCCGAGCCAGGAAAAGCTGGAGAACCTTCTCCTGTCCTACAACAATTTTCAATCTGTGCCAGTGAACATCGACCTTCACCCCAACCTGACTATTCTTGATCTTTCCTACAATGCCATCACGTCTTTCACTCCATCAGAACGGTCGTCATTGGATACGCTGGCAACGCATCATCCAGTCAGGTAACTGTGCTTTCTTTATTGTCCAAATTTGCTTAGGCGCACACATACACACACGCACACACACTACACACTGCACACACACACACACACACACACACACACACACACACACACACACACACACACACACACACACACACACACACACACACACACACACACACACACACACACACAGAGCTCGTCCCCAATAAGCCAACACAACGTAGAAACACCAATACTAACAACAATAGAGGAGCGAAGTGCATTCGACCTGTTAGGCGTGTGACCTCGAATCCCTGAAATGGATTGTTTCCAAATGTTTTGCAGCTTGTTATTACACATGCATACTAGAAGATCTTATTGGCTGAAATCTTATCTTTGCATATCTCAAAGAGAGTTGTTAAGATAATGACATTAAAATGTGTTCAGAATACCACCATTTCTTGATTTAATTTAAAAAAGCAACAGAAAACCAGGGAATGGATGAAAAGTTTCTTCTTCTTCTTCCTCTTTTTGTTTTATATATTAAAAATGACTGTTTTCCGACTAAGCATGAGTTCGTGCTGTTCCTCTTTTAGACAGACGTACATCCCAATTCTCTCCCTTGATGATCTTTCAGACTGTCCCTCCAAGGAAACCCGCTGTCCTGCACATGCGCCAACCTGGACTTCCTGCGGTGGTTGTGGGACACACCAGTGACGCTGGACGGGGAGGGCACAAGCACCCGTAGGTACACGTGCACCTCAGACACCGGGCGACTGACAGACACGGAACGCATGATGGCCGAGTGGCAGTTTCTGTGGCGACGGTGTATTGGGCAAAAGGTGTTTGGCTGGACACTGGGGGCCTTTCTTCTGCAGGTAAAGATTCGTTAAGAATTGTCTGTTATAAATGTTTATGAGATCGAAGAAGAAGAGAAGAGAGAAAAAGAGAGAGACAGAGACAGTGAGACTGACTTACAGACAAACAGAATGAATGAAGCTTTACTGAATCCACACATCTTCTACCAGACTAAGTGAGGAAAAGATGAACCACTTACTGGGGGTAGTCGATCGTTGGAAAAAAAAAAACCCTCCCTGAAGCTGATTCTTTTAGGGCAATTGTCAGGAAAGAGATGGGTTGACCTTGACCTACTTGTGTATGTGCTTGACACATTCTGGCTCTGCTGACCACCTACATGGTGTTTGTGGACAGTGGTCAGGAAAGAGATGGGTTGACCCGTGTCCAACTGTCTGTGGTGTGTGCCGACAGATTCTGGCTCTGCTGACCACCTACATGGTGTTTGTGGACAGTGGTCAGGAAACAGATGGGTTGACCCTTGTCCAACTGTCTGTGGTGTGTGCCGACAGATTCTGGCTCTGCTGACCACCTACATGGTGTTTGTGGACAGTGGTCAGGAAACAGATGGGTTGACCCTTGTCCAACTGTCTGTGGTGTGTGCCGACAGATTCTGGCTCTGCTGACCACCTACATGGTGTTTGTGGACAGTGGTCAGGAAACAGATGGGTTGACCCTTGTCCAATTGTCTGTGGTGTGTGCCGACAGATTCTGGCTCTGCTGACCACCTACATGGTGTTTGTGTACTGTGGTCAGGAAACAGATGGGTTGACACTTGTTCTACTGTCTGTGTTGTGTGCTGACATATTCTGGCTCTGCTGACCACCTACATGGTGTTTGTGTACTGTGGTCAGGAAACAGATGGGTTGACCCTTGTTCTACTGTCTGTGTTGTGTGCTGACAGACTCTGGCTCTACTGACCACATTCATGGTGTCGCGGAGCTGGACCCACATCAAGTATGTGTGGAACTTGATGCGGCGCCTACGCATGCCATGCAGGAACGACTTCCGCAGAGACGTGTTCCTGGGTTATGCTGACGCTGACGCCTTCCTGGCCTGTGTGCACCTGCCCCGCTGTCTGCAGGGCCACGGCATCCGCTTCCTGCTGAGGGACCAGGAGGAGCTGCCGGGCTCCGTGAGGGCCGACAACATCGTGGACTTCATTGAGGACAGCTGGAAGGTCAGTGAGAATGAGAGCTAACAGTATAGGACAACATCGTGGACTTCATTGAGGACAGCTGGAAGGTCAGTGAGAATGAGAGCTAACAGTATAGGACAACATCGTGGACTTCATTGAGGACAGCTGGAAGGTCAGTGAGAATGGGAGCTAACAGTATAGGACAACATCGTGGACTTCTTGAGGACAGCATCAGTGAGAATGAGAGCTAACAGTATAGGACATCGTGGCTGGAAGGTCAGTGAGAATGAGAGCTAACAGTATAGGACAACATCGTGGACTTCATTGAGGACAGCTGGACAAGGTCAGTGAGAATGAGAGCTAACAGTATAGGACAACATCGTGGACTTCATCGAGGACAGCTGGAAGGTCAGTGAGAATGAGAGCTAGGACAACAGTATAGGACAACATCGTGGACTTCATTGAGGACAGCTGGAAGGTCAGTGAGAATGACAGCTAACAGTATAGGACAACATCGTGGACTTCATCGAGGACAGCTGGAAGGTCAGTGAGAATGAGAGCTGACAGTATAGGACAACATCGTGGACTTCATCGAGGACAGCTGGAAGGTCAGTGAGAATGAGAGCTAACAGTATAGGACAACATCGTGGACTTCATTGAGGACAGCTGGAAGGTCAGTGAGAATGAGAGCTAACAGTATAGGACAACATCGTGGACTTCATTGAGGACAGCTGGAAGGTCAGTGAGAATGAGAGCTAACAGTATAGGACAACATCGTGGACTTCATTGAGGACAGCTGGAAGGTCAGTGAGAATGAGGAGCTAACAGTCATAGGACAACATCGTGGACTTCATTGAGGACAGCTGGAAGGTCAGTGAGAATGAGAGCTAACAGTATAGGACAACATCGTGGACTTCATCGAGGACAGCTAACAGTATAGGACAACATTGTGGACTTCATTGAGGACAGCTGGAGGAGGTCAGTGAGAATGAGAGCTAACAGTATAGGACAACATCGTGGACTTCATTGAGGACAGCTGGAAGGTCAGTGAGAATGAGAGCTAACAGTATAGGACAACATCGTGGACTTCATTGAGGACAGCTGGAAGGTCAGTGAGAATGAGAGCTAACAGTATAGGACAACATCGTGAACTTCATATGATGACAGCTGGTCAGTGAGGTAACAGTATAGGATTGTGGACTTCATTGAGGACAGCTGGTCAGTGAGAATGAGAGCTAACAGTATAGGACAACATCGTGGACTTCATTGAGGACAGCTGGAAGGTCAGTGAGAATGAGAGCTAACAGTATAGGACAACATCGTGGACTTCATTGAGGACAGCTGGAAGGTCAGTGAGAATGAGAGCTAACAGTATAGGACAACATTGTCTTCATTGAGGACAGCTGGAAGGTGGACAACATCTTCATCGAACGAGGACAGCTGGAAGGTCAGAGCTAACAGAATGAGGTCAGTGAGAATGACAGCTAACAGTATAGGACAACATCGTGGACTTCATTGAGGACAGCTGGAAGGTCAGTGAGAATGAGAGCTAACAGTATAGGACAACATCGTGGACTTCATTGAGGACAGCTGGAAGGTCAGTGAGAGCTAACAGTATAGGACAACATCGTGGACTTCATTGAGGACAGCTGGAAGGTCAGTGAGAATGACAGCTAACAGTATAGGACAACATCGTGGTCTTCATTGAGGACAGCTTCAGCTAACAGTATAGGACAACATCGTGGACTTCATTGAGGACAGCTGGTCAGTGAGAATGAGAGCTAACAGTATAGGACAACATTGTGGACTTCATCGAGGACAGCTGGAAGGTCAGTGAGAATGAGAGCTAACAGTATAGGACAACATCGTGGTCTTCATTGAGGACAGCTGGAAGTTCAGTGAGAATGAGAGCTAACAGTATAGGACAACATTGTGGACTTCATTGAGGACAGCTGGTCAGTGAGAATGAGAGCTAACAGTATAGGACAACATTGTGGACTTCATCGACGGTATATATGATCCTTGGTCTTCTGCTAGGTGCTATTACTGGTGAACATTATAAATGACCCTTGGTCTTCTTGCTAGGTGCTGTTACTATGAACGTTATATAATGACCCTTGGACTTCCTGCTAAATGCTGTTAATGGTGAATGTTCCATGTGGTCCTTAGTCTTCTTGCTAGGTGATGGCAGATTGTGAGATTCACCGTCCTATTAGTTCTTGAAGACTTGGTCTTCCTGTAGATGAATATGAAGATGATATGATGATGATGAGACAGAAGTCGAGACGTGGCAGCCGTCGTGGATGATTCCATAAACGTTGCGGACCCTTGAACGTACGGGTTCGCTGTCTGGTTAGGCCTACTGGATCATTCGGATGGAGTTCGAGTCGAGGTGTTGTTTCTGTCCTTGATGCTGGAGGTGGAGTACGTCGAGTCAGCATCATGTCGTGGCAGGAGACGGTGAAGCATTGTGAGACAGCCCAAGGTTGTCGTTGGTCTCCTGTGATCCTGAAGACGACATTTGAGGGGAGGGTTGCTCACCAACACCAAATGTCGTCTTCAGGACCACTGAGCGACCTGCTACATACCGGGGTGCTAGTGTCGTCACACACGGGCAGAAGACATACAGTCAAGTCAAACAGTCTTTGCAGGCGGATGATTCCCTCCCAGTAGATGGAACTGCAAATCCATCCACTGGGCACCGGCGGTCTTGTTGACTCAAAGGCCAACACTGTAGAGATCCTCCAAGTCACTGTACGTCATCCTGTCCACAGGCTAGTTCATCAGCACCCATGGTGAGGGAGGTAGACTGTGTCGCCCTTTCTCCTACTGTCTGCCAACCAATAGGACTTCGTGTACTGCCAGTACCCGGAATGATGAAAACGAAGACGAATGCTAGGTGCTGTTACTGGTGAACGTTATATCTTACCCTTAGTCTTCCTTCTAGGTGCTGTTACTGGTGAACGTTATATCTTACCCTTAGTCTTCCTTCTAGGTGCTGTTACTGGTGAACGTTATATCTTACCCTTGGTCTTCCTTCTAGGTGCTGTTACTGGTGAACGTTATATCTTACCCTTGGTCTTCCTTCTAGGTGCTGTTACTGGTGAACGTTATATCTTACCCTTGGTCTTCCTTCTAGGTGCTGTTACTGGTGAACGTTATATCTTACCCTTGGTCTTCCTTCTAGGTGCTGTTACTGGTGAACGTTATATCTTACCCTTGGTCTTCCTTCTAGGTGCTGTTACTGGTGAACGTTTTATATGACCCTTGGTCTTCCTTCTAGGTGCTGTTACTAGTGAACGTTATATATGACCCTTGGTCTTCCTTCTAGGTGCTGTTACTGGTGAACGTTATATATGACCCTTGGTCTTCTTGCTAGGTGCTGTTACTGGTGAACGTTGTATATGACCCTTGGTCTTCTTGCTAGGTGCTGTTACTGGTGAACGTTATATATGACCCTTGGTCTTCTTGCTAGGTGCTGTTACTGGTGAACGTTATATATGACCCTTGGTCTTCTTGCTAGGTGCTGTTACTGGTGAACGTTATATATGACCCTTGGTCTTCTTGCTAGGTGCTGTTACTGGTGAACGTTATATATGACCCTTGGTCTTCTTGCTAGGTGCTGTTACTGGTGAACGTTATATATGACCCTTGGTCTTCTTGCTAGGTGCTGTTACTGGTGAACGTTATATATGACCCTTGGTCTTCTTGCTAGGTGCTGTTACTGGTGAACGTTATATCTATACCCTTGGTCTTCCTTCTAGGTGCTGTTACTGGTGAACGTTATATCTTACCCTTGGTCTTCCTTCTAGGTGCTGTTACTGGTGAACGTTGGATATGACCCTTGGTCTTCCTTCTAGGTGCTGTTACTAGTGAACGCTATATCTTACCCTTGGTCTTCCTTCTAGGTGCTGTTACTGGTGAACGTTATATATGACCCTTGGTCTTCCTTCTAGGTGCTGTTACTGGTGAACGTTATATATGACCCTTGGTCTTCCTTCTAGGTGCTGTTACTGGTGAACGTTATATATGACCCTTGGTCTTCTTGCTAGGTGCTGTTACTGGTGAACGTTATATATGACCCTTGGTCTTCTTGCTAGGTGCTGTTATATGACCCTTGGTGAACGTTATATATGACCCTTGGTCTTCTTGCTAGGTGCTGTTACCAGTGAACGTTGTATATGACCCTTGGTCTTCTTGCTAGGTGCTGTTACGTGAACGTTGTATATGAACGTTGTATATGACCCTTGGTCTTCCTGCCAGGTGCTGTTATTGGTGAACGTTATATATGACCCTTGGTCTTCTTGCTAGGTGCTGTTACTGGTGAACGTTATATATGACACTTGGTCTTGTCAGGTGCTGTTGCTGGTGACGCCGGCTTTCGCAGCCGACGACTGGTCCTGCGGCTTCACGGTGCACCAGGCTCAGTGCAGCATCACGGATCGGCTTCCTCACCGCGTGCTGGTGGTGTTCATGGAGCAGCCCCACCTCCTGCCCCCCATGGCCTCCCTGGAGAGACTGCTGAGGCGCTACTCCGAGCGACGCGTGTTTCACGTGCCCAGGGACGCCCCTGTCAACCACCCCGTGTGGGACCAGCTGGCTAGGGCTATTTTGGAGTGACTGTGGGACCAGCTGGATAGGGCTATTGTGGAGTGACTGTGGGACCAGCTGGCTAGGGCTATTGTGGAGTGACTGTGGGACCAGCTGGCTAGGGCTATTGTGGAGTGACTGTGGGACCAGCTGGCTAGGGCTATTGTGGAGTGACTGTGGGACCAGCTGGCTAGGGCTATTGTGGAGTGACTGTGGGACCAGCTGGCTAGGGCTATTGTTGAGTGAATGTGGGACCAGCTGGCTAGGGCTATTGTGGAGTGACTGTGGGACCAGCTGGCTAGGGCTATTGTGGAGTGACTGTGGGACCAGCTGGCTAGGGCTATTGTGGAGTGACTGTGGGACCAGCTGGCTAGGGCTATTGTGGAGTGACTGTGGGACCAGCTGGCTAGGGCTATTGTGGAGTGACTGTGGGACCAGCTGGCTAGGGCTATTGTGGAGTGACTGTGGGACCAGCTGGCTAGGGCTATTGTGGAGTGACTGTGGGACCAGCTGGCTAGGGCTATTGTGGATGACTGTGGACCAGCTAGGGCTGATTGTAGGGATTGTGACTGTGGGACCAGCTGGCTAGGGCTATTGTGGAGTGACTGTGGGACCAGCTGGCTAGGGCTATTGTGGAGTGACTGTGGGACCAGCTGGCTAGGGCTATTGTGGAGTGACTGTGGGACCAGCTGGCTAGGGCTATTGTGGAGTGACTGTGGGACCAGCTGGCTAGGGCTATTGTGGAGTGACTGTGGGACCAGCTGGCTAGGGCTATTGTGGAGTGACTGTGGGACCAGCTGGCTAGGGCTATTGTGGAGTGACTGTGGGACCAGCTGGCTAGGGCTATTGTGGAGTGACTGTGGGACCAGCTGGCTAGGGCTATTGTGGAGTGACTGTGGGACCAGCTGGCTAGGGCTATTGTGGACCAGTGACTGTGGGACCAGCTGGCTAGGGCTATTGTGGAGTGACTGTGGGACCAGCTGGCTAGGGCTATTGTGGAGTGACTGTGGGACCAGCTGGCTAGGGCTATTGTGGAGTGACTGTGGGACCAGCTGGCTAGGGCTATTGTGGAGTGACTGTGGGACCAGCTGGCTAGGGCTATTGTGGAGTGACTGTGGGACCAGCTGGCTAGGGCTATTGTGGAGTGACTGTGGGACCAGCTGGCTAGGGCTATTGTGGAGTGACTGTGGGACCAGCTGGCTAGGGCTATTGTGGAGTGACTGTGGGACCAGCTGGCTAGGGCTATTGTGGAGTGACTGTGGGACCAGCTGGCTAGGGCTATTGTGGAGTGACTGTGGGACCAGCTGGCTAGGGCTATTGTGGAGTGAATGTGGGACCAGCTGGCTAGGGCTATTGTGGAGTGACTGTGGGACCAGCTGGCTAGGGCTATTGTGGAATGACTGTACCAGCTGGCTAGGGCTATTGTGGAGTGATTGTGGGACCAGCTGGCTAGGGCTATTGTGGAGTGACTGTGGGACCAGCTGGCTAGGGCTATTGTGGAGTGACTGTGGGACCAGCTGGCTAGGGCTATTGTGGAGTGACTGTGGGACCAGCTGGCTAGGGCTATTGTGGAGTGACTGTGGGACCAGCTGGCTAGGGCTATTGTGGAGTGACTGTGGGACCAGCTGGCTAGGGCTATTGTGGAGTGACTGTGGGACCAGCTGGCTAGGGCTATTGTGGAGTGACTGTGGGACCAGCTGGCTAGGGCTATTGTGGAGTGACTGTGGGACCAGCTGGCTAGGGCTATTGTGGAGTGACTGTGGGACCAGCTGGCTAGGGCTATTGTGGAGTGACTGTGGGACCAGCTGGCTAGGGCTATTGTGGAGTGACTGTGGGACCAGCTGGCTAGGGCTATTGTGGAGTGACTGTGGGACCAGCTGGCTAGGGCTATTGTGGAGTGACTGTGGGACCAGCTGGCTAGGGCTATTGTGGAGTGACTGTGGGACCAGCTGGCTAGGGCTATTGTGGAGTGACTGTGGGACCAGCTGGCTAGGGCTATTGTGGAGTGACTGTGGGACCAGCTGGCTAGGGCTATTGTGGAGTGACTGTGGGACCATGTGGGCTAGTGCTATTGTGACTGTGGGACCAGCTGACTAGGGCTATTGTGGAGTGACTGTGGGACCAGCAGCTAAGGCTATTGTGGAGTGACTGTGGGACCAGCTGGCTAGGGCTATTGTGACTGTGGGACCAGCTGACTAGGGCTATTGTGGAGTGACTGTGGGACCAACTGGCTACGCATAGGGCTATTGTGGAGTGACTGTGGGACCAGCTGGCTAGGCCTATATAGGGCTATTGTGG
>CM065684.1:16856780-16866780 GCA_017654935.2 Phymorhynchus buccinoides
GACGTTAAAACACCCTACCTTACTATTATGAAGAACGATAGAAGGAGAAGTGTTATGACGTCAATGCGGCAAATTGTCGTCACGAACATGTGAACAAATGAAGGAAGAAAACTTCAAGAATTGTGGCCGTCTTTGTGTTCATATGATTCTAGTAAGTTGGGTTTATTTTAAACGAAGACCTCATCCACTCAGAGTTAAATAAGCACAAACACACGTGCTTTTGATAAGGCAACAACACAATTAGATTCTACTAGCTGTTAGATGTTTGAAAAGAGGAAACACTTACCCACCTGTTTTTTAAATTTTATTTAGGCCTAGTTCAGTAGTTCACAAACAATGCAAACATTTGAACCGATCTCGTTAGAAACTTACTAAGTTACTTGTTGGATTGAGATTAGAAAGCAACCACATTCATGATTCAGTGTGACATTGCTGGTCCACACCCATATTTTAAACATAATTATTGTTGCCTGAATCGTCATTCTCTGTAGGAGAATATTTTGCTTTTAAAAAGTTGTTGCGAATTGTCAGTGACTGGATTATCTCACTCTGAATCTGAACAGGTGACATCGAGTTGTAGACTAAACACTGATCAGGTAAGAATTTAAAACTGAAAATGAAATCAAGTTTTTCTTTGTAAAAACTCTTTGTCTTTTCATTTGACTAAAGGGGCCTTTGCGCTAACTTAGGACCTTTCAATCTCTAGCTATTTTCTTCTCTATCTAATATTAAAATCGTCTTTGTTAAGAACCCCAGAGTTAAAAATCTGAACACTGATAACTTTCTCAAACCACCGCCGCCGCCACCACCAACAACAGCAAATAACGGGTCATCCTCCTCAGTCATGCACAAGCAGGTACTGGAAAAGCAGCATCATAATTATAAACATGCTTATTGATTAGACAAGAAGAGTAGACATTGTAGACAATTGGAGTAACAATACAAACACTTGAATTGACTGGTCATGCCTCCTGAATAATGATGCACAAGCGGGTAACTGTGACGGAGCAGCATCGTCATATTTAGTCAACGGGTTATAGGTATCATTGTGACAATTAGAGCTGTAACTGACCGGGGGTCATTCTCCTGAATAATGATGCACAAGCTGGTCTGGTGAGGGAGCAGCAGCGTGATATTTAGTCAACGGGTTATAGGTATCATTGTGACAATTAGAGCTGTAACTGACCAGGGGGTCATTCTCCTGAATAATGATGCACAAGCTGGTCTGGTGAGGGAGCAGCATCGTCACATTTAGTCAACGGGTTATAGGTATCATTGTGACAATTAGAGCCGTAACTGACCAGGGGGTCATTCTCCTGAATAATGATGCACAAGTCTGGTGACCGGGAGCAACAGCGTCATATTTAGTCAACGGTATCATTGTGACAATTAGAGCCGTAACTGACCAGGGGATCATTCTCCTGAATAATGATGCACAAGCTGGTCTGGTGACCGGGAGCAACAGCGTCATATTTAGTCAACGGTATCATTGTGACAATTAGAGCCGTAACTGACCAGGGGGTCCGATTCTCCTGAATAATGATGCACAAGCTGGTCTGGTGACCGGGAGCAACAGCACCATATTTAGTCAACGGTATCATTGTGACAATTAGAGCCGTAACTGACCGGGGGTCATTCTCCTGAATAAATTAATGATGCACAACTTCAAGCTGGTGACGAAGCAGCATCGTCATATTTAGTCAACGGGTTATAGACGGTATCATTGTGACAATTAGAGCCGTAACTGAGCAGGGGGGGTCCGATTCTCCTCCTGCTGAATAATGATGCACAAGCTGGTGACGGAGCAGCATCGTCATATTTAGTCAACGGGTTATAGGTATCATTGTGACAATTAGAGCCGTAACTGACCAGGGGGTCATTCTCCTGAATAATGATGCACAATCTGGTGACTACGGAGCAGCAGCGTCATATTATTTAGTCAACTGGTATCATTGTGACAATTAGAGCCGTAATAACTGACCAGGGGGAGGGGGGGTCCGATTCTCCTTGGTCCTGAAGGATGCTGCACAAGCTGGTGACGGAGCAGCAGCGCCACACGTGGTCAGCGCTGGTGCTGGTGGTGGGCCTGTCCACGCTGCCCATGTCTCTGTCCCTGCTGGCCCTCACCGTCTACATCCGCTTCGTGGTGGACGAGGAGCTGGAGCTGGTGCAGGGCATGCACACCGCCACCCTGCCCTACTTCCTGGCTGTCACCGGTAAGGCGGATCATAGGAGGTTATTCTTTGACCCTTTCACCGCCAAAGTCGCATTTTAGCACCACAGTGATTAAACACCTATGTCACTAAAAGGCATCAAATTGTGGTCTGTTATCCAAACACCCTATTGTTTTAGTGTTGGGAAGTAAGGATAGACCTTGTTTTATGTATGTCGCAGAAGAATCCCCAATACTGCAGATGGATTTTGTTCTCCACCCAGGTAAATTTAATGGCAATTTTAGGCTGAAAAATGACTGACGGTGAAAGGGTTAACATTTGCCACGTTGTGTCGTCTCACGGCCCTACAAACTATCTCATACTAATTAAGAAAGAATAAGAGAGAGAAAGAAAGAAAGAAAGAAATATATACAGAAAAAGAAAAAAACCCAAAAAACCCAATGAAAGACAGGCAAAAAGGGACGTCTATGCGGAAATTAAAGAATCAAAAATGGTGCTTTACGTCCTCTCGGTCTGGAACAGACACATATGGGACATTTGTAAATACAAAGATGGTGGGAAGAATACTGGCTGCAACGCCCGGAGGCAGTGCAACACCAGTAAAGTCCTGAGGTTAGTTTTTAACAATATAGATAGGTGTAGCGGTAACCACGCCTCGGTTAAACCTCATCGGCTATGGTACCGCCACATTGTCTAGTATGACTAAATGTTATAATCTAACCGGTAAGGCGGATAATTTGAGGTTATATACTATTACTGTAATGTCAGTCATGTCCCAAGGCCCCGGTCATAGGGTAAGACGGGGTAAAAAGCCCATGGGCGGGTAATTAAGAAGCCCATGCCAATTATCTCATGAACTGAAGCAAATGTCAGTCACATTTTGCCCATGAGAAGCGTGTTAATGTTTAGCATTCGTCTCATGGGCAAATTTGACTGAAATGTTCATTTCATGAGATAATTCAGTATCATGAAATAAAGCAAATTTCAGTCAAATGTTGCCCATGAGACGCGTGTTAATGTTTAGCATTCGTCTCGTGGGCAAATTTGACTGATATTGTCTTTATGACGCATTTATTTTAACTCTTTCGTTCCTGAGAACCGCTTTTGAGGTTGAATGGGAGCAACTGCAGATTCCTAGCTTTATAGAGCTCTCTATTTCCCTATTCCTGGGTTTCCAGAGAGAGTAAAACTGTATAAAGGGGTGTTATGTTATTGTGAATATGCGGCATGTTTTCAGCAGCCTGTTTCTCTTTCATAAACAGTATACTTGCCCCAGTTCTTCTTCTTCGATCGCTCAGACAGTTTCCTGTCAATTATGAGCGCAGATGCGTCATGCTGCCGTTATGCGCCTAAGTAAGAAATAATTTGGGCCCAGCAGCAAGTCCGTCTTCGGCTGGAGGAAATCTTCTTGAAAGCGTTTCTTGAGAAAAGGGGCATGCAGGAGAATGATGGTCCGGGAAGGCAGAAAGATAGTAGATGACAGTAAGCAAAAGGGAAAAGGCAGAGTCAAAGAGAGTGATAGATTAGAGGAAGTTACAAGCACAGCACTTCCAGAAGGTGTGGGAACTATTTATACAAAAGACCCCCCCCCCCCCCCCCCCCCCGCCCCCGTCGGTATCCCCACGGGGGGATAGGGGGTTATAATTATACTGTAATATCAGTGATGTCCCAAGGCCCCGGTCATATACAAGGACATTGACCTATTGAAATGGAAAATGTCCTATTGTGTTCTCGGCCCCAGTACGTCAGGACACAAAAAATGTCTGATTATCTTTTCAACACTGGCAAGCTTTGTCTTACTGATTTCCCGCAAGAAGCCGCCAGACTGACATTGTCCTGTTGATTTTTCTTGTCTCGGGACAGTTTGTCCTAAAAAAAACACTCTCTCTCTCTCTCTCTCTCTCTCTCTCTCTCTCTCTCTCTCTCTCTCTCTCTCTCTCTCTCTCTCTCTCTCTCTCTCTCTCCTCTCTCTCTCTCTCTCTCTCTCTCTCTCTCTCTCTCTCTCTCTCTCTCTCTCTCTCTCTCTCTCTCTCTCTCTCTCTCTCTCTCTCTCTCTCTCTCTCTCTCTCTCTCTCTCTCTCTCTCTCTCTCTCTCTCTCTCTCTCTCTCTCTCTCTCTCTCTCTCTCTCTCTCTCTCTCTCTCTCTCTCTCTCTCTCTCTCTCTCTCTCTCTCTCTCTCTCTCTCTCTCTCTCTCTCTCTCTCTCTCTCTCTCTCTCTCTCTCTCTCTCTCTCTCTCTCTCTCTCTCTCTCTCTCTCTCTCTCTCTCTCTCTCTCTCTCTCTCTCTCTCTCTCTCTCTCTCTCTCTCTCTCTCTCTCTCTCTCTCTCTCTCTCTCTCTCTCTCTCTCTCTCTCTCTCTCTCTCTCTCTCTCTCTCTCTCTCTCTCTCTCTCTCTCTCTCTCTCTCTCTCTCTCTCTCTCTCTCTCTCTCTCTCTCTCTCTCTCTCTCTCTCTCTCTCTCTCTCTCTCTCTCTCTCTCTCTCTCTCTCTCTCTCTCTCTCTCTCTCTCTCTCTCTCTCTCTCTCTCTCTCTCTCTCTCTCTCTCTCTCTCTCTCTCTCTCTCTCTCTCTCTCTCTCTCTCTCTCTCTCTCTCTCTCTCTCTCTCTCTCTCTCTCTCTCTCTCTCTCTCTCTCTCTCTCTCTCTCTCTCTCTCTCTCTCTCTCTCTCTCTCTCTCTCTCTCTCTCTCTCTCTCTCTCTCTCTCTCTCTCTCTCTCTCTCTCTCTCTCTCTCTCTCTCTCTCTCTCTCTCTCTCTCTCTCTCTCTCTCTCTCTCTCTCTCTCTCTCTCTCTCTCTCTCTCTCTCTCTCTCTCTCTCTCTCTCTCTCTCTCTCTCTCTCTCTCTCTCTCTCTCTCTCTCTCTCTCTCTCTCTCTCTCTCTCTCTCTTGTATAGAACATTTTGTAATCCGTTTAATTCTTTGCCTGCATATCTCTGTATTGAACTTGATAAACATTTGAAGTATGTTATGACCAAAATAAGATTTGGTATTTCGGATCTGGCTGCTCATTACTATAGGTATAGGTACCACAGACATCAAGACTTAGTTTGTAAACTTTGCAATGCTGACGTAGAAAACGAACTGCATTTGTTCCTATGCTGTCCATTTTATGATAATCTAAGAAAACAGTTTATTGCACCGACATTTTATCGTAATCCAAATGCCTTTCGTCTGTCATTATTAATGGCTTCTAGAAACAGTGAAACTGTTAGAAAATTGTGCATTTTTATATACCAAGCACTAAAGGCAAATTGCTTTGTCATAAATTAATTATTTTGCTATAAATCAGGTCAGGTCAGATCTTCAGGGCAGCCAGGCCTCACGGCCTCTTGATGTGCCCTATCTTTTGATTGTTTGTTATTGTGGCTTTGTTCATTAATCAGATTGGCACCGCTGTGGCGCTTTTTGAACTATCATTGTCGTCTTAATCATAATTGTATTAAATGGTGCATGAAATGACACTTTGTTTGTATTAATTATGTTGTACCCCCCTTCCAAAGGGGGCTTTGGCCTTATGGAATAAATATTTTCATTTCATTTCATTTCATCTCTCTCTCTCTCTCTCTCTCTCTCTCTCTCTCTCTCTCTCTCTCTCTCTCTCTCTCTCTCTCTCTCTCTCTCTCTCTCTCTCTCTCTCTCTCTCTCTCTCTCTCTCTCTCTCTCTCTCACGCTCTCGTTTTCTCTCTCCTCTCTTGTCAGTCTCACGGTTTGGGTTTATCTGTCTCTCCTTTCCGTCTGTCTCATGGCCTGTCTGTCTATACTATCTGTCTCTCTCTCTCTCTCTCTCTCTCTCTCTCTCTCTCTCTCTCTCTCTCTCTCTCTCTCTCTCTCTCTCTCTCTCTCATTTCTCTCTCTTTCTCTCTCCATGTAGGCCTATATTTCTTCTCCTCTCTTTCTTTCCTTTTCTTCCTCGTCCTACTCTGTGTCTGTTCTCTGTCTCCCGGGATGATGATGATGATGATGACGACGACAACGACGACGAAAACAATTAAACGACGAACTCCCATGATGATTAATTAATGGAATACATTTCTCAAACTGATGAGATTCGTTGATCCCAAGTGACCCAGATGCGTTCCATTCACCCAGGCACCATCAACTTCATGTGCAACCTGCTGCTGGTGAGCACCATGGCCCGAGCCCACAGACCCAGTTCCCGGGAGCCCGCCATCCGGGCACTCTTGGTCGCCATCTTGATAGACCTGGGATCCACCATCCTCGTCTTCTCTGCCTGCATCGTTTGCTTCGTGCAGGTCAGTTATCATGAGTAGTAGTAGTAGTAGTAAGTAGTAGTAGTAGTAGTAGTAGTAGTAGTAGTAGTAGTAGTAGTACCCCCCTCCCGTGGGGATACCGGGGGTTCTTTTGTATAAATCAGTAGTTCCCCCACTTTCTGGAAGTTCTGTGCTTGTAACTTTCACGCGCGGCTACTCGCAGACCGTCAACATGAACATGATTCGCTGTGTGTAGGCTAAATAGGCCAACACCAGTGGGGTTTAAACTAAGGATTAATCCTCTCTTTTGTTTGCATACGTTTTGGCAGTGTGACTGTTTCTATTCTGTCAAACTGATATATCTGGGCATCAATTTCTGGATTATGGTTTGCAACATTAGTTGATTTACTTCCCTTGCTTTTGACTGTGACTATCGGCTGTTTTAGACAATTTTTAGCTATCCACCTCATGTTCTCGCCTTCCAATGTCAACGTATCGTCGTTTCCGTTTCATGACAGTGACCATAACCTAATCCTAACCCTATCCCTTTCCTGAGCAAGGCAGAATTTTGCTTCAGAATGAGCAGATTGCGTTCATGTTGACTTCACTTGACTTGACTTCACT
This sequence comes from Phymorhynchus buccinoides, assembly GCA_017654935.2. Taxonomy (NCBI): domain Eukaryota; kingdom Metazoa; phylum Mollusca; class Gastropoda; order Neogastropoda; family Raphitomidae; genus Phymorhynchus; species Phymorhynchus buccinoides. The sequence goes on from CM065684.1 coordinate 16,863,785, forward strand.
TGATTTGACTTCACTTCACTTCACTTCATTTGATTCGGCTTCACTTCACTTCATTTGACTTCACTTCACTTCACTTGACTTGACTTGATTTGACTTGACTTGACTTGACTTGACTTGACTTGACTTCATTTCACTTCACTTGACTCGACTGGACTTCTTGCCCGTTACAGTTAGCCCTGCTGGCCAGCAGTTTCCAGGCGGGGCTGACGGAGGCCATGAAGCAGTACGGCAGCGTGCCGCACGTCAAGGTCCGGCTGGACGAGCTGCAGATGGACTACGACTGCTGCGGGGACAGCGGCTACCAGGACTGGTTCCGCGTGCCCTGGGTGCCAGAGAGCATGCTGCTGACCGACCCCAAGGAAATCCAGGCGTGAGTAACTGAAAATTGGTGTAGAGTGGCGGCACAGAGGTAGCGCGTTTCGCCTCGTGTCAAGTAAACCCGAGTTCGAACCTGGGTACAGGTTTTTTCCCCCCTCATTTTCCACTAGGCCTAACGTGGAATCTTTCGGATGAGACGATAAACCGAGTTTCCGTGCCTGGGCTTGCATAAATTTGTTTCTGGCAGATTAAATGCCTTGCCCAAGATACATCACATCCCCACTCTGACTCCCTTGGTCAACAGGGGTTTAAAATCTTAAAGCATGGCTGATTAGCTACTGGACCGGGAGGACGTTAACCTAAAACTTTCATTCATTCATTCGCTGATAAGTGTGCGCCATTGATGATTGGTTTTCTGCAACCTATTTTTATGAATCATGTTCTGAAATGTTCAAAATCGTGAAGAAATGAGATGCAGCCTATTTTCGTCACAGTCACGTTGTTAGTGCATGTATATTTTCTTGAGTAGGCCTACTTGTTATTGGGGTCTGCAACGAACACCTTTTGCAAGAGTGAATGCCCTTGGTGGGTGGGGGGAAGATGGTTCAGTACTGACCAAACAGGGGGATAACTCTCGCCAATAACCCTATTTGATGCCACTAAATGGCTGTCTTTCGCAAGAGTGAATGCCCTTGTCAGTACTGGCCAGCAAGGGCATCACTCTCACTGTCAAGGGCGTTAATAACCCTAGTTGCAGAGGCCTATAAGCCGTTACCTTGTATTTAATTCTGTAGCTGCAAACGCCTGTGAATTGAAATTGTTTTTTTCAAAGCACGTGGTGGGATAATCAAAAACGGTCACACACGTAACGTTCGCATCCTTAGCTGGTGCGTTTGTACCATATTATATAGTGTTCAAGTGCTTCGGCTGTTGGGATGAACCCTCGAGTCTTTAAGCCAGGGTACAACAGCAACAGCAACAACAAACCAATTTTCTAAAATCTCAAAGTTTTACATCATGATTATTTTTCTGGGGGTCGGGTGGTATCTTCTTACATCACCCTCTCCTCTCCGATCACCATCATTACCACCAACCGCCATCATCACCAACCACCATCATCACCAACCACCATCATCACCAACCACCATCACCACCAACCACCATCATCACCAACCACATCACCACCACCACCATCATCACCAACCACCATCATCACCAACCACCATCATCACCAACCACCACCAACCACCATCATCACCAACCACCATCATCACCAACCACCATCATCACCAACCACCATCATCACCAACCACCATCACCACCAACCACCATCATCACCAACCACCATCACCACCAACCACCATCACCACCAACCACCATCATCACCAACCACCATCACCACCAACCACCATCATCACCAACCACCATCACCACCAACCACCATCATCACCAACCACCATCACCACCAACCACCATCATCACCAACCACCATCACCACCAACCACCATCATCACCACCACCATCATCACCAACCACCATCATCACCAACCACCATCATCACCAACCACCATCATCACCAACCACCATCATCACCAACCACCATCACCACCATCACCACCAACCACCATCATCACCAACCACCATCACCACCAACCACCATCATCACCAACCACCATCATCACCAACCACCATCACCACCAACCACCATCACCACCAACCACCATCACCACCAACCACCATCATCACCAACCACCATCATCACCAACCACCATCATCACCAACCACCATCATCACCAACCACCATCATCACCACCAACCACCATCATCACCACCACCATCATCACCAACCACCATCATCACCAACCACCATCATCACCAACCACCATCATCACCAACCACCATCATCACCAACCACCATCATCACCAACCACCATCATCACCAACCACCATCATCACCAACCACCATCATCACCAACCACCATCATCACCAACCACCATCATCACCAACCACCATCATCACCAACCACCATCATCACCAACCACCATCACCAACCACCATCATCACCAACCACCATCATCACCAACCACCATCATCACCAACCACCATCATCACCAACCACCATCATCACCAACCACCATCATCATCATCACCAACCACCATCATCACCAACCACCATCATCACCAACCACCATCATCACCAACCACCATCATCACCAACCACCATCATCACCAACCACCATCATCACCAACCACCATCATCACCAACCACCATCATCACCAACCACCATCATCACCAACCACCATCATCACCAACCACCATCACCAACCACCATCATCACCAACCACCATCACCACCAACCACCATCATCACCAACCACCATCATCACCAACCACCATCATCACCACCAACCACCATCATCATCACCAACCACCATCACCACCACCACCATCATCACCAACCACCATCATCACCAACCACCATCATCACCAACCACCATCATCATCACCACCAACCACCCACCACCATCATCACCACCATCATCACCAACCACCATCATCACCAACCACCATCATCACCAACCACCATCACCACCAACCACCATCATCACCAACCACCATCACCACCAACCACCACCACCCATCACCAACCACCATCACCAACCACCATCATCACCAA
>CM065684.1:16869280-16881780 GCA_017654935.2 Phymorhynchus buccinoides
ATAATATTCTTGATCGGCATCACTCAGGGAATGCAGTGGCAGACATTTTGAAGCTTGCTGCCCTTGACTTTGACTTTGAGGTTATACCGACTCTGAAAATCATGCATTGGTCGTACACCCATATAACTATATACCTATATACATATTCTTGCTCGGTATTACTCAAGGAATGCAGTGGGAGACACGTTGAGGCTTGTCGACCTTGACCTTGACCTTGAAGCTGTGCATGTTATATTCTTGATCACAATCGACCAAGAGATGCAAAGGAGGTGGGGGTAAGATAAGTAAAGAGGTGCCGGGTGGAGAAGCGGGGTAAAAAGGCCATGTCTGCCGCTCGGTGACATGACACCCTCGTGTGACGATTGCGTGTTTGTCCAACAGTGCTAGCTGTATTTTCCATGTATATATATAGTATATTTCATCAGGGCTCCCAATCGTCCCACAAAACAAGGGGTGGTCCCAGGGACTCCTTCACTTACAGTACACAGGGTCCTAGAGGCGGTATGGAGGGTCCCAGTGGTATTGCGAATGCTAAAGAAGAATGTTTCTAGTGCATCCCTGAGACCCCCTGCACATTCTTTTAGAGGGTCCTTTATAATTTTAGTGCTTCATAGACCCCCCAAAATGGAGGTCCCTGGGAGACCTGTTCATGTATAGTATATGTCCAGGAAGGAAGGTGACACAGTGGTTAAGGTCTTTGTACACGTGAACGTTTTTCACTCTTTCCCCATGGCAGCACAGTGATAGGCCTGTCATTATATGACTTACGTCTACTACGTATCACTGTGTTTTCCCTGGTGAAAGAGTGAAAAATGTTCACGTGTACAGAGACCTTTTACGAACGACGGCGGATCGCCTACTGCCAATTTCAACGCGCGAGTGTCCGGGGTTCGAATCCCACGCCTCGCCCTTTCTTTCTAGTTCGACGTGGAAAATCACACTGAACGTCAATTCCTTCGGATGGGGACTCAAAGGTAGTCTGACCCGTGCGCTTTACGCACAATAAAATCCCACGGCAGTCAAAAGTTGGTAAGAGTAGAAGGGACAAATCCCCGCTGCCTGGTATGACCAAATTGATAGCTAGGTTTCCCAAGTCCGTCCTTCCCCTCTTCACCTGTCCCCCAAAAAAAAACCCACAATTAAAATAAAATGGATGCGCTGCGATTGTGGCGACGCTCTTTCCTGGTGGGAGGAATCAAAGTTTCACTGAGATAAAAGTCTCCGTGACTAGAATAATTATGCCCACATAAAATACCAAAAAAATAGACTACCAAAAATACAGTGGAACCTCCCTTATAAGACCTTCAAAAATCATCCAAAATGAGGTCTTATAAGGGAGGGGTCTTATAAGGGAGGTGATTTTTTTAATACTTGTGGTGGTGCCATAGCCGATGAGGTTTAACCGAGGCGTGGTTACCGCTACACCTATCTGTATTAATTTAAAAAATCGGGACTTTACTGGTTTCGTACTGCCTCCGGGCATTGCCTCCAGTATTGTTCCCACCATATTTGTATTTACAAATGTCCCATATGTGTCTGATTCAGACCAAGAGGACGTAAAACACCATTTTTGTCAGGGAGGTGACTTTAATACTTACAAAGAAGGGCAATGTCTCAGAGAAGTAGGTCTTATTGTGGGAGGGAGTCTTATAATGGGAGGTCTTATAAGGGAGGTTCCACTGTATTATGATGACGCAGAGTTTAGTGGTGGCCGTGTCACGCCTGCTCCAAACGTCCATGCAGAACGCCATCGCTCAGGGAAACGTGACGGGCACTGCCCTGGGCTACCTGTGGATGCTTCCTCCAGGTGGGTTGTCCAGCGTGAACGTCACCGTTATGCGTTCAAACATTCACATAGTCAGCTTCCAGTGAGCTTATGAATCTTAACAGCAAACCAGATATTTTCACGAGAGAGAGAGAGAGAGAGAGAGAGAGAGAGAGAGAGAGAGAGAGAGAGAGAGAGAGAGAGAGAGAGAGAGAGAGTCAAAATCAGAAAAGGTGTGGGTGGGTGGGTTGGGAGTGGGGGGAAGGGGCATTGTGAGGGAAAGAGAGAGAAAAAGGTGGGGGACAAGCAAGAGATAAGGAATGTTATGGGTCAAAAGGAAGAAAACAGAGGGAAGGATAGGGGGAAGAGTAGAGACACACACATGCGCACGCTTGCACACGCACACACACGCGCGCACACACATATACAAGCACACACACACACACAGACAAAAGCACACACACACGCACACGCACGCACACACACACACACACACACACACACATAGACAAAAGCACACACACACATTCACACACACACACACACAGTCTCTCTCTCTCTCTCTCTCTCTCTCTCTCTCTCTCTCTCTCTCTCTCTCTCTCTCTCTCTAACTCATTCATTCACAAAACAAAAGCATCTCTCTCTACTCCGCTTTTCCTCTCCTCCCCTCTCCCTCTCAATTTCAAACACCAGGCCCCAAGAAGGACGAGGAGAGTGGTGGTGGCGGAGGCGCGGGGGACATGGAGAAGCAGGCCCTGCTGGCGGAGGGGGGAGAAAGCCAGCCCTCGGCAGACACCACCGACACGGAGGGAGACACCACCACGGAGGAACCTAGCTCCCTGGTCTCCTCGGGAGAACCCCCCACCGACGATCTGGAGACCACCCCGGCCACCGATGACGAGCCCCTGTACGAGAACATCCCTGCCGAGGAGTCGCCTTACGACGACCTGGGAGCACAGCCCTTGTTCCCTTCAGAGATGGAAGGCAACAGGAACTTGAACTACCACGCTTCTGCTGCAGCGTCCACCAGACTCCGGAGCAACGGCAGCATCAGCAGCAGCATCAACAGCAGCAGCAACAGCAGCAGCAACAGCAAGGCGTTCAACAGCCTGGGGATGATCACCCCGCCTCACCACTACGTAGGGGTGCCTCCTCCCGTTAATCATCACCATCATAATCATCACCATCACCATCGCTTTCCTCCAGGATCTCGCTGCTAGAATCTATATTGTACAGAATTTTTAAAACATAATGTATGATATATTATAGATTTCGGAATGCCGCTGTGCTTTGCCAATGGTTTCGTCAGTTGAAGGACTTGCAGCTTTGGAAGAGAAGTCATTTTCGGGCTGAGATTGAGAGTCGACATTCTGATCTGCATAGAACATTCGGCCCTGGAGCTTTTTGTATGTCTGCCTTTTCGGGAAAATGTGGAAGTCTGGTCATTATATAATATATATTTTTGCTTGCACTTGAAATCTACATTTCTCTGAGTCCAATCTAGCCATTCAAGAACCCTTGATCAGCAACCAAAGTTTTTCTTATTGACGAAGCACTTTTAAGAATCCCCAGGGCTCCCAATCCTCCCTCAAAACAAGGGGTCCCAGGGACTCCTTCACTTACAGTATAGAGGGTCCTAGAAGCGGGATAGAGGGTCCCAGTGGCATTGCGAATGCTAAAAATAATGTTCCTAGTGCATCCCTGGGACCCCCTGCACATTCTTTTAGAGGGTCCTGTAGAATTGTAGTGCTTCATAGACCCTCAAATGGGGGTCCCTGGGAGCCCTGGTGATCCCAAGTTTTGCCTTGACCGGTAAAGGGATAGGGTTTGGACGAATTGGTTAGGGAGTTGACATTTTAATTTCATGAAACGGGAAGAAGAATACAGTCAGGGGTTTTATGCGGCTAGATTGGACTGGAAGCGAAGTGCAGATTTCAAGTGCTCAAAGAGATATATCTTGGCCTATGTCTTGTGAGGGACGAAAGGAAAAGGGTGCAACTAGGGTTATTAACGCCCTTGACAGTGAGAGTGAAGCCCTTGTTGGTCAGTACTGAAAAGGGCATCCACTCTTGCGAAAGGCAGCCATTTAGTGGCCCCAAATAGGGTTATTGGTGAGAGTTATGCCCTTGTTTGGTCAGTGCTCAAGCAGCTACCAAGGGCATTCACTCTAGCTTCTTCTTCTTCGATCGCTCAGTTTCCTGTCAATTATGAGCGCAGATGCGTCATGCTGCCGTTATGCGCCTAACTAAGAAATAGCTAGGCCCAGTAAGTCCGACTTCGGCTGGACCTTTCACTCTAAGCAAAGCATGGTTGTTGCAGTGGCCAATAGAGTGGTGGGTGGTTGTTAGTCCCCTGCCTCTTTGCTTCCCAAGCGGAGGGGCATTGTGATCCGGTTCGTGTCCGTGTTTCGTTTTTGTGTGTGTGTGTGTTTCTGTTCGTTTCTTTCTTTGTCTGTCTACGCGAAACATGTTGTGAACCACAAGAAAACAACCTCTTCATTTAAAAAAAAAGATTATATAATCACCTGAAGCTGCTGGTGATGTGTCCTGTAGAGTAACAATGGCACCGGAGGACTTGTTGCCGTACTCGGCAACGCCCTCGTCTATTCCTACGTGGAGGCAGAGAATGGTGAGAAAAGAGGAGAGGTAGACGAAGGGTTCAATGCTAACGTTTTCATCTTCTTCTTCTGATCGTTTTCTGCGATGGTCCTGGTCAAAATAGCGATTGATTCCATTTCTTTTTGTGTTCCTCGTGTACCCCCCCCCCCCCCCCACACACACACCACACCCCCCCCCCCCCCCCCCCGTCCCACCCCCCCCCCACCACCCCCGTTGCAGTTCCCAGCATACACAAATCGCCTATTGCATGGGTGCAACTTTTCCTGGTATACAAGGATTTCCTGTTTTTTAATTTTACCACACAAGGAATTTCCTGGGGTTTTTTGTATTTGTTAAACAAGATATTTGTGTGTCTACTGCATTTTTCAAACCCTTTACAATAAGCATTTGTATAAATGTGGAAAAAGCAAACTAAAATACTTTCATAAATCTTTTTTTTTTTTTTTTCAGCTTGCAGGGGGACATTACCCCTGGACCCAGGCCTTTCAGTTTGTTTTCATTTTGTGTAGTTGCACCCATGATGCAATGTGCTTGCTTCCTGTTGAAGTCTTGACTGAAAAGATGACATACTTTGACACTTTGAACTAACTGCGTTTGCTTGGTTTTCGGTCAGTGGCTGAAACTGGTTTATGAGATGCCTGTGCTAACTACAGAAAGCAGACTCAGTTCTGGAATATGTGACTCACATTGACAGCCTTAATAAACTGGTTTATGAGATGCCTGTGCTAACTACAGAAAGCAGACTCAGTTCTGGAATATGTGACTCACATTGACAGCCTTAATAAACTGGTTTATGAGATGCCTGTGCTAACTACAGAAAGCAGACTCAGTTCTGGAATATGTGACTCACATTGACAGCCTTAATAAACTGGTTTATGAGATGCCTGTGCTAACTACAGAAAGCAGACTCAGTTCTGGAATATGTGACTCATATTGGCAGCCTTAATAAAAATTAAAAAAAGCTACTGATAGATAAAGAAAGCCTCTTGCTTGGTGAACGAAGTTCCTGTTTCTTATTGCATTGCTGATTTCGGAGGGGGGGGGGGGGGGGGGGGGGGGGGGGAGTGTTCGTTTAATAGTAATCTACTCTCTGGCTGTTTGTGTATATGTCTGCGAGAGAGAGAGAGAGAGAGAGAGAGAGAGAGAGAGAGAGAGAGAGAGAGAGAGAGAGAGAGAGAGAGAGAGACAGAGACAGAGAGAGTGTGTGTGTTGTGGTGTATAGTATGTACGTGTGCTTACATACGGTTTGGTGTAATATGCTGGAATTTTATTAGGGCAAAATTTAATGTTCCTTTTAGAATAATGTTACACGTAAACGATTTAGTATATGTGATTATTGATTTTTTTTAAAAAGAAACATGCATATTTTTGTACACTTTATAATAAAAGAATGAACTTATTATATTTAAGTTATTGCTTGTACAGGTGTGCGTGTGTGTGTGCGCGCTTGTGTTTGTGTGTGCACGCGCGCGTGCGCGCGCGTGCGCGCGCGCGTGTGTGCGTGTGCGTGTGCGTGTGCGTGCGTGTGTGAGTGCGTGCGTGCGTCCGTGTGTGAGTGCGTGCGTGTGACCGTTTTTGATTATCCCGCCACGTGGCCAGCCACACTCCGACTTCGGAGGATGTGGGAAACTGATGTGTTAGTTATGCTAGGAGCTTGTCAAGGCCAAAGACAATCCCTGCATATAACTATGCAAAGCATAATAACATTTTGATGTAGCCTTGGTGTTCTATCCTGTGTGAATTGGTCTTAAACAGCCTTAAATTATAATTAAGCCAAGGCGAATGAATCGGAATGAAATTCTTTTCTTTTCTTTCACTAGTCAGATCTAGAGTAGGCCTACCCTTTTGGCTCACTCGTGTTAACGAAGTGAATCTATAGTATGATAGTTGTTCGTGTGTGTGTGTGTCTGTGTGTGTGTGTGTATGTGTGTGTGCGCGTGCGCGCGCGCGTGTGTATATATGTGTGTGTGTGTGTGTGTGTGTGTGTGTGTGTGTGAACGTGAGCTCCTCTGACAAGTCACATTTTCTAACTTTTTGTACGCATTTACTTTCTTAGAGTTAACACTTACTCAGTAGGCCTATCTCTCTCTCAACTTTGTCATTCATATTGCCCTACTTTTTTTTTCTCTCTCTTTTTCTCTTTTTTTTTCTAGAAATGATATCTACTCAAGTCTTCCTTTTTATATCTTAATTTCAACTCAGTCTTCTCTTTCTGTTTTGAACTCTTACTACATATTTGCTTGCTGTCTGTCAGTCCTTCTTTTTACATTGATAACGTATCATACGAAACGTCTGCATCAGTGTAGGCTATGTTGAGCCGCAATAAAAGGACCAAAATACTACCTGAATGTCTTGTGTTTCATGTGTCTACGATTGACCCTCTTCGGCCTTTTCAGTTGTAATAATAGTCAGAACTGACTGACAACTATATTGGAAGAAGAAGAAGAATAAGAAAATATATTCTCTCGACTGATCTAAAAATATAAAAAAAAAAATTTTGATCAGATTCTCTCCCTTTCCTTGGCCATACTACAGAGATGACGTCATCGCTTACTGAGTTGACGTCAAACGTCAAACTACGACAGAATGTCGAACAAAGCTAAAAATGGAGACTCTTGACGCTGAAAGTGCAAGTTTACGACTCAGAGTTTCATTTCTGCAGAAGTTATCATGGATTGCAGCCTTAGGAAGGTAAGTCAGTTTTAAAGAGCAATTTCAAGAGATGTTGAATGTTGTTATTAAGCTTTATGAACTAGAATTTAACTAGATCTAATCTCGCTCTCCAGTTTTCATCCTCATTTCTCTCAAAGTGTGTTACAGTTTTGTTTGCCTTCTTCTTTCAGTCTGTATAATTTGTCTTTCTTTCTATCTGTGGAAGAAAAATTCCGTGTGCGTTTGTAGGTACAGTAGAACCTCCCTTATAAGACCCTCCCACATAAGACCTACTTCTCTGAGACGATGCCCTTCTTTGTAAGTATTAAAACTACCTCCTTTAGAAGACCCCTCCCTTATAAGACCTCATTTTGGATTATTTTTGAAGGTCTTATCAGGGAGGTTCCACTGTATTAACTATTTCGTCCCTTTAGAGCCACACCAGTTTAATTCCACTTTTAGTCCTTGGTGCTGGTGCGGTTGCTCTGGCCATTGCGTTTGTGTGTGAATGATGTACGCACCAAATAATGGACAAATAATAATAACAAGAAGACGAGAGGGGTGGGTAGGTGGGGTGGCGGTAGTAATGGTAAATTATAGTATAAGTAGAACTAGCCGTAACTGACCAGTCTCCATGTCAATGTTGGAATATTTGGCATTCCTAATCTAATCAGTGACTGTGAGTGAGAGACTTTCAGTCAGTGGAATCCGTGCCTAACAATGTTCCGGTCAATGCTGACATTGCTCAAGCCTAGCTTGGAAAAGGCCTATATATTCGTACTGTAGGTCTACTGGTCAGTTACCTATGGCTGGGGCGGCGCCCCCCCCCCCCCCCCCCCACCTGCGTGCGCATCTCGACCCTTCCAACGGAAGTGTCGCCATCTTAGTCAGATTTGTGTGTAAACAGCATCGATCTGCCATTTTTCAAACAAAGTTACTGACTAAGATGGCGGTCTCCCATAATATGGCACGCTCCTTGTGGCCGGATATGACGACACGTGGGTACAAGCCATTAGGCATACTGAGATCTTCTTGACCCATATTTTTTTCTTCCTCCTCTAATCTTCCACTCTCTTTGACTCTGCCTTTTCCCCTTGCTTTCTCTCATCTACTATCTTTCTGACTTATTGGCCCATTCTCCTGCCTTTCCCCCCCAAAAAACCCAAATCTTCTGACTTATTTTTCTCCTTTTATTTGAGCTCCTCTGAAATCGGAATGTGTCGGCGTGCGCAGAGGGGGGAGACCAGTGAAAACTGAAACCGGACACATACGTACCTTACCCATTATGGCCTGGGAACGCAATAGAAGAGGAAGAAGAAGTACTGACTCTCAGTGCTGCAGCCAAAGGGATTAGCTGGTCTTTGGGGACCTTCCCCAACACCAACTGCCCTCAATTCCTTTTTTGGAAGATAGAATGGGGATGTACCCTGGGCAAGGCATCTCCACCATAAACACTTTTTTTTTTAGCCCAGCCCTCCAGGGTAGCAACTTTTCCGTTCTCTGTTAGCTGCATATGTGAAGATTTTGCCGACGTTAGACTTTGAGCACAATGGTAGTGACGATGAATTAATATACCAGGTGTGATGTTCTCGGCTTCACTTTGTTCTCAATTTACGTGCGCATGCGCGAAATTAATCATAGCGTACCATCAATTTTTATTTTTTGTGTATTCGACACTAAACTGACCCTAAACCTTATCCTTAAGCCTATCCCTAACCCTATTCCTAACACTAACCCTAACCCGAAACCGTCAAATACACACAAAAAAAGAAAAGTTGATCAGGGCTCCCAGTCGTCCCGCGAAACAAGGGCTCCCAGGGACTCCTTCACTTACGATATTATAGAGGGTCCTAGAGGAGGGATAGAGGGTTCCAATGACACTGCAAATGCTTAAAACATTAAAGAATATTTATTTCAAGTGCACTTGATGAGTAGGTAGGTAGGTAGGTAGCTTGACAGAAGTTTTCAGAATGTCAACGTGGGCTCTCGCATGAACGCATCATACACAGAGGTAAGCAAAGAAAGGGTCTATGACAGTCAGGGAGAGAGAAGCGACTGAAAATGTTGGGAAAATTAGCTCAATGAAGTAGACCTAGTAGTGAAAACAATGGATATTGAAAGTTCCCTGATAGGTCATAGCTTGCAATGCAAAGACTGGTTTGAATGAATGAATATTACGTTTTACGTCCTCTCGGTCCCCTACGGACGCATGTGGGACATTCATCCCTATTTCGTTTTCGGGAAATCGGGGGGGGGGAGGGGATGTGAAAGGAACTAATACTTTTAGTTGGCAAGCAGACCATGGTCACCATGCTTCAGGGATGCGCTATCTACTGGAACCGTCATTTTCACAATACGGACTGTATGTCATCTGTGATACATTGAAAAAAAATAGAAAGCAGGACTTTTGGGGGGTTGTTTTCATAATTTTTTTTATATATCGGACGGCTAAACGCCTATCTCTGTTAGTGTTCAATCATGGCCCTAACCACGGATCCAATGTGTCGTGTCCATGCTCTAATCAAGCAGATGCCTAAAAAGTTAAAAATATATTTATAAGGAGTTTCATAAAAAGACATATTTAGCAAGGAATCTTATATTCTGCTGTAGCTATATCAATGTTTCTCTTCAAAACCACTGTTAAAAACAATGGCTAATCCTAAGGTCGAATATATTTGATGCACTAGGGGAAGACGGGGTAAAAAGCGCATGGGCGGGTAAGAAGCCCACCCCAATTATCTCATAAAGAAAATTTCAGTCAAATTTGCCCATGAGACGAATGCTAGACATTAACGCTCGTCTCATGGGCAAAATGAGACTGAAATTTGCTTCATTTCATGAGATAATTGGGGTGGGCTTCTTACCCGCCCATGCGCTTTTTACCCCGTCTTCCCCTATGTACAGATTTACAAGGTACTCTTTATTCATAAACATCTTAATATTTTTTTAAGAGGACGAACATGAATATTAAAAATACGATGCGCTGCCGTCGGAACGTCAGTCCCGCAGGCGAATTAGTCTATCTGTAAGTGTGAGCTGCCTATGTATGTTGTGGACTGGTTTGTTATTCTGCCAGTTTTTATAGTGCATCCCTGGGACCCTCTGCATATTCTTTTAGAGGGTCCTTTAGGATTGTAGTACTTCATAGACCCCCCAAATGGGGATCCCTGGGATCCCTGTTGATAGTGCGTTTTATGAGATTACTGTATCAATTTCGCGCATGCGCACGTAATTTGAGAACACGGTAATCTGAGAACACCACACCGGCCATGTAGTCATGAGTGCGTATTAGAAACATTCAAAACGGGGATTTAATAGTGTGGAAATTAGGCTAAACAGCCAATCGTTTTAGGAGTTTCGTCTACTTTGCATACTACTCCTCGTGTTGACTGTCTAATCCATACTCATGACTAGAGGGCCTGGTGCCATCATGGTTTTGTTAGACCCGGTGTAGCATTCTCAAAATGGATTTGTTCTCAACGTGTCTGCGCATGTGCGAAATCGATCATGACGTACCATCAAATTTTATCTTTTGTGTATTCGACACTAAATATCCCTAACCCTATTCCTAAACCTAACCCTAACCCCAACTTCCTAAGCCTATCCCTAACCCTAAGCCTATTCCTAACTCTTCGCACATGCGCAGACAGTTTGAGAACAAATCCACGTTGAGAACACTACACCTGCTCCTACAGAGTACGTATAGGTCTACTTGGTGTCGATCAAACAGAATGAAACTTGAGGAGTTTTGTGAGAAAAATCTTGTTAGCCCTGCTTACAAAAAAAAGTCAATCTTATACATTCGATTTTGTGGGTAGACTGTGTATAGGCCTACTACTACGTATCTAAGACTTTTTTTCCTTCTATTTAATCATTCTTATACTTTCTTGACAGTTTGAAATCAGCCTTCTGATAGAGAAAGATTTATGGAACTCAATAATTATCATTTACTACAACCAGGAAATATTTGAAGATGTCTTGTCTGTCTATCTCTTTTACGCTTTATGTAGTTCAGCCGCGAAGTCAGTCTCTCTCTCTCTGTTTGTCTGTCTGTCTGTCTCTCTCTCTCTCTCTCTCTCTCTCTCTCTCTCTCTCTCTCTCTCTCTCTCTCTCTCTCTCTCTCTCTCTCTCTCTCTCTCTCTCTCTCTCTCTCTCTCTCTCTCTCTCTCTCTCTCTCTCTCTCTCTCTCCTCGCTCTCCATGTCTCTGTCTTTCTCTCTGTTTGTCTATGTCCCTATGCCGTGTGCCAGTGAGTGAGTGAGTGTGTGTGTGTGTGTGTGTGTGTGTGTGTGTGTGTGTGTGTGTGTGTGTGTGTGTGTGTGTGTGTGTGTGTCAGTGTGTGTGAGCAGAGAGGTGCGTGAGTGAGTGTGTGTGTGTGTGTCATTCTGTGTGTGTGCGTGTGTGTCACTCTCTGTCGGTGTGTGTGTGTGTGTGTGTGTGTGTGTGTGTGTGTGTGTGTGTGTGTGTGTGTGTGTGTGTGTGTGTGTGTGTGTGTGTGTGTGTGTGTGTGTGTGTGTGTGTGTGTGTGTGTGTGTGTCAGTGAGCCTCGAGTTTGTGTCTGTGTGTGTTTTTGCGTGCGCGCATCAGTGTTTTCGCATGTACATGGCATCACTACAGTATGTATGTGTGCGTACGTGCGCATATGATGTGTGCTTAAGAAACTAAGTAAAAACACAATGGACGGTCGCTAGGCCTACGCTCTGTACCCCCGACAACTCGGAAAACTAAAATATTCCATCAAGTCACCCACAGGCTACTAAAATTAATACAGTTAATCATTTTTGAAGTTTTTCATTCCAGCCATAGACTGTCTTCATTACCTCCTCCACCCCCTCCCCCGCCGTCCTCTCCACCCCCCCATCTCCACCCCCCCCCCCCCCCCCCCCCCCATCAAAAAGCTTTGCCATCATGTCCAAAAACTGAGACGTTAAAGGGACAGCCACACGTCCACTAAAATCGTACGACTGTACGATACGATTTGATCACCTGGTCTCCAAGAACAAAATTATTCGCTTCGAGATCACGTGATCGAATCGTATCGTACAGTCGTACGGTTTTAGTGGACGTGTGGACGTGTGGCTGGTCCTTTAATTAGAGTTCAGTTCAGTCTACGTACCTCAGCAATTTGATCAACTACTTGTGGCGGTGCCATAGCCGATGAGGTTTAGCCGAGGCGTGGTTACCGCTACACCTATCTATATTGATAAAAACTCGGGACTTTACTGGTGTTGCACTGCCTCCGGGCATTGCAGCCAGTATTGTTCCCACCATCTTTGTATTTACAAATGTCCCATATGTGTCTATGACCGAGAGGACGTAAAACACCATTTTTCTTCTTCTACGTACCTCAGCTGAAGATCGGTTTACCTCGGGACTTTCCGACAATTGTCGGAAGTAAGGGCGGTAACCGCGACACCTTCGCACTTGTCCACATGAAAGCAGACGCAGACGTGTTAAACAATGTGA
>CM065684.1:16884280-16889280 GCA_017654935.2 Phymorhynchus buccinoides
ACACACACACGCACAAGCACGCACGCACACACACACACAGACACACACACACACACACACACATACACACACACTCACACACGCACGCACACACGCACGCACACGCACACGCACACGCACGCACACACACACACACACACACACACACACACACGCACGCACGCACGCACGCACGCACGCACGCGCGCGCGCGGTGTCTGTCTTTCTGTTTTTGTGTCTAGCTGTATGTCTTATAGAGTTTCACCGACTCTTGTCTTAAATGTCTCTCTCTGTGCCTGTTAGTCTCCCCCCCCCCCCCCCCCCCCCCTTCAGTTGTCTTAAATGTCTCTCGCTGTGCCTGTTAGTCTCCCCCCCCCCCCCCCCCCCCTTCAGTTTCACAGTTCAAGTTATATCCCAATTTGGCATGGCTGTCTTTTCAGAGAGAGAGAGAGAGAGAGAGAGAGAGAGAGAGAGAGAGAGAGAGAGAGAGAGAGAGAGAGAGAGAGAGAAAGAGAGAGAAAGAGACAGACAGAGATAGAGACAGAGAAATACACACAGAGAGAGGCAGGGAGAGCCAGAGAGACAGAGAGACTGTCAATTTAGTCTCGGAGGGAGAGACAGCGATAATAAATAAAAAAAAGTTCAAGACGACAAATAAGAAAGTTCAGCACTACTGAGCCCTAGCATAAGAACATGCAACAAAAGTTTTAAGCATCTTACAAATCCATTTTTAGATAACACCCCAAGTTTTTTTCTTCTTGTTTTATTTTTTATAAATTTGGTAAGCACAGCCTAAGATGATAAAAATAAGCAAAGCAAGAAAACGCGACCGGACGCGCGCACGGACGGACGCACGGACTGATGCACGGACTCGGACGGATGAAATAAAAACAATCATAGTACTTCCTGAAGCTACGCTTGGGGCTAACAATGTCCCATAATGATGTGCCCTTTGGGCCAAGAGGACGCAAAAGTTTGAAATTTTGTTCGCGGGTCCAAGTGTAGGCCCCTCCCTATCCCTGCTAGAGCCGAAAACGAAACACGATTTTTTTTTTCTGAATGTGTTATCAGCTTCTATTGAAAGTAATATGCTATAATGAGGAAGGTGTTTACCATCTACCGTAATGATTCTGAGGTAGCATACTTTGATTCACTGATTGTGTGTGCGCGCGCGCATGTGTTGTGCACGCGTGTGTAGTGTTTCGAGGGGGAAACCTGATCACATTGCTTTGCTGAATTGCGTTTTTGTTGTTTTTTTCGGTTGTTTTTGTGTGTGTTTTTTTTTTTTTTTTTTTTTTTTGGGGGGGGGGGGGGATAGGCCTATATCAAGGGGCTCCATATTAAGTATTATTGTACAAATTATGTAATCAAATGATGTTAGGTAGGTATAGTTATGAATGATAAATCTCAATAATTTTCTGGCACCGTTCCACTGGCCTTAAGTATTCAAAAGTTAATGCATTAGAAATACAGTTTTATAAAACTTTTGTATCCAAATGCCATGTTGGCGTTATCTTGTTAGGGGCCACAAAAGTCAAATTGATTTTTTTGACAGCTGTATTGGTACGAAAGAAACTGTATGTCTGCTTTCTGTGGATGTTTGCTACCTGTGACATGCGCGATTCATCTATTTTTAACCCTTTTTGATGGAAGGTTATCTTTCGTGCCCCCCCACTCTTTCTTTCTTCTGCTGAAAAAATAAACTTCGTCTAAATGAAAACAAAAAGAGAAGCGTTTGTTAGGTCCTCTATGAAGTTATGTTAGCCTGTGGAGCTAGTCTTTCCCAGGAAGATCCTGTCGTCCGACAACATATATGCTCACTCTAATAGGACGCAAATCTCATCATCTACACGCTTGTGTCGATTCCTCAAGCAAAGGGCAAGCCACTCTCGCTTCACAGCCAGCGCGAAGCAGACGACACTTGGGCCTATTCATTTTGAAAAGGAGCTTCTGTGGGCCGCAAGTAAGTGGGAGTAAGTTTGTTAGGCGCAGTAGACCCCTACGTGGGAGTAGCCAGAGAATATTATGACTGTGGTGGTGCCTATACACTTCATCTTTTCCTCGTTTCCTTCTGGCACATACACAGACGTATGCATACACGCGCACACATTCACATTGTACAGAGTTAATTGCCGCAGCAGCCCGGCTTGACTGCAACATCTGGCTGTTTTCTCGACTTTTTTGGGGGGGGGTTTAATCTAGGCCTACCACGGTGAATTGATGTGAAGAAAGAAAATGTATCTTACAGAATCTTTGATATGATACGTTAAAAGCCAAGGAGGTGTGTTGTTTTAGCTTCTTTTTACAGAACTTTTTTCCCCTTCTGTATGTGTTCTGGGGAAGAGGTGTGAAATAAATTGCTCATTTTCAACACCTAAGTTTTAGGCCTACAGATTCTGGAACGTCGCGTTTTACGAAAACAGCATCGTCTGAGTCTGCCCGCGGTTGAAGTACTGTATGCATATATGTACGGTAAGTTTTGTTGTGTTTTTTCCTGTCATGATGGTAAAACTATTGAGAACGTAATAGGGCGAATGGGAAAATTGGCGCGCGCACGAATGGGAAAATTGGCGCGCGCACACAGTGACGCACGCATGTATGCACACGCACTCATGAGCGCACGCACGCGCACACATAGGCCTACATGCACACGCACTCATGAGCGCACGCACGCACGCACGCGCGCGCGCGCTCGCACACACACGCACACGCACACACACACACACACACACACACACACACACACACACACAGTGACACACACACACACACACACTGTGACACACACACATACACACACACACTGTGACACACACACACACACACGCACAACGTGACCGAAGAAGTTTTGAATGTGGGACGTTTTATTTGAAGAAGTTCAGGTTAGCATAATTATGCGGTCAAAACATGACATATTCGGTCACGCCCGAACAATCAATTAAGATGATTTAGACTCTACTAGTTGTTCTATTAATGGGGTTGGGTCACGCGTCTCGTTCTACTCATTGCTCCAGGCAGTCAGAATTCAATAACTCATTATGATTTGCTATTAATTAATTAATATTACACCCTTTCTTTCTGCTCGTTTGCCTTTCTTTTCTGCGATAACCAAAAATATGCAACGAGCTAGAAGTTGTGGTAGATAACCTACTGCCATGTCTCTGGTGGCACAAAGTGTAGACATAGGCCTAAAGCTATCACACGATTGAATGTTGGCCTACAATGCTGTCAGCGGGGTTGATAAAAAAAAAAAAAAGGCAGAGGCTGGGGGTACGGGTCCGTATCTCACATTCTCCAGGCTACGGGTACGGCGCTCAATCACGGGACGCATAAATTGTGCGCAAATGTCTTAAAAAAAAACCCTACTGATATTAACTCTGACATGTTCCTAACCCTATTCCTTACCAAGATGCGTTAAATATACACGAAATAAGAAAAAATGCAATTTATTGACGAAAACATTCGACTAGGACTAGGAAGAGTTACTATCCATGAACATGGTCTGAGTGTTGCAGCAATGCCGTACCCGTAGCCACTGTGGAGAAGAAGAAAAAGTCTCACTCGGTCGTGTTTGTTTTAGGGGGGCGCCGTTGATTTGTGTGCAATACGTATAAACACCAGTGGGGAAAAAAAGGAAAGAAGAAAAAAAAAGAGAGGGGGGTAGCCAAGCAACCAGAAAGATATTCCCAACGAAATAGATTCAGTCTTATTAAATACATGAGACCTGCCGTGAGTTACTCAGCTGTGCCGAATACTAGTTTGATATTAAAGTGAGGTGTTGGAACTTTAACGTAAAACGAAAGATTTGCTTAGTTTGAACTTGATCAGCACTGACTTGGATGCGTATTTTGTCTATTACATCCTCCTACCCTTGTCTGCCACTTTCCTTCCTTTCCCTCTTTCTCTACCACTCGTGTGTGTGTGTGCGTGTGTGTGTGTGCGTGCGTGCGTGCGTGCGTGTATTAGTATTAGTATTAGCAAAGACACTCAGTAGAAATAGTAAGCTCCTTGGTATTAGTATTATGTAGTATTATTAGTGTCTCTGTGTGTGTGTGTGTGTGTGTGTGTGTGTGTGAGATTCATCCTATCTCGTATTGACTACTGTAATGCTCTCCTTTCTGGCCTATCAGTCTCTTCTCTATCTTGTCTCCAGCGTATTCAAAACACAGCTGCTCGTCTTGTCCTTAGGAAGAAAAAGTTCGATCATGTTAGCCCTCTTCTGCGTTCTTTGCACTGGCTTCCTGTCGCAGACAGAATTGAGTATAAATTAAACACACTTTGCTATAAATCTATTCATAAAGCTGCTCCATCTTACCTCTGTGACAATATTTCCATCTATACGCCAGCTCGCACTTTACGTTCAGTTTCTGACCCTCTTTCTCTCCAGATCCCTAGGTATAAGCTTTCAACTGTTGGTCGGCGCTCTTTTGCTGTTTCAGGACCGACCTCCTGGAACAAACTTCCTCTCTCCCTCCGTCAGCGACCGACTCTCTCTGCTTTCAAAGCTAACCTCAAAACCCACCTGTTGTCATTAAAGCTCCGCTCTCTTTCTCTTCTCTCTCTTGCCATTGTGTTTCTGCTATATTCCATTTATGTTATCTGTGTGTGTTCGCGTTGTAAAACTTGTATTGCGTTTGTGTTTGAATGCGCTTTGAATGCTAACGTGTGTGTGCTTTGATTTGATTTCTATGTGTCAGCGCCGTATAAATACTGTATGTTGTTGTTGTTGTTGTGTGTGTATGTGTGTGTGTGTGCGCGCGTGCGTGCGCGTGTGTTTGTGTATGTGATGAAACTGGACTTCTCCTCCCCCCCCCCCCCCCACCCATGATAAGATTGCATTGCGCCAACCCCCCTCCCCTCCCCCGTTATAAGCTTAAACATTGTCTTGTTTTTATGTACTAATTTTCTCGAGTAAAACATAAATAAAATATGCGAAAAAAATGCGAAAATCAGCTTTTGCACCGTCTGGAAACCAAGCCCTGTAGCCGTGAGAGCGCCCTGGACAACCAAAAACTGGGATT
>CM065684.1:16891780-16904280 GCA_017654935.2 Phymorhynchus buccinoides
GACTGTATAGGGGGAGATAAGCATCCGGTCTCTTTTCCCTATATGAGTAGTGAGGACAGAAACACTGGTTATGTCCCTTTTAAACAGTACACATTTTACACATCGATAGGCCAGTTGAATTCTCCGTTCAAGTTCCAGTCTGAGTTTTTGGATAGCCTCCACTGTGAAAAGTGTACTGGCCCCACTAACGATAACTCTATCAGCCCGGTTCGCCGAGCTCTTAATTAAGTAATCCATCTTACCCTTTTAGAATATCTTTGCTTCAAGGCAGACCTAACTGAATTGTTTACAAATTGTGATAGAATGGGTTGCAAAACGATAGCGTTGTCTATTAGTTTAGTTGAGTGTTAACCCAACGTTGGTAGTTTCATTTGAAAGCAAAGAGAGAGATAGAAAAAAAAATCCTTATGTGGATTCCTCAGGCAATCTTTAGCGTGAGGGCTTTGAGAAAACTGTCTAGTGTCTGTGTAATGAAAATCTGTTTAACGTCCTCCGGTCTGGAACAGACACATATGGGACATTAGTAGATACAAAGATGGTGGGAACGATCCTGGAGGCAATGCCCGGATGCAGTGCAACACCAGTAAAGTCCCGAAATGTTTAACAATACACATATATTATTATGTATTGAATTTAAAACACATTATGTTAATGTCTGTCGTTTCCTCTGCCAGATAGCAGAGGGGGCAGCTGCTAGTCTGGATGGCTGGGCTATAATGCGTTTATTAGCGGAGATGCCTTGCTCAAGGTGTATCCCCACTCTCGGCCAGAAGGAAATGAAGGCAGCTGGCGTTGGGGAAGGCCCTCAGAGACCAACCGATCCCTTTGGCTGCAGCACTAGATCCAGTGCAAATCCCCCTTAGTTTGAGGATCATAGTCTTCCGCAAAGGACTGAGGCAAAAGCTGCACCAGGATTTTCTATTATCGTAGAACATCGTTTACGTGGGGATACCGGGGGTCTTTTGTATAAATAGTTTCCCCACCTTCTGGAAGTTCTGTGCTTGTAACTTCCTCTAATATGTCACTCTCTGTGACTCTGCCTTTTCCCTTTGCTTACTGTTATCTACTATTTGTCTGCCTTACCGGTTCATTCTCCTGCATTTTGTTTCACGAAACACTTTCAAAAACATTTCCTCCAGCCGAAGTCGGACCTGCTGGGCCTAACTATTTCTTAGTTAGGCACCTAACGGCAGCATGACGTATATGCGCTCATAATTGACAGGAAACTGAGTGATCGAAGAAGAAGAAGAAGTTTAATGTACAGCTCTCAGCTTCCACAGGCATGACAAATATTGTAATTTGTGTCTCTTTACATCCGCACAAAACCTGTTTTTGTCACAAGTTAATTAAAGATCACACCATGATTTAGAGTGAGACTGGGCAACTTTATCATTTAATGTGCCCAAACAGCGATGCCAATTTCAATTATATAACAAATGGATACAATTCACAAGAACTTATAAGTTATATAACTTGTTATGATGTAAGATTTTAGTTGCATAACACTTATTACCTTGTGACAAAATGATTGAGTTGAATGTACAATACTAGACTTAATTGGTAATTAATTAATTAGCTTAATGCTGTAATTGCAACAAACTAATATTTATGGGTTTACACAATTGCCAGAATGTTTTTTGTTTAACAGGCAACATACTAGCACGTAGATGACTTAATCACATCGGTGCATATTATTTTTAAAACCATGCTCACTTGAGATACGCGTATATGCTTGCCCCACCTATTTTTTTTATCTCCTGTAATATATGTGCAGCTGTACAGGATAGGCCCTATGTGCCCCATATATTTTTTTTAAAACCCTGGTCGTCACCCACAATTTGCAAATTAAGAGGGCGTTGCCCCCTGCTCCTCTATACCTTATCCTTTCCCCCTCTCTTCTTCACGCCTTTACTTACTGTGCGTTCATCTTTACTCTTAGTCTCTGGGCTGATGTGGGTGTGGTAGTGGGGTTATGTACTGGTGAGTTCCCGTTCTCTGCATCGCTGGTGGTTGCTGCTGCTGCAGGATGATGGATGATGAAGTGGCATTCGTACCATTGTTCGCTGTGAACATAATAACTTCAGAAAAACAGTTAGGCCTACTCTCAACAACAAAACATACCGAGACTGTCTCAGTATGTTTTTATTTGTTATAGTGTATCTGTCCATGTATATATCTGTCTGTGTAACTTCGTCTGTCTCTGTGTCTGCCTGTCTGCCTATCTGTCTGTTTGTCTGTCTTTCTCGGGGGGAGAGAGAGAGAGAGAGAGAGAGAGAGAGAGAGAGAGAGAGAGAGAGAGAGGGAGAGGGAGAGAGAGAGAGAGAGAGAGCGTGTGTGTGTGTGTGTGTGTGTGTGTGTGTGTGTGCGTGTGCGTGTGTGCGTGCGTGCGTGTGTGCGTGTGTGTGTGTGTGTGTGTGTGTCCCTCCCCTTTTCTCTCTTCTCACTCTTCGATCTGCTAAGCCCAATAGTTCAGTTACATATCCAAATGAACTTGATTATAGCTCTAGACCTTATTGGTGAAATGAGTTACAGACGAGAAGACCTGCAATTTGCCTGTGACCTTTTCAAAACAGCCACGTGTTATTTTGTAGGAACCTTGCTTTCAACTGTCTTTGATTCCTCCTTTGTTTAAGCGTTTCCTTTGTTTGTACTTTTAGGTAGGCTATTATTAACTCACACGTTCACTCACGGAGTTTTCCACTCTCCTGTTCATATGGTGCCAGCTGTTCTGGCACTAAGCTTCCCCTCAGCAAGGGCTGATTTCTCTGTTCCAATGTTGTTAGTTCCCGAGCGAAGCTTCGGGAAGTATTGTTTTTGTTTCTTCCGTCCGTCTGTCCGTGCGTGCGTCCGTGCGTGCGTGCGTGATTCCGGCCGCGTTTTTCCCCCGAACCGCTTGACAGAATCGCTTCAAATGTGTGTGGCGGTGTGTCACTAAGACAGATCTGTTTACTCTACTATTTTCGAGTAGTATTCTACTCAGTTTGGACCTCTACTACTCTTCAAAGCTGAAAATAATGCTCTTTAATTCTTGATTACTACTCATTTTCAGTGAACATTATTTGATGGTTTAATGAATAAAGCTACACATTTTGCACCAAAACTACTCATTTCAGCTATCCAGACTACTCAAGACTTGTGTAGGGGGTAAACAGGTCTGCTAAGACAGGAAGGCATCGTCGCATAAAAAATCGCAATCGTGACCTTGACCTTGCCGTATGACCTTGAAAACGTAAAATCTGTAAAAAAAAATCTACACCGTTGGACTTAAGAGTTCGAATTTGGCATGTAGGTGCATTGGTGTATGGCGAATCTGATGACGGTAAAGCAATCAAGGTCAAGGAGATCGGTAGGCCTTGAAAGTGGTTGGGGTCTAAAAATGGTGTTTTAAGCCATATTTTCCACATTTTTACTTGACAGAAGCGCTTCAGATTGTGTGTCGTGGTGTATGACGTAGATTATAAGACATCCGAGCATAAATTATTGACGTGCTGACCTTTTTTCTTTTTTTTTCTTTTTTTAACCCAGGTATTTAATGTCAACAATTACATGAACAATGAAGCAAATTTTGGGTATGTGCGCACGCTGGCAATTGTCTGCTTTGGGTAAATTCTTGCGTTCATGGTATAAATTATGCAGTGATAACACAGACTAGTACATTCTCTCTGGTGATAACAAGTCAGAAGACTCCTCAATAGGATCGGTGTACACATATAACATTAGCGTTAGATTATGGAGTCTCTTAAGATGCGAGAGCTCAATAGCTGATCGAATAGATGCGAGCTCTTTTCAACAAACAAACAAATCTTGTACTATCAGAGCTCCCAATCGTCCCGCAAAACAAGGGGTCCCAGGGACTCCTTCACTTACAGTATAGAGGGTACTAGAGGCGGGATAGAGGGTCCCAGTGGCATTGCGAATGCTAAAAGGAAATTTTCTAGTGCATCCCTGGGACCCCCTGCGCATTCTTTTAGAGGGTCCCTTAGAATTCTAGTACTTCATAGACCCCCTATTTGGGGGTCCCTGGGAGCCCTGACTATGATCAATCGCTATAAGTTCTTCCCAAGGCAACGTATTTGTGAGGTTAACGGTGGTAGACAGCCTCAAGTTCAAACTGGCCTCTCCTGACTCATCTCCACCGAGCTAAAAATATTAGTTTAACTCAGAGAAATGGAAATACATTCCCGGTCGGTTTGTACCCTTTTACTTCTTTCTTTCTTCTTTTCTCTCTCTCTCTCTCTCTCTCTCTCTCTCTCTCTCTCTCTCTCTCTCTCTCTCTCTCCCCCTCTCTCTCTCTCTCTCTCTCTCTCTCTCTCTCTCTCTCTCCCGATCTCTCTCTCTCTCTCTCTCTCTCTCTCTCTCTCTCTCTCTCTCTCTCTCTCTCTCTCTCTCTCTCTCTCTCTCTCTCTCTCTCTCTCTCTCTCTCTCTCTCTCTCTCTCTCTCTCTCTCTCTCTCTCTCTCTCTCTCTCTCTCTCATCTCTCTCTCCTCTCTCTCTCTCCTCTCTCCTCGCTCTCTCATCTCTCTCTCTCTCTCTCTCTCTCTCTCTCTCCATTTCCATGGGTGCATGGTATACAAGGATTTCCTGTTTTTGAATGTTACCAGAAAAGGAAGTTCCTTTTTCTTTTCTTTTTTTAAATTGTCAAACAAGATCTTTGTGTGTCTACTGTATTTTTCAAACACTTTGAAATAAGCATGTGTATATATTGTGGGGTGGGTGGTGGTGGGGGTGGGGGTGTGTGGAAACAGCATACAAAAACACCTTCATAAATCATGTTTTGCTTCAGCTGCAGGGGAACATTACCCCTGGACCCCGGCCTTTCAGGGTGTTTTTTTTCTTCATTTTGTGTAAGATGCACCCATGCATTTCTTCTTTGGGGTGTGGGAAAGGAAGACGGAAGTCTGGCCCCGCTGGGTGTTCTACTAGTAGTACCTGGCCGTGCAGTTATCTGGGTTGATTGCTTTATCACCTGGAAACCCCTACCTTGACTTTACCTGCAGGCATCCCTACTATAATGCTATGCGTACTTTATACGTATACCCTGCCGGCTTCCATCCGAGTCTATCTTGTTCTACAGTCAGCGGCCCTGTAAATAAAAAGCACCAGTACAGTGTAGGTACACACCTGAGCTGGGCAGCTGCATGTAAAGTTCATCTAGCGGTGATTGGGTAAACAGACTTCTGTGATAAAAGTTCAGCGGGGCCGGACCAAGTGATTCCTAAAGGAGGGGTGGGTAGTAGGGGGGGGGGTAGGGGGGGAAGGGGGGGGGGCGTCTGCCGGGGATCCAGGCAGGGAGCTACAGAAGTTTCCGGGGTTAAGGGGCAGTTATTTTTTCGGGGCCCTGGGGGCAACCCCCCCCCCGGAACATTTTGCAATGTCGTGATTATTGACTCGCAGGGCTCCCAATCGTCCCGCAAAACAAGGGGTCCCAGGGACTCCTTCACTTACAGCATAGAGGGTCATAGAGGCGGGATAGAGGGTCCCAGTGGCATTGCGAATGCTAAAAATAATTTTTCTAGTGCATCCGGCTTTTAGAGGGTCCTTTAGAATGTTACTGCTTCATAGACCCCCAAATGAGGGTCGCTGGGAGCCCCTGATTGAGGCACAAATCGAGTCATTTTCTTGCTTTTCACCATAGATACATGCATGGGACAGGGGGGGGGGGGGGGGGGGTCCGGAAACCAGGACCCCCCCCCCCCCCCATCCTAGATCCGGTCCTTTTCAGGACGAGTTTTAGTAGGGATGAGGTAGGGATTTTGATGGACCAGGAGTAGTTTTGGGTCAAAGGAGGGTAAGTTGGGTGGGATGGGGGTTAGGGGTGGATGGGGGGATGGGGGTTATTTTTTTAATGTTTTTTTTTTTTTTTTTTTTTTTTTTTTTTTTTTTTTGGGGGGGCAGGTGATTTAGGTTGTGAGAATGAGGTTATGCATCAGAAGATGGAGGCGCTTGTAGCAACCAACACAAAGACTGAGAAAGACAAGACAGGGGAGAGTGAGATGCGGTTGTTGCTTCTTAGAAAATGGATTACTCCCGCCCAATATCATGCATTTTTCAATTTTGTGATTTTTTTTTATTAATGTCTTTTCATATTTTTATTTACCCATTGCCTTTCTTCCTTTCTCGAACCCTTCTATTTAACAAAAACACACTTTCGTATGGATTGATATAGCCTCTCTCTCTCTCTCTCTCTCTCTCTCTCTCTCTCTCTCTCTCTCTCTCTCTCTCTCTCTCTCTCTCTCTCTCTCTCTCTCTCTCTCTCTCTCTCTCTCTCTCTCTCTCTCTCTCTCTCTCTCTCTCTCTCTCTCTCTCTCTCTCTCTCTCTCTCTCTCTCTCTCTCTCTCTCTCTCTCTCTCTCTCTCTCTCTCTCTCTCTCTCTCTCTCTCTCTCTCTCTCTCTCCTCTCTCTCTCTCTTATCTCTCTCTCTCTCTCTCTCTCTCTCTCTCTCTCTCTCTCTCTCTCTCTCTCTCTCTCTCTCTCTCTCTCTCTCTCTTCCGTCTCTCTCTCTCTCTCTCTCTCTCTCTCTCTCTCTCTCTCTCTCTCTCTCTCTCTCTCTCTCTCCTCTCTCTCTCTCTCTCTCTCTCTCTCCCCCTCCCTCCCTCCCTCCCTCCCTCCCTCCCTCTCTCTCTCCTCTCTCTCTCTCTCTCTCTCTCTCTCTCTCTCTCTCTCTCTCTCTCTCTCTCGCTTTTTGTTTCTTTCCTCTCTTTATCAAAGTATGGTTGTTGGGTAAATTAGTACAGTGGAACCTCCCTTATAAGACCTTCAAAAATCATCCAAAATGAGGTCTTATTAGGGAGGGGTCTTATAAGGGAGGTAATTTTAATACTTACAAAGAAGGGCAATGTCTCAAAGAAGTAGGTCTTATATGGGAGGGAGTCTTATAATGGGAGGTCTTATAAGGGAGGTTCCACTGTATCACAATCCAGTGGCTCACACACGAGAACGGATTCAACGGAGAGGAAATTGTTGTAATGGATTTCACTCACGGATAGATACTGAACAGCTGATGCGGTTTCGTGGTTTGGGTTGTTTTCCCGCTGTAGTGGAATGACGGAATAGAGAAGGAACAAGTGAGAAGGGAGAAGATAGACTCACCGTGAGTTAATTCAGTAC
The DNA here is from genome assembly GCA_017654935.2 of Phymorhynchus buccinoides. Taxonomy (NCBI): domain Eukaryota; kingdom Metazoa; phylum Mollusca; class Gastropoda; order Neogastropoda; family Raphitomidae; genus Phymorhynchus; species Phymorhynchus buccinoides. Next base: position 16,898,888 of record CM065684.1, read on the forward strand.
TTCACCAGGTGAAGTCATCGTACTCGCTTTCAGCGAATTATTAGACACTTGTGGTGAGGTGGTTTGGTCCTCTGCCAAGCCATCTTGTGGATTGACCTATGGTTGATCCCTTGGCACAATCATTGAACTTGAACTTGAACACTGTGGTACAAATACATCAGCTAGGAACGAGAGCATTGCGTGTGTGACCGACCGTGTTTTTTTTATTACCCCGCCATGTGCGCAGCCCCACGTACACCGACTTTAGGGGGGAAAGGGAATTTTAAAAAGCACATCGAAATAATGAGGCAGATTTACACCGGCTTCAGTTACCCCCCCTCCGCCCGAACCTAATGCCACGATTGTGTTTTAAGTCAGGTAGCAACCCAACTTGACGAGGTGATGATGATGATAATGTGCAGCTCAGTGTAGGAGTTAATGCAGCATGCTGCCAACTCCTTTTTGTCTGCTCCACTAGAACTAGAAGGCAATAAGCCAGATAATAGGAGCACAGATGAGTAAGTTTCTCTTCAAAACGTGAGAGAGAGAGAGAGAGAGAGAGAGAGAGAGAGAGAGAGAGAGAGAGAGAGAGAGAGAGAGAGAGAGAGAGAGAGAGAGAAAGAGAGAGAGAGAGGGGAGGAGAGGGGGGAAGGGAGAGAAAGAGAGAGAGAGACAGAGATATAGAGACAGCTTAGTCTTACAATCTGTTCTTGGGACGTAAACAAGACGAAGACAAAACAATCAGTCAATAGATATGGGCATACATAACGTCAAGGCATCAATAAACAAAGTTGGAGCAGAATGAAACAAGGGCATCGCCGAGCGGCAGCAACGCATTGTGACAATGCAAACCCGGCCAGAGTTATGTCCTGCCCCCTCCCCCCCCCCCCCCTAATAAACACACCACTTTCCACCCTTACAGAACGCATAAAATACATAGCCCAAAATTTGAAGCGATTCTGTTGAGTAGTTCACGAGATACAGCTGAACTTTTATGCAAACTTCCTTGCACCGAGTGATGTCTTCTTCCCCCCCCCCCCCCCCCCCAATAAACACACCACTTTCCACCCTTACAGAACGCATAAAATACATAGCCCAAAATTTGAAGCGATTCTGTTCAGTAGTTCACGAGATACAGCTGAACTTTTATACAAACTTCCTTGCACCATGGTACACCACCACACAAAATTTGAAGCGATTCTGTTCACTAGTTCACGAAATAAAGCTGGGGGGAAATTACATAGCCCAAAGAAGGAAATTTCGGTTTTCAAGGTCAAACTTCAATGTCAAGGTCAGCACGGTTCTGTTCACTAGTTCATGAAATAAAGCTGGGGGGAAATTACATAGCCCAAAGAAGGAAATTTCGGTTTTCAATGTCAAACTTCAAGGTCAAGGTCAGCACGGTGTTGATTAACGAAAGGAAGCTTCCTTTTCAAGCTGTCTACCCCTCTGCCAATTTTAATCAAAATCCAAACAATAGTTTTTAAGATAATCGATACACAGACAGACACACACACACAGACACACAAACCGATCGCAATACCTCGGCCTCTGGCCGGGTAATAACCAACCAGCTAACAACTAGAGAGAGAGAGAGAGAGAGAGACAGAGAGAGAGAGGGAGAGACAGAGACAGAGAGACGGATTTGAGGGATGGGGGACTTTTGGAGGGAGAGAACAGTATTGGATGGAAAGGGGGATAGAGAATTCAGAAACTGCAAAACTCTGAAACTCAAACAGTTTTGTCGTGTACAGTATTGGCCATGGGCCACAATGCGAAACGGGGATAAGGATGGAATCTAATAGCTGCAAAGACTATCCACAAAATGTTGACCCGTGTTAGCTCCAAAACACGCAAGATTGACATCTCTGCACTCATGTGTTTGTTCACAACTATGTCAATATTGTTAGACATCTAAGGATGTCTTATACTATAAGCTATGTGGCAATGTCTGTAATCAACACGTACTTTCACAGAGAGGGAGAGGGGAGAGAGAGAAAGAGAGGGAGGGAGGGAGAAAGAAAGAGAGAGAGAGAAGGGGGGGGGGGCAGAGGGAGGGAGAAAGAATGCTTATAATGTCCCTGAGAGAGAGAGAGAGGGGGGGGGGGGATGGAGGGAGAGAAAGAAAGAGGGAGAGAGAGGGGGGAGAGAGAAAGAGAGAGAGAGGAGAGGGGGGGGGAGAGGGAGGGAGAGAGGTAGGTTTATGATTGTTTGCCATCTACTATGGCCTGTAGGCTTGGAGTCAAAACGGACTATCTTCAGATAGTCCATTGACATATTATTGAAACTTATTGATTGTGAAAACCAATAACTTGTTTTAAAAAAAAGACTGCAGAAATATAAAAAGCATAATCCCCATTTTACATTATTTGCAGTATTTTTTTTTAATACAAGTTCTTAGTTTTTGCAATGGCATCAATAATAAGTCAAAGGACTATCTAAAGATACTCCGTTTTGACTCTAAGTCATCGTATTTTGGTTTGGGTGGTATGGGGACGGTACCTGTCACATTCATCTGGGATACTATCACATCACTCAGAATTGACATTTAACGATGAAGATAAGACAGTTACAGTAAGGTCACCTCATGGCAGACAAAAACATGCTTATATTGTGTTATAATGTCGAGAGAGAGAGAGAGAGAGAGAGAGAGAGAGAGAGAGAGAGAGAGAGAGAAGAGAGAGAGAGAGAGAGAGAGAGAGAGAGAGAGAGAGATTGTTGTGTGTACATGTGTGTGTAAGGAGAGAGAGAGAGAGGGGGGGGAGAGAGAGAGAGGGAGGGAGAGAGAGAGAGAGAGAGAGATTTGAAACATTTGTTTATTGAGGGAAAAGAATAAGCACACAATGGGCTTGTTTACATCTTGCTCTCGAAACAAAAGAAGACAAACATAATTAAAACTTCCAATAATGAACAAAAGCAAAACAACAACAACAACAACAACAACAACAACAACAACAACAACAACACACATCCTACACGTTCATGCATCCATCCATCCTCCACCACCCACCCACAACCCCCACCTCGCACACAGCACAGTATAGATCACATAGAGAGAGAGAGAGAGAGAGAGAGAGAGAGAGACGGAGAGAGAGAGAGAGTAGAGAGACTGATGAGAATGCGCGTTATTGATTGTGGAGAGAGAGAGAGAGAGAGAGAGAGAGAGCGAGAATGATAATGAACCTTTATTTTACAACGGTAAAAGTATTGACATAGATAAGCCATTTTTTCATACTTGCCGTTAGCACAAACGAGAAAACATATAGAGCATATAGGGGGGGGGGGGGGGGGGAGAGAGATAGAGCATATAGGGGGAGAGAGATAGAGAGAGATAGAGAGAGAGAGAGAGAGAGAGAGAGGGAGGACAGAGAGATGAGAGAGAGAGAGAGATAATGATAATGAACCTTTATTTTACAACGGTAAAAGTATTGACATAGATTAGCCATTTTTTCATACTTGCCGTTAGCACAAACAAACATATAGAGCATATAGGGGAGAGAGAGAGAGAGAGAGAGAGAGAGAGGAGAGAGAGAGATGAGAGACGCGTCGAGACCGAGAGAGAGAGAGAGAGAGAGAGAGAGAGAGAGAGAGAGAGAGAGAGAGAGAGAGAGAGAGAGAGAGAGAGAGAGAGAGAGAGAGATTGTGCTGTTTGTGCGTGTGTGTTCGTGCGTGCGCATGTGTGCGTGTATGTATGCGTGTGCGCGCGCCCGTGTTTGTGTGTGTGCGTTCGCGCGTTGTGAGGGGGTGTTGTCAGAAAGCGTTGAAATTGATTGCGGTTCGTGAGAGAAGAGGAAACAGGAAGGTTGTAATTTTCTGGGTTAGTTAACGACGTACAATTAGGATTGTTTTGCTGTTGCAAGCGGTGACATTTGTGTGTGTGTGTGTGTGTGTGTGTGTGTGTGTGTGTGTGTGTGTGTGTGTGTGTGTGTGTGTGTGTGTGTGTGTGTGTTGTGTGTGTGTTGTGTGTGTGTGTACATGCTGAAAGTGCACGCGCGCACGTGTATGTATGTGTGTGTTTGTATGCGCTCGCTCGCGTATTTGTGTGCGCATTGCTTTTGAAGCAGGATCAAGTACAAGTCACGAATAAGTCTGTTGTGTAACCACGCTTCTGCAATGTTAACGTTGGTTTACATTTGTCAAAAAAATGGTAAAGATTGAAGTAAAATACACACGCACAGACACACACACACGCACGCACACAAATAGTGTATATGTTACAGTCAAACTCGGAAATCAGGCATTCACGATAATGCCTAAACATTTTAGGCATTTCCGAAAATGACCCTTTTTGATCAGTCATTTTCGGAAATGCCTAAAATGTTTAGGCATTCACCGAAAATGACTGAAATGTCAGCACCATTTTTTTTCCTATTTGACTATTGGTCAGTCAGATAGGGAAATGTTTATCTCCTATTTTACCGAATCCCGGCGATTATAATCTGTAGCTGTTCTGGGTAGCATTGCTGTGCGCTACTAGCATAGTGTTTTTAAAAAACCCAACAATTTCACGACTGTTTGAATGATTATTTTCAAATCTTGCTAAATACAGCTTCTTTTTTTAAGTTTATTTGAATGCACGTGAATGATTACTATTTTGTTAAAGAGTTCAAGTCACCATTTAGGGCCTACGGGATTTGTTCATGCTAAGCTGACAATTCAGTTTTTGATATAAAAAGGGGTGGTACGTAGGTTTTGACGTAAAGGAAGGCCAGCATTATACGCAGTAGATTGTGGTAGGACATAAAACTAATTTTAAGCGAATGCTTGAGTCTGTGTGTGTGTGTGTGTGTGTGTGTGTGTGTGTGTGCTTTGCGCCAAAAGCGAATGATCAAAATGACTGAACAAGAATTTCTATATGCTCTACAAACCAAATATGAGAGTCAATACCTGTTGCCGAAGGCAAAGTACTTTGATATCATTGATGAAATGAAGGAAACACAGGCCGGGAATCAGAAGAAGACACACTATTACACTGTACAAACTATTATTTATAAAGATGAGCAATAGGCCTATTAATCTTTCTCTCTCTGTCTGTCTGTCTGTTTTTCATTCGTTCTTTCCTTCTGTCTTTTGTCTGTCTGTCTCCCTCTCTGTCTGTCTGTCTCTCTCTCTCTCTCTCTCTCTCTCTCTCTCTCTCTCTCTCTCTCTCTCTCTCTCTCTCTCTCTCTCTCTCTCTCTCTCTCTCTCTCTCTCTCTCTCTCTCTCTTGCATTATGTTTCTTTGCTGGTCCCAATCCCACCAAACCCAAACTCCCCTACCCCTCATGTCACTTTGAATTGTGGCCCATGACCGATGCATAGTTATATAAACGCCCATGACCGATGCATAGTTATATAAACGCAAGCACGCATGCACATGAATAATAATGTAATGAAAATCTGATTAACGTCCTCCGGTCTGGAACAGACACATAT
>CM065684.1:16911780-16914280 GCA_017654935.2 Phymorhynchus buccinoides
ACAGTTTTCGTAAATTACCGCATTCAAATTCAAATTCAAAACAACTGTATTCATCCTTGTGGAAATTAAAGTGTGCAATCACAGCATCGATAAACAATACTAAAAACAAAACGTCAATAGTGGTATCTTTGCATAGCAGTATCTTTGCGAATGGGATTGATCACGTGACCAATTCGTACCAGTCACAACAACATATTACTGTACTCTTTGCCCATGATTCCATTTTTAATGTTTACACATTCAATGAACACGCGCGCACGCGCGCGTGTGTGTGTGTGTGTGTGTGTGTGCGTACGCGCGCGCGCGCGCGCGAGCGACATTTTCTTTAAATAAATAGGTAGCCTAGACATTGTAAATTATAGGAACAAACATGTGTTTGATTCGCGTATCTTTTGGAAGTGAGTGTAAATGTATATTATAATGTAATATAGCTGTGGTTGTGTGTTTAGGAACAAACGTGTGTTTGATTCGCGTATCTTTTGGAAGTGAGTGTAAATGTATATTATAATGTAATATAGCTGTGGTTGTGGGTTTAAATTTAGGAACAAACGTGTGTTTGATTCGCGTATCTTTTGGAAGTGAGTGTAAATGTATATTATAATGTAATATAGGTGTGGTTGTGGGTTTAGGAACAAACGTGTGTTTGATTCGCGTATCTTTTGGAAGTGAGTGTAGATGTATATTATAATGTAATATAGGTGTGGTTGTGTGTTTAGGAACAAACGTGTGTTTGATTCGCGTATCTTTTGGAAGTGAGTGTAAATGTATATTATAATGTAATTTCACTGTGGTTGTGGGTTTGTGTGGATTAGAAAACCCGTATTCGGTCCATTTATACCCTGAGGCTCCCTACCGCATCGGGGAAATGGATTGGTATAGTTTGAAGAAGAAAGGGCATTGGTTTACTCGTATTATTATACAATTGCAAAGAAGTGTTCTTTTGAGCAGGGACCTGTATCAATAATTATGTACGATGCACACACAAAACCCCCACAAAAAAGTGTGTGTATTTCCTCTCTCTGTGTCTGTCTGTCTGTCTGTCTGTCTGTCTCTTTCTTTCTTTCTTTCTTTCTTTCTTTCCTTCTCTCTCTCTCTCTCTCTCTCTCTCTCTCTCTCTCTCTCTCTCTCTCTCTCTCTCTCTCTCTCTCTCTGCCTGCCTGTCTGTCTCCTTTTGTCTTTCTCTTTCCCTCCACCCCCCCCCCCCCCCCCCCCCCCACACACACAGAGACAGACAGAGACAGACACACAGACACAGAGAGAGAGGGGGGGGGGGGAGGGGAGGGGAGAGAGAGAGAGAGAGAGGTCAAACTAAAAGATGTTTAATGTTAGACCTCTGGAGAGACAGTCAGACAGACAGACTGACAGACAGAGAAAGAGACTAGAGAGAGAGAGAGAGAGAGAGAGAGAGAGAGAGAGAGAGAGAGAGAGAGAGGTGTCAAACTAAAAGATGTTTAATGTTAGACCTCTGGAGAGACAGACAGACTGACAGACAGAGAGAGAGAGACGAGAGAGAGAGAGAGAGAGAGAGAGAGAGAGAGAGAGAGAGAGAGAGAGAGAGAGAGAGAGAGAGAGAGAGAGTAGAGAGAGAGAGAGAGAGAGAGACTAGAGAGAGAGAGAGAGAGAGAGAGAGAGAGGGGGGGGGGGGGGAGAGAGAGAGAGAGACAGAGACACAGAGAGAGAGTACATTGTTTTCGTTTCTGGTGTGTGTGCGTGCCGGGCGCATGTTTGACATTTCAGCCTTTCAGTTACTTTTGCCGGACAAGTCAAAGGCCATTAGCGTCCTGCATGCTGAGTGGTGGACACTACTCATTCATCTTGACCACCGGTCCTCTGTCAGCTTGGACACCCTAATGGGGATTACCTGCAATAGTACACACATACACACGCACGCGCGCGCACGCACGCACGCACACACGCAGACACACATATACACACACTCTCTCTCTCTCTCTCTCTCTCTCTCTCTCTCTCTCTCTCTCTCTCTCTCTCTCTCTCTCTCTCTCTGTGGCTCTCTCTCTCTCACACACACACGCGCGCGCGCGCGCGCGCGCGGGCACGCACGCACGCACGCACGCACACGCACACACACGCACACGCACACACACACACACGTACACACACACACACACACACACACACACACACAGAATTTTGTCAAATGCATTTGTTCACTTCATCTAACCGCGAGCGCTCGCACGCACACCACAAACACACACAAAACACACACACACACACACACACACACACACACACACACACACACACACACACACACACACACACACACACACACACACACACACACACACACACGCACGCACGCACGCACGCACACACACGCGCGCGCGCGCGCGCGCGGCTAATAAGCGCACATTTGCATTCATATATTATTTGAAGGCAAATCTCAGAAGGAACAGCACCCCCCTTTTTGAATTTTCTGTTCTTCCTGGGTTTTTCTTTCTCTCTCTCTCTCTTTTACGTCTACTTGTTTGTTGTTGTT
>CM065684.1:16921780-16936780 GCA_017654935.2 Phymorhynchus buccinoides
TGCGCGCTTGCTTGCTTGTGTGTGTGTGTGTGTGTGTGTGTGTGTGTGTGTGTGTGTGCTACTTTCAGAATGTTTTTTCTATAAGGTCTCGATTCTCTTGCATTGCCTGGTCTCTTTGTTTGTTTGTTTGTTTGTCTGTCAATGTTTCTATCCCCATGCCCCCTTCCCTTCCATTTGTCTGCTGTCTCCTATGACGTGCAGAGTAATTATATTCATAATTGTATATTCACACACACGCACTTTTTTCTCACTCAGTTGTGCAGCGTCGACCGACTCTTTTTTTTGAAAGAATTTTTGCAATTTCTCCTCCCACCCTCACCCCTCTTTCTCCACAAACCTTGGTTGTCAAGTACTTTAGTCAATTCAAAGTTTTGTATTGACATTTTTCACTGAGAAACACCATCCTGCCATTTCTGTTGTTGTTGTTGGTTGTTGTTGTTGTTGTTGATGAAAGACACTGATAATAATGAGACACAGACTTCAGCCCTGCAGGCAGTGTTTGTCAAAAGAAGGCTAAGGCCGTGTACACACATAAGCGGATATTCCATGCGGAATCAGTTCCGTGCGCAATCCATAAATAAGTGAAGCAAAGAAGGGAAAAGATTTGCGCACGTGTCCGAATTTCCTCTATATGCGTAAACTTTTATCCTTCTTTCTTCCACTTGTTTAGGGTTTTCCGTACGGAAGTAACGCGTCTAATGTGAACCCGGCCTTATGGAACCACTTCATCCCAAGTATAACACGCTGCATCACACATACATTTGTATATATATATATATATTTACAAATGTATATATATATACATACACACACGCGTGCATCACAGGTATGTACAGAGTGCGCGCACGCACGCAACACACACACACACACACACACACACACACACACACACACACACACACACACACACACACACACACACACACAAGCAAGCAAGCACTCACACTCACACGCGCACGCACACGCACGCACGCACATGCGCACACATACTCACGCATACGCACACGCACACACGCACACACACACACACACACAACAACAACAACAACAACAACAACAGCAACAACGATACACAGACGCGCGTGCGCACGTCCATGCACACACAAACACAAAGAGAGAGGGGGGGGGAGAGAGAGAGAGAGAGAGAGAGAGAGAGAGAGAGAGAGATAACAGAAAAAGTAAGTGCCCCTTCACTCTCCCACCCCCACGTCCATAATTCATCATCGTTAAAGACAGACATCGCGCCATACGTCATACTACCCCCACCCCCCTCACCACCCACCACCCTCACCTATCCCTATCCACAACCCTCCTAGGGTCCTATCCCTTACACCCCCCCCCACCCCCACCCCACCCCACCCCACCCACTCCACTTCCCCATTCCAGATCCTTCTGTTTATCACCATTCATGCTTGCCTCTGTATTACTGTTCGTGCGACAAACGTCTTGAAAAGGATGGGACGGAGTTCATTCGGTAACAGGGGCAGCAAAATATAAAGAGAGCTACTGTGCAGGTGAAAGGCTGCTTGCTACACGTCTCGATTTCTGTCTCATCATCATCATCATCATCATCACCATCATCATCATCATCATCATCATCATCATGTTCGTCTTCATCTACAGGAAGACCAAGTCTTCAGGACCATTGTCTTTAAGAGTCTACGAGTAATCTTCTTCTTCTTCTTCTTGTTTGATCGCTCAGACAAGTTCCTGTCAGTTATGAGCGCAAATGCGTCATGCATCCGTTATGAGCCTAACTAAGAAATAGTTAGGCCCTGCAAGTCCGACTTCGGCTGGAGGAAATCTTTTTGGAAGTTTGTCCTGAAAAAAGGCAGGAGAATGGACAGATAGTAGATGACAGTAAGCAAAGGGGAAAGGCAGAGTCAAAGAGAGTGGAAGATTAGAGGAAGTTACAAGCTCAGAACTTCCAGAAGGTGGGGGAACTATGTTTTTTACAAAAGACCCCTCGGTATCCCCACGGGGAGACGAGTAATTAAGACGTTAAATCAACAATCTCATCAAGGTTGGGTCACTGATTTCCGAGGATGATTATAATGAGGCATATAGCATTAGTCAAGTCAAGTCAAGTCAAAGTCAAGTCAAAATGATCTTTAATGACGATAAAGGAATAAGCTAAACAAAACTTTTTTTCATCCTGTCGTCATAAATAAATAAGAAATACAACTGAAGCAAACAAGAGGAAAAGCAAAAACTGTAAACAAAAAAATCAATTTACAATGAAATATATGGAAAAAATACACATAAATAGTATTATGTTCCGCAAGCACAATACCATAATCATGTACATAATACTGACAACAGGCATTGATGTACGGACGATCAAAAAGTGATAGGACAAACTGTCCTGAGACAAGAGGAAGACAATGTCCTCAGCCTGGCTCTTGCAAAAATCAATAAGACAAAGCGTGCTATTGTTAAAATTTTAATCAGACATTTGTCCTGACACAATAATAGGGCATTTTCAATTTTGATAGGTCAATGTCCTATGACCGGGGCCGCGGGACATCACTGAATTAGATTGACTTGCTATCAGGCCAGAATGAAATTAAAATCGAACGCAGAAGCAATGTGTGCGTTTGTGTGCGTGCGCGCGCGCGCGTGTGTGTGCACAGCACAGAGAGAGAGAGAGAGAGAGGGGGGGAGAGAGAGAGAGAGAGAGAGAGAGAGAGAGAGAGAACTCGAACTTTACTGTCATTAGCTGAGAGAGAGAGAAAAAGAGAGAGAGAGAGAGAGAGAGAGAGAGAGAGAGAGAGAGAGAGAGAGAGAGAGAGAGAGAGAGAGAACTCGAACACTACTGTCATTAGCTGAGAGAGAGAGAGAGAGAGAGAGAGAGAGAGAGAGAGAGAGAGAGAGAGAGAGAGAGAAAGAACTCGAACACTCGAACTTTACTGTCATTAGCTGAGAGAGAGAGAGAGAGAGAGAGAGAGAGAGAGAGAGAGAGAGAGAGAGAGAGAGAGAGAGAGAGTCATATTCAAAGTCGTAAGTCACAATACAAATTTAAAAAAAGTTTGATTGTTAGACTTTGTCCACACTAATTATTCACAAAGACACAAAATAACCATTATACTCAAATACGAACATGCAGTAAGCCATATGATAATTATAGTCAATAAATACGCAGGCCTTTAACCCTTTCACCGCCAGACATATTTCAGCCCAAAATGTCCATTAAATTTACCTGGGTAGAGAACAAAATCCATCTGCAGTATTGGGGATTCTTCTATGACATATATAAAATAAGGTCTATCCTTACTTCCCAAAACTAAAACAATAGGGTCTTTGGATAATAGACCCCAATTTGATGCCTTTTAGTGACATAGATGTTAAATCACTGTGGTGCTAAAATGCGACTTTGGCGGTGAAAGGGTTAAACCAAAATGGCTATGCTTAATAAGAGGGGAGAGAGAGAGAGAGAGAAATGGGGGACCCGGAGGGAGGGAGAGAGAAGAGGGAGAGTGAGTGAGAGAGAGGGAGGGAGGGAGAGAGAGAGAGAGAGGGGTCTAGTCTCTCTCATAGTAAAACATGACATACCCTACCTTTTACTGTACCTACATTAGTACACGTCGTATCTTCTCATCTAGCCGTATGTTGTTGTTGGGTTTTTTAATCAGGCGATGGACTATGATTTTATGTGTCTGAGATAAGTTTCAGGCAATTGAACGTTGATCTACGTGTGGTTTTTAAACATACGTCATTTGTGTGTGTGTTGCCTCTGTGTGTGTGTGTGTGTGTATGTATGTGTGTGTGTGTGTGTATGTGTGCGTGCTTGCGCGTGAGTGCGTGCGTGCGTTTATGTGTATGTATATTTTGCATTTTCGTTGAAGATGAGGAGTTTGTTAGTTGGGACAGGGAAGGAGGTCATTTCATATTATCCTTTGTGTCTTTTTCTTATCCATCCGTCTCTTCTTTGGGACTTTGACTCTCTGTCTCTGTGTCTCTGTCACTCTGTCTCCCCCCCCCCCCCCCCCCCCTCCCCCCCCCCCCCCCTAGCCTTGCACTGTCATTATATATCCATCCGTCTCTTCTTTGGGTCTTTGACTCTCTGTCTCTGTTTCTCTGTCACTTTGTCTCCCCCCCTAGCCTTGCACTGTCATTATATATGCTTATCCATCCGTCTCTTCTTTGGGTCTTTGACTCTCTGTCTCTGTGTCTCTGTCACTCATTCTGTCTGTTTCTCCCCTATTAGTCTTGCACTGTCATTGTCACTCACTTTCTCATCCTGTCTCCTCGTCTCAGTCTTCTGACCCCCCCCCCCCCACCCCTCCCCTCTCCTCTTCCCCCGCGTCTGTCTGTTTGTCTCTCTCTCTCTCTCTCTCTCTCTCTCTCTCTCTCTCTCTCTCTCTCGTCTCTCTCTCTCTCTCTCTCTCTCTCTCAGACACACATACAGAGTCACAGACACACACAGACACACACGCACACACGCGCGCACGCACACGCACACGCACACACGCACGCACACACACACACACACACACACACACACACACACACACACACACACACAGAGAGAGACACACACACACGCACGCACGCTCACTCACTCACACATCGATAAGGATTATTCACACTTGTTTATCCATTGCTGTGCTGCATTCAGTGTTCTTATCGTTGACAATCTATGCAAACGAAAGTAAACGTTGTTCTATGCAGTCCAGTTCTGATAGGCGCAAAGGAACGCAGATCGTTACATAATTCTAGATATAAAACAAATCTTCCAGTGAAAGAGACAGCAAATAACGCCCCAGTTAGATATATAAATAAAACAATAAAACAAAGAAACAAAAAACGTTTAGAATACAGTAATAATGTTCTTCGAAACAGCTACACCAGTTGTCGGATCTTTATCCCTTTCGCCGCCAGCCATTTTTCAGCCCAAAAAATACCATTAAACATAACTGAGAAGAGAGAAGACAATCTGCAATATTGGGAATTCCTCTGTGACATATTTAACATTAGGTCTATCCTTACCTCCCAAAATAAAGAAAATAGGGTCTTTGGATAACGGGCCCTGGTTTAATGCCTTTTAGTGACATGGCTGTTAAAACCATTGTGGTGCATAAATGTGACATCGGCGGTGAAAGGGTTGATATCAAAGCATGTCTTCACACGCCCATGTTCCTATTAAATTAAAGGGGCATGACGACGTATATCGACAAACGAACAAATTGCTCGAATGTCTTCCCCCACACTAACAGTGTGTATATAACAACTATGCTATTATCTCAACGAAGTGGATCGTAGTCCTTCGACCCTGGGCCCTATCGTCAATCGCCACCAACGATCTAATCAGCCCCCCCCAGAGCACTTTGACAAATCGCTCGTGACTGAGCAAAAACACCTCGCCCAGTCAGTCACCCTGTGGCATTCTCAAAATGGATTTGTTCTCAACATGTTTGCGCATGTGCGAAATCGATCATGACGTACCATCAAATCAGTTTTATCTGTTGTGTATTCGACACTAAATTGACCCTAAACCTATCCCTAACCCTATTCCTAACCCTAACCCTAACCCTATCCCTACCCTATTCCTAACCCTAACCCTAACCATAAGGCCGTGTACACACATAAGCGGATATTCGACACGGAAACTCGTGCGCAGTCCACAAATAAGTTAAAAAAAAGAAGGGAAAAGATTTGCGCACGTGTCCGATTTTTCCCTATATGCGTAAACATTTATCCTTCTTTCTTCCACTTATTTAGGTTTTTCCGTACGGAACTTAACGCGTCTAATGTGAACCCGGTCTAAGCCTATCCCTATCCCTAAACCTATCCCTAACTCTTCGCACATGCGCAAACATGTTTAGAACAAATCAAATTTGAGAATGTCACACCCCCACTGGGCCGAGGAGACAAGATGTTTAGTTGCTCTTTTTCTGAGCTCCCTTGTCAGTGGATAAAAAGGTGCGAAAGTTTAGGTGTCGTGTAGTTTCTGTCAAGCAGGAGAGTGCTTATTGTTATTGAAACATCTTTTGTAGATAGCTGATTGATGGCATGTCATGGTCGAAAAGGTGAGTGAAAATTTGTTTAGCGTTCTCCGGTCTGGAACAGACACATATGGGACATTTAGATATATATTAAGATAGTAGGAACGATCCTGGAGGCAATGCCCGGAGGCAGTTAGCAACACCAGTAAAGTCCCGAATTGTTAACAATACAGATATACGTCAAAAAGGTTAGTGTATCGTTACTTTTATACTGATGTTGATTACCAAGAAAATTCGCATAAATTAATACGTGTGTAGGGTAAGACGGGGCAAAACGCCCATGGGCGGGTAAGAAGCCCATGCCAATTATCTCATGAAATAAAGCAAATTTCAGTCAAATTTGCCCATGAGACGAGCATTCGTCTCATGGGCAAATTTGACTGAAATTTGCTTTATTTCATGAGATAATTGGCATGGGCTTCTTACCCGCCCATGGGCTTTTTACCCCGTCTTACCCTATATGAAGACCAGTGTCAATCAAGTTTGACAATAATTAATATCTTTTTGCCTTGAATTTGTTAAGTTTTAGTGATGAAGGAGTATGTTAATTCTTGTAACGTGTGAATGTAGAGACATAGACATACACGATGATTTGTTGTTGCTGTTCTCGTTTTTAATTTGCCACCTGTATAATATTATTATTATTATTTTAATTTTATTTTGCCTATATCTGGAGATTGTTTATTGTGTCACATATTTAAAAACCCACTCTACACCATGGTTCGTGGGTTAGTGGTAAAATAGACCACGAACATAACAGTATTTTGGTAAACGTGTTTTTGTTTCTAACGAAAGTTGGTCTAATTATCGCCGCAAACTTAGTAATCTATTGATAGATCATACAACTACAAGCTATTAATACCGGGGTGAGCAACTCTCTCGTCTCTTGGTATTTCCTTTTCTAAAATTTTCAAATCCTCATCTATTGATGATATATACAACTACAAGCTATTAATACCGGGGTGAGCAACTTTCTCGTCTCTTGTATCTCCTTTTCCAAAAAATTCAAACCCTCATCTATTGATGATATATACAGCTACAAGCTATTAATACCGGGGTGAGCAACTTTCTCGTCTCTTGTATCTCCTTTTCCAAAAAATTCAAACCCTCATCTATTGATGATATATACAACTACAAGCTATTAATACGGGGGTGAGCAGCTCTCTCGTCTCTTGGTATTTCCTTTTCTAAAATTTTCAAATCCTCATCTATTGATGATAGATACAACTACAAGCTATTAATACCGGGGTGAGCAACTTTCTCGTCTCTTGTATCTCCTTTTCCAAAAAATTCAAACCCTCATCTATTGATGATATATACAACTACAAGCTATTAATACGGGGGTGAGCAGCTCTCTCGTCTCTTGGTATTTCCTTTTCTAAAATTTTCTTGTATCTCCTTTTCCAAAAAATTCAAATCCTCATCTATTGATGATAGATACAACTACAAGCTATTAATACCGGGGTGAGCAACTTTCTCGTCTCTTGGTATTTCCTTTTCTAAAATTTTCAAATCCTCATCTATTGATGATATATACAACTACAAGCTATTAATACGGGGGTGAGCAGCTCTCTCGTCTCTTGGTATTTCCTTTTCTAAAATTTTCAAATCCTCATCTATTGATGATAGATACAACTACAAGCTATTAATACCGGGGTGAGCAACTTTCTCGTCTCTTGGTATCTCCTTTAATTTCTAAAATATCGCACCTTGGTTTCATTTCTTTGGCATCTCCACTCTACCTACCACCTTTCCCCTACAATAATAATAATAATAATAATATGATATATTTTCTTAACATTAAAGTTTCCCACGGTTCCGCTCATCGTCTTCGGGTGCTCTTTCCTCCTTCCTTCAGCGAAGTAGATTGCTGCGTAATGAGGCGGAGGAAAGAAAATAATTGCCTTTGTGCAAGAAAGCTGACACAGACAGCTGTAAAGGGCCAGCCACACGTCCACGACTGTACGATACGATTCGATCACGTGGTCTCGATGCGCCAACCACATGTGTTCTTTGATACCACGTGGTCGAATCGTATCGTACAGTTGTGCGACTTTAGCGGACGTGTGGCTGTCCCTTAAGAGAGACAGGTGGTGTGTGCTAGGGGGGAGCGTCTCTGCTTATCCAAGTTTTCTTCAAATGGCAAACTTCATAATTATTAATATGCTAGTAGATCTTTTTGTTTATGTTTTGAGGTAGAACAAATAGGCCTTAAAACTACAAGACAATTCGAACTGTGAACGAAACAATTTTTTTTTTTTTTTTTACTGACTTGCTTTTTTTTTTTTTTTTTACTGACTTGCTTTTTTTTTTTTAGTCCGTTCGATAAAAATGCGTCGAAGCAGGACGATTATGATGATGGTTATGATTACGTTGTTCAGGATGGTGATTTGTTGTTATTAGTGGCTCAGAGAGAGAGGGGGGTGGAGAGAGAGAGGGTAGTGGTGGAGAGAGGGTGGTGGAGAGAGAGAGGGAGAGAGAGAGAGAGAGAGAGAGAGAGAGAGAGAGAGAGAGAGAGAGAGAGAGAGGACGTGTGGTATTGAGTAGGTTACATGCTGTGAAATGCGATGACTTCAGTTGAACTGGTCTTTGACCGATACACAATAGTACAAGAAGAGATCTGAATGTCGACAGGAACTGAAGGCACTGAGACAGACCCACCTCGAGTCCCATGTATCCGGAACAAACCCGATTGCTAGCGAACGAAAGGTATTCTTTCTCTAGGAGACAAAGATACGAGGGTTTCTTGGTGGTTAATATGGCGCGCCGAATGACCAAAACTCTATCTAGCAGTTCGATAGAGTTTAAAAACTCTATCGAACTGTTAGATACAGTTTCTAAACTATAGCTAGCAGTTAGATAGAGTTTCAAAACTCTGTCGAGCAGCTAGATAGAGTTTCTCGTCGTAAAATTCCATCGAACGCGCCATTTTGATACTTTTTTTAAACGAAGCATTTCATTGGTAGATAGAACTAGTATCTTTGACTGCATAGGGCCTAGGCCTATCGTCTTATTCAAATTCATGGGTCATTGCCCTGCCAAGGCCATAAACTTGTCGCTGAAGCCATGTACCAATCAGAAATCGCGATAGAAAAACTATATCTCGATAGGGTTATTTTGTGGAAACCCTATCTAGCTGTTCGACAGAGTTTTAAAACTCTATCGAACAGCTAGATAGGGTTTTCAAACTCTATCGAACTGATAGATACAGTTTCGAAACTCTATCGAACAGCTAGATAGAGTTTTGTATCTTTGGCACGCCATAGGTTAAGTGTAGCTTGTACTCTGAGCGATTGTACGGCGCCACTGGTCCTATACTGGATTAGATTATTATCACGGAGTACCTGCGTTGCGTTAAATGATCAGTTCCTTAAAACCCTTTCATCGCCACTGTCGCCTCTTGGCACCACAATGATTTAACACCCATGTCACTGAAAGGCATCGAATGAAGGTCTGTCGACCAGTGACCTTAATATGTTCTTAATTTTGGGAGGTAAGGATAGGTCCTATTTTATGCATGTCAGAGAGGAATCCCCAATATTGCAGACAAAATCTTTTGTCTACCCAGTTAAGTTTAATGGAAAGTTTTGGCTGAAAAATGGCTGGCGTTGAAAGGGTTAATTAAGCTGTGAATAATGTGAAAGTTCGTTTAACGTCCTCCGACCTGGAACAGGCACATATGGGACATTATTAACTGTAGAGATAGTGGGGCGATCCTGGAGGTACTGCAATACCAGGAAAGCCCCGAATTGTTTTAATAATGCATTTGTTCATCGCTATGATATCAATAATGATGAAAGTTCGTTTAACGTCCTCCGGCCTGGAACAGGCACATATGGGACATTAATAAATATAGAGATAGTGAGACTATCCTGGAGGTACTCGAATACCAGGAAAGTCCTTATTTTAAAAAATCAAGATAGTTAAAAATGCAATCTTTACAATGTGAATAAGGCGTCATAGTAACGCGTCATTGTTATCCTTATATAATTATGCTAAGTTCGTTTGTCTTCAAATTGAATTAGTGTAATGTAGAATGATTGTAGATTAGTTTGCGTTTTCTTCAAGACTGAAGATCCTCAAGACTATTTTTTTAAAAACCGTATCTCATAAAGATATAGAACTTCATTGTACAACTCGTTCTATTCTACGTGTTGGTAAATCGTGTAGCAAAGTCTGGATAACACTGACTTTCATCTGGTTTGACTGTGGAGTAAAAAGACTTCTACAAACAACATTAAAATATCAGAACGATTTCATTACAAATCGCTCCAACATATTAATATGACACTTAAATCATATACGAGACGGAAGTTTTGAAAACATTTTAAAAATAACTGTAATAACCCAGGTAGGGGCAGTGAACTGTTAGAGGTTCACTGTGTCAAGGTGCATGGCATCATGGAAGACAGAGCCCATCCATATCCTTCTGCCGCCTTTTATTTAACCTTCCCTGAACGAATCGGGTACCCATTCACTGCTGGTGTTTAAAGAACAGAACTGCAAATAAACTGTAGCAATACTGGAAAACCAAGATTATGGGCTGAAAAGAAAAAATCTAAGCAAAGAGGAATGTGACTTTATCCCCCTTGGTCCGTTAATATTTATCGTGTTAGGAAGAGAATATTCTACTTTCAGTTGTGTATTTATATTACTAAAAGCACCTCAAGTAAGCATAAAGGACTGTCGACTCCGTTCCCTCCATACCCACCTTCGGGTGAACATAGACGTTAAACTTGAATGTAAATAATCCTACCTTCGACCCTCGGGACCATTAACCCACCAAAAAAAGCTTAACACGCAGACAAGTGCCATTTATAATTCGGGTCCCGGATTTCGCCCCATATCTTCTGTGAAAACGCGACCCCTTTCAGTGGCTTTCATTTCGGGTGACCGTCATAAATCTCCTTCCCGTTGAGGTTGTGGACGAAGGGATTTGAGTGTTGTCTTGAGGAGTGGCTGGGGGACTTTCATCGTGAGTCCAGCGAGGTGAAAACTAGCGGTAAAAGGCCCTGTGGGTAAAGGGTACTGTGTGTGAGAGAGCGTTGTGACAAGTAGGGGGAAGATTTGTTTGGATTTTTTACGAGTGTGGTGGGGCAGGGTAACAATGACAGTGATGGGTTATTGTTAGCGCAGCTAGTGGAATGACGTAGTAGTTGTTGTTGTTAACGGTTAGGGTTTAATGTCACTCCTTGTTGACATTCATGCATTTTGATATTCATGCATTCTTTGTGGACAACATAGCAAATGACAATAATGACAACAGAGTAATGCATGCAGAGACACGCATAGATACGCCGGCACTTGCACGAGCACACATGCTTGCGCGTGCACACACTGACACACGCGCACACACACACACTCATATGCACACACACGCGCACGCGCACACACACACGCACGCACACACGCACGCACGCACGCACGCACACGCACACACACACACACACACACACACACACACACACGCACGCACGCACGCACGCACACACACTGCTTATTATTTGATTTCTGTTTTGTTACGGATGGCTTGATGTAAAAACGCATAATGTAATGCTTATTCGATGTCCATCTGGAAATATAATTTTGAGTTTGACTGACTTTGACACACACGCACACGCACACGCACGCACACGCACACACACACACACACACACACACACACACACACACACACACACACACACACACACACACACACACCATTCGCGTCCGCCTTGGTGCCACAAACGCACTTTACCGAAAGACTTTGATACTCGTGCTTCGCACTCTACTCCTCTTGAATCGGGGCGTGTATCATTCGTCGAGGTCATGAAGGTGTGCACTGCTCTAACAACTAGTGAAGGGCGACATTCCAAAGCGCGGATTTCAGAACCGGATATTTGTCAAAAGCGCGTATAAACCCATGATACGAAAGCGCGGAGGGTGACATACCAGCAAAAAATGAGTGTGGAGCACGGGAGACGCGAGAAATGCAACTCGGCCAGCTGTTCATGGCATAAATCAGCAATGGTGTTATAGGCTAGATTGTCACAATGGCACTAATTTCTTATCAATGGTGTGACATACCACATAAACACGTCACATCTCTCTCTCTCTCTCTCTCTCTCTCTCTCTCTCTCTCTCTCTCTCTCTCTCTCTCTCTCTCTCTCTCCTCTCTCTCCCCCCCTCTCTCTCTCTCTCTCTCTCTCTCTCTCTCTCTCTCTCTCTCTCTCTCTCTCTCTCTCTCTCTCTCTCTCTCTCTCTCTCTCTCTCTCTCTCTCTCTCTCTCTCTCTCTTGGAAATCTGTGCTCAAAAGTGAAAAAAACAAATCCGCGCTTACGTATGCATGCGGATTTGACGCGCTTTCGCTAAAACAATTTTTTCCGTGCTTCTGATATGCCAATACGCGCTTTCATAAATCTCCCCTAGTGAGGACACTCCGACAACTATCGACTAGTTGATGAAAGTCCGTTTAACGTCCTCCGACCTGGACCAGGTACATGTGGGACATTTTGTATCTATGCAGAAAGTGGGACGATCCCCCCCCCCCCCCCCCCCCCCTGCATCTCTCGGTTAATTCCATTTTCCCGTTTTTGCCATTCTTACCAAACATAAAGCTGTATTTTATTAACCTTTTTAGCTAATAACCTTTTTGGAATACTAACCCTATCCCTAACCCTAGGCCATTATCTAATAGGACCCCCCCCCCCCCCCCCCCTATGTATTGCAGTACACTGCGCCATTTGTCACAGTCGTGGTTCATTGCGTTTTCCCGTCTTATGGGGGGGGGGGGGGGGGGGGGGGGAGTGGGGGGGGGGGGGGGGGGGGGGGGGGGGGGGGGGGGGGGGGGGGGGTGTAGGGTTAGGGACAGGGTTAGTATTCAAAAAAGGTTATTAGCTAAAAAGGTTCATAAAATACAGTTTTATGTTTGGTAAGAAAGGCAAAAACGGAAAAATTGCAATTAACTGAGAAATGGGGGGGGGGGGGGGGGGGGGGGGGGGGCACATCTTTACCTTTACCCAAGATTATATTGAGCTATTAACTACTGTTGACTAGTTGGAGCCTTGGAGGCCGCTTTCTATTAATAGACGATTTTCGGAGGGAAAAAAACTAGGGGAGAGCACTTCGTTAAAATTAGAGTTTACCTCCATTACTCGGTCAAATGCCATAGCAACAATGCAACAATGGCGTCGAAGCTTGAAACCACAGGATGCCAGTCAGTGACATGCAAACACTTTTTTTTGTAATAGAAAAATAAGGGGTGGGTAGTTGCTACAAAGTGATAGAACTTGCAAACTGTGACGCAAAAATATAAATTACATCTAATTTAGAATGACGCACTGCGTTCTACATGCCGTGTGTCTCCTCGAACACACGAAGCGAGGGCTGGGGATCTACCTGAAGGTAGAGTAACTTCCCCTGTTTGACCGATTGAATTAGGCGAGATCACTCCCACACACCACGAAATTACTCCTCTTAAATTATTTCCGAACAATTCCTATTGGCAGAAAGACGTCATCTCATAGACTGACGCCTTTCAAAAAAACACCTTTGCCTGTAAATATTCAATGTTTTACTAGTTGGATAGTCAGGTCTTGTCATAGCCGGGTTCATATTGTGTTTAGCTGGAGGAGGAGGCGTCATGTCTACAAGATGATTGACGCTAGGATATTGTCCGGACTCTTTTTTTTCTTTTCTTTTCTTCAGTCGACTAGAAGTTGTAGTCTCGTCCGTAAACAGCATTTTATACAACCTGCATTGTGTGTGAGCAAAAGGACGTCAATGGCGACAGCGCCTACTTGAAGTCCTTGCAATGTGTGTGTCTCTCTCTCTCGCTCGATCTCTCCTGTCCTCTTCTTTACAATTTGATGATTGCTTTTAATTGAGTGATTTGACAGGAATCTACCCCCCCCCCCCCCTCCTTAACCCCTACCCCCCCCCCCCACCCCCCTCCTTCAACATAATTCGTTCGACCACATCGACTCCACTCCAGCTACCAAACAAAGACCCCCCCCCCCCCCCCCCGTGGAGTGCTCCTGCAATACCAGTTGTTGTTGTTGTTGTACCCTGGCTAAAAGACTCCAGGGATCATCCCAACAGCGGAAGCACTTGAACACTATGGTACAAATGCACCAGCTAGGGATGAGAACCTTACGCGTGTGTGATCGTTGGTTGTTTTGTTTATCCCGCCACGTGGACAGCCACACTCCGACTTCGGAGGATTTGGGAGACTGGTGATGTTACGCCAGGAGCTTGTCATGGGTTGAAGACAATCCCCCGCATAACCATGCAGAACATAACAACATTTTGATGTAGCCTTGGTGTTCTAGCTTATGTCAGTTGATCTGATACAGCCTCATGCCGAGGCGATGCAATGCCAGTAACCTAACCTTAACCGTCAAGATTTTCTGCAGAATAGGAGTAATCTCAGCTGCCTGAGGGGTGGGGTGGGGTGTGTACACCTTTGTCTCAAAGACACTGAATGATGAAAGCAGAATTGTGAGTGTCAGTTGCCAGCTAAAGGTTTCTGTACACGTTAAAAACATTCACAAAAATATCTCTATTTCCCCATGGCAACACAGTGTTAGGCCACTCATAAAGGTAGGGGGGATGGGGGTGGTAGTATTGCATTTTCTACAAGTGCGATTAAAAATGACGATTTACTACAAGCTGGATTTTAAAAGTTTGGGTGATTTTTGTTCCCTTATGATTTTTGTCAGTATATATTAAAAGAAAGAAAAATGCACTTTGAAGTGGCAGGAGCTTCCCACCGACAATACTAAACTAAGTTGGCCAAACGCCTCTCGACACAAAAGGAGACTTGCTGAGGCCTGCCCTGGTGGTTGTTTGCAGAAGGTCGCAGTCAAATTATCACATTCACTTCCATTACCTCCCTATAGGCCACTGCAACGACCACCTTTTGCGAGAGTGAATGCCCTTGGAAGATGCTTGAGTACTGACCAAACAAGGGAATAACTCTCGCCAATAACCCTATTTCAGGCCACTAAATGGC
>CM065684.1:16941780-17051780 GCA_017654935.2 Phymorhynchus buccinoides
CGTTTGTTAGTTCATTCGTTTTCTAACACACACACATACTCTCTCTCTCTCTCTCTCTCTCTCTCTCTCTCTCTCTCTCTCTCTCTCTCTCTCTCTCTCTCTCTCTCTCTGTGACTTAATGTATGTGTGGGTGTGTCTCCCTCCCCTATCTCTATTTCAGTCTTTCTCTGAATATCATCATCCAAGAAGTCTCGTGACTGTCATGCCATTGCTATTTTCTCAACCATTTCTCCTTTTATAGCATATCAATGACACTCTCGTTTTTCAGGAGGTGAAGCAGTCTTCAGATGGTGCTGACCCCGTGACCACCCAACGCGGGCCACAAGCTGAGCCCTTCGTCCTTCCCAACCCAACCCCCCTCTACATGTCACTCCTCCCCGTTGCTTACAAACCCCGACCGTTGGCTACCGTATGGTCACATCTCAGCTGTAGCCTCCTACCTAGTACCACACCATTTTAAAGAAAATGGACAGACAATCCGCGCTCTTCCGGAACTGAGTGATTTGTTTGGTGTGTGTTAAAATTGAAGCAAGTTTCTGGTAGCGTTGGGTACAGAGTAGCGCGGTTGAAGGCGCTTTTGTCCATGACCTGGGGGAGAAGCTTTTTAGGCGCTCACGCCCAGCATTGCAAAACAAGGAGTGGTATTGTCAAAGGAACTTCTCTGTGAACATCCAGCTTTCACTGAACTGGTTTCGTCCGCAGGCACCACCCCCACCCCCAATACTCGTAACCCTCTCTCACGGAGTCTTACACCCCCTGCCACAATTATTGTTTAAAGCTATTCACGAAGACTGCCCAAAGAATCCCAACAACTCATCATCATGTCTCGCAAGCTGAGCATGCAGGCCAAGAAGGACAAGAAGAAGCCGCACGTGCGCTTCCCTGACGAGCTGGTGTTCCTGGACAGCATCAGGGAGAACGACCTCAAGGCCTGCAACGCCATGCTGCGGAAGGCCTCCATGAGCCTGGACATCAACGGCCTCAACGACGCTGGTGAGTTGCTTTCTGTTTCTGTTTCTGTCTGGATACGTCGCAGACGCCACTTCTGGCGATAAATCGCGACGGAACTCTCCTGGTTAGCGTGAACAGCAGGGTGGGTGGGGTTGTCGCGTGCCCCCCCTCCCCCCCTTGTTTTGTTGGAGTGAGAGCAGCTTGTCTGCTTTATGTTCACTGTGATGAATTGCGTAACAGTCTGTTCAAGTGAGTGTGTGTGTGTGAAATAGAGAGAATGTAAGGAGCATGGTCCTTATTTCCAAGGTGTTCCAGAAAGCTTGCATTCAAAGGTCGTATGGGTGTTCGTTTGGCTGTGTGGAATTTTACGCAAAAGTGCTGCTATAATTATATTACTCTCAAGGTCTTTCAGACTACTTTACACGCGATCACTTGGTTAGTAGGTACATTTTGACCAAATGGCAACCTTTTTCATTGCCACTGGGTTTAACGTGTGCTAAGTGCATGAGCACACGGACCTCGGTTTATCGTCTCATCCGAAAGACTCCACGTTCAGACCGTAAGGCCTAGTGCAGAGTGAGAGGGAAGAAAAACCTGTACCCAGTATCGAACTCGGGTTACAGAACAGGGCATGGCCACAATGGGTAAGGTACGTGTCTTCGGTTTTCTGGCTGTTCTCGGTCAACTTACAGTGCGAAGTTCATTGCGTTGCGGTGAACTAGTCCCTAGTTTGATGTTCTGAGGTCCTATTGTGATGCTCACGTCGAGCCAGTCAGCCGGCTCGGGCGAATTGCTATGTCCGAAATCACCCTACCCCGGTCGTCACAGAATGACATTCGAGCGTGGGTTAGTTTATTAGTTAAGGGAGACACATTTCGCCCTTGACTCAATGAGAGACTTAGTGCGATTTTTCTCACGCCAGAGGGCATGACACTCGTGTGGGGCTAATCCTCTCTATATTATTAGTTGGGGATAAAGAAAGAGAGAGAGACAGTGAGTGGTCCTACCATCACTCTCTCTCTCACTACGCCCAAGTAAGAAAATCGCGTGATAAGCCCCTAGTGCATTGACTGCCCTCTGGCGTGAAATATATCGCCATAGGTTGACCATTGTCACAGCAAAAAAACGAGTAGTCTTTGAAGGTAGCTATAACACCAATAGCTTTAAAAGACACGCACACCCCCCACACCCCCACCCCTACCTACCTTCAAACCAAAATAAATGCGTATATCTTTAACCTTTTTCTTGACAAAAGAAGGGGCCAAGGAATATACTTTTTTTTTTTATTTTATTGCAATAGATATTGCTGAAATATCTCTCTCTCTCTCTCTCTCTCTCTCTCTCTCTCTCTCTCTCTCTCTCTCTCTCTCTCTCTCTCTTCTCTCTCTCTCTCTCTCTCTCTCTCTCTCTCTCTCTCTGTGCGCGTGTATAAGAATGTGCGTATGTGTCTGTCTGTGAGTGTTTCAATGCCGATTGTAAAGCGCTTTGTGCTCGATAAAAAGCGCTATGTAAATATCCATTTATTATTATTATTATTATTATTATTATTATCATCATCATCATCATTATTATTATTATTATTATTATTATTAAAATACTTTTTTTTTTGGAAACGTCATTGTAGACATGTGAATTAAACGGAGATGGACGTACAGAGGTCGTTTCGTGCGAGAAGAGACCGAGTAGTCGGTACGAAGTCGTAAAGCAAGGCGTCTTGAGTGGATTTAGGGTGTGGTGATGGAGGTTAATTCCCTGGGGATTAGCAACAACGTTGCCAATTTTCTGCCTCTATATATATCTCTCTCTCTCTCCCCCCCCCCCCCCCCCCCCCGCCCCCCTTCCATCTTGAGGCGCTTTTTTTCTCAAATAAATTTACAATGTAAAGCTATTTTTGCTTACTCTTCCTTCTTCCCATCTCTCCTACCCCTTCTATCTCCCCTCCCTTCCTTCCTTATCAGTCACACCAAAATCGCATGCCAAAAAGAAAAAAATAAGAAAAAAATTGGGTGGCGCGCCTCTGGCTGCAACGCGCTCTCCAGGTGGGAGCAACCCGAATTTCACAGAGACGCCTCTGTGACTATAATGTACCTAACCTAACCTAACCTATTTTTTCTTCAACCAACTCTTCATAATTTTTGGTAACCTTGAGTCGCTTTCAATTTTTTAATTTTTTATAGTAATTTGACCTGACATCTTTTCAGTGTATTACCCCGTTAATTGACCTATGCGTCAACGTCTTTATGTTCATTTTCTTCTTAAAAAAAAGAAAAAAGAAACGAACAAGGCGCTTCTTTTTTTTTTACATGTCATTTTTTTACTTCTTTTTTTTTTAATGCAACATCTCTTAAAATTAGGTTCGTATATTTTGCGACGTTGTTGATTTGTCTGGTGTTTTGTTTTTTCTTCGATTAAATGAAAAATAAAAGTATGAAGGGATTTTTGTTTTTAAATTTTGTGAAGGGGTCTATAAAAAAAATTGTTATGGTACAAAATGTGTGTTTCTGACAAGAAAATAATGCTGGGTTAATAACTACTTAATTGCTAGATTTTTAGTACTTCTTTCCCAAGATAGGGATATAGTTATGTATGGATCAAAATGCATTCGTTATTGCTTCTTAATACATAACTGAATTATTTTGCTAAAAATGCCAACAACCTGATCAAGGTCAACAATTTATTAAAAATCATATATGTATCAACAAAAAACACAAAAAAATTTGGTGAAGGCTAAGATTATATCACCCAAGTAAGAATCCACAACATTTCTGAGTAAATTTGGATTTTGTATTACAGGGTGTTTTTTGTTCTGTTTTGTAGTTCTTCGTCTAGTGTGATAGAGACATATATATATATGTATATCTCAACTGTTTAAAAATTCATGTTCATTTTTAGCAATTTTAGTGCATATTTTGTGTCTATTTAGTGACTACATTCGTGAGAGGTGTCGAGTTAAAAAAAAACCACCAAAACAAAACATTCCAAGTTCCGCGCGCGTCATCTAGTTTTGAGCCCATGATAGGCTATGCGTAAAAAAAGCGCTCATTATTTTACTCGAAAATGCTGAAGAAAGGTATTATTAGGTACTTTTAGTCACAGAGGGGTCTCTGTGAAATTCGGGTTGCTCCCACCTGGAGAGCGCGTCGCAGCCAGAGGTTGCAGGAAAGTCAACGTAACGCATACATTCGCACCCAGATTTCATTGACACAGTTTTCCTATACTGTTACAGGCTACCAAGCATGGCTGGCTTAGTTGTTTGTGTGATGCATTGGAGATTATACCTTCTTTTTTTTTCTACAAAGCTCAGAAACTCACATTCGGGGAGGGGACGTGCATTGAGATATCTTAAGACGGTTAGCCGGGGTCATATCCAAAGCCTCACTGCAAATAATCAGGCATGAATATAATATTTAGGCCCGACCTGTGAAGTCGTCTGCGAATCAGTCTATGGCTCTACTGTGCAAACGCGTTTGTGGGGCTTCCCATGTCCACGTTTTGCCAAGGAGCAAGGAGCAGACCGCGGCCACAAACTTGCGATTTCGCGCTTCGTTTCTGCCCGAAAACATTCGGGGAATAAAACTTTTTTTTTTTATATACAAGGCGTTATCGGTGATGCGGCAAAAGAGGTAACATTTTAAAAATGACAATGCAAACCCTCAGCCTTGGGGGTGGGTGGGGGGGGGGGGGGGGGGGGGGGAGTTATGTGCATTGAGATATCTTAAGACGGTTTAGCCGGGGTCCCCCCCCCCCTCACCCCAATAATCAGGCATGAACCACTTTAGGCCACCCTTACAGAACGCATAAAATCACTATGGCTCTACTGTGCAAAGCGATTCTGTTCATGTCCACGTTTTCAAGGAGATACAGCTGAACGTTTTATACAAACTTCCTCGCCGAGCGGCACAACGCGAGTGACAATGAAAACCCGGCCAGAGTTATGTCTGCCCCCCCCCCCCCCCCCCCAATAAACACACCACTTTCCACCCTTACAGAACGCATAAAATACATAGCACAAAATTTGAAGCGATTCTGTTCAGTAGTTCACGAGATACAGCTGAACTTTTATACAAACTTCCTTGCACCATGGTACACCACCACACACAAGTTGAAGCGATTCTGTTCACTAGTTCACGAAATAAAGCTGGGGGGAAATTACATAGCCCAAAGAAGGAAATTTCGGTTTTCAAGGTCAAACTTCAAGGTCAAGGTCAGCACGGTGTTGATTAACGAAAGGAAGCTTCCTTTTCAAGCTGTCTACCCCTCTGCCAATTTTAATCAAAATCCAAACAGTAGTTTTTAAGATAATCGATACACAGACAGACACACACACAGACAGACACACACACACAGACACACAAACCGATCGCAATACCTCGGCCTCTGGCCGGGTAACAATGAGTTTTAGCCTACATACTGACCACGTGCAATCGAAGGTCTAGTTTCTCTAGACGACGGTCGCCTCGCGCATACCTAACTGTTACGCTAAAAAGGGTCTAAGAAACTATTTAGAAAACGTTTGCGGAAGAATATTACATGGTCTTGTCTGATTAGTGTTGTTTTATTTTAACCAAACTTTAAATGGACCAATCAACAACAAGAAATATATTCACCCCCTTCTAGTTCCGGATAGTTTGCGGCTTGCTCGGTGTTTGGCAAGAACAAAACGCCACCCGAACTATCGGCAAACGAAGGGTGTTTCTTAGACCGTTTTTGCCGATTTGCGCTCACGCTACGTATTACGTTAGCCCTTGTGAAACGGCCCCCTGTAGAAGCTTCGCTGCTGTCTCGGAAAATAAACTGATTATAAAAGCCTGAAAAGCACATTTCTAAATCAAAAGACAACAATAACATAAAAAATAACAATGTAGAAATAATTTGGGCCAATATTAGAAGCGTGGAAGCTTGACGAGTTTCACAAGTGCTTTACTGAAGGGCCAGCCACACGTCAGCTAAAATTCGCGCGACTGTACGATACGATTCGATCACGTGATCTCCAAGAACAAAATGTGATTGGCGCTTCGAGATCACGTGGTCGAATCGCATCGTACAATCGTGCGATTTTAGCTGACGTGTGGCCGGCCCTTGACAGTGACAGACTAGAAGTGCGCTCGTCAGCTGAGAGGGTCGTACGTGTAAATGTGTAAAAGCGCTGCAAAAGTAAAGTTAATCAATGGACATTTTCTGGTCTCGTCCACCCATGCAGCCTGTAATTTTCCTTCTCCATGTTTCCCTTTTTTTGGTTTTGTTGGACCACACAGTGACACGTTTGAAGATGATTGTCTGACACTTAAGTTACAGTGGACCAGAAGTGTGTCAGACGCCATTAAATTAATGACACCCTCCAAGCCCATTCAGGTGGATGGATAGCAAAAGGGGGTCACTCAAGAATCCCAGAGCGTGAAAAGGACTTAGTGTACTGTACTGTTCTATCTACTCTGAAGGCCACAAATGGCATTCCTGTCATATTTTGTTTTGTTAGCACGCCAAGGTTAAGTTCAGGTCACGGTAAAGCCATTCATTGAGACCCAGAGTACCCATAGTTTACAGCTGTAAAGCTAAAAAGGATGAGGTTATCATTCTAATGAAAATGCTCTAGTGCGTACTCTTTTTTTTCTTCTCGCAGTAAATGAGGAAATAAACAGACTCATATTGAAGAAGCTTGAATAATGTCCCCTGATGGAGGTTTTCATTGTTTCATTGTTTTCTACTTATCAACTGTCATATCCGGACACTTTCCAAAATATAAATTCTGACTTCTAAACTCAACATAATGTTATGCAACTTAAACAGCGATTTTTTGTGTGCGTGCGCGCATGTGTGTGTGTGTGTGAGAGTCAAGTCAAGTCAAGTCAAAATGATCTTTATTGAGGGTTAAAGAGTAAGCTGACGAAGCTTTTTTCATCCTCTGTGTGTGTGTGTGTGTGTGTGTGTGTGTGTGTGTGTGTGTGTGTGTGTGTGTGTGTGTGTGTGTGTGTATGTGTGCGTGTGTGTGTGTGTGTGTATGTGTATGTGCATGCGTGCTCGTATGTGTGCTTGCATCTTGTTATTCTTGGTGTAAAGTTCGAATGCATCGAAACTTATCGTCTGCAAGGCTTTATCATTGCTTGGCATAGTTATTCCTTTTTCCAACCTGACGATCACACACTGTAGGAAAAATCTTCCCACACAAGCGTACAGCCCCCATAATCTGAGTATCAACAGTTCTGACCTGGGAGATCTTTAGAGATCTAAGGCCAGCCACAGAAAGCAAGAGATAAGCGTTTGATAGTGTATAGTAGACAAGCGGTGACATTTCTCTCATAGGCTTACCCAGATCAAGGGAACCTTTAAAGTAGCCTGCCCACCTCCACCCCGTCTCTCCAGCAACTTTCCAACTATACACTCACTTCTCGACTATCCACCCCACCCCCACCCCCCACCCCGTAGTCTTGTATGACACCCCGGGTGTTTGTTATCGGCGCAGGGGATTGACCAAATTACCGCTGACAGGTTGTAGATCTCCGGTCGGAAGCATTACTTACTGTCTCTGATTCCCGACTCCAGGGCAATGTCAAGTCCAGACCATCACGTAGGGAGGGTGTCGATCCCTTCGCTTCTAAAACGCTTTATCTCTTGTTAGTCTGTCCATCTAATCTGTCTGTCTGCTTTGTTCCCCTTTTTGTGTGTGTGTCTGTGTTCGTGTTTCATTTGCCTGTCTGCGCATAATAGTGGCACACCTGGTTGGATCAAAACTTAGGTATAACCAAAAGACTGAAATAGTGAGGCCAAGAGACGAGGTAACGAAATTGATCAAAGGAAGATTACGACACCAACCGCCTAGCGATGCATGGGTAAGAGTCAACGGGAAGCTAGCTTAGCACCATCCTCAAATGTTTGCTTCTTTTGTGGCTCTTATCCATGCATTGCTAGGCTGTTGGTGTCGTAATCAACTTTGGTGGATGGAGGGGAGTTAATTAAAAGAGAGTTCTCTTCTTTAGGTAGAACATCAAACCTGGCAGCTTGAACGAGACGCGAAGTTAAAGTTTTACGTCCTCTCGGCAAAGGCCATATGAGACATTTCTATGAATTTTAGATTTTGGAAACGAGGCGAGTGCTGGTACCCATTATAAGTGTTGTAGGCACCCATTGGCGTGCGCATGTTTGCGGGCATAGACTAGAGTGGTAGACTTTCGTGGTTTGAAAATGGTGTGTGTGTGTGGCAGCGCAAAATGTTACAACGCGTCAAAATGTTACAATTGTAACAAATTGCGTGAGGTGCCCGGGGCTCCTCACGCAAAATGTTACAATTGTAACATTTTGACGCGTTGTAACATTTTGCACGGAAAGCCTGCGGTAAAATGTTACAATTTTGTTAGAATTGTAACATTTTGCGCGAGGCACCCTGGGCAAAATGTTACAACGCGTCAAAATGTTACAATTCAAAACTTTCAATCAAAGGTGGGCGCCTCGCGCAAAATGTTAGAATTGTAACATTTTGCCGCAGGCTTTCCGTGCAAAATGTTACAACGCGGCAAAATGTTACAATTGTAGCATTTTGCCGCAGGACTTTCCGCGCAAAATGCTACAAGGCGTCAAAATGTTACAACTGTAGCATTTTGACGCGTTGTAGCATTTTGCGCTGCCACACGTGTGTCTTGTCTTGTGGTTGGATCCAGGCCTGACGCCGCTGCACCAGGCGGTGCTGGAAGGCAACTACGATGCCGTCAAGCTGCTGCTGTCCCACGGAGCCGACGTCAACAAGACCGACACGGACACCTGGACCCCGCTCCACGCCGCCTGTGCCGAGGGACACGCCGACATCGTCAGGTAGCTCCTGCACTGGCTGATGCTGTCAGTGTTAGTCAGTACACCGGGGGGCCCAACGTTAACAAGGGCTAACGTTACGTTGTGCTCGCTCAAATCGTTTTTTTCTTCAATTAACCTTCTCTTTTTTTCTGTCTTCTTCGTCAAGTTTTTCCTTAGTCTCTCTCTCTCTCTCTCTCTCTCTCTCTCTCTCTCTCTCTCTCTCTCTCTCTCTCTCTCTCTCTCTCTCTCTCTCTCTCTCTCTCTCTCTCTCTCTCTCTCTCTCTCTCTCTCTCTCTCTCTCTCTCTCTCTCTCTCTCTCTCTCTTTTCTTCCTCTCTTTTACTTCACACAACAAAACACACCTCAACACTAGCTGCAGCAGGTGAAGTTCCGTCACACAGTAGCTTTTCTCATCCCCTTTCAGTTCATTTTTTTTGTTAACGCTCGTCACCAGCATAAACCAATTTAAAGTGGTTTATCCATTGGAGGCTTACATTGTTTTATGGTGGTATGCCACTTGTGAGGTCTTTTCCTATCCCTAACCATAATCAATGGTAAGAATATTTGCCTCTGTTAAAAGAAATAACTTGAAATAAATAGCTCTCTGTGGAAAACTGAAAGGGGCTAGAATGAGGGGAATCCATGTACTGTGACGTCCACGCTTTGTTGTGTTGTTGGGTTTTTTCCTCTCCAAGGTACCTGCTGAACAAGGGGGCCAGGAAGGAGCTGAAATGAGGGGAATCCGTGTACTGTGTGATCCGTCCACGCTTTGCTACGTTGTTGTTTTTTGTCTCTCCTCCAAGGTACCTGCTGTACAAGGGGGCCAGGAAGGAGCTAGAATGAGGGGAATCCGTGTACTGTGTGATCCGTCCACGCTTTGTTATGTTGTTGTTTTCTCTTTCTCCAAAGTACCTGCTGTACAAGGGGGCCAGGAAGGAGCTAGAATGAGGGGAATCCGTGTACTGTGTGATCCGTCCACGCTTTGTTATGTTGTTGGGTTTTTTCTTTCTCCAAGGTACCTGCTGTACAAGGGGGCCAGGAAGGAGCTAGAATGTGGGGAATCCGTGTACTGTGTGATCCGTCCACGCTTTGTTACGTTGTTGTTTTGTCTTTCTCCTCCAAGGTACCTGCTGTACAAGGGGGCCAGGAAGGAGCTAGAATGTGGGGAATCCGTGTACTGTGTGATCCGTCCACGCTTTGTTATGTTGTTGTTTTCTCTTTCTCCAAGGTACCTGCTGAACAAGGGGGCCAGGAAGGAGCTAGAATGTGGGTAATCCATGTACTGTGTGATCCGTCCACGCTTTGTACGTTGTTGTTTTGTCTTTCTCCTCCAAGGTACCTGCTGTACAAGGGGGCCAGGAAGGAGCTAGAATTGGGGAATCCGTGTACTGTGTGATCCGTCCACGCTTTGTTGTTTTGTTTCTCTCCTCCAAGGTACCTGCTGTACAAGGGGGCCAGGAAGGAGCTAGAGTGAGGGGAATCCGTGTACTGTGTGATCCGTCCACGCTTTGCTACGTTGTTGTTTTGTCTTTCTCCTCCAAGGTACCTGCTGTACAAGGGGGCCAGGAAGGAGCTAGAATGTGGGTAATCCATGTACGTTGTTGTTTTTTCTTTCTCCTCCAAGGTACCTGCTGTACAAGGGGGCCAGGAAGGAGCTGAAGACGACGGAGGGCGAGCGGGCCCTGGACCTGGTGGATGCCTCAGACCTGCACACCATCGGCGCCATGCTGGAGAGCGAGGCGGCCAGGACCGCGCGCATCGAGGAGGAGGAGGCCCACGAAGAGGAGAAGAAGAAGAAGGCTCGGAGAAAAGCCAAAGGCAAAGGCAGCCCCGGCAGTAGCGGGAGCGGTAGCAAACAGGGCAGCAAGAAGAAAAACGACGACTCCAGCAGCAGTAGTAGCGACAGTGACTAGTTAGTAGAAGAAGGAATGGGCCAGGGGGAGGGGGGTTGAAAAGGATACCTCACGGATTTCGTTTGTTGGGAGTCAACGACTCGGTGAACGGAGCAGACGCTACTCACTACTCACTACTCACTACTACTAGCGCTTAGCTTTGTTTTCGCGCCGTTCGTTTTGTGGTTGATTGGTTGAGGAGAGGTGGTTAACTGCAGGTCTCCTCAGACTGGTTACAGAGTGTACTATGGAAAAGGAACACTTGGAGTGGTCTTGTGTTGGTCAACTTCGAGGAACGTTAAAGGACAATCTGTAATGACAGGTGCGTTTCCTGAAAGTCTCTTGGACCAGAAGTGAATGATGTGGTTTGAAACTCACAGACATTTAGTCAAGGGTAACAGAATTGAACCAGCACATTGTTGAAAAACAAAACAAAGATTGCATTGTTCTATTCTAGAATCAACGAAAGTCATAAAACGACAAGCATTTTCATATCCATTGGAAGAGAAGTTAACTACGTTAGGAAATCTACACGTTAAGTCTTTGCATGCACGAGCATGTACATCGTTGGCTGTGTTCCAAAATGGAATATGGTTGACTGGTTTTGTGAGTGCCAAGTTGACATTTCGATTGGGATACATACAGTGCTTGCTGTCAGCTTTTAAAACTTACGAAAATAGTGTTTGACAGTTTCGATTTTCAAAGGACGATCAGAGAGAGAGCATCTACTATCTTTGAGTGAAGACTAGGTATCATTCTGTGTAATAAGCTGGAATTTAAAACAGCTTGAATGGGAGGACAGAGAGGATTTGGTTTGCTCACTGGGCACGAATATAGGAGACAAAAAAGTAAGTGATCACTAAATCTATATCTGGTTGTGTAAACACAAACCTGGGGAGGTGAGAGTTACTATTGTCTTATAAAATGAGGACCCTAAGGATGTAGCAGCATGGATGTTGAAAGGGAAGGAAGAGCACACAGGAAAGAAGGTATTCATGAAAAAAAAACTCCTTTTGATGTTGGCCTGCGTTCAATGGTTTGCTGAGTGGGTAAAAACAGTGTACGGTTGCGAACCTATTCGTGGTTTTGCAGTGGAAAGGTATGAAGACTTTAACTGAGGATATATCAATGATGGTATTGGGCATAAACAATAATCTGCTAGGCCTATGCCACCAGTCCATTTGCAGATAACCACTTCAGCATAGAACATTGTGGAGACCGTTCATGCTAACTGCTATGTGCAATGGCAATGCATAAGCATCATGTGTGTGTGAAATTGGAATGTAATGACTAGATTAGTGACAAAACGCGGGGCCATCTCCTGATATTTTATGGCAAAGCATCCAGGACCAATAAAGGTTTTAGACATTGTGGACCAGTTTATGTGTCTTCGTGTTGTTTTAACCGAGGACCAATGATTTTATGCTTGTAGTTTTCATGTTAAAAATGGTCGTGCTCTATTACTTTTTCACAATACATTTTTAAAAAAATGGATGCTGGCAATGAATAGGATGCACAAACGAAATGCAATAAAAAGCAATTGTACATTGAGTATGCAGGGGAAGGAGGGGGTGGTATAAGAGACTATGAATTTCGGTGGGGGGGGGGGGGGGGCTATATGAATTATCTGGGTATTTGTAATTAAATGTCATTGCCTATTAGAACTAACGAAGGTCTTAAACACTTCGTGGAAATCCTTTCTACATTCAGCTTTATTTTGCTTAGGTTTGAGATGTTTTGAAAGTTGTGTGGGAGCTTTAGACTACATGCTCAGCTGATTTTCTCAAATCTTGACTTCCCCCCTTGATCTAGGGCTTTGGCGAAAACTCTTGACATCAACCCCATTGCCCGCATCCAATCACAAAACTAGTTATGTTTCAGACTTTGCAAACGCTTATAATTGTTGCATTCATAATTACTAACCGACGCTGGCAAACATCTGTCTGAGGCGCATCTACATCAGATGGCCAGAGAAGAGAAGAAATGAAGATCTGTGGCAGCGGGCGGGACAGGAACCAGTGGCCAAGCAGATTCTGCAGAGGAAGTGGGGCTGGATTGGACTGGACACACCCTTAGGAAACCAGCATCCAGCACCACACGCCAGGCCCTGACCTGGAACCCCCAGGGGAAAAGGAAGAGAGGCATCGGACCTCGCAACAGTCAGGGACACTGGTTGAACTGGAGAGGCAGGGAACGAGCTGGAATGGCGTGGAAAGAGCTGTCCAGAACCGGGTGCGATGGTGGGGTGTCGTTCAATGGACTATGCTCCTCTTGGAGCAACGGTCCTAAGTAAGTAAGTAACCGACACTGGCTCACAAGATCTGAAGAGCTGAGGCCCAGTTTTTTTTAAACCCATCACATGCAGGCAATCTAAGAATGCTCATCCGTGCTTGATTTCCTTGAGATGAATGACACGAATACCATTGCACGTCAGCAAATTCTCTACTCAGAAACTGTTGACACATTACTCCATTTAAGGCTTTGATAATAGACATATGAAAATAGCCAAATAGCGTGTTGACACTTTTCTACATGAAATGACAAAAATTAGTCATTCTACCCCCTCCAAGGAAGAAAACTCACTTTTCTTCAACGCACGTTTCATTGGACGTTGCAGAACTAACGCAAAAATGAGGATGGTCCCCGTTATTGGTTGTTTTTGTTGTTGTTTTTTTAACCATAATTATCGGAGATGCCATTGTCAAACTGTGCTGTTAGTTGTGTTTTCCATTCACCCCTTTCCTTCCCCTCACCAAGTTTGTGTTTTGTAAATTTGACCGTTTTATCCCTTGGCAGAAATGTGCATGCAAGTGTGTGTGTGAGTGTGTGTTGTTTGACAATTTTTATTTTTTTATTTTTTTATTTTGCCGTGTCGTATGTGAAAAGCAAAGATGTGTTGTTTCATTTGTTTTTTTTCTCCAAATGTTTTTTTTATAAAATGTGTTCAAGATTGGAACATGACACTTCTAAGTGATGTTCAAGACATTACGTAGAAGCGACTGTGTTGCAGTTATTTCTAACATGATTGTGCGTCGTTTGACATTTTTATTTTTATTTTTATTTTTTAAATTTTGCCGTGTTCATGTAATCTGTTTAGAAGGTTACTGTGTATATTAGTTTCGCATGCGTTTTTATTATAACAATAAACGAGTAAAACACGGTTGTACTTAAAGTGTGTCTACATGATTTTTGTAAACGTTTGTAGATGTGTTGGTGTTGTTTTTGTTTCAATTGAAAACTTACAAACGCTGTTTATAATATGAACTGGGGCAGTGGGTGGATGCCTCGTGCCTCCATACGGGGAGCTGGCCGACCCTGCCCCCTCCACGAGTCTCTCCCCGTGGGGATACCGTGGGAGGGGTTATTTCGTAAAAACAGTTCCCCCACCTTCTGGAAGTTCTGTTTTTGTAACTTTCTCTAATCTGCCCCTCTCTTTGATTCTGCCTTTTCCCCTTTGCTTTCTATCATCTACTATCTTTCTGACTTATTGGCCCATTCTCCTAACTTTTTTCATAAAATACTCCAAATAATTTTTCTCCTTTGAGCTCCTCAAAAATCGGAATGTGTTGGCTGTACGCAGCGGGGAGACCAGTGAAAACCGAAAACCGGACACATACGACATACGTACCACACATTATGGCCATATGGCCTAGGAAACGCAGAAGAACTTACAAGAAGAAGATAATATGAACAACCCTTATGCTAGCGTGTGCTGGTACACCGGTTACATTCCGATTCGCCTTTTCCCATTTTGCCTAATTCTCATATCGCATTTTCCCCTATCGCCTTCTCAGCTTGGTGCCATATTGCCATAATCATATTATATTAATTGGCTCAAACGGCAGGTGTTGATTTGTTTGTATGTTGTCCTCTCCACCATTGTTGATGTGTACTGTGTGGGTGAAGGGTCATAAAGGCGAACTTGGCACATTCTTTTCTTTTGTTTTGAGAATGATGCTTTGTTTGTCTCACTTTGGTTCTGACCCACGCATTGCTAGATGATTGGTATCGTAATCAACTTTGGTTGGTGGAGGGGAGTTAATTAGAAAGAGAGTATTACCCCTTTGTTCAATTTCGGTCAGGTGTAGACTTGTAAACGTAGGGGAGAAAGAGAGCAGAAAGACTAGGGGACCGGGTCCGTGTATGCATTATGGTTTGTGTGGTGCACGTGCGTGTCCGCGAGTGTTATATGTTCTCAATTGCGTGTGTGTGTGTGTGTGTGTGTGTGTGTGTGTGTGTGTCACGTGTGTGTGTGTGCGTACGTGCATGTATATGCGCGCGTATGTATGTGTGCGTGTGTGAGAGGGAAAGAGAGGGGGGGGGGGGGGGGCAGAAAGGGGTCATGATTGCATTGGGCATTCTGAGATCATTTCTAGCACTTTAGGACATACCAGTCGCCTACGAGAGAGAGAGAGAGAGAGAGAGAGAGAGAGAGAGAACGAAAACGAAAATTTATTTAACCAGGGAACATGAGATAAGCAAGTTACATGCTTTTTTCCCACCCAGCCCTGGGGAGAGAGAGAGAGAGATTCACATTTATCTAAAAAGATACAAAGAATGTAATATGACGCTGTGGATAAGGCGGGTTGAAACCGTTTGTCAACATTCTTGACACGGCTGTAAAAAGAGGCGTTCCCCCGGCCATAAGGCGAAGTAGGAAAAGGCGATTCGGTACATCACCCCCACACCTAACCTGCACTCATTGTTATACACCATGCGTCCATGAATGTCACTGTTCTGTGTTCATGACTGTGTGCGTGCGCGCGCGTGTGTGTGTCACTGTGCGCGTGTGTGTGTGTGTGATCCTGTTCAAGTTTTCAATATTTCTGAATGTTCCAACTTTTTTCATCTTTCTTAGGGTACTTTACTTTCTTTTTCACCCACACCCCTTTCCACAAGTAGTAGTAGTAGTAGTAGTAGTAGTAGTAGTAGTAGTAGTAGTAGTGATTAGGGCTAGAAGTGGGCCTCGCGGCCCTTTTACGCCCTTTCTCGTTTGTGACTTTGATTTGTTTCAGGGTGGCTTGCTTTCTACACCTAAACTAAGTTAATTTTAATTAATAAAAAGAAAAGAAAAAAAAATGGAATGGACTTTTTTTTCCATCAAAAGAAGTTTAAAAAAAAAATTGACATTACTATACTATACTGCCAGTCTTGGTCCAGAAGATGTTTGAATATAATATTTATGTTAGATGCAGCCTTTTGTGCAGCCTTGATGTTAGCTGACAAATTATTCCAGTATTGAACAACTCGGTTAGACTAAAAAATGAAACTTACGAATGTAAGTAACTGTATTATATTCTATGCTATATCAGCGACACAATTTGACAGATCCCTTTTTTGTAGCATAATTTATGATAGTATAAACTGTTCATATTGTAAAGAGTACAAAAAGAACACGAGATCTATGTGATCCCCCCCCCCCCCCCCCCCCCACACACACACACCAAAAAACACACGAGGAAAATAAAGAATTGAACTTGCCAAAGCACCATGTGCATCTATTGCCATTCAGTAGTCATGTTTCATGCACCTTGAACCAAAAAAAAAAGAAAAAAAAAAAAAAGGAGAACTCCTCTCAGAATGGAAATAAAGTCAAACGCGTAGAACTAGAAGTCAAAGGACTATTCTAGATAAAGATTGTATGTTCATTATTTCCAATAATGTTATGTTCATTGTTGTGTTCATCTTAAAAGACCACTAGGCCTAAATGATTGAGATCCGGCGAAATCACTAGATCCAGTGATGAGGATCCTTCAGCTAATTATATATATTCTTATTATAAGTGTGTGTGATTTTGTAGCAATTAATTAGCATTCTAGCTGTGTGACAAGTTTCGTTTGTAGGTTGGATGATGACTATTTTGTGTTTTGTTCAGTGCATGTTTTCAGCATATAAATATACAAGTGAACATCATTTCGAAATAAAAATGTCCACAATGGGTCGTGTGTGTGTGTGTGTGTGTGTGTGTGCGTGCGTGTGTGTGTGTGTGTGTGTGTGTGTGTGTGTGTGTGTGTGTGTGTGTGCGTGTGTGTGCGTGCGTGTGTGTGTACATGTGTGTGTGTGTACATGTGTGTGCGTACACGTGTGTGTGTGTGTGTGTGTACGTGCGTGTGTGTGTACATGTGTGATGCGTCTGTGTACATGCGCGCATGTGTGTGTGCGCACGCGCACTTTTTTTTTCCTCCTCCTCCTCTTCTTCCTTTTCAAGAAAAGATGAGAAAAGACCCTTCTTGTCTTGTTGTTCTCATCCTTCTTAGTTTCTTCTTCGTTTTCCTCCTCCTCGTCATCTTCTCTGTTTTCTATGCCGACTACACACAGTATGCATACCACTCATTTGTTTTCTTTTGGTTGTTCTTTGTATATGTTTGGTTTCTTTTCTTCATTTTCATATTTTTCTGCGTGAGGACTGGACGAAAAAAAGCAATGTTGCTTAATCTTTGATCCTCAATAAACAAAAACTTATTCATTCATTCATTCATTCATTCATACAGATGACAGTCTCATTCGTCACATTGACTTGAGAAACTTGGCTCATGAATATGTATGAATCAAATGGGGGCGCGCGCGCTACCGATCCGTGCAGAGCTTTTTGTCACCCTGTCGTCATAAGCAATAACAGAAGAAATAAGTGAAGCAAATAAAATGAAAAGAACAAAAATAGAAACGGGGGGGGGGTCAACGCGCTTGCGTGTGCATCTGTATGTGTATGTGTGTGTGCTTGTGCGCTTATGAGAGTCAAGTCTAGTCAAGTCAAAATGATCTTTATATTGACGATACAAGAATAAGCTTGATAAAGCTGGAGAGTGTGTGTGTGTGTGTGTGTGTGTGTGTGCGCGCTTGCCTGCACGCATGCTTGCATGTGTGTGTGCTCGCGTGTACATGCTTGGTTGTGTGCTTAAGTGTGTGTGCGTGTGCGCGTTTCGCGACTGAGACAGGCCCATTCCTGTCAGTTATACGTAACAGTGTGCCCTGGCCCGCTGCAGCACAGAGCAAGGGCGAAAGGTGTGGTTTCACCCTGAAACTGGTTATAGGTGTTAATTCTCACTGGTCTGTAGACACAGGTGTTCAAGAGGCCAACGCTGGGTCTTACTGGGATCAGTTGGATCATTATAGTAACAGCAGTGAGTGATCTCTTTGTCTGTCTGTCTCTAACGAACCTGCACTTACCCACCAAACCACACACACGCACGCAGGCAAGCACGCACACACACACACGCACGCACGCACGCACGCACACGCACACACACACACATCACCTACATACAAACACACACACACACACACACATACACACACACACACACACACACACACACACGTATCTACACCCCCCCCCCCCCCCCCACACACACACACACAAGTAAATACATATACATTCACACGCGCTTGCGTGTGCGCGCACGCACGCACACACACACACAGTCACACAAACCGGCCT
This sequence comes from Phymorhynchus buccinoides, assembly GCA_017654935.2. Taxonomy (NCBI): domain Eukaryota; kingdom Metazoa; phylum Mollusca; class Gastropoda; order Neogastropoda; family Raphitomidae; genus Phymorhynchus; species Phymorhynchus buccinoides. Next base: position 16,959,843 of record CM065684.1, read on the forward strand.
TCGTTCCAGTCCCAAGATACTCATGTTCTTTCTGAATTGAGAGTTTAAAGTAAAAAACAAAAGAAAAAGAAATATAAAACAATACAAATTTGGCAGCATAGGAATCATGAATCATGATTATTAAGAACAGACCAGGTATTGTGCACGATTTTCCTCTTGAATTAAAACCAAAAAAAAGTCTTGGACGGAAAAACAGAAGAAAAAACCCCGCAAATCCTTTGCCCAGTGTAAAACTGGGGCGAAGGACAACACCAACAAAACGGGGTTTACTCCACCTTTTCTCAAGCGTTGAAAGGCATACATGTATCTAAATTGAACAAAGGGGGAAAACTCTTTTTAATGAACTCCCCTCCACTAACGTTGGTAGAGGGGAGTTAATTAAAAAAAGAGTTTTCCCCCTTTGTTCAATTTCGTTTATTTCTTCTCTTACTTAGCCTCACTATTTCATTCCATGTATCTAAACTTTACTAAAACTTACAGTGCGAGATACCACAGTGTTCGTGCATTTTTCAAACATTTTGTCCGTTATATTTATTGAATTATTTATTAAGAAATCTTTTACATCGATTAATCTTAAAGCTCTAAGCGCTTTACTAGGTCACACAATAAATTCATATTGAAAACAACCCCTTACACGCACACACACACACGCATCAGTCTAAAATCCTCCGAAGTCGGAGTGTGGCTGCCCACGTGGCGGGGTATCACACACGTAATGTTCTCATCCCTAGCTGGTACATTTGATTTTTGTACCATAGTGTTCAAGTGCTTCCGGTGTTGGGATGATCCCTGGAGTCTTTAAGCCGCAGGGAACAACAACATAAGAAATAAGCGGATGGGATTGCGGATGGGTTTCCACATGTAATGCGCACACTCTTTCTTAGGTCTTACTTCCAGAATGGTTTTTGTTGCGGATTGCGGATGGGTTTCCACATGTAATGCGCACTCTCTTTCTTAGTTCTTACTTCCAGAATGGTTTTTGTTGCGGATTGCGGATGGGTTTCCACATGTAATGCGCACACTCTTTCTTAGGTTCTTACTTCCAGAATGGTTTTTGTTGCGGATTGCGGATGGGTTTCCACATGTAATGCGCACACTCTTTCTTAGTTCTTACTTCCAGAATGGTTTTTGTTGCGGATTGCGGATGGGTTTCCACATGTAATGCGCACACTCTTTCTTATTTCTTACTTCCAGAATGGTTTTTGTTGCGGATTGCGGATGGGTTTCCACATGTAATGCGCACACTCTTTCTTAGTTCTTACTTCCAGAATGGTTTTTGTTGCGGATTGCGGATGGGTTTCCACATGTAATGCGCACACTCTTTCTTAGTTCTTACTTCCAGAATGGTTTTTGTTGCGGATTGCGGATGGGTTTCCACATGTAATGCGCACACTCTTTCTTAGTTCTTACTTCCAGAATGGTTTTTGTTGCGGATTGCGGATGGGTTTCCACATGTAATGCGCACACTCTTTCTTAGTTCTTACTTCCAGAATGGTTTTTGTTGCGGATTGCGGATGGGTTTCCACATGTAATGCGCACACTCTTTCTTAGTTCTTACTTCCAGAATGGTTTTTGTTGCGGATTGCGGATGGGTTTCCACATGTAATGCGCACACTCTTTCTTAGTTCTTACTTCCAGAATGGTTTTTGTTGCGGATTGCGGATGGGTTTCCACATGTAATGCGCACACTCTTTCTTAGTTCTTACTTCCAGAATGGTTTTTGTTGCGGATTGCGGATGGGTTTCCACATGTAATTTGCCACACTCTTTCATATTTCTTACTTCCAGAATGGTTTTTGTTGCGGATTGCGGATGGGTTTCCACATGTAATGCGCACACTCTTTCTTAGTTCTTACTTCCAGAATGGTTTTTGTTGCGGATTGCGGATGGGTTTCCACATGTAATGCGCACACTCTTTCTTAGTTCTTACTTCCAGAATGGTTTTTGTTGCGGATTGCGGATGGGTTTCCACATGTAATGCGCACACTCTTTCTTAGTTCTTACTTCCAGAATGGTTTTTGTTGCGGATTGCGGATGGGTTTCCACATGTAATGCGCACACTCTTTCTTAGTTCTTACTTCCAGAATGGTTTTTGTTGCGGATTGCGGATGGGTTTCCACATGTAATGCGCACACTCTTTCTTAGTTCTTACTTCCAGAATGGTTTTTGTTGCGGATTGCGGATGGGTTTCCACATGTAATGCGCACACTCTTTCTTAGTTCTTACTTCCAGAATGGTTTTTGTTGCGGATTGCGGATGGGTTTCCACATGTAATGCGCACACTCTTTCTTAGTTCTTACTTCCAGAATGGTTTTTGTTGCGGATTGCGGATGGGTTTCCACATGTAATGCGCACACTCTTTCTTAGTTCTTACTTCCAGAATGGTTTTTGTTGCGGATTGCGGATGGGTTTCCACATGTAATGCGCACACTCTTTCTTAGTTCTTACTTCCAGAATGGTTTTTGTTGCGGATTGCGGATGGGTTTCCACATGTAATGCGCACACTCTTTCTTAGTTCTTACTTCCAGAATGGTTTTTGTTGCGGATTGCGGATGGGTTTCCACATGTAATGCGCACACTCTTTCTTAGTTCTTACTTCCAGAATGGTTTTTGTTGCGGATTGCGGATGGGTTTCCACATGTAATGCGCACACTCTTTCTTAGTTCTTACTTCCAGAATGGTTTTTGTTGCGGATTGCGGATGGGTTTCCACATGTAATGCGCACACTCTTTCTTAGTTCTTACTTCCAGAATGGTTTTTGTTGCGGATTGCGGATGGGTTTCCACATGTAATGCGCACACTCTTTCTTAGTTCTTACTTCCAGAATGGTTTTTGTTGCGGATTGCGGATGGGTTTCCACATGTAATGCGCACACTCTTTCTTAGTTCTTACTTCCAGAATGGTTTTTGTTGCGGATTGCGGATGGGTTTCCACATGTAATGCGCACACTCTTTCTTAGTTCTTACTTCCAGAATGGTTTTTGTTGCGGATTGCGGATGGGTTTCCACATGTAATGCGCACACTCTTTCTTAGTTCTTACTTCCAGAATGGTTTTTGTTGCGGATTGCGGATGGGTTTCCACATGTAATGCGCACACTCTTTCTTAGTTCTTACTTCCAGAATGGTTTTTGTTGCGGATTGCGGATGGGTTTCCACATGTAATGCGCACACTTTCTTAGTTCTTACTTCCAGAATGGTTTTTGTTGCGGATTGTGGAGGAGCTTCCACATGTAATGCGCACACCGTTTCTTAGTTCTTAGTTCCAGAATGGTTTTTGTTGCGGATTGCGGATGAGTTTCCACATGTAATGCGCACACTTTCTTAGTTCTTATTTTCAGAATGGTGGTTTTTTTTGCGTATTGTGGATGAGTTTTTGCCCTCAATCTTTTCATTCCAAAGCTTTTTGAAAAGTAATCCATCTCTTTGAAAACTCTGCAAAAAGTTTTCCTTTTGATTTCTTAAGCTGATGTGCAGTTTTATGCTTCTGATGCATGTCGTTCATTGACTCTTGTTGGCCTAGAAATAAATAACCAAGCTCACACCTATCGTTAATGAGGAATGCGTACTGTAGGGGCGGATGAAGGGGGATTCCCGTTAGTTTAAAAAAGAGTTTATGATTTAGAAATCGGTCACATATAAAAGATACTCTGCATGTGTGTGTCTGTGTGTATGCCTGCGAGCGAGTGTGCACGTGTGTGTGTGTGTGTGTGTGTGTGTGTGTGTGTGTGTGTGTGTGTGTGTATGTGCGTGCGTGCATGTGAGGGAGTTTGTTTGCCTTTTTGTAAGCAGTTGAGGGGAGGGGAGGGGGGTTCCGTGCAACCGGTAAACCCCCCATCATCCGCCCCTGATACACTGAACTACTGTGCCTTCCTGATACTGTATGAAGCAGAGAAAAGCACCAGAAATGCCATTACTTGGGTACACGGTGCTAACAAATTAATGTTAACAAAATACATACACACATGCATATGCACACACACACACACACACACACACACACAAAGCATGTACCACACACACACACACACACAAGCACGTACCACACACATGTATATACACGTGCATACACACACATATGCACACACATACACCACACACACATACACAAACACACATATGCATCACACACACACACAAATCAGTGCACACACATACGTGCACACACATACACGCAAACAAACACACACACACACACACACACACACAAAATCAACACCCTACTGCAACATCTACTTCACAACTGGATAACATTGTTTTTTCTTTTAATTTCTTTAGATATCATTTACACTTTGGAATATCATTACAACACGCAAACCAGCATGAACTCAAAATCAACAACAAAATTCTTTCAGATTGGTGACCACACCTCAAAATCTTTAAAATCTTTGGGGACTTGGAATATTAAAGGTGGGGGCCACACTAAGACATGCTCATTATTTATCTATACATGCATGCATTAAGATTCATTATTTATTTATTTTTCATTTTTTTGGCAGTACTTTCCAAACATGCAGACAAATTAAAACATATGCATAGTAGAAGTTGATGTTCAAATTGAAAATTCACATTTATAATGCACGACGTTGCCACAATCATCTGTCCAGATAAGATAACCTTTTTTTTTTCAGTTTTGAAATTTGATGGAAAAAAAAAAGTAAACCAAATTAGGACCTAGATCTACCATCAATGAAAAAGGAACGCATAAAACACCAGCAGTGGATTCTCCAACATGTCCATATTTAATCCATCAAGCCCAATGGTGTTCATGGAACCACGCAACGCAAAATTCTAAAAAATTAACCTCGACAACCGTGCATTATTACGGTATATCAATTATGGGACCTCCCCCCAAGGCCAGCTGTGCTAAAAATCCTTTTTGGCAGGAGAGTGGGGATACATCATGAGCAAGGCATCTTCACTATGAACAAATTGTAGTATAGTCATCAGAATAGAATAGCCCCCCCCCCCCCCCCCCCCCCCCCCCCCTGCTATCTGGTAGTCACAGTCAGAAACTCAAAACAACAAACTGGCAAACAATACAATACAACCCACCACCACCCCTGACACACACACACACAAATGGGAGTTAAAAACACCCCCCCCAAAACAGAGAAAGGAACAACAATAACAAAACATGGATTTCTGAAGTAAAAAACAAACAAAAAACAATAAAACAATGAATGACTTCAGGGCACAAGCAGGGTTCATGGATTTCTGAAGTAAAAAACCCCAACAACAACAATAAAACTATGAATTGTCCCTCTGACGTACGAGAAGAAGAAGAAAAAGAAACTATGAATGACTTCAGGGCACCAGCAAGGTTCATAGATTTTTTAAGTAAAAAAACAACAACAATAAAACAATGGATGACTTCAGGGCACATTAAGCAGGGTTCATGGATTTATGAAGTAAAAAACACAACAATAAAACAATGGATGACTTCAGGGCACAAGCAGGGTTCATGGATTTCTGAAGTAAAAAAAACAACAATAAAACAATGGATGACTTCAGGGCACAAGCAGGGTTCATGGATATTTGAACCAAAAACTACAATAAAACAATGGATGACTTCAGGGCACAAGCAGGGTTCATGGATTTCTGAAGTAAAAAAAACAACAATAAATCAATGGATGACACCAGGACACAAACAGGGTTCGTGGATTTCTGAAGTAAAAAAACAAACAATAAAACAAACTAGGTCCCTCCGCTCACACGTTATCGTTTTAACATACATAGATAGAGAGATACAAAGTCAAACAAACAGCAGTGCAAAACACGACCAGCTTCGCTCCGTGGTTGGCAATCACAAAGCAAGCTCATCTGAGCGGGCACACAGCAGACACACGGCCAGACATTATGCAGACATGAAAACCCATAACGGAGAAGCACCGTGAAAGCGTGTGAACATGGTCAAGGTTGGGCCAGAGGTAGTACGCAGCAGCGAATGCTTTAATTCATCACAACGCACAAAACATTTCATACACAAAACGTACTGAAGTAAGCCCAGTGATCTTTCTTTTTCTTTTTTGGTAAAGGTAAAGATGTGCCCCCCCCCCCCCCCCTCCCCCCCCCCCCCTCCCCCCCCCCCCCCCCTGCATTTCTCTGTTAATTCCATTTTTCTGTTTTTGCCTTTCTTACCAAACATAAAGCTGTATTTTATTAACCTTTTCAGCTAATTCTCTTTTTGGAATACTAACCCTAACCCTATCCCTAACCCTAACCCCCCCCCCCCCCCCCCCCCCCTATGTAGTGCAGTACAACGCCGCATTTGTCACAGTCGTGGTTCATTGCGTTTTTCCGTCTTATAGGGGGGGGGGGGGGGGGTAGGGTTAGGGTTTAGGGTTAGGGTTAGGGTTAGTATTCCAAAAAGATAATTAGCTGAAAAGGTTAATAAAATACAGTTTTATGTTTGGTAAGAAAGGCAAAAACCAGAAAAATGGAATTAACCGAGAAATGTAGGAGGGGGGGGGGGGGGGGGGGGGGCACATCTTGACCTTTACCTCTTTTTTTTCTTTCTTTAGCAGCGATTGATTGCATAACAGCAGAATCACAGAATCCAATCAGCTTTTCTTTCCATATTCTGTACCTCCCACCCCACCCTACCCCCCAAAAAAGAAGTAGACAAGAAGAAGGAACAAAGCAAATAAAGACAATAGGGAGAAAGGTGGCAGAGTGGTTAAGACGTTCGCCTGCCAAATGTAATGCGTGACTGCAGCGTGAGTGACCCGGGTTCGAATCCCGGCCTCCTCGCCCTTTCTTTCTAGTTTGACAGGAAAATCGAACTGAACGTCGAGTCCTTCGGATGGGGACTTAAAGCTAGTCTCAGACCTGTGCGCTTTACACACGAACAAATCCCATGGCAGTTGAAAGTTGGTAAGAGCAGGGAGAAATCCCGCTGCCTGGAATGGCCAAATTGATAGCTAGGTTTTCCCCCCCCCCCCCCACCCACCCAAAATGTTTTATAAAAAAAATTGGGTAGGCGCTGCACTTGCGGCGACGCACTCTTCGGGGGAGAGCAGCCCGATTTTCACAGAAATAAGTCTCTGTGACTAGAATTTACCAAATACCAAATAAAAAAATAAAAAAAATAAAAACATGGCAACAATTGCAGTGAACCCCAAACTGAACACAAACCCAGAGGGCTGAGAGTTCCAGGATGACATGCACGCACGCATGCATGCACGCACGCACGCACACACACACACACACACACACATACAAACACACATTTATCGACACCGACTCATTATTCATCTTTCATTCAGTAACCCATAGCAACTGAGAAGTTGAGAACTGAGAATGCAAGAAGTTTTGTGCAACCAGTTTATGGAATTATATGTACATTCCAGATATGCACACACACACACACACGGCAGGAACGGTCCTTGATTCAATAAGCATCAAAACAGCAAATAATAATGAACATTCTTGAATAGCTTCAATTAACAACAAATAACAACACTGCAAAACAAATACATGTAAATGAATATAAAATCATGAAAAACAAGAGAAAACCAACACCGAATCAGTGATCATGAAGTAACATTTTTCTTATCATAGGATAAGCCGCGATGGCTTGGAGCCAAAACGGACTATCTCTAGATAGTCCATTGACTTATTATTGATGTTATTGCAAAAACTAAGAAGTTGCATTGAAAAAGACTACAAATAATATAAAATGGGGATTATCCTTTTAATATATCAAAATGGGGATTATCCTTTTAATATATCAAAATGGGGATTATCCTTTTAATATATCAAAATGGGGATTATCCTTTTAATATATCAAAATGGGGATTATCCTTTTAATATATCAAAATGGGGATTAGCCTTTTAATAGATCAAAATGGAGATTAGCCTTTTAATATTTCAAAATGGGGATTAGCCTTTTAATATTTCTGCAGTCTTTTTCGGATACAAGTTATGAGTTTTCGCAATAAGTTCAAAGGACTATCTTGAGATAGTCCGTTTTGGCTCTAAGCCATCGGTTATTTAATTTAGTATGGGTAGTCTTTGACTTGATCAGGGCATGATTTCTATGTACTTTGAGCTTTGTTGGTACAGTAGAACCTCCCTTATAAGACTCCCTCCCACATAAGACCTACTTCTCCGAGACATTGCCCTTCTTTGTAAGTATTAAACTTACCACCCTTATAAGACCCCTCCCACATAAGACCTACTTCTCTGAGACATTGCCCTTCTTTGTAAGTATTAAACTTACCTCCCTTATAAGACCCCTCCCTTAAAAGACCTCATTTTGGATGATTTCTGAAGGTCTTATAAGGGAGGTTCCACTGCACTACTTCTTCTTCGATCGCTCAGACAGTGTCCTGTCAATGATGAGCGCAGATGCGTCATGCTGGTACAAGCAGCACAAAGTGTATCTCACGACATTTTGCATTTTACCCATCTGATTTCAAAACAACCATGGACAAATCATCTTCTCACTTTGCAATTTGTGCTTAAGACTAGTACAGGTCTATATTACACACTGGACTTAAATCACACATACACATACACGTGTCAAGTAAACCCGAGTTCGAACCTGGGTACAGGGGATTTTTTCCTCTCATTCTGCACTAGGCCTTAACGGTCTGAACGTGGAGTCTTTCGGATGAGACAATAAACCGAGGTCCCGTGTGCCCATGCACTTAGCATACGTTAAACCCAGTGGCAACGAAAAAGTTGTCATTTGGTCAAAATTTTTCCCCCCCCCCCCCCCCCCCCCCCTCCCTCATCAGTGACAAAAATCGCATGCAAAAAACAAACAAAACAAAAAAAACATTGGGTGGCGTGCCTCTGGCAGCGACGCGCTCTCCAGGTGGGAGCAACCCGAATTTCACAGAGGCGCCTCTGTGACTATAAAGTACCTAATAATAATACCTAATACCTAATAATACATTACAGAATATCCATGGGTGCAAATCCCCAAATGAAAACAAAACCGAGACAGGGGTTCAGGGACCCATGGCCCCGGCAGGGTACAGGGGCAGAGCCCTGTGGACGATTCAGTGGGACAACTTAAGAGAGAGAGATAACGAGACAGACAGTTAAAATGAGAGACTGAGACTGATAAGCCTTGTAAAATGATTACAATGCCTTTGTAAACTTCCAAGATAGAACAACTAAGTTCAAAACGCCCCAAATCTCTTATGGTCAATTTTGTTAAGATGAAAAAACAAACAACCTGAAGTTCAGTTTCTGGTAAAATAACAAATACTGAAATCAGTGTAAAACTGAAAGAGTAGCACCCCATGAATATCCCATTGTACAATTCCAATATAACCTACCGATAAATATAGAACAAACTGAAAAACAACAACATTAAGATAAACAGATTCTGTGATCGATAGTGCATTTTAAGGACATCAGCATTATTATTGCATGACTTCTAGTTTTAGGAGGATCGATGTGCAGATTACATGCAAAAACCTCATGCGCTTATCCGCAAATAAAAGAAAGTAAGAACAAGAGGCAAAGCCTTCAAGGCTCACTCGAACTGACAGGCACATGTGGGACAACAACAAAGATTGAGGGGGGTGTCTAAAGTACAAGATTGCCAATAAAATTTTAAAGTACAAATGAAACTATCGTTAATGGATTGGACCCGGAACCATTGGCATGAGAGACAGAAGCTCTACGCAATGAGCTATCGAGTGTTTCACTGTGGAATACTTTCTTAACTCATGTTGCCTGTTGAATACTCTCTGAACCACTAATCTAAAATGTTATCTGTTTGTTATCTGTTTACAGTGTTGTTTTAAGTATTTAATTATCAAAATCATTAATGTTTGAAAGCTTGCAAAGACATCTATATGTGTGCAAAGTTTGAACAATGTACGCCTTCTATTTCCCGAGAAAATGCCAAGGTTAAAGTTTGGAGATTGGACCATGGACGCAACACGCAACCGAACAACTATCATACTACAGTGGAACCTCCCTTATAAGACCTCCCATTATAAGACTCCCTCCCACATAAGACCTACTTCTCTGAGACATTGCTCTTCTTTGTAAGTATTAAAATTACCTCCATTATAAGACCCCTCCCTTATAAGACCTCATTTTGGATGCTTTTTGAAGGTCTTATAAGGGAGGTTCCACTGTATTGGCTCACCAAGGAGCCAAAGGGAGCCAAAAATTAGCGCATGCGGGAAAGTATGCCATTATCCCATCCGCTTATTTTTGTACTCTCTTTTAATTATTTGCGGATTAGCGCAGGATGAGGTTTCCGTGTGTAATCTGCACACAGCCTAAATCTTGCATTCAAGTAGCGCTTGGGATCAACCGCGACTATACCAGCTACGAGGCGGTGTAAAACATATTTCAGTTTCATCATTAAACAATGGACGTTAAGTACCAAAAATAAATCTTAGGCATAACTCATCTATTGAAATGCGTAAAAAAACAAAGCTACACAAAATAAAATTTCAAATTCAAGTAGGAAACATTTGTTCATAAGTACCGGGTATTATTTTCCTGAAAGTGGATGAGCTTTGATTGAAGTAGGAGACATTTGTTTATAAGTGATCTTTTCCTGAAATTAATACAATAATTTCAAATTCAAGTAGGAAACATTTGTTTATAAGTACCAGGCATAATTTTCCTGAAAGTGGATAAGCTTTGATTGAAGTAGGAGACATTTGTTTATAAGTAATCTTTTCCTAAAATTGGAAAAGCTTTCATTGAAGTGGGAGAAACTTGTTTATAAGTATTCTTTTCCTGAAAGTAGATAAGCTTTCATTGAAGATGGAGAAACTTGTTTATAAGTATTCTTTTCTTGAAAGTGGGTAAGCTTTGATTGAAGTGGGAGACATGTGTTTATAAGTAATCTTTTCCTGAAATTGGAAAAGCTTTCATTGAAGTGGGAGACATTTGTTTATAAGTATTCTTCTTCTGAAATTGGAAAAGCTTTCATTGAAGTGGGAGAAACTTGTTTATAAGTATTCTTTTCCTGAAAGTAGATAAGCTTTCATTGAAGATGGAGACATATGTTTATAAGTATTCTTCTTCTGAAATTGGATCAGCTTTGGGCTGAAGATCAAAACAGTCCAACGAAGAAAACAAATCCAAGCTGAACCAATTATGTAGGTAGGAAAAAAAAAAGAAAAAAAAAAAAGTCAAGAAAACAAAATAAAATATTTATAATGACAATGCATGGTCACAACCCTTTTAAAATTTCTTCCCTGTTCCGAAATAGAACAGTGGATAGATAGGAAATTAAATAAATCACAACAGAAACAAAGAAATGAGAGAAATAAAAAGTGGACATTTTGTTCAACATTTTAAAAAAGAGAAAAAAGAACTGAAAACGTAGCTAACAATCTATGCAAGGTAAGCACGACACAGCGATGCAACACATTGACGGTCAGAGATTTCTCTATCTCAGCTGCGCCAACTATTATGTTATTCAAAGTGTCTTTCATGTGTGTCTTTGTCTAAATAAACGATTTTCGGGAGAAAAAAAACTAGGGGAGAGCACTTCGTGAAAATTAATTGTTGCTCACCTTGCTTACTCGGTGAAATACCATAGCAACAATGACGTCGAAGATTTGCAAACATTTTAAATAGAAAGAGGGGTTACAAAACTGATCTAACTTGCAAAATGTCGAGAACTCGCAAAGAAATAAACATTGAGATTGACCCTGATAGCTTGATGGCGAGAAACACAAACCGAGTGTGTCTAAATCTAGATCTACTCAAACGCAGCATGTTCGGAGGGTGATTGTTACCATCTGAGGGGGCAATTGCTGTCATACAGTCTTGACATCTGTAGGGCCCCCCCTTACCAAAAACGCTTCACAATAAGGGGTACCAGTATAAATAACATGTTAACGGACAGAAAGCTACAACTTTCAGATTGCTATCATGCATTTGTTTGGAAAAAGGTGTCTCTACAGATGTCAAAAAATATACATGACAGCAATGCCCCCCCCCCCCCCCCCCCAGATGGTAATCATTCCTATTTTGGGTCCCCTGTTTGACCGATCGAATTAGGCTAGATCACTCCCATACAATTCCTATTGTGATAGGCATCATCACACAATCATATTCTCTTCAAGTCGATTCATTTACCTGTACTAATACTGACATTTTAAAGCTCTTTGTTTCAAAACTTCACTGTTAAAAAAAGGACAGTCATTAGAAATACTAAAGCCACCACAACAACAACTACTACGCATTAATAAAATATGAAATTATAAAAAATGAAAAACAAAACAATTAAAACAAAAAGCACCATAACAAACTTGAATATCTGCGACAAATGCAACGTCAACTGCATATTCAATCATAGTACTTAGCATAACAGAATTGCTCAAAACGTTTGTGCGATATTCATCATGGAATGTTATTAGCTGACGGATTTGAAGTTAAACAACGGTTGATGCAATTGCATAAGACTAAACACATTTGATTCATTTTAACTATTTATTCTCTCTTTTTTTTTGGGGGGGTGCCCATTTCATGATTAGACGCTCCCTTTTTTATGCTCTGCTTCTATCCCTGCAAAACAAAAACGAAAATAGTACATACAAAATTATTTAATCAAAAAAATAAAAATAGACAAAGTTATGTGCAAACACCCCCCCCCCCAAAAAAAAACACACACCCAAAACCCAAACAACCACAACAAAAAACAAACCCACACACACACAAAACATGCCAAACCTATAAAACTTAAAAACATGCAAATTCAAACAAGAACATCAATGTTTAAAAGATTCCAAATTTGTGCAAAATACAAAGCCATTTAAGTGATCCAACCAACAACAAAAAAGGTCTACATTCGCTTTAAACGGAACCGTTTCACGGGAATGCCGATATCTATAATTTCGACAAACTATCACACTGGTGGTGTAGGTAGGCCTGAAAGTAGGGATGCAGTGTTTGTTGCCTTAATTGCTGTATTAACTTCTCCTCTCTACAGAATAACGAGACTATTATGTCCATATAATAATAATGGGAATTTATATAGCGCTCTTTCTCACATGAGCTCAGTGCGCTTTACATTGATAACAAGAGCATTAAAGGCAAACAAATAATAAATCATTAGAAAGTAAAATAAACAAGATGATTGCACGCAACCTTCTCTCTCTCTCTCTCTCTCTCACACACACACGCGCATACACATACACATACACACACAAGTCCATGTCCATGTTGTTGTACCCTGGCTAGAAGACTCCAGGGATCATCCCAACAGCCGATGCACTTGAACACTACGGCACAAAGGCACCAGCTAGGGATGAGAACATTGCTTGTGTGTGGCCGTTTTTGATTACCCCGCCACGCGCTCAGCCACAACTCCGACTTCGGAGGATTTGGGAGACTGATGATGTTACGCTAGGAGCTTGTCCTGGCTGAAGACAATCCCCGCATAACTATGCAGAGCACAACGACATTTTGATGTAGCCTTGGTGTTCTAGCCTATGTCAATTGGTCTGACATAGCCTAAAGCCAAGGTGACAAGTCCATGTTGACAAAGACAATGATGTCAACATTAACACTTCATATCGTGTCAATGCTAAGACAATTGAGAGAGAAAAACAACCCAACAACAACAACAAAAACAGCAACAAAATGACTTCAGTGTATTTCTCAGATTATAAGTAACAACAGTTGACCCATGAACATTTGATCCGGAGTAACGCACACACACACACAAAATGACTTCAGTGTATTTCTCAGATTATAAGTAACAACAGTTGACCCATGAACATTTGATCCGGAGTAACGCACACACACACACAAAATGACTTCAGTGTATTTCTCAGATTATAAGTAACAACAGTTGACCCATGAACATTTGATCCGGAGTAACGCACACACACACACAAAATGACTTCAGTGTATTTCTCAGATTATAAGTAACAACAGTTGACCCATGAACATTTGATCCGGAGTAACGCACACACACACACACAAAATGACTTCAGTGTATTTCTCAGATTATAAGTAACAACAGTTGACCCATGAACATTTGATCCGGAGTAACGCACACACACACACACAAAGCATGATGCAATATATCACAACGAAGAAAGAAAAAGGCCACAAACGTTGGTCATGTCATTCATCGAAAGGCTCAGCAACCTCATTATTCACGTAATTCATCGAAAGGCTCAGCAACCTCATTATTCACGTAATTCATCGAAAGGCTCAGCAACCTCATTATTCACGTAATTCATCGAAAGGCTCAGCAACCTCATTATTCATGTCATTCATCGAATGGCTCAGCAACCTCATTAGTCACGTAATTCATCAAAAGGCTCAGCAACCTCATTATTCACCTAATTCATCGAAAGGCTCAGCAACCTCATTAACCTCATTATTCACGTAATTCATCGAAAGGCTCAGCAACCTCATTATTCACGTAATTCATCGAAAGGCTCAGCAACCTCATTATTCACGTCATTCATCGAAAGGCTCAGCAACCTCATTATTCATGTAATTCATCGAAAGGCTCAGCAACCTCATTATTCATGTCATTCATCGAAAGGCTCAGCAACCTCATTATTCATGTCATTCATCGAAAGGCTCAGCAACCTCATTATTCACGTCATTCATCGAAAGGCTCAGCAACCTCATTATTCATGTCATTCATCGAAAGGCTCAGCAACCTCATTATTCACGTAATTCATCGAAAGGCTCAGCAACCTCATTATTCACAGTAATTCATCGAAAGGCTCAGCAACCTCATTATTCATGTCATTCATCGAAAGGCTCAGCAACCTCATTATTCACCTAATTCATTGAAAGGCTCAGCAACCTCATTATTCATGTCATTCATCGAAAGGCTCAGCAACCTCATTATTCACGTAATTCATCGAAAGGCTCAGCAACCTCATTATTCACCTAATTCATCGAAAGGCTCAGCAACCTCATTATTCACCTAATTCATTGAAAGGCTCAGCAACCTCATTATTCATGTCATTCATCGAAAGGCTCAGCAACCTCATTATTCACGTAATTCATCGAAAGGCTCAGCAACCTCATTATTCACGTAATTCATCGAAAGGCTCAGCAACCTCATTATTCACCTAATTCATTGAAAGGCTCAGCAACCTCATTATTCATGTCATTCATCGAAAGGCTCAGCAACCTCATTATTCACGTAATTCATCGAAAGGCTCAGCAACCTCATTATTCACGTAATTCATCAAAAGGCTCAGCAGCCTCATTATTCATGTCATTCATCAAAAGGCTCAGCAACCTATTATTCACGTAATTCACCGAAAGGCTCAGCAGCCTCATTATTCATGTCATTCATCGAATGGCTCAGCAGCCTCAATATTCCATGCAATTCATCGAAAGGCTCAGCAGCCTCATTATTCATGTCATTCATCGAAAGACTCAGCAACCTCATTATTCATGTCATTCATCGAAAGGCTCAGCAACCTCAATATTCATGTCATTCATCGAAAGGCTCAGCAACCTCATTATCTCTACACCACCGTCTTGATGCTATTCCGAAAACTGGGCAGAGACAAGAATCATGCATCAGTGAAATCAATTCAGACTGTAAAGAGTTCAGAGTCGAAACACTTCTTCTCTGAAGACCCTCTGCTGTCCAGCTCTCTCTAGAGCTTCTTTGCACTTATGCATCAATGAAAAAACATCAATACAGAAACATACAGTCATACAAGAAATACTGTCTTCCGTGGGGTGTTTTTTCCGCCAGCCATTTCAAGAACTCTCCAAGCGCTGACTTACAATGTCAAAAAGAAAACCCAACAAGAAGTAAGTAATAAACAGTAATAAACTTATAGACACAAACCATTAAACTCACAAAAAGACCTGGCGGTTATAGTTAGTTAGTTAGTTAGTCATTTCCCATCGACAGTTATGGTAATCTCATGACCATCACCACGTAAAGTTCGACCGCATGGGTGCTCCTGGGAAATTTCAAAAATCATGCAAGGGGGCAGCCCCGGCAGAGTGCAGGGGCAGCGCACACACACATTTACTGCTCTTTTTTCACCCCTCTAGACTAGTACAAGTGCTACATTCCTTTGAATATAGCAAATGCTTATAATATAGGCCTTTTTTATAGTACAAGTGTATGTGTGTGTAAGAAAATCGTTGCTTCTCAAATTCTCATAATCCGGGGCGACGCTGGCTCCAGGCAATTTAAAAATCCTGCAATTCAGGACATCCTGCAAGGAGGAGCATCCATGCGACCGCATGTTACAAAACACATATCAACGTATCTTACCCAAAACACACATCAATGTATCTGACCAACCACGACGGGGCAATGATGACCAACCCCAGCCTGTTTTCAAAAGCGTTGCATAATGGCTGCCAAGTAAAGCTCTGTATTGCCGATCATCGCCTAAAGTTATAGCTAAGGTATTGATGATCGATCATAAGCAAGCCAGCCAACAGCAAGGGCAGATTTTCTCAGACAACTTCTTCTTCTTCTTCTTCTTCTTCTTCTTCTTCTTCTTCTGCTTTCCCAGGCCATAAGGACAAGGACAAAATTGTACATATTTTGTAATAATACAAATTTTTCAAAAAAACAGGCAAACCGTTGAAAAAAAAAAAAAAGGATCAGTCTTGCCCAAATGAGCATAAAGTTAGCATTATTTCTCTTGAGCTTTAACTTGTTAGAGAGAGAGGGAGGGAGGGGAAGAGAGAGAGAGAGAGAGAGAGAGAGAGAGAGAGAGAGAGACAGAGAGAGAGAGAGAGAGAGAGAGAGAGAGAGAGAGAGAGGGGGGGCAAAAAGTGAGACAAAGAGATCAATTTCTTCAACGTTTTTCCCCCCAAACGAGAATTAAGAATAGCAAGGTCTGATTGAAACAAATAAGTGACATCCACAAACCAATGCGGTGATACTAACACTACAGCATTCAACGCATATTTCAAACTGCAAAGTCACCGTGTTTCAAGTCATATAAACACCAATACAAAAACAACAATGCAGATTAAATACAACTTGCAGATAAAAACATGCATCTTTAATTTAAACATAATGTTTTGGTGTTTTTTTGCTTCTAAATATACTCCCAAGATCACAGACAAATGGATACTGTAGTAGTAGTAGCAGTAGTAGTAGCAGTAGTAGTAATAGCAGTAGTAAAGGTAGTAGTAGCAGCAGTAGCAGTAGTAGTACTAGTAATATCAGTAGCAGTAGTAGTAGTAGTAGTAGTAGCAGTAGTAGTAGTAGTAGTAGTAGTAGTAGTAGTAGTAGCAGCAGTAGTAG
Source organism: Phymorhynchus buccinoides (assembly GCA_017654935.2). Classification (NCBI taxonomy): domain Eukaryota; kingdom Metazoa; phylum Mollusca; class Gastropoda; order Neogastropoda; family Raphitomidae; genus Phymorhynchus; species Phymorhynchus buccinoides. The sequence continues at coordinate 16,977,045 of CM065684.1, forward strand.
TAGTAGTAATAGTAGTAGTAGTAGTAGTAGTAGTAGTAGTAGTAGTAGTAGTAGTAGTAGTAGTAGAAGTAGTAGTAGTAATAGCAGTAGTAAAGGTAGTAGTAGCAGCAGTAGCAGCAGCAGCAGTAGTAGTAGTAGTAGTAGTAGTAGTAGTACTAGTAATATCAGTAGTAGTAGTAGTAGTAGTAGTAGTAGTAGCAGCAGCAGCAGTAGTAGTAGTAGTAGTAGCAGTAGTAGTAGTAGTAGTAATAATAGCAGTAGCAGTAGTAGTAGTACTAATAGTAGTAGTAGTAGTAGTAGTAATAGTAGTAGCAAAAGCAGTAGCAGTAGTAGTAGTAGTAGTAGTAGTAGTAGTAGTAGTAGTAGTAGTAGTAGTAGTAGTAGTAGTAGTAGCAGCAGCAGTAGTAGTAGTAGTAGTAGTAGTAGTAGTAGTAGTAGTAGTAGTAGTAGTAGTAGTAGTAGTAGTAGTAGTAGTAGTAGTAGTAGTAGTAGTAGCAGTAGTAGTAGTAGTAGTAGTAGTAGTAGTAGTAGTAGTAGTAGTAGTAGTAGTAGTAGTAGTAGTAGTAGTAGTAGTAGTAGTAGTAGTAGTAGTAGTAGTAGTAGCATGCAAGGTGGACCACTTCACATGATGATCATGAACATTGAAGATTGAAACACTGAGAGAAATAGGGAACACTATTTATTATTACACAGAACCTGAAAACTAAATCACCGGAACAGTAAACCATGCATCTTAACCCGTACACTACTAAGTTGTCTTTGCATTTACGTGTGCACATAGTTCGTAAAGATCGACACGATCACGACTGTTTCACTTCAAACTTTGATCATAAACTGCTCAGTGATGAGACATGTGCATAAAAGTGGTGAAATTTAGTGGTCAGATCGTGATATCGCTGATTACATTCTTCAGTTTCGGCATGAGAACGGTTAGTTTTTACCAAGATCGACGATGTCAACACGCACAGGCTGTAGTTGACGACCAGCCTAAGATACGGAAGGGGAAATATTCACAAATTAGCCGCAATCGTTGTTTTAGCAGCAGGGGTCAAAGTTGAAGAAAAAAGTAGCGGCTTATAGCCTGGAAAATATGGTACTTGCCCGGTGTCTACTACGGGGTGTTTGAAGCCATTCATGATGCCATAACTTTTGATGTCATCGTCCTGGTGGGATGCTGGAATTTAGGTTTAAGACCATTTTCTCAGATTGAGTCTCAGTAGGTTTCTTTTATTATAAATGTTAAATAACAAGAAAGTCGATAACTTCTCTATTTTTCTGTGGCGGTGAAGGGGTTAAATCAATGGTCAAAACCGTCCATTTATATACAGTGGAACCTCCCTTATAAGACCTCACATTATAAGACTCCCTCCCATATAAGACCTACTTCTCTGAGACATTGCGCTTCTTTGTAAGTATTAAAACTACCTCCCTTATAAGACCCTTCCCTCATAAGACCTCTTTTTTTATGCTTTTTTAAGGTCTTATATTAGAGGTTCCACTGTATCACAAAGAGGTCAACTGAAAGGCCTTGTCCCTGTTGGGTTGGTTCTCAAATCCTGGCCACAAACACACATCCTGTTACCCCCTCATAAAGCAAGGTGATCGTATCGCCAGTACGTATCACAAACACGCTAACAGGTCAACTGAAAGGCCTTGTCCCTGTTGAGTTGGTTTTCAAATCGAGGCAACAAACATGCCACCTCCCGCTACCCCCTCACAAAGCAAGGTGATCATATGTGATGCAGCACAGGAAAACCAGGCTAATGTCGTAAATGATCACTTTTGACTTATTCATATTTTCAGAAAGGCCAGAGACAACAGATTAACAGGCAAAAAACAGAATTCATCTATCTCTAATAGTTTATTTTGAACAATTTTTCAATCAATCAAATCTCTCTCTCTTTCTCTCTTTCTTTCTCTCTCTCTTTCTCTCTCTTGTGGCTGGCCGACTTTAGCTGGGTATTCGCGTACTGCATCACATATTGCCAGTACATATCACAAACACGCTAACAGGTCAACTGAAAGGCCTTGTCCCTGTTGGGTTGGTTCTCAAATCGAGGCAACAAACACGCCACCGCCCGCTACCCCCTCACAAAGCAAGGTGATCGTATGGCCAGTATTACACATTCTTATACATAGATACTGTATTTATCCCATAAGAAAAAAGAAAAAAAGAAAATAAGTGTGGGATGCAACGGGGAGGAGAGGGGGTGGTGGCAATGCCATGGTGGAGGGACGCGACCAGGGTAGGTGGGGGGGGGGGACGTCTCAGAACGTCCCACGTGGGACCTATTGGGAATGCCAATACATCCACTGGGAGATGTTCTGGGACTCTGATTCGTCCCTGATTCACATATAATACACACACACACACACATGCATGCAGGCACACACACACACCAACATATACAGGAGATATGCAGTGTTTTCTTTATGCAACACATCATAGAATCATTGTATTGCATTCTCCTTCACATTTTCTTAATGGATCAGTCTCAACAAAATTCTACTTTGCATCCACCAAGTGAATATAAACAAATAAATAAGTAACAAATCAACAACAACAGCAAAAGACAAAAAAAAAGCAAACATTTACCGTACTTTACAGACTAAAAGGCGCACCTTATTGTAAGGTGCACCCCCCTCAAACATTTTACACAAAATTCTGATTTTGTTAGTACAGTTTGTATAACATTCAACATATGATAAGGCGAAGAGGTTTCAGTCTGGCCAAAAAAAAAAATCGCTTTTTAGTCTGCAAAACATGGTAGCTAATGGCAAGATTTCTGGAGACAGCATAACTCTGGAGACGAGAAGAGGTAAGGGCACCCCTCCCAGACAGCACCGTCCTATTGTAGATGGGATCATGGTGGACCAGGCTGAAGAGAGTGATGGTCGTATAGATAGGGATCAGACAGCACCGTCCTATTGTAGATGGGATCATGGTGGACCAGGCTGAAGAGAGCGATGGCCATATAGATAGGGATCAGACAGCACCGTCCTATTGTAGATGGGATAATGGTGGACCAGGCTGAAGAGAGCGATGGCCGTATAGATAGGGATCAGACAGCACCGTCCTATTGTAGATGGGATAATGGTGGACCAGGCTGAAGAGAGTGATGGCCGTATAGATAGGGATCAGACAGCACCGTCCTATTGTAGATGGGATAATGGTGGACCAGGCTGAAGAGAGCGATGGCCGTATAGATAGGGATCAGACAGCACCGTCCTATTGTAGATGGGATAATGGTGGACCAGGCTGAAGAGAGTGATGGCCGTATAGATAGGGATCAGACAGCACTGTCCTATTGTAGATGGGATAATGGTGGACCAGTCTGAAGAAGTGATGGCTGTATAGATAGGGATCAGACAGCACCGTCCTATTGTAGATGGGATAATGGTGGACCAGGCTGAAGAAGTGATGGCTGTATAGATAGGGATCAGACAGCACCGTCCTATTGTAGATGGGATAATGGTGGACCAGGCTGAAGAGAGCGATGGCCGTATAGATAGGGATCAGACAGCACCGTCCTATTGTAGATGGGATAATGGTGGACCAGGCTGAAGAGAGTGATGGCCGTATAGATAGGGATCAGACAGCACCGTCCTATTGTAGATGGGAAACTGGGGGACCAGTCTGAAGAAGTGATGGCCGTATAGATAGGGACCAGACAGCACCGTCCTATTGTAGATGGGAAACTGGGGGACCAGTCTGAAGAAGTGATGGCCGTATAGATAGGGATCAGACAGCACCGTCCTATTGTAGATGGGATAATGGTGGACCAGGCTGAAGAGAGCGATGGCCGTATAGATAGGGATCAGACAGCACCGTCCTATTGTAGATGGGATAATGGTGGACCAGGCTGAAGAAGTGATGGCTGTATAGATAGGGATCAGAATGCACTGTCCTATTGTAGATGGGAAACTGGGGGACCAGTCTGAAGAAGTGATGGCCGTATAGATAGGGATCAGAATGCACCGTCCTATTGTAGATGGGAAACTGGGGGACCAGTCTGAAGAGAGCGATGGTCGTATAGATAGGGATCAGAATGCACGGTCCAGATGTAGAAACATCAAGATGAGCAGGTCAACATCCTTATGGACTGGCATACTCTCAGACTCGGACTACTCAGACAGCCCTGCCCTGATGCAACGGGCAACACAGGGAGGCACGAGTTGGCTCAGTCGGTTAGTCGCCGGCTCGTAATCCAACGGGTTTGCGAGTGCGTAGGTTCAAACCCAGCTCCGTTCGCGGTGGTGTGTCCTTGGGAAGGACACTTTACTCCTATTTCCTGGTCCTTCGGATGAGACTTAAAACCGAGGCCCCGTGTGCGAACGCACGCACGAGATCTTGTGCACACGCTAAAGCCCATTCCACTATTCGGTAGGAGCAGGCCATGTTGTGCCGGTGGGATGGATAACCACGAACCCACAAAGCATGGCAAAAATGGGTGGCGCTGCACTGGCGGCAACGCGCTCTCCTGGTGGGAGCAACCCTAAATTTCGCAGAGACGAGTCTGTGTGACTAGAAAACACCAATACAGTAGAACTTCCCTTATAAGACCTTAAAAAAATCATCCAAAAAGAGGTCTTATAAGGGAGGGGTCTTATAAGGGAGGTTATTTTAATACCTACAAAGAAGGGCAATGTCTCAGAGATATAGGTCTTATATGGGAGGGAGTCTTATAATGGGAGGTCTTGTAAGGGAGGTCCCACTGTATCATATACCAGACAGGTGGACCAGAGTAAAGACTGCCATTTTCCAAATAGACAACAACAATCCAGGCAACCCCCTGTCCCGTTAGAGACGAACAGGGCAATGTTTCTATATATAATATTAATAAGGATACCTGAGACTGCACTGTCTGATTACAGACAAAGTCAGAGAGCAAGTTCACACACAGATAACGATTACTCAGTCTCTTTCTGCAGTTGAAAGATGGCTGAGCAGAGCATGCTATTTCAATGATCGCAACGTGCCCACGGATAAGGATCAACAGTATGAAGCTGCATTGCCCTGCTATACATAGATGAAGAGAAAATACACATCCGTATTGTTCAAAATTCGGGACTTTCCTGGTGTTGCACTGCCTCCGGCCATTGCCTCCAGGATCGTTCCCACCATCTTCATATCCGCTAATGTCCTATATGTGTCTGTTCCAGACCAGAGGACGTTAAGCAGAATTTCATCATCACAGATGAAGAGAGCTACTCGGATGATCGATGACAGCAGTGTTTCACTGGATGCTAAAGACAGGGGCTCACTCAGACTGTAGCTGGGGGTGTAGAAGAGGGTGTAGAGTGGCACAGAGGTTAATAACGTGTTCGCCCCGCATACAATAAACCCGAGCTCGAACCTGGGTACCAGGGTTTTTTTCCCTCTCGCTCTTGCACTAGTAGGCCTTACGGTCTGAACGTGGAGTCTTTCGGATATGAGACGATAAACCTGAGGTCCTGTATGCCCCATGCACTTAGCAACATGTTAAACCCAGTGGCAACAAAAAAGTTGGTTAAAATTTACCCTTTCCTTCCTCATCAATCACACAAAAATCGCATGCAAATTTTAAAAAAAAGAGAAAAAAAAGAATAGGTGGCGCGCCTCTGGCTGCGACGTGCTCTCCAGGTGGGAGGAGCAACCCGAATTTCACAGAGACGCCTCTCTGTGACTATAAAGTACCAAATACCAAGAGGTGCAGCAGGATGAACAGAGTGATATGGGTGATGAACAACAGCAGTGTTTCACTGGACACTAAGGGCTCCCTCAGACAGCGGAGTCGTGCTGCAGCTGGGGGAAGAGGCGCAGCAGGATGAACAGGGCGATATGGGCGATCTTCTTCTTCTTCTGCATTCCCAGGCCATATGGCCATAATGGGTAAGGAACGTATGTGTCCGGTTTTCAGTTTTTCACTGGTCTCCCCGCTAGCGTACAGCCGACACATTCCGATTTCGGAGGAGCTCAAAGGAGAAAAATTATTTGGAAGATTTTTTTTAGGAAAAAAAGGCAGGAGAATGGGCCTGGCCAATAAGTCAGAAAGATAGTAGATGATAGAAAGCACAGGGGAAAGGCAGAGTCAAAGAGAGTGGCAGAATAGAGGAAGTTACAAGCACAGAACTTCCAGAAGGTGGGGGAACTATTTTTACGAAAGATTCCCCCAGTATCCCCATGGGGAATGGGCGATCCATGACAGCAGCGTTTCACCGGACACTAGAGACAAGCCAAGGGGCTCCCTCAGACAGCCGAGTCGTGCTGCAGCTGGGGGAAGAGGCGTAGCAGGATGAACAGAGTGAGATATGGGCGATCAATGACAGCAGCGTTTCACCGGACACTAAAGACAAGCCAAGGGGCTCGCCTCCCCTCAGACGGCAGAGTCGTGCTGCAGCTGAGGGAATAGGTGCAGCAGGACGAAGAGGGCGATGTCCCTGTTGGTCCAGTAGGCCGTGTGGGAGGTCAGCAGGGACACGTAGCTGTTCTCCATGCTGCGCTGCCTCAGCTGGTAGTCCAGCCGGTACTCCAGCTCTGGACAGCCGACACCAACAGCAACCACATTTACTTCCGAGTCACAACTTTCAAAGAGATAGACACCCCCCTCACCACCACCCGTGGGGATCTTTTGTAAGAATAGTTCCCCCCACCTTCTGGCTGGAAGTTGTAACTTCCTCTAATCTGTCATTCCCCCACCTTCTGGAAGTTCTGTGCTTGTAACTTCCTCTAATATGTCACTCTCTTTGACTCTACCTTTTCCCTTTGCTTACTGTCATCTACTATCTTTCTGCCTTACCGGGATCCAGTCTCCTGCCCCTTTTTCACGAAACACTTTTCCAAAAACATTTCCTCCAGCCGAAGTCAGACTTGCTGGGCCTAACTGTTTCTTCGTTAGGCGCATAACGGCAGCATGACGCATATGCGCTCATAATTGATAGGAAACTGTCTGAGCGATCGAAGGAGAAGAAAGAGATAGACACTACCTGTTTCTGACTAAGCTGGCTTCTCATTCACTTCTTTCTTGTTTTCACTTGTATTACCATGTGTGTATACGCCCTTTACTCAAATGGCTTTTATTATTGGTCGACATTAGCCTGTAGTAGGGGCCAACAGCAACATGAGAGCTGTACAATAGATGATTTTCTACAGTAATGGAAAATCATGGTACAGGTTAGTCTCTTGCGGAAGACTATGACTATGACTATGGGGGCCCTTGCACCGGCTCTGGTGCTGCAGCCAAAGGGATGGGATGGCCTTTGGGGACCTTCCTCAACGCCAGCTGTGTTCTCAAATCCTTTTGGCCAAGAGAGTGGGGATGTAGTACCCTGGGCAAGGCATCTCCACTATAAACAAATTCTCACCCAGCCCACGAGAATAGTATCTGCCCCCCTTTGGGGACCTTTGTACCAGTTCACAAGTTACATGGCAAACACACACACACACACACATACACACACACACACACACACACACATACACACACACATACATACGCACACACACACACACACAAAGACATCAAATGAATATTATTATATAAACAAAGCTAAAGTTACAGTTTGCAGAGAATAGACACGCTAATGTTCAAAACGCCTGTCTGTAAAATGCCCCGCGCTTTGTTTTTCAACAACAAAAAAGCTGGAATCAAGAGAAACTATTGCCAATGCTTGAAATGCAGGAATTGGGGATCGTAACTAAACCAAACAGTTAATTAAGTAAAGGAAAACAACTTTGAAAGAAAAACCCCCAAAATAACCTATCATAATATAACATGCAGAAGAAAAAAATATTCAGCCACATTTTCGTTTGTTTACAACTGGACCATAAAAAAAAACACCTAGCGCCATTTAAAAAAAAATTCAAAGATAAAAAGAAGCAAATAAACAAATGCAAAAAAGTACCAAAAAACCCCACCCCACCCAGAAATAACAACAAAAAAGAGAAACCTGCAAGAGAAGCGTGAAAGATCACCGTACAGGCAACATCACTCGTCATGCAAACATTCAGAGACAAATCTGATAAGTCTGATATTTCATTGTCATTTCCCATGGGTCTTATGATAAGGGGGAAGGGGGGGGGGGGGAAGGAAATGGAGTAATACACTATTATCAAATCAAAAGACGAACAAGATTACTGGCCTGAGGCTGCCTAGAAAAAAAATATAACAAATTAATATGAAGTGCAACCAAACTTAAATACTGTCAATGATTCAGTTTTGACATTACTGGTTGATTCAAGTTTATTTTTCGCTTTGAAATTGTGGTTACTTGCATTAAAATCGGGAATCATTAGTCTCTTTATTGCTGTCACTGTTAATGAGAACACATTGGAGTAATTTCTGAGGCTCGTCTAGGGCCGTTTTGGGGGACATTTTTAACATTAAAAATTGAAATAGAAGTGTCAAACATAACTGAAACGGAAGCTGGAAGAGTGATGAAGACAGAGAAGTAACTCAAAAAACGTGGCTTGGATTGAATAAAACATGGATTTAGACAAGTCTTTGACTCAGAAATCGCTGTTCCGAGAATACTCGGAATTAGGCCCTGACTGGCGTTCTCCTGTTCCGAGCATACTCGGAATTCGTCCACAATGAGTTAAATCACCCGCTTGCCCCAATGCCTTGCTCACATGAACAATCGATTGATTAAAATTTAAATTGCTAACCCTGCCATTATCCCTTCTTTGCTTCCGAATGACTTGATTCATTTTTTGGGTGTTTTTATTTGGTATTTGTTATATTCTGGACACAGACTTGTCTCTGAGCACAGCACCACCCTTTTAACATTTTGTGTTAATTATTATTTTTGTTTGGGTGGATGGGGGGGGGGGGGGGGAGATATGTGTATGTGTGTGTGTGTGGGGGGGGGGGGGGGGCAGATTTGGGAAACCTAGCTATCAATTTTGGTTACGCCAGACAATGGGATTTCTCCCTGCTCTTACCAAATTTCAATGTTAAACATTAACAACACTTTTTCGTTGGGACTGCAAGTTAATCCGAAGAGAAAAACACCCACACAACTACTAACATGCATTATTTGAAGTTTATTTTAAAATAGTTGTATAGTAATATATATATATATATAAACATGCAGGTCTAGACAGACAAGAAAAAAGAAAAAAGAAGAAATATATTTAAAATAAATATATAGGCTTAATAGAAATCAGACTCCAAAAGAGCATATTTACATGTAGCAACTTAAAAAGTACTTAACTCTCGTAGCACCATGGGCAAACACATTCACTCGCCCAGTACACCACTCTACACACTCCCACCAAATGCAAAGACATTCACTGCCAAGCACCCTGCCATGTGTTTGTCTATTTCTAGAGCTTGTGATTTTTTTCCGTTAGAGCACTCAATAAAATAGTTACTACCCCCCCCCCACCCCCGTCTTGTCGTTTGAGATGCAACGGACACCCCAAAATGTCAAAAACACATGGTGCTAGAAGAGTTAAGTCAGAACAGAGGCTTCCAGGGTTCGAACAGATTTCTCATACACAAATTCACAAACTTTCAAAAACCTTTTCAAAGACCCTTTATCCTGGTTTCAAAGACCTCTCGCGAAATGCGATCTCAATAAAGTTTATAAACTGGAAAAAAAGCAAAAAAAAAGCATTCTTTTTATCTTTGATGACTGATTGCTTCAATCACGATCACTCGAGTTGCACTGGTGTAGCCAAAAGATCTGGATATAGCGAAGCAAAGTAACTTTCGACAAATCGAGGATGTCCCTACACGGAACTAGATCGTGTAGAACTAGAACCAAAACCAGGGTTTATTGGAAAGTAAGCCGAATTGAATTGCTTCTTCATCAATTCTGGAAGCAAAAAAAAAAAAATGATCACTGCATCAATTACTTATTTTTAGGCGTCAATGACTTTTTTTTCACAAACCATTTCGAGGGGTGAATGCCAGAACTGCCTATCTGTATTCTTTATTCCTTTTGAGATAGACCGTTCTGGCATTCACCCCTCAATTTGACGATTTTCACAGACCAAAGGCAATTTTCAAAGACTTGGAAATGGACCTCCATTTCTCAAAGACTTTTTCGAAGACCTTCAAAGACTGTACGAACCCTGGGCTTCAGTAGAAAGGAGCTCATTGAAGAAGAAAATGGAAGAGAGCTAAATAAGGCGTCAGTCCCAAAGTTTTAAAGGTGGACCCTGACGGATGAGTGTTTGCAAGAAACACATTGAGATCACCGGAAAGACAGCCTTTTCAAGGATCCGAACACTCACTTTGCTCTGGTTTCCTAGAAATCAAACCGTCAAAACTGTGATTCCTCCTTGGCGGAGATGCCGGAGAGAGTAGCCATTTTGGATGGGGTGGGTAAAGGTCACTCATTGTAGTTGAAGCGTCTTCTTGCTTTGTAGTGCAGTAAAATTGGAACTGTTTCCTTTGTTTTGAGCGAAGCTCCTTTAGATAATCTGCATAACAATTTTTTTTTTAAAGAAAAAAAAAGGCTTGTATTGCGAAAATTTCGTGCAAACGATTTGGTCTAAACGCAGGCGGCCATTAGAAAAGAGACGGCACACGCCTTCTCTTAGAGTGAAAGAATTTGATTTCCAGCACCTCCGCCAAGGAGGAATCGCCGATTTGAGTTTGATTTATAGGAAACCAGAGCAATGTGAGTGTCGCAATCTCTGTAAAGGGTGTTTTCCTGGTGATCTGGACGTGTTTCTTACAAAAACTCATCCGTCAGGGTGGCCCTTTAAAGGTTCAAGTTGAGAACAGAACGACTGAGGCTAAGCAGAAGAAGAGCCCACAGCCAGCAGGAGGTGTCCTCACCATGAGAGCTCTGTCGGGATAAACATTTTCGTTTGCCTTCACAAACAATATGTAAAAAAACAACAACGTGGTATCAATTTTAACCCTCTCGTCGACTTGTGTGAAATGTTGGCTTCGGATTTTTTTTTTTTTAAACTATGCAAAACATGTTTTGTTGTGCTTGTAGACTTTATGGACTATAAGGCAATACTTTTTTTTTTACTAGACTGATACCCCTGCGCCTTATAATGGCAGGGGGGAAGTGTCCGGGGGCAAATGTCTGGGGGGCAAGTGGCCTGATACCATGACTTATCACACAAACTATTCTAACTACAAAAATGTGAATGAGCATGAGCACAGACACACAAACTATATAGGCAACTCTATCTGTCAACTCCTTTCTGTTTAGTTAATGCGCGCGTGCGCGCGCGCACACACGCACATGTAATATTGTCTAATATCACATGTAGTGGACAGACGTTAAATTAAACGCACACACACGCCCCACCCCCTCCACCCACACACCACACATACCCTCACCCCACCCCCATTCAAAAAACCTACACACACACACCAAAAAACCATGCACACTACTTAAACACTACAATTTCACTTTACTAAAACGAAAACACTGCACATTAATTAACCCTTTCACCGCCAACGTCGCATTTTTGCACCACAATGATTTAACACCCATGTCACTAAAAAAACATCAAATCAGGGTCTGTTATCCGAAGACCCTGTTCTCTTCATTTTGGGAGGTAAGGATAGGCCTTACTTTAAAAATGTCACAGAGGAATCCCGAATATTACAGACAGATTTTTGTCTCTACTCAGGTAAGATTAATGGAATGTTTTTGCTGAAAAATGGCTGGCGGCGAAAGGGTTAACCCTTTTCGCCGCCAGCCATTTTTCAGCCAAAAAATTCATTAAACCTACCTAGTACCTGAGTGACAGAGAAAAACATATCTGTAATATTACAATTTTTTCTGTGACATGTATAACATTAGGCCTATCCTTACCTCTCAAAATTACAAAAAATAGGGTCTTCAGATAACAGGCCCTCATTATTTTGATGCTTTTTAGTGACATGGGTGTGTTAAACCATTGTGATGCAAAAATGCGACATTGGCGGTGAAAGGGTTAAGGCCGGGTTCACATTAGACGTGTAAGTTCCGTACGGAAAACCCTAAACAAGTGGACGAAAGAAGGATAAAAGCTTACGCATAATATATATTATATATATGGCAAATTCGGACATGTGTGTAAATCTTTTCCCTTCTTTGTTTTACTTATGTATTCATGGATTGCGCACGGGTTTCCCCGCATGGAATATCCGCTTATGTGTGTACACGGCCTCCTTCCCAAAGCCAGCGTTTGAGCCACAACTGCTAGCATTGTTGCGTTACCTGTTTTGTCGATGTCCTGGGGCTCCGGGTAGTGGAGGCTGCTCTGCATGCGCTGGGCCTCGCGGTCCATCGTCTGCAGCATCTGCAGTTCGGCGCTCAGCTCCTCCTCCGCGCCTCGCCGCCCCTTCAGGTCAGAGAACCACTTGGCTGTCAAGTCAAGTCAAAACGATCTTTATTGAGGATAAAAGGAACAACCATTACAGCTTTTTTTTTACATCCTGTCCTCAAGAGAACAACACAACAACAAAAGAATGTGGAACAAATGAGAGTGCACAGAAAACAAAGAGTGCACAGGACAAAAAACATTCGTTTTACAAAGCATCACAAGAAAACATACAATTCTTAATTAGACAAAATATACATATGAAGCCATTTACATAAAATCCAAAATAATACGATTCGTAAATTTATACATGCATTATGCAACTAGAGAAGAAGAACAAAAAGAAGGAGGAGAAAAAGAAGAAGAAGAAGGAGGAGTCAGATACTTACACCGGGAAACACTTTGGAGGCACCTACTGGAAACACACGTCAGATACGAACACCGGGAAACACTTTGGAGGCACCTACTGGAAACACACGTCAGATACGAAGACCGGGAAACACTTTGGAGGCACCTACTGGAAACACACGTCAGATACGAAGACCGGGAAAACCCTTTGGAGGCACCTACTGGAAACGCACGTCAGATACTAACACCGGGAAACCCTTTGGAGGCACCTACTGGAAACACACGTCAGATACTTACACCGGGAAACCCTTTGGAGGCACCTACTGGAAAAACACGTCAGATACGAACACCGGGAAACCCTTTGGAGGCACCTACTGGAAACACACGTCAGATACTAACACCGGGAAACCCTTTGGAGGCACCTACTGGAAACGCACTTCAGATGCTAACACAGGGAAAACCCTTTGGAGGCACCTACTGGAAACACACGTCAGATACGAACACCGGGAAACACTTTGGAGGCACCTACTGGAAACACACGTCAGATACTAACACCGGGAAACCCTTTGGAGGCACCTACTGGAAACACACGTCAGATACTAACACCGGGAAACCCTTTGGAGGCACCTACTGGAAACACACGTCAGATACTAACACCGGGAAACCCTTTGGAGGCACCTACTGGAAACACACGTCAGATACTAACACCGGGAAACCCTTTGGAGGCACCTACTGGAAACGCACGTCAGATACTAACACCGGGAAACCCTTTGGAGGCACCTACTGGAAACACACGTCAGATACTTACACCGGGAAACCCTTTGGAGGCACCTACTGGAAACACACGTCAGATACTAACACCGGGAAACCCTTTGGAGGCACCTACTGGAAACACACGTCAGATACTAACACCGGGAAACCCTTTGGAGGCACCTACTGGAAACGCACTTCAGATACTAACACAGGGAAAACCCTTTGGAGGCACCTACTGGAAACACACGTCAGATACTTACACAGGGAAAACCCTTTGGAGGCACCTACTGGAAACGCACATCAGATATTAACACAGTGAAACCCTTTGGAGGCACCTACTGGAAACACACGTCAGATACTAACACCGGGAAACCCTTTGGAGGCACCTACTGGAAACACACGTCAGATACGAAGACCGGGAAACCCTTTGGAGGCACCTACTGGAAAAACACGTCAGATACTAACACCGGGAAACCCTTTGGAGGCACCTACTGGAAACACACGTCAGATACTAACACCGGGAAACCCTTTGGAGGCACCTACTGGAAACGCACTTCAGATGCTAACACAGGGAAAACCCTTTGGAGGCACCTACTGGAAACACACGTCAGATACTTACACAGGGAAAACCCTTTGGAGGCACCTACTGGAAACGCACATCAGATATTAACACAGTGAAACCCTTTGGAGGCACCTACTGGAAACACACATCAGATACGAAGACAGGGAAAACACTTTGGAGGCACCTACTGGAAACGCACGTCAGATACTCAGGGGTGCAACTCCCCAAAATATAAAAAAACCTGAAAGGCAGTGGTCCAGGGACCCATGGCTCCGGCAGGGTACAGGGACAGAGCCCGTCGGACGATTCAGGGGGGGCAACTTAAGACTGAGACTGAGAGATAACGAGACAAACAGACACAGTTAAAATGATAGACAGAAAACGAAAACGAAAACGAAAACGAAATTTTATTTAACCAGGGAACATGAGATAAGCAAGTTACATGCTTTTTTCCACCCAGCCCTGGGGAAAAATGAAATAAATCAAACAAGAAAGCTAAATAATATATGTACATGCAGAAATGAGAATAAAAGGGAGGGAGGATGGGGGGAAGAGGCACAGGGAAACAGAGACAGTTTGATCTAGATAAGCCTTGTAAAATTATTATATTGCCTTTGTAAACTTCCAAGATAGAACCACCAAGTTCAAACCGCCCCAAATTGCTTGTGGTCAATGTTTTTTTGGGGGGTTTTGATGAATTAAAAAACACATGAAGCTCAGTTTCTGGTAAAATTAAAAATACTGAAATCAGTGTAAAGATTAAAGAGTAGCACCCATGGATAACTTTTTGGAGACATCACTGGAAACGCACGTCAGATACTTACACAGGGAGAACTTTTTGAAAGCACCTACTGGAAACGCACATCAGATACTTACACAGGGAAAACCCTTTGGAGGCGCCTACTGGAAACGCACATCAGATACTTACACAGGGAAAACCCTTTGGAGGCACCTACTGGAAACGCACTTCAGATGCTCACACAGGGAAAACCCTTTGGAGGCGCCTACTGGAAATGCACGTAAGACACTTACACAGGGAAAACCCTTTGGAGGCGCCTACTGGAAATGCACGACAGATACTTACACAGGGAGAACTTTTTGGAGGCGCCACCCCCCTTGCCGTCAGCCTTGTCGGACGCAGGCGGAGCAGGAGCAGCAGCAGTAGGCTGCGGCGGGGAGGAGGCTGCAGCGGCCAGGTTTTCCGTGGAGTCCTCTTTGCCGCTGGAGTCGGGCTGCTCCTCCGCCCGGGCCTTCTGGGCCAGCTCGTCAGAGGAGGAGCCGCTCTTCAAGGCGGCGGCGTAGGCCTTCCTGGGCATCTGGGCGTAGGGGGTGGGGCTGGGGGAGTTGAAGTGGTGGATGGGCAGGGGCATGATGGTGGCGTAGTGCTTCAGCACCAGGGGCTCCAGGCGGTAGGCCTGCAACAGCCACGTTTGTTTGGACGGAGGGTAATGCTTCCATTAATCAAATAACGTATTCATGGATGCAACTGGAGAAAATCCAAAAACAGGCAAGGCAGGGGTCCAGGGGCTGCTTAGGTACAGGGGCGGGGTCAGGGAGGCGTTGCCCCCCTGAAGCTGGAGAAAAAGCAAAATCATACTCAATTTGAAGGTTATTACAGGCTTGTAAAGTGAGAATTCAACATTTTTTTCCCCTTGAACTTTGAATCAAATTTTTTTGGGTGGTCAAAATTTTGAAAAACAGGCGCCGCCTCGTATCCGTGGCAAGGTTGCATCCATGTGTAATGTCCTTGTAAAACCAACACATAAAAGGAAATTGGCCGCTGTCACCGACGCAAACAAACAACGGATAACAAGTACGGTAAGAAGATGATCATGACGGCAAAACATTAAAACTGATATAAAGTAACATTTAAGTATGACCGGGAAACATCAAAAGGCAAACACACACACACACATGCACGCACGCGCACACACACCACCACCCACCCACACATAATCGTTGCCTCTCATCTCATGATTTTGTTCACTGATAGTTTGATCGTTTATCAGGCGCTTATAATAGGTCGAAATTGGATTAAAAAAATTATCGCCTTATAGCCCGAAAATCACAGTACTTTCCGAACCTCGCGACCAATTTTTTTCTTTTCCGGCACAAATGCAGGCCTGGCATGACGGAAGGCGTCTCTGCTACAATATCACGGTAACCCCACTCACCACGGGATCGGAGGGGTGGTAGATGTTAAAGAGGCGTCGGCAGCTCTCCGGGGGCAGGAAGTGGCTGGGGGATCCTGTGCCTTGGGGTCGAATCCCCCGCAGGGCCAGAAACACCGCCAAGGGCGAGCCCAGACAGAACAGGTTCTCCAACTGAAGAGAAAACAAAATTAACAAGAGCGAAGCGCCACATAGACTCACTCAGGCGTGCCACATTATTGTTGTTCACAATCTCGTCATTTTAATGATATTGGCCGCTGCAACTAGGGTTATTAACACCCCTCACAGCGAGAGTTAATCCCTTGTTGGTCAGTATCCAAAAGGGCATTCACTCTTGCAAAAAGGCAGCCATTGATAGTGGCCTCAAATAGGGTTATTGGCGAGAGTTATTCCCTTGTTTGGTCAGTACTCAAGCATCTACTAAGGGCATTCACTCTTGCAAAAGGTGGTCATTGCAGTGGCCAATAGTGCTCTTCACTTAGGGCCTAGAGCAAACCTTGACTCCATTTCTTTTTTTCACATCACGAAGATGACATCGTTTCTTTACGATGGCATAAACCATGACCTCTTGTAGGCTTACATAGAGGAATCGAAATAGCGTGACCTTTTGTACTCAGGAATTTAAACAATATCCCTGAAGCCAAAGTAATAATTGATTTCCAACCAACTTGTTCTAGTGACTTTTAAATAAAGGCAGTCGCTGCAGACATAATGTGATTTTTATCATTGTGCAAACATTTGGTCGTGCTATTATTTGTAGTTTCTGAGAAACTTCCTATGCTAAAGTTTTTAATGAGACAATGACCACACACACACACACACACACACACACACACACCAACCCATTCACTCACCCACCCAAACACACATCCAGTCACAAGGCACGAAACTAATGCTTCCAAGCCAAAGGCACACACAGACACACACTGAAGAATAGCTTCCTCTACTACACTAGCCAGCTTCTTCTTCTGCGTTTCCCAGGGCCATATGGCCATAATGGGTAAGGTACGTATGTGTCTGTTTTTCAGTTTTCACTGGTCTCCCCGCTGCGTACAGCCGACACATTCCGATTTTGGAGGAGCTCAAAGATTTTTTTTTTTAAAGACAGGAGAATGGGGCCAATAAGTCAGAAAGATAGTAGATGATAGAAAGCAAAGGGAAAAGGCAGAGTCAAAGAGAGTGGCAGATTAGAGAAAAATCCAAGCACAGAACTTCCAGAAGGTGGAGGAACTATTTTTTACGAAAGATCCCCCGGTATCCCCACAGGGGACCCTAGCCAACCAAATAAAGTCACTTTTGTGACACATAGCCACGTGCACCCCTGCAATAAGTACGGTACACTACCTGAAAGGGCAAGGGTTTTTCTCTCTCGTGTGCCTCGTCCTTCATGCGGCGCAAAGAGAGTTCCAGGTCCATTATACTGAAACAGTTCACACAATAGCGTAAATGTATGTGTGTGTGTGTGTTTGTGATTGTGTGTGTGCTTGCCTAGGCGTGCATGCATGAGTGTGCACTGCCGGCAGCTCAAGGCGTCTAAACACCGGCATTATTCGGCAGCGGGGAGACCAGTGAACAACTGAAAACCGGACACATACGTACGTACCTCACCCATTATGACCACATGGCCTGGGAACGCAGAAGAAGAAGAAGCAATGACGGTGGGCACCCGTGCTCACCTCTTCTTGGCAGTGTTGAGGCGCTCCACCACGGCGGCAGTGAGGGAACTCTGGTTCTGGCTGGCGTGGGCCTCTTCGTCTTTCTGAACACAGCACGCGCACAAAGTCACCGTATATTTGTTTCCTTCTTTCTTGTACTTTTTTAGTCCCCGCACGAGACGAAGGTTCGGGGAGCTATTGTTTTTGTCTGATCCATCCGTCCGGTGTCCGTCCGTCCGTCCGGCGTGCCTCTGTCCGGCTATTCGTCCGTTTTTCTCAAAAACTATTCAGTCTATCATCATCAAATTTGGTATACTAGTTCGCCAAGATGCAAGCTATCGACTGATGTATTTAGTTTTACATTAAGGTCAAGGTCGCGCCAGTTACGGGGTTCAAACCCCTAAACACATAATTGCTAATATCTCGCGAAGCTTTGCATGTATTTTAATGCAGTTTTTTTCACAACATTTCTTGATGAATGGTCTATAACACAGGTGTCATGAATTTTTCTGTGCGCGCGTGTGCGCATGATCGCGCGCATTCAAATCACGGGTCCGAACCCCAAGGCTATATATAAAAAACTATTCAGTTACGTGCTGTTTTGATGCGTTTTTATGTAGTTACGTGCTGTTTTTATGCGTTTTTATGTATGTGCACAGCCGACACATTCCGATTTCGGAGTAGCTCGGCGATGCTGCGAGGGGACTTTGCTACCGCTCGGCGTTGCACTTGTTTTCATTATTTCCGTGTGGAAAGTCTGGATGCACTGTGTACCAGGCTTTAGGGGTAGGTTTTTGTGTCACATACAAACAGATAGCTAGCTATGTCACTACCCACTGTCCATTCACATTCATCATATTATTTTTGAATGTCCAGTTTTCACTTCCCTATACAACCTTTCTAAGATAAATATAGCAACCTTAGGGCCTCTAAAAGAAATCATTTACAGCCCTGAAATGATTGACACTGCAAAGGTTATATCCAGTTCTGAGATGGTTCATTTTGTTGTGATTGATTCGTTAGTTTACGGTTTTATATTGTTGTTGATAAGCACTCACACACACTTTCCCCCTCATTTTAATTTATTGATTTGTTGTTGTTTTTGCTATGTTGGTTGTTTTGTTGTTGTTGTTGTTTTTTTAAAGTCTAGTATCATCATTGTTGTGAACGGACTTTAAATTAAATCAATCAAATCAAATCTAGCTATGTAACGGGCATATAGAGGCAGGGACTTATAGAGAAGGAGACACATAGAGATGGGGACATATAGAGACAAAAATGGTGACGCATAGAGAAATGGGGACACATAGAGTCCGGGGTCACAATGCCACGCAAACATGTCGAAAAAGACCCGTTTGCTGTGAAGGGTACTCACAATGAGGGAGGTGACGAACTGATCGTACAGCTGGATGGGATTCCACTCTGTGATAATGTCATATGTGATGACACTGCCTGCAGATCACAAAAAACAAACGAACAAACAAAAACACAAAAAACAGGCACACATGCACATGTGTGCACACACACACACACACGCTCACCCACACACGCAAACACACACATTTATTAACTCCAGAAGGTTAGCAATTACCTAATAATAAAAAATATGTGCATTAGCATACCATATTTTTTGGATTATAAGGCGCATGCCTTAGCCACACCTTTCATAAAAAGGTTTTTTTATCAAGTTAAGTCGGAATAAAAGAATTTAAAAATTATCAACAAGTGTGATTTCTCATTTGTTTGAACCAATTCTTCATCTCTGTGTGTTTATGAATGAGAAATATTGTTCATTCCTAGTGCTATTCTAAATAGCAAGTTTTAAATTGGCAATTTCACGAACTGGGCAATCCATTTGGCCCATTTCATTAAGTGGGCAATTTCACGGATTGGGTATACAGGAAAATGTATACCTACCCAAAGAATGTGAGATAATGGAAACTTTGCCTCCATTGGCCTCAAAGTAAGGGTGGCGAGCGCAGAACATCTCGTACAGGCGAATCAGTTCCGTCTGAAGGCTGGCTGTGATCTGAAATCAAAAGCTTTGGTGCACTACGTTTGTCTTCTTCTTCTTCTTCTTGGCCATGCGTGGCCACAATCAGCACTTTGATTATTTTGCCACGGAACCGGGGGGAGGTTCTATACCACTTTTTGCCGGAAGAAAGGCTCAACGCCCGAGAAGAAATAGTGTGACAGAAGAGGGGATAGATAAAAGAGAACCACAAGCCTCTAGCCAACTGTTGATCTGCTGGGTTGTTGGAGGAAGGGGTAGTGGGGATGGGGCGGAGGGGAGGAGGAAAAGAAAAATGGAGGGGGGGGAGGGGGGAGAGTATTGTAGCTTGTTAGTCCGATGACCCCAGAGTGGGGCCATCAGACGTGACATCTGCAGCAGGAGGTTGTCCACTGAGGTGTTGCCAGACTCTGGTCACGAAGCCCTCTGGGGTTCTGGCCTCAACTGCTGCTGGTGGCAGGACGTTCCACTCCCTGATGGTACGTGGGAAAAAAGGAACTGTGTCTGTACTGTGTGCGACACTGGGGAACAAGGAATTGTTGTGAGTGTCCTCTTCTTTGTCTTTGCACGGGGCTATACAGTACAAAAACAACAGAGGGAAAACGTTTTTTGTTCAACTATTCTCCACATAGGAAGGGTAAAGTTTTAGACAAAAAAGAATGCTTAAGATATTCTATCCTTTCAACTGAAAACTTTTGTCTTCATGTTTCTGTTTTCTTTCACTAAAAATGGGAGAAAGTAAAACACCCCCTCAATAAATGAATTTATTTATTTTAACTCATTCGCATCGAAACGATTTTGAATTATTCCAAAAAAAACAAAATCACTCCAGCCATACACACAAACAAAAGGAGAAATGAAAGAAGATTACAGGTTTTTACTTCAGGTTTAGACATAGGGAAGTGGTAGATCAGACTTTTTTTTTATATATAAACTTTATATAGAAAAACTCTCTACACCGATTGGTTCCCCACAACAAACCACTACAAAAGCAAAGTCAGAGGCAAAATATATATATATATATATCTATAATATTGCTTTAATCTGCCAACAATTGTGGCAGAAATGTTTGATTTTAAAAGACCATGGTTCCGGTTGACAAGATGGCCAATCCTGAACTCTTTCAATCAGCTTTTCCAATCCTGAGTTCAGGAGCATGCCTGGACTACTTTCACCCCTGCTAAAATGAAGACCCCTGGATCCAGTTTCCACACACAAAAAGTTTGGCAATGTCGCAGTTGAGACAACCAAATGAAACTTTCACATTGAATTTTTTTTTTTACTGAGAAGCAACATTCTTCTTCTTCTTCTTCCTCCTGGAGATGGACAGGGCCATATATGGCATTTTAAGTCCATTAATGTGTCGGCTGTACGCAGCGGGGAGACCCGTGAAAACTGAAAACCGGGCACATACGTACCTTACGGTCCAGACCTGCCAACCCCCTAACAGTCCAAAGAGGAATATTTGAAGCAGAAAAGAGGAATTTTAGGGAGTTAAGAGGAATTTCGGCGCGGAACCTTACCTTTCGCAAACAAACACGATTTGATGCAATTAACTCTTATCCTTGCTAACTTGTACTGTTCTGAACAAGAGTCCAGAATGATGGGCCGCGCTCAGCGCAATGTTATGCTCCACCAAAAAGAGTCTCTGCCCGAATCACCTCATGAGGATCCTTAGTCTCCTCCTCTTCTGCTGACTTGAAAAAGTCATTCATGGTCGAAGTCGACACGCATCTGTGTGTTTTTTTAGATGTAACATGGCGCTTCACATCTATCATCCCTCCATGAGACACTGTAAAGTCCTTCGCGCATGGTATGCATCGGGCGTAATACACACCTTTACTAGAGCTCCTAATACACGGAAACTTTTCAGTGTATAATAATAATAATAATAATTGTACATTTATATAGCGCTTGTATGCCTTGCGAAATTTCTGTTCAGTTCTCTTTCTTTTCCCATCGGCCAAATCACTACAATCCCGTCCACGCTTCGCCATCTTGCAGACTTTGATTGGCGGGAACGGAAGTTGGTGAGCGGAAATACTGTTCGGATTAGAAAATCGAATATACGCATGGCAGCTGTGCTGCTCTGCGTTCGGCTTACTTTCGTTTTTTTGTTCGTTGTTGAGATTTTTGAAAGCAGAATTTTACGGAATCGAGCGGAAAGGCGGAATAATTATCATCTGAGCAGAAGAAATTCTGCCCAAAGCGGAAAGGTTGGCAGGTCTGCTTACCCATTATGGCCATATGGCCTGGGAACGAACGCAGAAGAAGAAGAAGAAGAAGACAGAGAAGGTACCATTACCTCTGTTCTGTATATGGGACTGGTGTAGTACAGAATGTCCATGGCACTGCTGTTGAGGATGGAGCGCACGCCTTGCATCTTGTGAGGCGTGATGGACTCCACCGTGTCTGAAAGCACACCACACGAACAGTGGTTTTTGCGCCCCCACTGTCTGGAACTCCTTGCCTGTTCACCTCCGTCACAATTCAGCACTTCCCGCTTTCAAAACCCAAATAAAAACTCACTTGTTTCAAAGAGCTTTCTCTCTCTAACTTTTCACATTAATTAGATGATGATTGAATGAATGTGTATGTTAGCCCAATTGTGTGTGAATCAGTGAATGTGAGCGCCTTGAGTTTAATTCTAAAGAAAGGCGCTATTTAAATACTATGTATTATTATAATTGTTACTAGCGCAACGCCCCGTACCGGTAATGCCTAGTACCGGTAACGCCTTGTACAGGTAATGCCAAGTACCGGTACCGCTGAGTACCGGTTTCGCCAGGTCCGCAAAATATTATATTTTTACTTTTGTGGCTGAAAATACAATTTTTTGACCCCTACCACTTTCAAGGCCTACCGATCTCCATGACCTTGACCGTGACCTTGATCGGTATGCAATCATCAGAACAACCATAAGCCAAAGTACCTACATGCCAAGTTTGAAGTCAATAAGACCAACGGTGTGGACGTTATAGCCCCTTAAAGATTTTCGGTTTTCAAGGTCATACGCCAAGGTGAAGGTCATGACGGCGATAATTTATGCACGGATGCCTTCTCTCATGGTGACACGCCACCACACAAAACTGGAAACGATTCGGTAAAGCAGTTCGGGAGATATGCGTGGGACAGTAAAACCCAATGATTAGACCCCTACCACTTTCAAGGCATACCGATCTCCCTGACCTTGACCTTCATTGGTACGCCATCATCAGAACGGCCATAAGCGAAAGTACATCCATGCTAAGTTTCAAGACTCTAGGACCTGCGGTGTGGAAGTTATGGCCCCTTAACGATTTTCGGTTTTGAAGGTCATACACCAACGTCAAGGTCAGGACGGCAAAACGTTTTTCACAGATGCCTTTCTTTCATGGGGACACACCACCACACAAAATTTGAAGCAATTCGGTCAAGCGGTTCGGGAGATCCTTGGGACAGACAGAAAAGAACAAACAAACAAAAAAAGGAAACAAACCCGAACAGCTGGGATTTACTAACTGCAAGTGCGTGTGGAGCTGCGTGTGGTCCCCCCTCCCCACGACCCCTTGGCGGAGGCTTCCAAAAAGTAAGGGCGGCATCACCTTCCGAGGGTGCCAAGGATGCTTGATACCAAATTTGGTGTTGATCGGTTGAGAACTGTGGCCCCCTCCAGCCCACCCCCCTGAACACCCCCACACACACACACCCGACCATCCCCCCCCCCCCCCCCCCCCCCCCTCCCCCCTCCCCCCCTCATCCCCCCCCCCCCTCCCCCCCCCCCCCCCCCCCCCCCCCACGCTCACAGCTGACACGCACTTGCCGTTAGTAAATCCGAGCTGCGTGTGGTCCCCCCCCCTCCCCACGACCCCTTGGCGGAGGTTTCAGAAAAGTAAGGACGGCATGACCTTCGGAGGGTGCCAAGGATGCTTGATACCAAATTTGGTGTCGATCGGTTGAGAACTGTGGCCGTAATCCGAGCCGCATGTGGTCCCCCCCCCTCCCCACGACCCCTTGGCGGAGGTTTTCTAAAAGTAAGGATGGCATGACCTTTGGAGGGTGCCAAGGATGCTTGATACCAAATTTGGTGTCAATTGGTTGAGAACTGTGGCCGTGCATAAGGGACACACAGACAGACAGACACACACACAGACAGATTTCGAAAATATATATATAAGATTATTATTACTACAGTGGAACCTCCTCCCATTATAAGACTCCGTTCCACGTAAGACCTACTTCTCTGAGACATTGCCCTTCTTTGCAAGTATTAAAATTACCTCCCATATAAGACCCCTCTCTTATAAGACCTCATTTTGGATGATTTTTGAAGGTCTTATAAGGGAGGTTCCACTGTACTAACACACAGCATCACGAAGGAACGCAAAGCCCAGGCACAGTACCCCATTTCTTCTTCTTCTTCTTCTTCTGTGTGTCCCAGGCCATATGGCCATTAGGGGTAAGGTACATACGTGTCTGGTTTTCGGTTTTCACTGGTCTCCCCGCTGGTCTTCAACAGACACATTCTGATTTCGGAGGGGCTCAAAGGAGAAAATGTGAAAGATTTTTGTAAAAAATCAAAATTAAAAAAAGGCAGGAGAATGGGCCCAATAAGGCAGAAAGATAGTAGATGACAGTAAGCAAAGGGAAAAGGCAGAGAGTGACAGATTAGAGGAAGTTACAAGCACAGAACTTCCAGAAGGTGGGGGAACTATTTGTACAAAAGAAGCACCCCATTTCCAATTCAAGTCCTTTTAGCATGGGCCTCTTTTAGCACTCATCACAGCCATAAACCAAAACCCAAAGGTATTTTTTTTAATAAATTATTTATGTCTTCTTTTGTTTTAGTGTAGCACTTGTAAGGTCTTCCCTAACCCTCATCACGTTCAGTGAGAAAAGTACTTGCCTGTGAGAAAGGAAAGAGCTAGAAACAAGAGCATAGTCTCAGCTATTAATACCTCTCTTCTTCTTTCATTAGACAAAGGCCTCACTGAGGAAATTAAAAGCAGTTTGTTTGTTGTTGTTGTTGTTGTTGTTGTTGTTGTTGTTGTTGTTGTTGTTGTTGTCTTATCCTGGTGATACGATATAACGATTTACCGTAATTCACGCTCTACAAGCCGCTTCGTAATATCAGGCATGCTACCAAACCTTCATTTTCTTTGAAAGTTCTGAAGTGGCGAAGCCACAAGTGCGCGGCTGCGAAGCAGGCGCGCGAGCTAGGGGGGTCCGGGGGCATGCCCCCCCGGAATTTTTGAACAAATGGCTAAAATCTGTGCAATCTGATGCATTCCGCATATTTTCAGGGTTGTGAACAGTACAGTGTTTAGTGCTAAATGTGTTGTTTTTCCCCCCTCCCCCAAGTCCCCACACAAAAGTAAAGAAAAGACAAGTGGTGTAAAGTTTGCAATTTAACACTCGATATGAGTCAAATGTCGACCGTGCGAAGTTATGGCGTCGCAGGAAGTTGGTAACCGGTGCGCGCGCAACGGAGGGCTTAAGCAGCGAGTCGACTGCTTGCACGCGTAGTAAGAGTTCTGCGAAACGTGGCAATTTTTTTTTTCTCTGAAAATTTTTGAGTTTCGCTGCAGTTCAAAACGGGTTTGGCGGAATTCCGCGAAATCGCTGAAAAGTAGCATGCCTGAATATAAGCCGCAAAGGTCTGAAAAAATAACGCATAAAGGATGCACGATGTCCGCTTCCCGAGTTAGAGAGATTTGTGTTTTGCCACTTTCGGGACCGCGAAACAGATCGTTTAGGCAAGGCGTCATCAACGTGAACAAGGCCACACTAGGTCTGAATCAAGGATGCCACTGACTGAGTTGAGTTTACTTTCACTTTCGCAGGGGGTCAGAAACAAAGTTGCGGCTTATAGTCCGTGAATTACATTATATTAATTTGTTTCCAGATAACCATGAGAAAGAAACAGACGAATGAACCGTAGGCCTACAGACAGGAAACCATCAAACCACAAACAGCAGCGAATGATGGATAAACGCAGGCTGACTTGCCAGAAGAGAGAGAGAGAGAGAGAGAGAGAGAGAGAGAGAGAGAGAGAGAGAGAGAGAGAGAGAGAGAGAGAGAGAGAGAGAGAGAGAGAGAGAGAGAGAGAGAGAGAGAGAGAGAGAGAGAGAGAGAGAGAGAGAGAGAGAGAGAGAGAGAGAATGCATGCAAAGATCAATGTAAAGGAGAGGAACTGAATGTAAAATAGGAAACAAGATTCCCAAAACTGAGCTTCTGACACTGAAGGAAACATACGGTTCTGATCTCCGGCTTCATAAAAAGTTTTAAAAAATAAAAAATAAAAAAAAGTTCCCAGATCCACTGACCTCCGTCCAGCCTGAGCGAGGAGCGCCACTGCACCGGCAGGAACTCGGCTCGCTGGTTGTTGGCGCTGAGGTCAGGGTACATCTTGTGCTGCAGAGACTTCACCCTGTCCCTCAGGCTGACACACACACACACACACACACACACACACAGACAGACACAAACACACACACACACACACATACAGACAGACAGACACACACACACACACAGACACACACACACACAGACAGATAAGACACACACACACACACACACACAGACAGACAGACACACACACACACACACAGAGACAATGAACCCAGAGCAATGAATCACGCGCTTTAGACATGTGCATGGTAGCAGAAATGTTCTCATTGTTTTTCTTATGTTAACCCCTTGACTGCCAGAGAAAATGAAAGAAAAAAAAATTGGGCAAATCATGCCATGAAAAAGACGACTGATAGAGCCAATCTGGCAAAATGGTCCGGGGCTATAACTCTCTTGACTGTGTTAGAGCAAAAGCCAGCATATTAGAGTTATTCCTCTTCATCTGATGACATCATCAGTGATGTCATCAGGTCAGTACGTGATACGTTATACGGCAGTAAAGGGGTTAAAGTAAAACATTCTCTCAATCCTGAAATGACACATCTCAATATTCTCTGAATCTTTTTTTCCCATTCCTGAAGTGGTTACCACATTAATAATAAATTCCAATGTGTGGAGTGAAGAGTGGCACAGTGGTAACGCGTTCGCTTCGTGTCAAGTAAACCCGAGTTCGAACCTGGGTACAGGGGATTTTTCCTTTTACTTTGCAGTAGGCCTTACGGTCTGAATGTGGAGTCTTTCGGATGAGACGATAAACCGAGGTCCCATGTGCCCATGCACTTAGCACACATTAAACCCAGTGGCAACGAAAAAGTTGTCATTTGGTCAAAGTTTACCCACCCACCCCTTTCCTTCTTCATCAATCACACACAAAAAATCGCAAGCAAAAAAAAAAAAAAAGAAAGAAAAAAAAGGGTGGCACGCCTCTGGCTGCGACACGCTCTCCAGGTGGGAGCAACCCGATTTTCACAGAGATGCCTCTGTGATGATAAAGTACCTAATACAGTCTAATAATAAAGTGTGTGTCTGTATAGTACACAGGATGGGTGGGGATGGTGTTAGAACTGCATGTCTATCATCTTGTTTTAATCCGCCGTTAAATAAAATGATCAATTTTGGCAGAAATGTTTGATTTTATAAGACCCTGGATCCGGATGACAAGATGGCCAATCCCGAAGACTCTTTCTATCAGCTTTTCCAATCCTGATTTCAGGAGCATGCCTGAAAAGTACTTTCACCCACGACTGTGTTTTGCCATGTAGGAAGAATCACAGAACAAAATAAAGTATGGCTCCCCCCCACCTGCGTGCGCATCTCGACCCTTCCAACGGAAGTGTCGCCATCTTAGTCCTTATTTGTGTGTAAACAAAGTGAAAATGTGATCTAAATGTGTAAAGAAAACATCCAGATGTTATAAATACAGTTTAGATAAGTTTCGAATTGGAACAGCCAAATACGCAGCATCGATCTGGCATTTTTCAAACAAAGTTACTGACTAAGATGGCGGTCTCCCATAATATGGCGGTCTCCCATAATATGGCGCTCCTTGTGGCCGGATATGACGACACGTGGGTACCAGCCATAGGGAAAGTTTTAAAAAATATGCTAAGAGTTTGAAGTGAGGGAGAGGGGTGAGAAAGGCATACGGGCAAGAGAACGAAAAGGCAGGAGAAGCCACGAAGTCCTGAAATTGTAGGTATATGAGGGAGGTAGCAGTGAGGGTGTGGCTTCGTTGTGGCTTCTCTGTGGCTATTAAAACAGTCCTGTGACAGGGCTCCCAGGGACCCCTATTTGGGGGTCTATGGAGCACTATAAGCCTAAAGGATCCTCTAAGAGAATGTCTAGGGGGTCCCAGGGATGCACTATAAAAATGGGCAAAATAACAAACCACGGTCTTGGCTTTGCAAGTGATGAACTCCAAATTAAGGGCCTTTCACCAGCCACTGCTTTCATTACTTTTATTCATGCAGGGGCACATTAACATTCTGAAAACTTCCATCAAGCCTCATCAGCTGCACTTAACCCTTTCGCAGCCAATGTCGCATTTATGCACCACAATGGTTTAACACCCATGTCACTAAAAGGCATCAAATCAGGACCTGTTATCACAAGACCCCATTTACTTCATTGGGGAGGTAAGGATAGGCCTAATGCTATACATGTCACAGAGGAATTCCCAATATTGCAGATAAATGTTTTTCTCCACCCAGTTAACTGTAATGGTATTTTTTGGGTTGAAAAATGGCTGGCGGCGAAAGGGCTAAAATGTTATATTTTTTAGAATTTGCGACGTGCGTTCGTTACCTGCAAACTAAAAGAGTGTGCTCTGAAAAGAAAAAAACCATCTAAGAAAATGTAATTTTTGTGCAAAAGAAGCTTGTTTTCGTATTTAAGGGTATGCTTTGAGTCCAAGACTGGAAAAAACAAAGCCGAATGAGTGTTTTTTTGGTAACAAACGAGTTAAATAAAAACATGGCACAACGCATTTAAACAGGCATGGGAATTGAAAAAGTAAAACAAAGCTGAAAAGCAGGGGTCTGGGGGACGCAGAAGGCCCCTAGTAGGGGTCCAGGGGGGGGAATGCAGAAGCTTTTTTGGTTATTGAAGCCCTAAAACAGCATAAAAATGAATAAATTTAGTGGGGTTTTTTTTTTTTTTTTCGGCGGACAGACTTTTTTTGGCGGAAAAGCAAAGTAATTTTGGCGGAAATTTGCTGTTTCCCATCCCTGGTTAAATGTCCGCAGTGAACTCACTCCTTGACGCATCGCACGATGCTGCCCGAGTCCATCTTCTGGCCGATGCCGTGGATGACGAACACCAGGTGGGTGATGTCCGGGGGCTTGTCGTCCATCTGGCCCTCGTAGCAGTAGCCCCGGTGCAGCCTGGTCCCCGCTGCAAAGCCAACCACCACTAGCGAAATGAATAAGGGGATATCTTGTAATTACCTCCCTTTTACCAAAGTTATTGATGATATGATATGATGGCAGATCGATGATCAGGCCATTGGCGTTTGATCTGGTCGTGTTGAACCAAAACTTTTGCTCGCAAAATTTTCTCTTTAGGTCTTATTCTTATTTATTTTTAATTTTCTTTTAGCGTCACGGGTGATATTGAGGCTCTCCTAACGAGTTACATATCTTTGGTCTGCCCACACAGTGTCTAGGTCTGTTCTTGAAAGCCTGCAGCGATGGGGCTGTCACCACATTCTGTGGTAACGAGTTACATATCTTTGGTCTGCCCACACAGTGTCTAGTCTGTTCTTGAAAGCCTGCAGCGATGGGGCTGTCACCACATTCTGTGGTAACGAGTTACATATCTTTGGTCTGCCCACACAGTGTCTAGTCTGTTCTTGAAAGCCTGCAGCGATGGGGCTGTCACCACATTCTGTGGTAACGAGTTACATATCTTTGGTCTGCCCACACAGTGTCTAGTCTGTTCTTGAAAGCTTTGGGCTGTCACCACATTCTGTGGTAACGAGTTACATATCTTTGTCTAGTGTCTGTTCTTGAAAGCTTGCAGCGATGGGGCTGTCACCACATTCTGTGGTAACGAGTTACATATCTTTGGTCTGCCCACACAGTGTCTAGTCTGTTCTTGAAAGCCTGCAGCGATGGGGCTGTCACCACATTCTGTGGTAACGAGTTACATATCTTTGGTCTGCCCACACAGTGTCTAGTCTGTTCTTGAAAGCCTGCAGCGATGGGGCTGTCACCACATTCTGTGGTAACGAGTTACATATCTTTGGTCTGCCCACACAGTGTCTAGTCTGTTCTTGAAAGCTTGCAGCGATGGGGCTGTCACCACATTCTGTGGTAACGAGTTACATATCTTTGGTCTGCCCACACAGTGTCTAGTCTGTTCTTGAAAGCTTGCAGCGATGGGGCTGTCACCACATTCTGTGGTAACGAGTTACATATCTTTGGTCTGCCCACACAGTGTCTAGTCTGTTCTTGAAAGCCTGCAGCGATGGGGCTGTCACCACATTCTGTGGTAACGAGTTACATATCTTTGGTCTGCCCACACAGTGTCTAGTCTGTTCTTGAAAGCTTGCAGCGATGGGGCTGTCACCACATTCTGTGGTAACGAGTTACATATCTTTGGTCTGCCCACACAGTGTCTAGTCTGTTCTTGAAAGCTTGCAGCGATGGGGCTGTCACCACATTCTGTGGTAACGAGTTACATATCTTTGGTCTGCCCACACAGTGTCTAGTCTGTTCTTGAAAGCCTGCAGCGATGGGGCTGTCACCACATTCTGTGGTAACGAGTTACATATCTTTGGTCTGCCCACACAGTGTCTAGTCTGTTCTTGAAAGCCTGCAGCGATGGGGCTGTCACCACATTCTGTGGTAACGAGTTACATATCTTTGGTCTGCCCACACAGTGTCTAGGTCTGTTCTTGAAAGCTTGCAGCGATGGGGCTGTCACCACATTCTCCAGTAGACTGTTCCACTTGTCAACGACTCGGGAGGTGAAAAAGTGGGAACGAATACTTGTGTTGCACCTATTTTTCTTAAGCTTGAAGGCGTGGCCTCTCGTGACATTGTTGGGTTTTTCACCTATTCGCCTAGCAAAGGGAAAGTAGTTGCCACAACAATACAGACCCAAGTTCATCCTCTTGAACTTGATTAAGGATGATCTTGGGTCTGTATTGTTGTGGCAGCTACTTTCACTTTGCTAGGCGAATAGGTGCCATAAATAACTTTGGTTAAAAGGGAGCTAATTACGAGAAGTTCCTTCCCCTTATTCATTTCATTACATCCCCTCTCTTAGCCTCACTATTTCATATTTGTTCAACAAACCACTAGGTCATTGGGAAGGTTCAATACAGCACAAATGAGAGATTTATGCAATGGATTTTTCAGTTATTCTGTTTAGACACGAGCTGACAAGTACATCACTACATAGGTTCACATTCATAGTATTCTGAGTACCATCTTTTTCAGACTATAAGGCACACCCCCAAATGCCCCACATGGCCGAAATGTCCCATATGTGCCTTCCCAGGTCGAGAGGACGTAAAATTCTAGAAAACTCCCACATGGCCGAAAGGCCAAAGAGGGCGTAAAACACTATTATTCCTACACGAAATTCAGATTTTGTTATAGGTTTTTGTACTATTTTACTAGTCATATTATAAGGCACAGCGCTCTCAGTCCGGGAAAAAAAGTATTGCCTTATACTGTTATAGTCCGTAAAATACGGTATATATCATTCTGAACTTCTGCCCTAACATTTCCCCAACATCATACTCATAGCAAGGCTGTTATTGAATCATTATAATAATAATAATAATAATTAGCATTTATAGCGCCTAATCTTAACAATAATAAATGAATAAATGAATAAAAAGGTCAGCAAGCATTATAAATAAATGACCGTCAAAAATATATTATACACACACACACACACACACACACACACACACACACACTCACGCACGCACGCACACACGCATGCACCAAACACAAACACACGGACGCATTACACGCAAACACACACACATACAAACAACACGCAGGCACACTAACACACGCGGATGGAAGGGGCACTTGAACACTTGTTTGATTTCTGCTATTGAAAGCCTTCACAAATTCCAAGTGCAGATGATTAATTGGTAGTGCTGCCACATTTTTCTCAAGAACATATCTCATGCAACCGAACTATGTACAGCACAAATTTAAAAAAACACCCAGTGATTTACCACAAAAAGATGGATAATTCCCCCAAAACAATTTTGTCCCAATTTAATTTTTCTTATGGCTTTGTTTTATTCATCTCAAACTACTGTCTATCTCAAAATAAAATTTCAGTCCTTTCAACTTTAACTAACCGCATTTCCACTGTATTCAATAATTCTATATAACAGACATTAAATTGAACATGCGTTGCTCACATTTCTGCCATCCCATGGACTTGCCGACCCTGCGCATCAGCTTGGAGGAGGTGGACTCGCTGAACATGTAGATCTCGTTGCTGGCGTTCCAGTCCACGTGGAAATCGCGGAACTTGATGTTGTGGATCACTGCAATTGCCACAAGATTACTCTGGCCTCTTTTGCAAACAGTTTGAAGCAATAATACAATAACATGGGTGCAACTCCCCCAAATAAAAAAACACCTGAAAGGCAGGGGTCAAAGGACCCATGGCCCCGGCAGGGTACAGGGGCAGAGCGGACGATTCAGGGGGGCAACTTAAGAGTGTATCAAGACAGACAGTTAAAATAATAGACAGAGACAGTTTGAGTGCGATAAGCCTTGCAAAATGATTACATTGCCTTTGTAAACTTCCAAGATAGAATAACCAAGTTCAAAACGCCTCAAATCGCTTGTGGTCGTTTTTTGGTTGTTGTTTTTTATGAATTTAAAAAAAAAAAATCAGTTTCTGCTAAAATAAAAAATACTGAAATCAGTGTAAAACTGAAAGAGTAATTCTGTTTGCAACAATGCAATATAATGCGCACGAGTCAGGAAAGACAAGCTTAAAAATGCCCTTTGCTTAGCAAAGAAAAAGGTATTGATCAAACCTATGCGAAACCTATGTTAAAGTAAACAAGTATCCAATTTAAACGTTTACATTGTAACACTAGGTGATTTTCTCTACCAATCAATAGATTTATTCGCTACAAATAAGAAGAATCCAGCTTGTGCATGCCCAGGATAAAAACATATAACATATATTAAAGTAACACAGGCATTAACAGCATACAAGATGAACAATACAGTCTTAGACCCACTTCAAAACATCTGCATCTACAACACATACATACATGCATGCGCATATAGCGCATGCACACACAGACACACACACACAACGCACGCACGCACGCACACACACTCCTGCATCAAGCTAAAATTAAGCTCGTTTAAAAGTGAACATCAGATCCAAACAATGTCAATCCAGAAAGTGAAAAGGATAAAGAAAAAACCTTCATTTTAACGTTAACATTTTGACATGCTCTGAAATGGCCATATTGCTTACTCTCTCTCACCTCTCTCAGTCAGACATAGACCCACACATACACCAGCACACACACACATACTTGTGCACATGCACACTTATACCAACGATCACGATCACGATCACGATATCACGAATCCTGTAGTCTGAAGATTTTACAACAAGTCTCATCCACTCTTCCCAGTTTTCGGCTTTTCTTAGGGTGTCTTTCAGCTCCAGGCCCGTCCACTCGCGGATGTTGTCTTCCAATCTCTTCTTCTGTCTGCCTCTTCTTCTTCCTCCTTGGACCATGCCCTGTAGGATTGTTTTGGCAAGGCCTGATGAATGGGTAACATGTCCATACCATTTCAACTTGCGTCTTTTGACTAGGATCACTAGATCAACATATGGTCCAATTGCTTTACAGTTCGTTTTTTGACTTCTTCATTGGTGGTGTGATCATTGCAGGAGATGCCGAGGATTTTTCGAAAGCATCTCATCTCTACTGGTCTGATTCTTCTTTCAAAGTCTGCTGTCAAGGTCCAGGATTCGCATGCATATATATATATAAAAATACTGACATGACCAGTGAGAGCATCAGTCTGATCTTTGAGCCGACAGCGATGGTCTTGTCTTTCCAGATTGATGGTTTTGAGCTTGGTCATTGCAGCAGAGGTCTGAGCTATCCTGGAGAGTACTTCGGGCTTGGATCCTTTGTCTGATATAATTGCCCCTAGGTATTTGAAGCTGCGAACGGTCTCAAGCTTCTGATTATTGACCCTTAATGTCGGTATTGATGCCGTTGGAGCTGTTGGTGATCAAATTGGGTTTTTTCTGCACTTATCTCCATGCCGTATGCTGATGAGGTCTTCTTTACTAAGGTGGTCCACCAAGTCGACTAGCTCCTGTTCTTGTCCGGCTAATCTATGTCATTGGCAAAACATAGGTTTGTGATTGTCCTGCCCCCAATACCAACACACACACACACACACACACACACACACACACACACACACACACACACACACACACACATGAGACCGCAAGCATGCAATCCCACATTTCAAGCTTAACTTATATGAAGCTTATATTATTATAAGATGACTAGAAATAAGACAAAGACTTCCCCTAGAGGAATGAGCCTACTGAGTATTGATGGCTTTGACGGCAGAGGGGTAAAAGGTGCTCTTCGATTACAACTATTATTGTATTAATCATAAGGTTATTTTGATTTTTCCCAAATTGAAAAAAAAAAGACAAATATTACTGTACCAGGTTTGGGCCCTTTGGCAGGGGTTGCAGCCTCTTCCAGCTTTTGACCCTGGAAATTCTTCATGTGTTCCACTTCAATCTGTGATGCATAGCCATCCTCCAGAGGCTGCATGTTCTCATAAAACCACACTCCTTGCATGATCTCCGATACATCTCCTGCCAAAAGAAAAGGGTTTGCGATGAGATTAAAATGTCAAGTGCAACATGGAGATGAAAAGTCACCGATTATTAAGCATTTTCAATTTCAGATTATATGTAAACAAGTACCGGTATCTAGAAATTTAGAGGAGTTTAATTAATCTATTCCATATTATTTTTATGTGAAATAGTGGAAATAGTCTCTTCCAGTTCCACAGTACAGTGGAACCTCCCTTATAAGACCTTCAAAAATCATCCAAATGAGGTCTTATAAGGGAGGTAATTTTAATACTTACAAAGAAGGGCAATGTCTCAGAAAAGTATTTTATATAAGTCTTTACATGTATATGGGAGGGAGTCTTATAATGGGAGGTCTTATAAGGGAGGTTCCACTGTAACAGCTTAGAATGTGATGTAGAGGCATGTTTTACCAAAGTTCTCTAAAAGTGGACAACAAGATGAGTATGTATGTTTGTGTGTGTAAGTCTTCTTCTTCTTCTTCTTTGCGGTAGGCAGCCAACTTCACTGCATTCAGCATAGAAGATTGTGTCTGTTGTGCGTGTGTTGTGTGTGTGTGTCAGTGTGTGTGTGAGTCACTGAGTGTGTGTGTGTGTGTGTGTGTGTGTGTCAGTGTGTGTGCATGTGTCATTTTCTGTGTACATGTACATGTATGTGTGAGTGTGTGTGTGTGTGTGTGTGTGTACATGTGTGTGTGTGTGTGTGTGTATACATGTGTGTGTGTGTGTGTTGTTGTTGTTGTTCTTTGTTTAAAGTGTCTGTGTGTGTGTGTGTGTGTGTGTGTGTGTGTGTGTGTGTGTGTGTGTGTGTGTGTGTGTGTGTGTGTGTGTGAGTGTGTGTGTGTCTGTGTGAGTGAGTCTGTGTGTGTGTGTGTGTGTGTGCATGTGTCTGTGTGTGTGTGTGAGAGACATATGATATATATATATATATGTGTGTGTGTGTGTGTGTGTGTGTGTGTGTGTGACTGTGAGTGTGTCTGTGTGTGAGTGAATGAGTGTGTGTGTGTGTATGTGAGTGAATTAGTATGTGTGTGTATGCGAGTGTGTGTGTGTATGTGAGTGTGTGTGTGTGTGTGTGTGTGTGTGTGTGTGTGTGTGTGTGTGTGTGTGTGTGTGTGTGTGTGTGTGTGTGTGTGTGCGCGTGCGTGCGTGTGCGTGCGTGCGTGCTTGTGTGCGTGCGTGTGCACGCGCAATGTTATTATTACTATTAGTATTACCTGACCAGTATACTGGAAAACACTTTTTGTTGACCACATCCACTTCATAAAGTCCACCCAACACCAGAATTCTTTCGTTCGCGTCGATGTCACCATCTTGATCAACTGCAAGCGCACGATATCGGCATTCAATCCGCAAAGAATCATACCCAATAAAAGGCACCCACTTTTTGCCAACATCTGATCGGTGGAACCACCTGAGCTCTTCAGGCCTCAGCTCTTCAACAAACTCTTTCTGCGGGTACAAGTATCGTTTGTGAGTTGGCGATTCAACAGCGGGTGAACGGGTTCCATTGCTGTCGATATCAAAAACATCATAGGTGTCATCGTCAGACGGTGGTGAGTGATAAAAGGCTTCTATCGATGAATAGGCCCGATCTTTATCACTTGCTGTCGTTGCACTCGATGGAGTTTCACTGGAAGGCGAGTTCAAAGACATGTCAGCAAACGTTGGAAAGTCCATGGTTCCATCGGATTAAGGTTGCCAATTAAACTCGTATGTTTATAGCGAAACTAAGTAGTTGCATTGCTTTTCACGGTCTCATAATCTTCTCAGATTTGGGACGTACTGGAATGAATGACTAAAACGTATGTTAGTTTCACTCTCATCAATTGAGTTTACAAGTTAGCAGAAGGCATGTGATGAAACAAAGCTAGCAAACAAGCCGCATAACGTATTCAAATGGTGTTTTGTTTTTACTAAATGGATGCTAAGATTGTTATCATTCATTTAGCTTTCACTAATCATTATTGATTTTGATGCTAAAAATAAGACTCTGTTTGCCACAACTGCAGTGACGCTAAAAATGAAAGCAAACTGACATTGTTTCCGTATCAAAATCACACTTAACTCCCTTTCTTTGGACCTGATGAAAGTCAAGTTTGCAATGACATAGACCATAGTTAGATAAGATTTGCTCACCTCAGTTTGACAACAAAGAGCATTTGTTTAGGGAACTTGACCACAGCAGTGACTGTCATAATTTGCATTCAATAAAAACGTGGCTTGGTAAGGTAAGTTAGATCGATTTGTAATTTTTGTCAAACCCAAGTGCCAATGGCAAATGCCGGGCAATGGGGGTCAATGTTTTGTTTGTGTGTGTGTGTGTGTGTGTGTGTGTGTCTGTGTGTGTGTGTGTGTGTGTGTGTGTGTGTGTTTGACAGAGACAGAGAGAGAGATTGTGTGTCGTGTGTATGAGAGAGAAAGAGAGGGATATCAGTCTTCTTTCACTCCACAACCACCATCATCATTTTGATGGTTCTTTTGACATTACAAAACATGGGTCAGGCAGAAGTTGTAGATAAAATCATAGCCGCCCGGATGATCAGCGTTGATAAGGATATGGAATGGAATTAACAATCAAGGGGGAAGCAAGGGAATGGGGTCAGTGGGAGAAGGTGATGTGTATAGTCAGGGAGGGAGGTTTTGGATTGGGGGTGGGTAGAGTAGAGTGAAGAGGGGGTGGGGGTGACATTGTTTCTTAGATCCGGGATTTGAAGCCTTCCACCGAGGCTGATGTTACTGCCTTAGGGGGGAGGGAGTTCCAATCTCCGATGGTCCGATGGTCCGGGAGAAAAGCTAGAACTTTCTTTAACTTGTCTTGCAGGAGGGAAGGAGGTAAGACAAAAATCGCATGCAAAAAAAAAAATTATAAAAAAAATTGGGTGGCGCGCCTCTGGCTGCGACGCGCTCTCCAGGTGGGAGCAACCCGAATTTTACAGAGACGCCTCTGTGACTATAAAGTACCTAATACTAAAGTTGACTCGTGTGACTGTCTTGTTTGTTGTGTTGTCCTGTTGAGATGAGCTGTAGGGGGAATTGATGGAGACGTCCCCTCAGTAAAACTTGAAGATGGTGGACAGTTTAGATGCCCGTCTCCTGTCGGCGAGTGGAGTCCAGCGGTCTACCTAAAATACGAAAACGAGCGAAAACGGGCGAAAACATAAGAGACTGAATCTGATTCAAAGGGATCTTGGGTCATTACGTCAATGTTAACACCATCTAAGGAACCTTTCTGTCAAGTTTCATTAAGATTTAATAGTATGGTACAATTGTGAGAAGTGGAAAAAAGTTCAGTCGGCGGAAGTAATGGCTAGCGGAAGCTGGTTTATAAAAAAAATGCAGATCGGAAATTACATCTAAATATGGATCAACAGTCGATTAAAGATAAAATCTATGCAAAATTTGGTAGGGTTTAGACAAATTTAACATTTTTTGTTCTTGTTTACGATCAAAAATGCACTTTCGCTTCTGTTTTCGCCCGTTTTCGCTCGTTTTCGCCCGTTTTCGTATTTTAGGCACACCCCACTGGACTCGGGTGTGCCTAAAATACGAAAACGAGCGAAAGCTGGATGTCTGGCGATGCCTATTCACCACCCAGTGGGGAAGCCAAGAGATTGTGTGTAATTGAATTGAGAGACACACACAAACAGAGACACAGAGAAAGACAGAGACTGAGATAGACAGAAAGAGAGAGAGTGTGTGTATACATGTGTGTGTGTTTGTGACTCTCACCGTCTCAGTGTGTGCACGCGCATACTTACGTTACATGTGTGCGTGTGAATGTATGTGTGCGACAATGTGTTTGTGTATGTGAGACAGCATGTGTGTGTGTGTGTAACAATGTTTGTGTTTGTGTGAGACAGTGTGTTTCTATGTGTGAGTTTGTGTACAGTATTGTGTGTGTATTTGAAGTTTAGCTTGGTATATATTCTAGTCACACTCACAGACTTGTCTCTGTGAAATTCAGTCTGCTTCGCTGTTTTCTAGTTCAGTGGGAAGATCAAACTGAACGACAAGCATTTCAGATGGGGACTTAAAGCAAGTTTACATGCATGTAAAACACCCATGCCACCTCTTTTTTTTTAAATTGGGGGAGGGGGGGGGGGAGGGGGGGAGGTGAGGAGGGGGAACGGACTTGGGAAATCTCCCTATCAATTTGGTCATACCAAACAACCAAGCAGCGGGATTTCTCCCTATCATTCTTACCGACTTTTAACTGCCATGGGAGTTTTACATGCATTTAAACTTGCTTTGAGTTTAATTCCCCATCCGAAATGCTCGTCGTTCAGTTCGATTTTCCCATTGAACTAGAAAGAAAGGGCGAGGCCGGCCATATATTCGAACCTTGGTCACCGGCACGACAGTCATGCATTGAAAATGGTAGGCTAACGTCTTAACCACTCTGCCGCCTTCCTGCCTGTGATAGTGTGTGTGCATGAGTATGTGTATGAATGTGTGTATGCTTGTGTGTGTGTGTTGAGTGAGAGAGTGTGTGTGTGTGGGAGTGTGTGTGTACGTTTCTTTTTCTTTTTTTAAATCTTAGGGCTGCAATGCAAAAGAAGTTTATTCATTTTGTGTGTGTGCATGTATGTATGTACAGCATATCCTTCCCTCACTGAACCCGAGCCATGGTGTGGCCTCTCATCATGGGCGCGGCACGCACCTACGCCCCCTACATCACCTTGCCAGTGGCCATGGTGGTGGGCTTCATCGGCTACAACGTCGAGGGCTGGGTGCGGGGCAAGGACACCACCCCCTTCAAGTCGGAGGGAGTGAAGGAGGAGAGGAGTGAGCGAGCGCTGGACCAGATCCAAGGCAAAGACTGCACTGAGGTGGAGAGTCTCAAGACCAAATCCTTCGTGCCCAAAACCATTTTAGGTCGAAACGACCCGCAATGACCCCCCCCCCCCCCCCCCCCCCCCAGTGTTATTATCATACAGAACATTTTTGTAACAGTGTTTGTGTCTGTGTGAGACAGTGTGTGTGTATGTGTGTGTGTGTGCGTGCGTGTGTGCATGTGTGTGTGTGTGTGTGTATTGTACTTGTACTGTTGTAGTCATGTATTTCTTTTTGGTAAAGGTAAAGATGTGCCCCCCCCCCCCCCCCCCCCCCCCCCCCCCCCCTGCATTTCTCGGTTAATTCCATTTTTAGCCTTTCTTACCAAACATAAAGCTGTATTTTATTAACCTTTTCAGCTAATTATCTTTTTGGAACACTAACCCTAACCATAACCTTCCCCCCCCCCTTCCCCCCTATAAGATGGAAAAATGCAATGAGCCACGACTGTGACAAATGCCGCGGTGTACTGCAGTACATGGGGGGGGGGGGGGGGGGGGGGGGGTGTGTCCTATTAGATAATGGTCTTTATCATGACTGCAATTAATTATTGAAGAAAGATAATTAGCTGAAAATGTTCATACAATACAGCTTCGTGTTTGGTAAGAAAGGCAAAAACGGAAAAATGGAATTAACCTAGAAATGTAGGGGGGGGGGGCACATCTTGACCTATGCCTTCTTTTTTGATGTAGTAATAATGGAGATTAAAAAAACCCACCAGAAATTACGGAGGGATTTTCGATTTGGGAAGTGCGTCTTCTGACTTTCCCCTCTTATGAGGGTGTGTGGGGTGTTTATTATCACCCAGGGCCTGTATTCATGTTACTTGTTAGCATGATGCTAACTTAGAAGCTCTTCCAATGTCCTATATGATTTAATAGGACTTTTGGAAGAGCTTCTAAGTTAGCATGATGCTAAGTCTCATGCTATCTCAACATGAATACAGGTCCTGGTCAATTTTGTTTTTGGGTTTGTTATGTTTATTTTTATTTTATTTTTTTAAATTGTTTTTTGCTTTTTTTCTGCTTTAGCGATGTTTAGGAATTTGCATAATTGATTTATACAAATGTTTCCTAAATAGTAGTAAACCAAGAAGCTTCATTTGTCTCTCTAGTGACAAAAGTTAAGTATTTTGTTTCAAGTTATCAGCATGTTGTTACACATTCATTCGTTCAGCCAGAAACAATGCAAGGTAGGCTGTGTTGTTTTAACTTGTAGTATCCACTTTACTTCTGAGAACAATTCATGCATGCTAATATCTGGATTTAAAAAGGTTGAATCTATTGTTTAAGACTTTATTCAGTTCTATTTCATCCATTTTCATTTAGTATGATTGTTTTCTTCGGTAGGCTGTAGTCAGATGTCAATTTTAGGCTATGGCACCAAGGGTTTTCAGTTTGAACCTCTTGGGAAAGTGAAGGTTTAAGACTTGAGAAGCCATTCTTTTCACCAGTCTGTGAATGAAGGTTTGCTTGAGATAAGGGAAAGTTTAGTGAGTGTGTGTGTGTGTGTTTTTCTGATGTCGGAAGCTTATAGGATCCATTTTTGAGTCGTATATACATTATATGCTTTTTAGAGAGTACTCTTTATTCCATCATCTTGCATTTCCCATCCCGTGTGTGTGTATGTGTGTGTGTGTTTGAGAGAGAGAGAGAGAGAGAGAGAGAGAGAGAGAGAGAGAGATCGTAATTGCCATGTTTGAAATGAATGCAGTTACATGTCAATAAACTCCTCAGTACATGTATATGGCCTTAACCTTTGTTAAGATTGGTAACAAATGTAGAGATTCTCATTTCTTTTTGCAACAACCCCCCCCCCCCCCCCCCCTTCTGTCTTTCTCATTTCACTCACACACTTTCTCTCGCACGTCTTTCTCTTCCTCCACCCCAACTTCATCTCTCCCCCCCCCAATGCCCACACCCACACACTCAAGCCAGCGCACAACACACAATCCACAGTGCTCTCGCTTTTCTAAAACAGTAAAAGGAACACAAAAATCCACGGTGTTTGATTTAATTTCTTTTTTTCTGGGGGGGGGGGGGGGGAGGTTGAGGAGATATCTATACAACATCACAAAGAGCACGTCACGTCACTTCACAGCTTTTATATTACACTTGAGATCTTCTTGCTTTGTTGACCCCTCAACTTGACAAAGTTGTCAGAGGTGTGTTGGGTTAAAGAAAAACATTGAAGTGGAGAACACATTAAATCTAGTGAGA
The DNA here is from genome assembly GCA_017654935.2 of Phymorhynchus buccinoides. NCBI lineage: Eukaryota > Metazoa > Mollusca > Gastropoda > Neogastropoda > Raphitomidae > Phymorhynchus > Phymorhynchus buccinoides. The sequence goes on from CM065684.1 coordinate 17,018,618, forward strand.
CTTTCTCATACCCTATTGCTGGTCAGACTAAACAGTCTAAATAGCTGGGGTGTTTTTTTGGGTGGGGTGGAAAGCGGACTGTATCATCAAAAGCATATCATTTGTAGGCCAACTGACAACGTACAGTGCTACAACAAAATTCGATGGCTTGGAGTCAAAACGGACTATCTTTAGATAGTCCATTGACGTATTATTGAACCTATTACAAAAACTAATAACTTGTATCAAACAATGACTGCAGAAACATATAAAGGGAGTTATGCTTTTTATATTTCTGCAGCCTTTTTTTATGCAAGTTATTAATTTTCGTACTAAGTTCAATAGTATGTCAATGGACTATCTAAAGATAGTCCGTTTTGACTCCAAGCCATCGAAATGTACTTTGGTTATTTTCTTTTTGTACAAACTTTTTACAAGTGTTTGGGGTCACCCTTTTCATCTTATCACAGACGATCATACTAACGCTGTAGTGTGAAATTAAAGTACTTGAACAGCCTGCTATCTCCGACGATTGCCCCAAAGCCAAAAATAAAGTATATATACAAGCTTTTCATCTGTTTTTTTATCACGTGTCATTGTGTTTTTAGCTTACTTTATTAGAAAAATAAGGAAAGCTTATTACAACAAATTAAACATCTGCCGAATTGCTTTGTTAAATGTATATTTGATTGTGAATATATTGAGAACACATCTAAAGAAAAAAAGGGGTTGTTGAAGAAAATGCATATCATATTATGCATTTTGTGTGTGTGTGAAAGTATTAGTTCATTTATTTGCAGTTATGCAGAATGCTCTGTAAAACAATAAGGATTACTCAGATTGTCTGAAACACACTATTTGGTAACAAAAGTGTAGCTCAATTGGAGTCACAGAAAGTAAAGATTAAGATAAAAAAACTATAGGTAAGACCTACAATTTAGGGTGCGAGTATAGTGAAGAACTTGCGTGGGTAAATTACTCAATATGACAAAGACCAAAACAGAACAAAACCCGATAAATTTGTCATACTTCCAAACACCACAAGGACATACAATTTTCTGCAACGCAAAATATATCCAGATTGATTATTGTAATCGTCTATTTAACTTTCATAGCAATATTGTTGACATATTTTTCATGTCAGACATAATTTTTACACTTATGACAAATCTCTAATGGGACAATTTCATACTCAAGAAATATTTTCTACCAACCAAACCTGTAGCACGCACATAAATTTAAAAACCTGACAATAATTTTACAGCATGTTTATCTGTCAGTATTAAAAATCATACAATAAAAAGGCAAGAAAATGTCTGTCTGTCTGAAACACAAAATGGGCCTTATAACTCTGCCTTCACATTTGCTGTCAGGCTTGCTGTGGTCGGAGCAAAGCCTGGCAGCAAATTTGAAGAGAATCGGGAGAGCGCGTCACTCTCAGAGCAGCGCCAATGGGAAACGAGGCCTTATAACTCCACCGTTTCTTAACCGAATCGCTTCAAATTTGCTGTCAGGCTTGCTGTGGCCGGGGCAAAGCCTGGCAGCAAATTTGAAGAGAATCGGGAGAGCGCGTCACTCTCAGAGCAGCGCCAACGGGAAACGGGGCCTTACAACTCCGCCGTTTCTTAACCGAATCGCTTCACATTTGCTGTCAGGCTTGCTGTGGCCGGGGCAAAGCCTGGCAGCAAATTTGAAGAGAATCGGGAGAGCGCATCACTCGCAGAGCAGCGCCAACGGGAAACAGGCATTTCTTAACCGAATCGCTTCAAATTTGCTGTCAGGCTTGCTGTGGCCGGGCAAAGCCTAGTATAATATAATATTTCGCGGACCCGGAAACCGGTACTCAGCGTTACTGGTACTAGGCGTTACCCAGACCTGTTTACCCCTGTTTTGCAAATTAGTATTTCTGATTTCAAAATTAGTAATTTTGAAAAAAAATCTGTAATCCAACGCACGGCCGATTTTTTGTTTGTTCATAGCAATAAAATAATAAGTTTTGATTTGATTTGCAATGCGTTTCGATATCGAACTGACCTGAGTGACTGATGTTAATGTCACTCAGGCAGTACACACAGAATGCGTGATCATCGAACGCTGTATTCCAGGCGTTTTCGTGTAACTATCCTTGAATTTCTGCAACACTCTTGCTCTTTTTTCTTTGTGATCAGGCACGCAGTAGGCTCGCTTCGACGCCATCTTGAACGTATTGCAAACGTTTACGCGTTGCATGCTGGGAACCCGGAACCAGAATGACTACTACACTCCACCGTTTCAAAACCGGCGCAAACGCTTGTACATTTTTGCTGTTGTTGGATTTTTTATTTTTCGTAATTTTTTTCCTGTTTCCGTAATTTAAAAAAAAAAAATCGTAATAATTACGGAAAAATCGTAAGGGTAAACAGGTCTGCGTTACCGGTACCCGGCGTTGCGCTAGTGATGAACTATTATGCATGCTATAAAACAGTCTGTTTGCATGGATGAACGCACAAGCTACCGTGCCTTACGTTTCATTTATTTTCTCTGACGGAGCATGTACACCTTTAAATTAATAAGTTAGCTGAAACAAACAAATCTCTACAAACTCAAAAACTCTTTGGGCTTCAACAAGCATGTCAAAACTAGTAATAATTACCATATTTTGCGGACTATAAGGCGATACTTTTTCGCCAGATTGAGACCCCTGCGCCTTAACAAAATATAACAACAAAATATTAATTTTGTGTGAAATTTGCGGTACACAAGATATTGTGAATTGAAAGTTGAATATTTCTTGCAAGAACTTCTGTGAATAAAAAGCAATTTCCTCGATCTTTACTACCTTTTCACTGTAAATTATACATACAGTATATGATTCTAATCAAACTGAAATGATGAAATTGCAATGAACAATACATAAATAACACATAAAGGTGAAAGAACTTTCTTTTTTTTAAAATAATAAATGGACAATGGTGTATGAATCGTAACAAAATATTTTTTTTTATAAAAATGGGACTGTTAAAACCATGAGAATTAATACCATTAAAAACATAGAATTAAACAACAATAAAATTAACTTTCTAATAAACAAACAGAAACCTAAGTATTGAAAATATGTGCAAAGTTTTTGACAGGTAAGGGGAAACAATCTCGTAGCTATAAAATAAAAAGAAGGAATGCTTGTTGAATTATTTTGTGTGTTGGTGTTCAAGCAAGTGGATAATCAGCTCTGGGACTCTTTTTCGCTGTCATGTGCAGCTGGTCGCCTTTTAAAAAGGGGTTCCAGTCTGGCTCCTCCAGCGACTGCGCACATAGCAAATACAACACAAGGTATTAGTTAGTGTGAGGGCAGTAACATGAAAAAAGACACATTGGCAAGGGCAGTAATACACAACAAAGACGCATTCATACTCGCAATCAAGTTCATTTGGCTAGCTATGCATGTGCATCCATACTTGTGCATAATGTACTCACATAACTGCAACCAATTCACACTTGTAACCCCTTGACTGCCAGAGAAAATTAATGAAAAATCCATTGTGCAAACCATGCCATTAAAAAGACAACTGATAGAGCCAATCTGTCAAAATGTTCTGGGGATGTAACTCTCTTGACTGTGTTAGAGCAAAAACCAGAATATCAGAGTTATTCCTCTTCATCTGATGACGTCATCAGTGATGTCATCAAGTCAGTACGTGATACGTTATATGTCAGTCAAGGGGTTAATTACCCTTATTCTCTGGTCACTAAATATCCAATGCCATGAACTCTTTTTTTTTTTAGCTATCTTCATCAAATATATGGAGGGCACTCACAGAAATTCTGAAGACATTTGCGACAAAACCTGACACACAAATGCACTGCACCCATGAATGCTAGCATGCACATGCACATGTGTGTGTGCGCACATACACAGAGCATGCATTGCTTATATTGTAATGTACTTAGCATGTTATGATTTTATTTGGTTTTCCCCCTTCATCTTTTCATTCTGCTGTACCATTGTTACTCATTCGGTTTTTTTTATTAGGGCAGGATGAATATTGTTTTTTAAGCTTATTATTACAACAACAAAAAGCTTCAGGCAGATCCCACTTTTCAGCCTGATTTACCCCACTTTATCAATCTCATGTGTGTGTGTGTGTGTGTGTATGTGTCACGTGAATGTTATAGTGTTTATAATGTGCCATAAATGTAACAGTGGAACCTCCCTTATACGTGAAGACCTACTGGTGAGACATTGCCCTTCTTTGTAAGTATAAAAGTACCTTTATAATGTGCCATAAGAATCTGAGACATTGCCCTTCTTTGTAAGTATTAAAAACCACTACTATAAGACCTACTTCTCTGAGACATTGCCCTTCTTTGTAAGCATTAAAATTACCTCCCTTAAAGACCCTCCCACTTAAGACCTACTTCTCTGAAACATTGCCCTTCTTTGTAAGTATTAAAATTACCTCCCTTATGCAACTCCCACTGAAGACCTACTTCTCTGAGACATTGCCCTTCTTTGTAAGCATTAAAATTACCTCCCTTATGCAACTCCCACTGAAGACCTACTTCTCTGAGACATTGCCCTTCTTTGTAAGTATTAAAATTACCTCCCGTATACAACTCCCACTGAAGACCTACTTCTCTGAGACATTGCCCTTCTTTGTAAGTATTAAAATTACCTCCCTTATGCAACCCCCTCCCCATTTCAGACCTCATTTATGGATGATTTTTCAAGGTCTTAAAAGGGAGGTTCCACTGTACAGTCTAAAAATACTGAAAATCACCACAATAAGTGACACAACTGCAATTAATTTCTTCTTTTTTTTAAAAGGAAATAAATGACATCATAAAAACAAATTCAAACTGAACCTGGAAAAGCAACGGCCATGATTTGTATCAGACTATAGTATAACAAAACTAACAGAATCCACGGATTCAAAGCATTCAGCTTGAATAGGGTTTATGGTTTGGTAGTTCCAGCAGCTCATAATGACGATAAACATCTATTACCTGTATTTGAATAAACCGTTACTGGCTACTATAATCGCTAGTGCTTGTTTCTTCAGAGCTTCGTAATGGTACATACAATCATGACTTAGCTTAACCCTTTCACCGCCAGCCATATTTCAGCCAAAAATGTCCATTAAGTTTACCTGGGTAGAGAACAAAATCCATCTGCAGTATTGGGGATTCTCCTGTGACAATATATAAAATAAGGCCTATCCTTACTTCCCAAAACTAAGACAATAGGGTCTTTGGATAATATACCCCAATTTTGATGCCTTTTAGTGATATAGGTGGTAAATCACTGTGGTGCTAAAATGCGACTTTGGTGGTGAAATTAAGCTGCAACATTTCTCCACAACTTTAATATGACCTCTGCAGCTAAAGCAATGATGCCGCTTATTTTTATTTTATTTTTTAAATTGAATTGTTATTTTAATTTAAACAGTTGGAAGCGAGGGTTAAATATCATCCCTTACCTCCATCACCAGAATTCTCAATAATAAAAAAGATGGGACTTTTTTTGTCATATTCATGTGACCCAAACAGGCACACCGGTAACCCCCCCAAACACACTTTTCAGCTTTAGCTCACAACCCAAGAGGTGAAAACGAGGTAGAAAAGAATTTTAAAAAAAGCATCCTTTTTCTACAAAGACTGACTGACTCATGATGACAACAACAAAGACCAAGAAAGGCAAAGCAAAGCTGAATGCTGCACGGTTTCTATGCATAAGCGCATACATGCAACAAAGCAGGTGAAAGTTCTACTAGCGTTGCTTGTGCATGAAGCTGGGGGTGGTGAGAGCGAGACTGAAGGCCTTGAAAGTGGAGAGGGACCCCAGAGGAAGATGAGGACGGGGCAGCTGACGACTCACCCTCTTGCGACGCACCATTCCTGGAGACTTCTTGGCCACCAGCTTTTCCCGCTTGAGGCCAGAGGTCAGATAAGGGTTAGAGTCCTGCACACACACCACGTGACAGTGTCACGTGCTGGAGGCAACTCGCGTTTTGTTGTGTGTGTGTGCTGATTTTTCCTCTAGCACTGATTTGTTCCTTTCCACTAATATTGGCCAACAAGTTTTCCAGTGCCATGGGTCTAGCACTGATTTGTTCCTTTCCACTAATATTGGACAACAAGTTTTCCAGTGCCATGGGTCTAGCACTGATTTGTTCCTTTCCACTAACATTGGACAACAAGTTTTCCAGTGCCATGGGTCTAGCACTGATTTGTTCCTTTCCACTAATATTGGACAACAAGTTTTCCAGTGCCATGGGTCTAGCACTGATTTGTTCCTTTCCACTAACATTGGACAACAAGTTTTCCAGTGCCATGGGTATAACACTGATTTGTTCCTTTCCACTAATATTGGACAAGTTTTCCAGTGCCATGGGTCTAGCACTGATTTGTTCCTTTCCACTAATATTGGCCAACAAGTTTTCCAGTGCCATGGGTCTAGCACTGATTTGTTCCTTTCCACTAATATTGGCCAACAAGTTTTCCAGTGCCATGGGTCTAGCACTGATTTGTTCCTTTCCACTAACATTGGCCAACAAGTTTTCCAGTGCCATGGGTATAACACTGATTTGTTCCTTTCCACTAACATTGGCCAACAAGTTTTCCAGTGCCATGGGTCTAACACTGATCTTTTCTTAACACTAACACTTGGCTATCATGTTTCCCAGTGCCATATAAATAGTATACCGCTTGCTGAAACATCTTTGTTACTAAAAAAGCACATTCTGAAACCTGAATTGCTCACTGCTCCAACCAATTAGCAGCAGATTCTTCTTCTTCCTATTGGGGATGTTTATCCTGCCCCACGCCCAAAGTCCTCGTTTAGACTACAATTGGCGCACAGGATGCACGCTATGTGGATTTATGTCATCCATTCCACCGGCACAACATGGCCTACTCCTATCGAATAGTGGAATGGGGTTTAACGTGTGCGCAAGATCTTTGTGCATGTGTTCGCACACGGGACCTCGGTTTTAAGTCTCATCCGAAAGACTTTTCCCCCAACTGACGTCAGGTACCCATTTACACCTGGGTGGAGTGAGGAAAATAGGAGTAAAGTGCCTTTCCCAAGGACACACCTCTGCGACCCGAGCTGGATTCGAACCCGCACACTCGCAAACCTGATGGATTACGAGCCAGCGACTCAACCAACTGAGCTACAGCGGCTCTCTTCGAAGCAATTCCTTGAGTTCAGGCAACAATTCTGCATTATCAATATTTCCATTGTTGCTTTTTCACCCAAGTGCCATACAAACTGATATAATAAAATAAAAATGCCGTTTTGATTGTATATCGTTGGTGAAAATTAAAAAACTCGTATCTTGATTTTTATATATTTTTAGTTAGATACATAGTCAGCTCTCTAATTTTTCCAGCCACCTTCCACCAAAAGCTCGTATCTTTAACAACTTTCTATCTGGAGTAAATGCGGCTGTGTAAATGGAAGAAAAACTTGTAAGTCCCAAATTCAGATCTAGTTAAGGACAAAACCTTGTACAGTATCTTCGTTCTTTTCAAGTCTAAAATTATTTTTTTTAAAGTAATTTTAACAAAATGCAGGACTAAACTCGCAATGTCTTTAACAACATATTCATCATAGTTAATCAATTGTGATAAATGCGGTTAATTTTTAAAACAGTTTTTTTTCATTTTTCTCAAAACTATCAAAATTGAGATACGAGGTTTTTGAATTTCACAGACGATATTTTTTCTTTCATGGACACTCACCAGGGATAGACCTTGAGCGGAATGCAGTTGAGCCAGCTCGCTCATGACCTTGTTGAGGGCGGCTTGCCCCCCGGCCCCCTTGGATGTGACGGTCTGCTGTCCGGCGGGGCAGTTGAACATGTGTTCGGTGTCGCAGGGGCAGTCCTGGGCGTCCAGCAGGCGCTTGTTGTTCTCCATGCTGTTCTCAAAGCTCTCCACACAGTTGTCTGCCTCTGGAAAACAGTGGAAGACAGGAGACAAACAACTTTCACAATTATCTACCAGGCAGATTATTTCGTTTGCAAACACATTAACCCTTTCACCGCCATCCATATTCCAGCCAAACATTTCCATTAAATTTACCTGGGTAGAGAACAAAATCCATCTCCAGTATTGGGGATTCTTCTTCTGTGACATATATATAAAATAAGGTCTATCCTTGCTTCCCAAAACTAAGACAATAGGGTCTTTGGATAGTAGACCCCAATTTCATGCCTAATTATGTGTTAAATCACTGTGGTGCTAAAACGCGACTTTGGCGGTGAAAGGGTTAAAAAATAATTCTTTCTGCTTATATTGGCCTCTGCAACTAGGGTTATTAACGCCCTTGACAGTGAGGGTGAAGCCCTTGTTGGTCAGTACTGAAAAGGGCATTCACTGTTGCGGACGGCAGCCATTTAGCGGCCTCAAACAGGGTTATTGGCGAGAGGTATGCCCTTGTTTGGTAAGTACTCAAGCAGCTACCAAGGGCATTCAATCTAGCAAAACATGGTTGTTGCAGTGGCCAATACATACAAATACAAATTATACTGTGCAAGCTACAGAAAGGCATGTTGATGTCTTTGAACTGAACTATATGGCTTTTTGGCTGAGGTTTTTTTTGGTCTCTTTATGAAGTAAAAGACAGTTTGAGATGATAAAAAAAAGAGCACAATGTTAGATATAGCAAGCTTTCGATTTATGACAAGAACATTTGCACACAATTGTAACTTTTTACCAAAATTGATAAAACATATGGTACTTTTTTTTTTTTAGTCACAAAAACAAGTGTGAATCTAAAATGGGTCAAGTTCTACCAATTCAAAACTTGAATCTTAAGCAAATTAAAAAAACCATTCTGACAGATCTGAAAGTGAATAACAAGTGTACCAGTTTTACAGAAAACCTTATTAGTGATCCAGATCAGGGGAGACAATCAGTCTGATTACCTGTTTTTCCCAGGGGGCAAGGGTTAGGGGGGTTGCAGTAGGCTGGCAGAGGCTTGTCCGTTTTCACCTGCTTCTGTGGGGGCTGCCCTTCCAGTGTGCCTCCTGAAACACACACACAGATGTTGCATATATATTATGATAATGTAAGTTTTTCTGAATGAATGAAAATCCGTTTAACGTCCTCCGGTCTGAAACAGACACATATGGGACATTAGTAAATCTAAAGATGGTGGGAACGATCTTGGAGGCAATGCCCGGAGGCAGTGCAACCCCAGGAAAGTCCAGAATTTCCAAAGCTACAGATGTATAATTAAAAGTTTTTCTTTGTTTCTTGAATATTATGAAAAGCTTTCGACTCAATCCATGTTTTACTGAACTGTGTGAATTATCCTTGCAAACTAGAAATACACCGTGAAAGTGCAAGCCTGCAAAACTTGAGCAGATCCAACCATACTGACGTGACCAACAAATAAGCAAAACACCTGGAATCACTTCCAAACATCCCCCTGGATAATCCACACCAGACAGAGAAATGAAACTCTTGTTAAAGGGACAGTACTCTTGCTTTACTCTTTGCCCAATACCTACAGTTAGTTCCCTTTGACCACATAAAAAATTTCACTGCTTGCTTGCACCACCCCCCCCCCCCCCCCCCAAAAAAAAAAAAAAAAAAAGAAAAAAAAGAATAAAAATTAAATCTTAAAACTCAATTACCAGCAAGGTCATGAATATCAAAAAGAACCTTCCCATTTAAGATGTATAACCTTCTACCAAATTTGATTAAAATCTGTCCAGTAGTTTTTGAGAAAATTGATACACAGACAGAATGACAGACAACATATGAGACATAAGTCTGCCAGGTTAACTACAACAGTTATTGTTTGATCAAACCACACACATACACACACACACAACACACACGCACAACACACACACACCACACACACACACACACACACACACACACACACACGCACAACACACACGCACAACACACACACACAACACACACACACACAAACCCCCTTAACCTTTACCAGACTTCCCGGGTCGCCCACGACCCATTGACACAAAAAATGTTATATCTCTAAAACCATTTAAGCAATCTTCATGAAATTTCATGACTTTGTCAAAAATGTAAATGGCTTTAAGTGTGTTAAATTTCATTAATGTGTATAAAATATAAATGACGTAATATGACGCGTTATTTTAACATACTTGTCCAGATGGCGCAGGTCTCCTACGACCCATACTTTAAAGAGCAGAAATATGTCACTGCAGTGCAGTGAGTATGGGTCATGGGAGACCAGCGCCATCTGGAGAAGTATAAACACATGGTGACTCTTTGACGAGTATGGGTCCTAGAGGACCCGCATCATCTGGACAGGGATAAACACTGTTAAAATGCATGTAAAAATCTGTGGGTACTGGGAGACCCGCATCATCTGGAGAAGTATAACCACAAGCAATATCTGGTAAAGGTTAAACGGACATTTGCACATAACCATACACATACATTATTTTTGTGTGTGTGTGTCTAAGATCACTGTAAGGTGGATAGACGTTAAATTAAAGAACAAGCACACACACACACACACGCACGCACACACGCACACACACACACACACACAACACACACACACAACATACAGTATTTATATGGCGCTGAATCTTGATATAAAACAAATCAAAGCGCACACACACGTTAGCATTCATAGCGCATTCAAACAAAAACGCAATACAAAGCAAACACACACGGATGACATAAATGGAACATAGCAAAAACAGACCTAATGGCAAGAGAGAGAAGAGAAAGAGAGCGGAGTTTTAATAACGGGGGAACAGGTGGGTTTTGAGGTTAGCTTTGAAAGCAGAGAGGGTCGGTCGCTGACGGAGGGAGAGAGGAAGTTTGTTTCAGGTGGTCGGTCCTGAGACAGCAAAAGAGAGCCGACCAACAGTTGAAAGCCTATACCTAGGGATCTGGAGAGAAAGAGGGTCAGAAACACACACACACACACACACACACACACACACACACACACACACACACACACGCCCCACAGTCCAACTCACCAGACACCTGATGCATGCCCTGCAGAGCACTGTGCTCCAAATGCTCCTCATCACGCGCCTGCGCTCCCGTGAACAACTGTGAGCCGTAGATAGAATCATCACCCACATCCCCCTCCTCCTCTTCATCCTCGTTCCCCTCCTCCTCTCCTCCTCCCCAGAAGGCTCGAGCCGCGTCCATGTCTTCGTCGCTGCCGCTGCGGCTGCTGATGTCGTCCACGGGCAGGAGGGACAGGTAGGGGTCGTTCTGGTAGTTGGACATCTGGTACAGACGCTGGAGCACCAGGTTCTCCAGAGGGTCCACCCCGCCCCCGTAAGGGTCCCGGGCCAGGGTCAAGGTCAGGGTCAAGGCCACCACCACAGCGATGCGTAACATGTTGTGTCTGCATTGATTGACACACACACACACACACACATACACAAACACACGCACACACACATCACACACACCGTATGCTTACGACTCATTTCAGTCTCAAGACCCGATTCTTTCAGTTTTATGACAACAACCCCTAGGGATGAAGATTAAACGAAAGAAATAAGGTATAATGGTTATCTATTGGCTAACTGCAAAGAACACCTTTTGCAAGAGTGAATGCCCTTGGTTGAGTACTCACCAAGCAAGGGCATAATTCTCGCCAATAACCCTATTTGATGCCACTTAATGGCTGCCTTTTGCAAGAGTGAATGCCCTTGGTGGGTGGGTATCTATTGGCTAACTGCAAAGAACACCTTTTGCAAGAGTGAATGCCCTTGGTGGGTGGGGGGAAGATGGTTGAGTACTCACCAAGCAAGGGCATAACTCTCGCCAATAACCCTATTTGATGCCACTTAATGGCTGCCTTTTGCAAGAGTGAATGCCCTTGGTGGGTGGGGGAAGATGGTTGAGTACTGACCAAGCAAGGGTATAACTCTCGCCAATAACCCTATTTGAGGCCACTTAATGGCTGCCTTTTGCAAGAGTAAATGCCCTTTTGGATACTGATCAACAAGGGCTTAACTCTTGCCGTCAAGGGGGGTTAATCACTCTAGTTGCAGTGGCCAATAGACTTTACAACTTTACCGACTATATAACAGTTTTTAATCCAAAGATAATTTCCAACTCTGGTGTGATCATGTGTGATTTGTGTGTTCTTACTCAGAGTCATAAAAAAATTCCAAAAATTAAAAAGAAAACAAAAACAAAATACCTCCCATCTGCTACAGCTTTATTGATCCAGTCCAACAGTGAATACAGTTCACGAGGCAGAAATAACAGCCCCCAGACTTCAACCTCAGTAGAGGTTGACTACTGCTGGCCGAAAACAATTTCCCCAAGATATTTTGTTTTTGTTTTCTTCTCTTTGTTTTCATTTTTGGAATATTAATTTTTTTAATAAATAAAACAGTTTCTGTCCATTTCTTTATATTACATCTGACCCTCAACCAATTTTAGAGAATTTGTGTTTGAATAACTTATTCAACTAGAAAGCATCGATACAGTGCAACCTGGTGCCGAAAGCACCTGGGCGTGGCCTACAGTACTCCAACTTCCCCTGTCTTGTCAAAGGGGCAATACTCTGGATTATTTTTTGGTCAAATACCTGGAGTTGCTTCCCTTGAACCACTTTGGCAACATTTGAATGCTAGTACTTAAATACACAAAAATAATACAAGAAAAACAAACTTCAAGGTCAAGGTCAGGACAGATGAACAAGGTCAGATTATGAACACTCCCTGCATGATAGTTGATACACCACCACACAAAATGTGAAGCGATTCTGTTCACTGGTTCATGAAATACAGCTCAGAAATGACATATATAGCCCAAAGAAGGAAATTTCGGTTCTCAAGGTCAAACTTTAAGGTCAAGGTCAGTGCAGTCATGAATAACGACAGGAGCCTTCCTTTTCACGATGTCTACCCCTCTGCCAAATTTGATCAAAATCCGTCTAGTAGTTTTTGCTAAAATCAACGCAGTTTACACACACACACATACAGGCACTAAGAAACATACTGTTGCTGTTTCGGCACCAGAATAAGAGCTGAAGACATTCTACTCTAAACTGATTTTTTTTAAATAACATTTTTTACACATCCCAAAAGGCAATACTGGGGCACACACACACACACACTATTTGGCGCTTCATATCTATTCTTAACCCATGTTGCATCATTCTGATGACGTCTTCAGAAGTCAAGATGGACAATTACTTTTTTGCTGATTTTGTTTGTTTTTCTACTAAAGCTTATCCCACTTCAGTAAGTACTAACAGATCACTCCAGGTATGCTAGCTTATACAGTGGAATCCTGCTAACTCAAAAACGGGTAACTCAAAAACACTGAATAACTCATAATAATTTGTTGGTCCCAGTTTAACCCTTTCACCACCAATGTCGCATTTTAGCACCACAATGGTTTAATACTCACTCACTAAAAGGCATCAAATCAGGGCCTGTTATCCAAATACCCTATTTTCTTAATTTTGGGAGGTAAGGATAGGCCTAATGTTATGTCACAGAGGAATTCCCAATATTGCAGATTTTGTTTCTCTACCCAGTTAAGCTTAATGGCATTTTTTGGCTGAAAAATGGCTGGCAGTGAAAGGGTTAATAATCTTTATGCAAAAGACTCTTTTTAACTCAAAATATTGGCTATCTCAAAATAAAATGTGAATCCCTCAGTAGACCCAATAATAAATGTCCTAAATGCCACTTGTGTGTGTGAATCTGTTGTTACTTCTTGAATGACCCATGGCATATCATTATTTTTTTCTCTCTGATTATTAGGATCAGTAAAAGGCCGGTTTTCTTCCAATGTAAAATATATTGTCCTTTATTTATTTTTATGTACAGGCTTATAATCCCTAGCTTATCAAACTGTATCCAGTTTTGGTTGGCTTATTGGTCCATATAGGCCTACACTACTGAACCAGACTGACAACTCGATTTCTGTCCAGCTTGCATAAATATTGAAACAAAAACACAGCAACCGGACCTTTCACTAAATCATGTTCTTATTAGAAAGACATCGGAATTCCAATCAAATCCAGAATACTCACGTTCTGATAGGTCTTAGATTGACGACGAAAAGTATAGTTGGGCTGGCCTGTGTTGTCTACCCTACCAGCTGTGGTGACAGTCCTGATGCCAGCGATCTTCTGCTGAAATGGCCGACTGGGTTGACGTCACAGTTCCAATCGATCGTCTGCTTCCAGTGCCATAGCAGAGTGCCTATAGGGGGCGACAACAATCGCATACATTACCATGACGCACGTGCGCGTATCGGTGGCGCGAGGCGACCCGCAGCATTGTTGACACTTCTTGGCTTTTACTGACAGAAGACACAGCGAGCCAGTCAAATGAGGCCGAGAGATCGACTTGGTTGTCTGCTGCGAATATCCACTGACACAAGTCTACATACAAAAAAAAAGTACAAACCAGTCTATGCGACATTGTACATAGACATTGTGACACGCGTGAAGAGTGGCCATCTGGACAATCGATTTTTTTGGCTGGAATCTTCTTCTTCTGCCGCGTTCCCAGTCCATATGGTCATCATGATAATACGTATGTGTCCGGTTTTCAGTTTTCACTGGTCTCCCCGCTGCGTACAGCCGACACATTCTGTTTCGGAGGAGCTCAAAAATGAGAACAATTGCTTGGAAGATTGTTTTTTTTGAAAGGCAGGAGAATGGACCAATAAGTCAGAAAGATAGTAGACGAATCGATAGAAAGCAAAGGGAAAAGGCAGAGCTAGTCAAAGAGAGTGACAGATTCAGTAAAGGAAGTTACAAGCACAGAACTGCCAGAAGGTGGGGGAAGTATTTTTTTTACGAAAGACCCCCCCCCCCCCCCCCCCCCCGGTATCCCCACGGGGAGAGACTCGTTGACGATAAATCGAGCTTCGGCCCGTACGTACGTGTGCCTATGCTCTTAGCTGTATAGCATACGTTAACCCTTTCACCGCCAAAGTCACATTTTAGCACCACAGTGATTTAACACCTATGTCACTAAAAGGCATCAAATTGGGGTCTATTATCCAAAGATCCTATTGTCTTAGTTTTGGAAGTAGGAGGATAGACCTTATTTTATATATTTCACAGAAGAATCCACAATACTGCAGATGGATGTTTTCTCTACCCAGGCAAATTTAATGGAAATTTTGGGCTGAAATATGGCTGGCGGTGAAAGGCCCCGGGTTAAACCCAGTGGCAACGAAAAAGTTGTCATTTGGTCAAACCCCACCCACCCCTTTCCTTCCTCATCACGGTCACACAAAAATCGCAAGCAAAAAAAAAAAAAAAAAAAAAATAGGTGGCGCGCCGGCTTCCGGCTGCAACGCGCTCTCCAGGTGGGAACAACCCGAATTTCACAGAGACGCCTCTGTGACTATAAGCATGGGTGCAACTGCCCCAAATGGAAAAAAACTGAAAGGCAGGGGCCGCACAGTGCCCCGGCAAGGTACAGGGGCAAAGCCCCGTTGGACGATTCAGGAGGGCAACGCAAGAGAGAGAGATAACGAGACAGACAGACAGCTAAAATGATGGACTGTGACAGTTTCTAGTCCGATCGATAAGCCTTGTAAGATGATTAGGGGAAGACGGGGTAAAAAGCGCATGGGCGGGTAAGAAGCCCACCCCAATTATCTCATGAAATAAAGCAAATTTCAGTCTCATTTTGCCCATGAGACGAGCGTTAATGTCTAGCATTCGTCTCATGGGCAAATTTGACTGAAATTTTCTTTATTTCATGAGATAATTGGGGTGGGCTTCTTACCCGCCCATGCGCTTTTTACCCCGTCTTCCCCTACATTGCCTTTGAAAGCAATATTGCATCATCATGCTGTGTTCAAGATTCCAAGAGAGAGACTTCCAGGATAGAAAAACCAAGATCAAAACGCCCCAAATCGCCTGTGGTCAATTTTTGGGGGATTAATTTTATATAAAACAACTGAAGCTCAGTTTCTGGTAAAAAAACACACAACTGAAATCAGTGTAGAGGAAGACGGGGTAAAAAGCGCATGGGCGGGTAAGAAGACCACCCCAGTTATCTCATGAAATAAAGAAAATTTCAGTCAAATTTGCCCATGAGACGAATGCTAGACATTAACGCTCGTCTCATGGGCAAAATGAGACTGAAATTTGCTTCATTTCATGAGATAATTGGGGTGGGCTTCTTACCCGCCTATGCGCTTTTTACCCCGTCTTCCCCTACAACTGAAAGAGTAGCACCCATGTGTAAGTACCTAACACAAGCACTAATACAAGCATTGTGCCTGGTAGACTAAGAGTTAATTTCCAGGATGTTACTGAGCAAGAGAGACATCGGGATGATCAGCTGCAGCAGTCACTTACTTTGAATAAAATCTGATACTATAATTATACTGCCCACATCGTGACCTCTTATGTATGAAGAGACTGCATAACGATAACAAGGGCATCGCCGAGCGGCAGCAACGCATTGTGACAATGCAAACCCGGCCAGAGTTATGTCCTGCCCCCCCCCCCCCCCCCCCCCCCCCCCCAATAAACACACCACTTTCCACCCTTACAGAACGCATGAAATACATAGCCCAAAATTTGAAGTGATCCTGTTCAGTAGTTCACGAGATACAGCTGAACTTTTATACAAACTTCCTTGCACCATGTCCTCTTCCTCCCCCCCCCCCCCCCCCCCAATAAACACACCACTTTCCACCCTTACAGAACGCATAAAATACATAGCCCAAAATTTGAAGCGATTCTGTTCAGTAGTTCACGAGATACAGCTGAACTTTTATACAAACTTCCTTGCACCATGGTACACCACCACACCAAATTTGAAGCGATTCTGTTCACTACTTCACGAAATAATGCTGGGGGGAAATTACATAGCCCGAAGAAGGAAATTTCGGTTTTCAAGGTCAAACTTCAAGGTCAAGGTCAGCACGGTGTTGATTAACGAAAGGAAGCTTCCCTTTCAAGCTGTCTACCCCTCTGCCAATTTGAATCAAAATCCAAAAAGATAATCGATACACAGACAGACACACACACAGACAGACACACACACAGACACACAAACCGATCGCAATACCTCGGCCTCTGGCCGGGTAATAATACAGTAAACACGCACGTGCGTTCTGACAAATAATAGTGTTTCCCTATTGATCGACTGCTGAGACAAGAGAGACTGCATCTCAGTGCATTTGTTTGCCCCCCCAAAAAAACAACAACACCCACAACAACAAAACACCCCCAAAACCCCACCCAACAACAACACCAAAAAACAGAAAGAAAAGAACACACACACACATACACTTGGGAAAAGAAAACCCCGGCAAACTGATGACAAAAAGTGAAAAACAAAGCAAGCTAACTGGTGAAGCAGTCTGTATTCGCTGATGATCATGATCTTGTCTAGACGGGTTTTCTTCTTCTCCTCATCTGCTTCTTTTTTCTCGCTCTCTCTCTCTCTCTCTCTCTCTCGTATACCCCACACACCACCACCCCTTCATCCCCCACCCCATTACCCCATGTCTTTCTTGCATATGTAATCCCTTTGCCTTTTGCATGCATTAGTTAGGATTTATATGCATCATACTTTACACAGAGAGAGAGAGAGAGAGAGAGAGAGAGAGATGCAGAGAGAGAGAGAGAGAGAGAGAGAGAGAGAGAGAGAGAGAGAGACTTTAGAGAGAGAGAGAGAGAGAGGAGAGAGAGAGAGAGAGAGAGAGAGAGAGAGAGAGAGAGAGAGAGAGAGAGATAGAGAGAGAGAGAGAGAGAGAGAGAGAGAGAGAGAGAGAGAGAGAGAGAGAGAGAGAGAGAGAGAGAGAGAGAGAGAGAGAGAGAGAGAGAGAGAGAGAGAGAGAGAGAGAGAGAGAGAGAGAGAGAGAGAGAGAGAGAGAGAGAGAGAGAGAGAGAGAGAGTATTTAGAGAGAGAGAGAGAGAGAGAGAGAGAGAGAGAGAGAGAGGAGAGAGAGAGAGAGGGTATTTACCAGGGAAACATGATAAGCAATACAACGCTTTTATTTCCATCCAGCCCTGCAAAGAGGGGAAAAAATTAAAAGAAAATTAAAACAAAGCTAACTAATGCATGCTCAAAAGAGAAAAGGCAAAGGGGTTTTGAGGAGCCCAGGTTATATGAGCAAGGGCATCAGTAAATTAAATTTGTAAATGAATATGAACTGCCGTTCAGATACTTCAGTTATAAAGGTTTTCACCTTTAAAATAAAATCTGAATGCTATTTCAGCCATCAGATCTGAGAACGATGCCAACCCAAGAAGGTGGGGTGGGGGTCTGAGGGATTGGGGGTGAGGGGGCATTTTCAAAAAAACACAGAATGAAAGTTCGAAAGAAGAATGTGAAATGGGAAACTAGTGTGTTTGCGTCTCTCTCATTCTCTCTTTTCATTTTCTCAATCAATTAAAACAACCAATTCAAATTCACAATTGCTCATATATTATTATCCATATTTGCTTTTAATTCAATTCCATCTTATGTTTTCTTTTTAAATTATTTCATGTGCTCAGGGTTTTTTTTCTCCCCATTTCCTTGACTTGATTGTTTTTATCTCAATTTTTCTTTGCTTGATGCATGGCGTGGGTGTGTGAGTGAGAGGGCAAGGTGCAAAGAAACTATTGTATTTGCAGCTATTCCTTTATACCCTCAATAAAACATTCATATTCATATTTTCTCTCTCTCTCTCATGGGCAGATGGCCCAGTTCATTAGACCATTGTTCATGTTCTGTGTGAATTCAAGTCAAAATTATCTTTATTGAGGGTTAAAGAATAAGCTAACAAGGCTTTTCTTCATCCTGTGTGTGTGTGTGTGTGAGTGAACAGAATGTGTGGAGCCCTGTAGTGCCTAAACTACTGAACCAAACACAATGAAACTGGTTAGAGTGGTCCTCCTAATGTCGATAAGTCATAACCGTTGTGTCAGTTTCACCAACATGCAACCCACATAAAGGTACTCTGAGAGAAAGTCTGATTTTTCATGACAAAAATGATGAGGTCTGTGAAGATAAATTACCCCCAAATGGAAAGCCATACAAATGCAATCCTGATGAGTTCCATTAAATAAAAACCCAAAGTGTGAAGAACAAAAGGGAGGCAATTCATAGTGATAGTAGTGGGCCAATCCAAGAAGAGTTCCCCCCCCCCCCCCCCCCCCCCCCCCCGTTTTGATTCTTGCTTTTGTTTAAGCACAGGAGTACAGTTTGCATGTAAACAAGGGGTGCAATGCGAGAAGGTCCCCAAATCTGAAACTAGAATTCCTGAAATATTATGTAAAAACCTCATAAACAACATTTTTGTTGAGCAGGGGTGGGGGGCAGTTTTGCATCAAAACTACCCAACTTTCGGCACAGATTTGATTTGACTGATTTAATTTAAAGTCTGTTCACAACAATGGTGATATCAGACTTAAAAACAACAACAAAACAAACAAAAACAACAACAAATTAATTAATTAAAATGAGGGGGAAAGTGTGTGTGTGTGTGTGCGTGTGTGTGTGTACACCTATGTGTGTGAGTGTGAGTGCTTATCAACAACAATATAAAACCATAAACTAACGAATCAATTAAAACAAATGAACAATCTCAGAACTGGACATAACCTTTGCAATGTTAATGATTTCAGGGCTGTAAATGATTTCTTTTAGAGGTCTTAAGGTTGCTATATTTATCTTAAAAAGGTCGTATAGGGATTTTTCAGCACAGAATTATGACATCGCTTACGACACTTGCAATCAACGAGTACCTCACCTCTCTTATCCTGGGAATTCGTGCACAATGTTTTTTAACCCCTTGACTGCCAGAGAAAAGTAAAGAAAAAACCCATTGAGCAAATCATGCCACGAAAAAGACAACTGATAGAGCCAATCTGGCAAAATGGTCTGGGGATATTACTCTCTTGACTGTGTTAGAGCAAAAGCCAACATATCAGGGTTATTCCTCTTCATCTGATGACATCATCAGTGATGTCATCAGGTCAGTACGTAATACGTTGGTGGCTGTCAAGGGGTTAATACCACGATTAACTTTAAAAAAATGGAAGCCACACTTTTCGGCACTCCACAAACTGGATTTCCGGAGTACACCCGAAGAAAAGCACCCATACCACTTTGCCATACTGTTTTTCCCTCTTCACTTTAGACCAACTCACTGACATGATCAGAAAGAAAATGACAATCCTCCAGAAACACGCAGCATAATCTTTACATACAAAATTCACAACTTTATTGAGAAGAAGTGTCTCACATCATCCCCATTCTGGGTAAAAAAACCACACCCCATTGTTCATCACAACGATGGCCAAAGTAATAAACATGATTACAATAAAGAGATATTTGACTTCAAGTGTGCCGAGGTTAGTAACAACAAGGCAAAAATGTGCATGTGTTCTGAATAACTATAATTCTCGCAGAATAGCACAAAAAGAAACCTGTGGTTTCCGCAGATTTGAGACACATTGTCAATTTGTGGGTATGTATGTATGTATGTATGTATACATGTATGTATGTATGTATGTATGTATGTATGAGTGGTTTCTGTACATGCATGTACTTATGCTTTATAATGTGTTCGCATGCTCAAAATTTTATACTTAATTTAAGAGTTTTGTTTGTGTACAGGCATGGTAGTGGGGGCAAAGTGGTTTTCAAGGAAAATGTCTGGGGGTCCAGGGGGCCGAAGAAAATTCAATAAATGAGAGTGAAATTTTCACTTTTTCATGCCATTTCAATGCATTTTTTTTTAATAATTTTGATTCAAACTGTTTCGCGAATTTTCCGCGATTCGCGGAGGTCTACCATGCCTGATATATGATTTCAATTTTTTTTAAAATTTAGTGCTAGTTTAGTAGTTACATGCTATGCATACAGCCCAACAGCAACAAAAACAAAACAACAACACCCAACAACAACACACATACAGATTCTTCTGAACTGTTATGACACACTGAATAACATATTCACCAATTCACCAAGTAAAAAAACAACAACAAAAAAACAAAAAAGCTTCAGGCACAACCAAAAACAGAATAAAAGAAAAACAATACAAACTACGTACCGTATTTTTCGGCTCATTAGGCGCTGCTGTGTATAAGGCGAATAGGGCAATTTTCAAGAAACAATCTGAAAAAATCCAAGTAAAAGGCGCCCTCGTTTATAAGGCGATACACACCTCGCAAAAGAAAGTCGAAGTTTGAAGCCCGTACACGTCCTGTAAACGCTTACCGACCGCCATTATTGTTGTCATAAACGAGAGTTGGCTCCCTTCTCAAATAATCGAAACTTCCGTTTTTGCGACTTCCGGTTGTTGTGTTAGGACTTTTCTTCGCGAAAACTGGTAGAATTATGGCATTTTAAGCTCTACAACGATGCTTTATACATCCAATGAAGGGTTGTGGCATCTGTTGGACGGTATCTCGGACGATAACAGGGATTTTTAAGCATTTTAACGCGAGTATTTGTCGTATCGGCGACTCGTTACCACTTTCGATGTTGTGACTCACAGTAGACTGTACTGAGTACGGCCATCGTTGCCTCTCTTCTCACGATTTTGTTCACTTATAGGGCGCCCTCGTTTATTAGGCGCATAGGTCGAAATTGGAGAACAAAATATCGCCTTATAGTCCGAAAATTACAGTAGTTACTGTACAGAGATTACTAGTATATCACATAACATCCCTACCATTCTTCCCATCATCAGAGAGTGCAGCAAAATATCTCCCTAAAATATCACACGCATACCCCCTCCACCGCCAAATGAACCAACCACGATTGCATTGAATAACTGAAAACCTAACATCTTAATGGTTTAGAAATTAAGAGCACGCTTGCCTTGCTGAAAGGATGAGTGTTATTGAAGAGTGTGTGTGTGTGTGTGTGTGTGTGTGTGTGTGTGTGTGTGTGTGTGTGTGTGTGTGTGTGTGTGTGTGTGTCTGTGTGTGTGTGTGTGTGTGTGTGTGTGTGTGTGTGTGTGTGTGTGTGTGTGTGTGTGTGTGTGTGCATGTGTATGTGTGTGTGTGTGTGTGTCCATGTGTGTGTATGTGTTCATTCTATTCCTGTTCCTTATAATAGGTATATATAAAGCTGCACGAAAAAATGAAGTTATTTTACATTACATGGAGAAGTGAAACTATCTGATGTGAGAACAAAATTTAACTTCTCTTTGACAAGTCCAGAAAATCTGACATTTATATCACATGTTCACTCACAAACCAACGCAAAAGGAATTTATCTTAACCCTCTCAAGGCTGCAGAACCGAAATCCGCCAGATTTTTTTTCTTCCCTGGTGACCGATGACGCCGATTGCGCCCGCTGAACGCCAGGTCTAGTACGTTCACTTTCACTTTCTCCCTACCCACAATGCAATATACTAAGTTAGTTCTTCCTGTTTCTGACACTCCCGGGTCGGTTTTTGGTCTTTACAGCAAGGGAAAGCACCCAATAGTCTTTTTGAACTGATTTTTCAAAGTGACGCCAAATTTTTTGTTTTTGCCACGTGACGTGAGCAGTATTGACCTGGTTGGATGTTTGGAGTGCCATTACGGATTTTTTCTTCTAATTCATGGTTTGTTGTATGACATTGTGTTAGCTTTCGAATGAAAATATCATCATTGCTATTCAATATGCATCTTTCAGAAATGAAATGTGAGTTCGACTTTATTTTGGGTGATTTTTTAAAATAAAAGATTTGGTGTGACGTTCAGAGTTACTTTCCCCTTCTCTTATGCAATAGGATCGATTCTCGGTTCGATTGATCGGGAGGCATAGGGTTAAGAAGAAAACAAAGATTTTCTTAGCAAAAATATTTGAAGCAAAAGAAACAAAAGTATACAATGAAAACCACAATTGTCAAGCATTATATACACTGCAAAAACCTGTATAATGTAATATTACTAATTATCTTTAACCGAACACCATTTGCAGTGGTCAAAAGGATCAAAAGTCAGAAATGCATAGCTCTGAAATTGATATGTTGTGGTTGTATGAGACAGGTTGATATGTATGAATCAGAGATGCATAATTGTATTAATCGTTTTACATATAACGTACAGTATGAAATCAATATACAAAAGCAAAATTACATTTAAACAAACCACTAAAAATTGTTTTCTAGATCCAAATTGCTTTTTTTATATAAAAAGACAAAATTCTAAACAAAGCACTATCATTTTTCATAACTCCAAACGTGCATATCCTTTCCAATGCAATTACTACAAAACCTTCCTTTTACAACATTGTATTCTTTCAAGCTACACGCTCATTTATGAACATTAACCCTTTCACCGCCGATGTCGCATTTTTGCACCATAAAGATTTAATACCCACGTCATAAAAAGCCTTGAAATCTGGATCTGTTATTCAATGATCTTGTGTTCTTAATTTTAAGAGGTAACAATATTTAACAAATACTTGTAGCGGTGCCATAGCCGATGAGGTTTAACCGAGGCGTGGTTACCACTACACCTATCTGTATTAATAAAAAAAATCGGGACTTTACTGGTTTCGTATTGCCTCCGGGCATTGCCTCCAGTATTGTTCCCACCATATTTGTATTTACAAATGTCCCATATGTGTCTGATTCAGACCAAGAGGACGTAAAACACCATTTTCGCCTCGCAAGAGGTAACAATAGGCCTTGTTTTAAACATGTGACAGAGGAATTCCCAATATTGCAAACAAAATCTTTTTTTCTACCCATGTAAGTTTATTGGAGAATTTAGGCTCAAAAATGGCTGGCGGCGAAAGGGTTAAATATATATATATAAATGAATGTATCAGCCCACAACCAGTATTTGCTATTTTACTATCACTGATTTCATGTCTTTCCGTTCAGTTCTTCACCTCGATAACAGCTGGACAAATTCTGAAACAAACAAACAGATGAAATAACGTGGCATTGAGGAGGCAATGATAGATATAAACGTAAAAATGGTGGGTAAAGAAAACAAGGCACATGTGAGAGGGAAAACTCCAATAGTGATAGACATAGTGATAGATATAGTGATAGATATAGTGATAGACATAGTGATAGATATAGTGATAGATATAGTGATAGATATAGTGATAGACATAGTACCACAGAAAACAAGGCACATGTGAGAGGGAAAACTCCAATAGTGATAGACATAGTACCACAGAAAACAAGGCACATGTGAGAGGGAAAACTCCAATAGTGATAGATATAGTGATAGATATAGTGATAGATATAGTGATAGATATAGTACCACAGAAAACAAGGCACATGTGAGAGGGGAAACTCCAATAGTGATAGATATAGTGATAGATATAGTGATAGATATAGTGATAGATATAGTGATAGATATAGTACCACAGAAAACAAGGCACATGTGAGAGGGAAAACTCCAATAGTGATAGATATAGTGATAGATATAGTGATAGATATAGTGATAGATATAGTACCACAGTAAACAAGGCACATGTGAGAGGGAAAACTCCAATAGTGATAGACATAGTACCACAGAAAACAAGGCACATGTGAGAGGGAAAACTCCAATAGTGATAGACATAGTACCACAGAAAACAAGGCACATGTGAGAGGGAAAACTAGATATAGTGATAGATATAGTGATAGATATAGTACCACAGAAAACAAGGCACATGTGAGAGGGAAAACTCCAATAGTGATAGATATAGTGATAGATATAGTGATAGATATAGTACCACAGAAAACAAGGCACATGTGAGAGGGAAAACTCCAATAGTGATAGATATAGTGATAGATATAGTGATAGATATAGTGATAGATATAGTGATAGATATAGTGATAGATATAGTGATAGATATAGTACCACAGAAAACAAGGCACATGTGAGAGGGAAAACTCCAATAGTGATAGATATAGTGATAGATATAGTGATAGATATAGTGATAGATATAGTGATAGATATAGTGATAGATATAGTGATAGATATAGTGATAGATATAGTGATAGATATAGTGATAGATATAGTGATAGATATAGTGATAGATATAGTGATAGATATAGTACCACAGAAAACAAGGCACATGTGAGAGGGAAAACTCCAATAGTGATAGACATAGTGATAGATATAGTGATAGATATAGTGATAGATATAGTGATAGATATAGTGATAGATATAGTGATAGATATAGTACCACAGAAAACAAGGCACATGTGAGATATAGTGATAGATATAGTGATAGATATAGTGATAGATATAGTGATAGATATAGTACCACAGAAAACAAGGCACATGTGAGAGGGAAAACTCCAATAGTGATAGATATAGTGATAGATATAGTGATAGATATAGTGATAGATATAGTACCACAGAAAACAAGGCACATGTGAGAGGGAAAACTCCAATAGTGATAGATATAGTGATAGATATAGTGATAGATATAGTGATAGATATAGTACCACAGAAAACAAGGCACATGTGAGAGGGAAAACTCCAATAGTGATAGATATAGTGATAGATATAGTGATAGATATAGTGATAGATATAGTGATAGATATAGTGATAGATATAGTACCACAGAAAACAAGGCACATGTGAGAGGGAAAACTCCAATAGTGATAGATATAGTGATAGATATAGTGATAGATATAGTGATAGATATAGTACCACAGAAAACAAGGCACATGTGAGAGGGAAAACTCCAATAGTGATAGATATAGTGATAGATATAGTGATAGATATAGTACCACAGAAAACAAGGCACATGTGAGAGGGAAAACTCCAATAGTGATAGATATAGTGATAGATATAGTGATAGATATAGTGATAGATATAGTGATAGATATAGTACCACAGAAAACAAGGCACATGTGAGAGGGAAAACTCCAATAGTGATAGATATAGTGATAGATATAGTGATAGATATAGTACCACAGAAAACAAGGCACATGTGAGAGGGAAAACTCCAATAGTGATAGATATAGTGATAGATATAGTGATAGATATAGTACCACAGAAAACAAGGCACATGTGAGAGGGAAAACTCCAATAGTGATAGATATAGTACCACAGAAAACAAGGCACATGTGAGAGGGAAAACTCCAATAGTGATAGACATAGTACCATCTTTTTCAGACTATAAGGTCATACTTTTTCCCCAGAGTGAGACTTATAAAATTGCTACAGTGAAAGTCAGAAACCTCGTAACTCAATTTTGGTAGTTTTGAGAAAAAAGAAAAAAAAGCTGTTTTAAAAATAAACCGTGTTTACCACAAGTTATTAACTATGAAGAATATGTTGTTCAAGACATTGCGAGTTTAGTCCTGCACTTTGTTAAAATTACTTTTTCTTTTAATACTTCAAAAGAATAAAGATACGAGGCTTTTGTCTTTAAGTAGATCTGAATTTGGGACTTACAAGTTTTTCTTCTATTTACACAACCTCATATAGAAAGTCGTTAGAGATACAAGCTTTAGGTGGAAGGTGGCGTAAAAGATTAGAGAGCTGACTATGTACATAACTCAAACCCCCCAAAAATCGAGATACGAGGTTTTTCAATTTCACCAACGATATACCAAAAAAGTAAGAAAATCTAATAAGAAAATCTGAATTTAGTGTAACATTTAGGGGGTGCGCGTTAGTTATAGTCTGAAAAATATGATAACGTATTGAAGATTACAATATGAGACTTTAACCCCTACAGTACTGTTTTAATATTAGTTGCGCCAGTGCTGCTTATTTGCTGCGCATTTTTTTTTTAATGCAGCAAAATCGTGAATGAGCACCAATGTATATAGTTATACGTCGGTACTGGAACACTATACTGAAGTACTGGAACATTATAGTGGAAATCTATATATATGTCGTCAGCACTGAAGAAGTTAACCTAAAGTCGCACATGTCGGAGATACGGTCGCCCATGCGGGTCAGAAAGTGCCTGAGCTCAATGACCATGATGAAGCCCACACACAAATCTCAACATATTTATTCAGGGAAACAAGACGAGCATGATAAACACCACACAATTCATCTCCTGAAGACTAAGAATAAATATCGGACAACTACACGCAAAATCAGCATAGATAGGATTAGCTTAATAAAAGCGACAGGCAAAAATTAGTGACAATGTAAACAAACAACAGGAGTGGCCCAATGCTCACACATGCACACAGACATACTCTCTCTTCTTTCACATTCTCTCTCTCTCTCTCTCACACACACACACACACACACACACACACACACACACACACACACACACACACACACACACACACACAACCCACCTTTTCGTCTAACCCGCCCGTTACTATCCACCTCCAGCTCGGCGTTGAAGTCCTCATCGGAGATACGGTCAAAGACACTGAAAAGAAAAGACTAACATCCGGTCTCTTTTCCCTATATGAGTAGTGAGGACAGAAACACTGGCTATGTCCCTTAAAAACAGTACACATTTACACGTCGATAGGCCAGTTGAATTCTCCGTTCAAATTCCAGTCTGAGTTTTTAGATAGCCTCCCCTGAATGTGGTGTACTGTTCCCACTAACGATAACTCTATCAGCCCGGTTCGCCGTAATTCTTAAGTAGTCCATCTTACCCTTTAAGAATCTTTGATGCGGTCGCCCATGCGGGTCAGAAGCTGCCTGAGCTCGGTGGCCATGATGAAGCCCACATACACACACATACACGCACATATCACCCACCTTTTCGTCTAACCCGCCCGTTACTGTCCACCTCCAGCTCTTCGAGCAAGGCGTTGAAGTCCTCGTCGGAGATACGGTCGCCCATGCGGGTCAGAAGGTGCCTGAGCTCCGTGGCCATGATGAAACCGCCGCCGTCCTTGTCGATGGTGTTGAAGGCCTCGTCCAGCTGCTTGCTGTAGTCGGCGCGCGGCAGGGACTGCACCAGCTGACGGAACTTGCCCACGTCCACCTTGCCCCGCGCTGAGCAGGGGTAGGAATTATCGCCATCATTATCACCATCAGCATAGTCATGATTATCATCATCATCTCCCCGTGGGGATACCGGGGGGTCTTTTGTAAAATAGTTCCCCCACCTTCTGGAAGTTCTGTGCTTGTAACTTCCTCTAATCTGCCACTCTCTTTGACTCTGCCTTTTTCCTTTGCTTTCTATCATCTACTATCTTTCTGACTTATTGGCCCGTTCTCCTGCCTTTTTTGAAAAAAAAATCTTCCAAATAATTTTTCTCCTTTGAGCTCCTCCGAAATCGGAATGTGTTGGCTGTACGCAGCGGGGAGACCAGTGAAAACTGAAAACCGGACACATATGTACCTTTCCCATTATGGCCATATGGCCTGGGAACGCAGAAGAAGAAGAAGAAGAATCATCATCATCATCATCATCATCACCTTCATTGATCATCAATCATCATTCTTTCATCATCATTATCATCATCATGATCATCATGTGATCATCATCATTCAGTGTAGTATTAGCGTTTCAGTGCACATAATATAATGTGCATCTCTTGATGCTCAAAACCGCCTTCTTTTTTTTTGCACGGCATTTTAGACCTGTGCGTCACCAAATGTAGCAAATTTTTACCTGTTACACAGTTTAACGGAAATTTTTTTAAAAAATTTATAAAGAGCATAGAGAGACCCCTTAAAATATGTAGGTGAGCCATTAAAACTCTTTAGACACATTAAAATGAATCCATACTGACCAAAGTTAGCTAGTACAAATACGCTGGAATCATGTGACTCTTTTTCCCTGATGATTGCGATCCACAGTGCACTAATTCCCCTCATTCTAGCTCCTTTCAGTTTTACACAGAGAGCTATTTGTTTCAAGTTATTTCTTTTAACAGAGGCAAATATTCTTACCATTGATTGTGGTTAGGGATAGGAAAAGACCTTACAAGTGGCATGCCACCATAAAACAATGTAAGCCTAATGGATAAAACATTTTAAATTGGTTTATGCTGGCGACAAGTGTTAACAAAAGGCATGAACTGAAAGGAGCTGAGAAAAGCTACTGTGGATCATATCTTGTAAACTAAAACAAACTAAGAATTTATGACTAAGAGCATTTGTGTTATGACATTCATTCATCTTGTGAGCATGTGCCTAGCTACTGGTAACACTACATCTTGAGATACTCACGATCAACGCCAGTTTTTCCAAACAGTTTGCGGAGGTCGGCATCTGTGACCACATGACCGAGGGATCTGATCACAGAGCCGATTTCCGACCCCAGGATTTTCCCGTCGTTGTCTGTGTCGAACAGCTCAAAGGCCTCTGTTGAGATTTTGATTTGATTGATTTCATTTAAAGTCTGTTCACAACAATGGTGATATTAGACTTAAATAATTACATTAATTAAACAAAAACAAAACAGACATAAACAAATATTGAATTAAAATGAGGGGGAAAGAGTGTGTGAGTGTGTGTGTGTATTTGTGTGTGTGTGTGTGTGTGTGTGTGTGTGTATGTGTGTGTGTGTTTGCGTGTGTGTGTGTGTATGTGTTTGTGTGTGTGTGTGTGTGTGTGTGTGTGTGTGTGTGTGTGTGTGTGTGTGTGTGTGTGTGTGTGTGTGTGTGTGTGTGTGTGAGTGTGAGAGAGAGAGAGAGTATGACCGTGATGGGTAGAAGGAAAAACAAAACCAAAAAACAAAACAAAAACAAAAACAAAACAGCAACAACAAAATGGATTTGGGGGAAAGAAAAGAAAATTAATATTAACTAACTATTTATACAATTATGTTGAGACAATCACATGAGATGACGCAAAGTGAGGAAAAAATTAGAGTGTTGTTAACACACACACACAGAAAAAACTTTGTTTTAAGCATACTTATTATATTGTTTCAAGCATAACTAATTTTTAACTGACTTGCCCCTTACTCAGAAACAGGAGGTACCTTTTTAGGAACCTTCGGCTCGGGGAGCTATTGTTTTTGTCTGGTCCGTCCGGTGTCCGTCCGTCCGGCGTGCCTCCGTCCGTCCGGCTATTCGTCCGTTTTTCTCAAAAACTATTCAGTGTATCATCATCAAATTTGGCATACTAGTTTGCCAAGATGCAAGCTATCCACTGATGTATTTAGTTTTGCATTAAGGTCAAGGTGGCGCCAGTTATGGGGTTCAAACCCCGAAACACATAATCGCTAATATCTCGCGAAGTTTTGCATGTATTTCAATGCAGTTTTTTTCACATTTCTTGATGAATGGTCTATAACACAGTTACCATGAATTTTTCTGTGCGCTCGTGTGCGCATGATCGCGCGCCTTCAAATCACGGGTCCAAACCCCCAGGCTATATATAAAAAACTATTCAGTTACGTGCTGTTTTGATGCGTTTTTATGTAGTTACGTGCTGTTTTTATGTATGTGTACAACCGACACATTCCGATTTCGGAGTAGCTCGGCGATGCTGCGAGGGGACTTTGCAGCCGCTCGGCGTTGCACTTGTTTCTGTTGTTTCTTTGTTCATTCATTTTTTGGGGGGTAGATTTTTCTTTTTAAATTTCTGATCCTAGAGTACTACCAGTTCTGTGCGTTGGTCTGTGCGTTGGTTGGGTACGCATGTACCCCCCCACCTTGAAATCATAGAGATTGTAGAGAAATCATGTCATGCTTGCGTCATTGTTTGTGTCATTTTCAGGGGTACGCAACCTCCCTTAGTACTCTATATTCTTTATTCTTAACTCTCTCTGCTCCACTATTTTTTTTTTCTGGGATATTCGATGTTCACTATCTAAACTAAAAGTTCAAATCAAGTTTATATACCAAAACGGAAGAAGAAATCAGAACAATCTATAATTAAACTGAGCAATTAGTAAGTACTGGTAGTGGTACTGTAGTCTTGTTCATACAAAACTGGGGGTACAATCTGTATTGTTAGAAATTCGGGACTTTCCTGCAGTTGCACTGCCTCCAGGGTCGTTCCCACCATCTTTATATCTACTATTTACTAATGTCCCATATGTGTCTGTTCCAGACCGGAGGACGTTAAGCAGAATTTCATCAAAGAAAGAAATTACATGAAAACTGGTACTTTTAAAATAATATAGCCGTCTTTTCAGTAACTATTATTTGCTGATTCTTTCCTTACGTAGATGGTTCATCGCACAGCTTAACTTTAACTTTAAGTAGGTATTTACAAAACATTTATCCAGAGTATCCAATTCCAAGGTGTGATACTAAATTCCAGAAAATGGATTTAAGGAAAAAACAACATCACAAACATATAATTATTTGTCACATGTTCTTGAGAGAGAGAGAGAGAGAGAGAGAGAGAGAGAGAGAGAGAGAGAGAGAGAGAGAGAGAGAGAGAGAGAGAGAGAGAGAGAGAGACAGAGAGAGAGAGAGAGAGAGAGAGAGAGAGAGAGAGAGAGAGAGAGACTAATGAAATTTTATGCAAGGATACCTTTTGTCATCTACAATATATTCTTTTTTTTGGACAATCCAATCTGGTAGATCTTTATTTCATATGAATCGTAGTAAGTTTATTTGTCATCATTTTCACTTAAGTGATGTCACTGTCCACCGTCAATTTCATCATTGCATCACAAGTTGTTTACGTCTTTATGTCATGTATGTCACATCTATTTTTAGCATTGGACAATAGGTTGAGCCCGAAACGTTGTGATTTGTTTTGTTCTGTGTTTTGGGTTTCAATTTCGACTCTGTTTTAATATATGCTCATAAAAAGTTGAGGTACTTGAACTTCTTCAGTTCATATCAAATGCAAATAGATTTAAAGCCTTAGGCCGGGTTCACATTAGACGCAGAAGTTCCGTGTACACGGAAAACCCTAAATAAGTGGAAGAAAGAAGGATAAAAGTTTACGCATATAGGGGAAATTCGGACATGTGCGCAAATCTTTTCCCTTGTTTGTTTCACTTATTTATGGACTGAGCACGGGCTTCCGCATGGAATATCCGCTTGCGTGTGTACACAGCCTAATACTATACACATACACACCTGTGATGGGGTCCTTGGTTGACTGCAAAACAAAAGAAAAGAAAATTAAAATTACATTCATGTTCACACACACACACAAAACAAAATTGAAAAAAAACAACTGTTGCAGACACACCAAAAGTATATAAAACACAATGGCATTTTCTAATACCTAACCACTTTTGCTTACCAACATACAACATTTAATGGAAAAACAAAGTAAACCATAAAAAAAGATTAAAAAAACCAAATCAAATTCATAATTTGGCAAATATACACACATGTATCATTAATACCACAAGGCCAACTGGGAGGAGCTGAATGCAGATATAGAGAAATCAGCTGAAAAGATCTACTCGATGGACAGGGAGGGGAGTGGTGTAGACGCACTGTGGTCTACCTTCAATGATTCCCTCTTGTCTTCAAGTTCAATTGAAAAGAACATTCCATCTAGAGCCATGAAATGAAGCTCCAATCTACCCTGGGTAAACCGTGCCATCAAAAGGAAAGTCAGGAAGAAAGCAAGAATACGCAACCAGGCTAAAAGATCAGGGAACTGGAAAAAACTACTACTTCTTCCAAAAGGAGTGCAGAAGAGACATGAGGAAGGCCGAATGGACCTTCATCAACTCTACCATCGAAAAGGGCTTCAAGGAGAACAACTCAAAACCCTTCTGGCGCTACGTCAAGTCGAAACGTCAAGATAACGTAGGTGTCGCACCCCTGAAGGATGGACTGAACTTACTCAGTAATAGCCACGCCAAAGCCAAGGCCCTCCTAAACCAGTTTCGCTCGGTATTCACCAAAGACGATAACACACCACCCACGGATATGCCTGGATCTCCTTGCCCAGACCTTGATCTCCTCCGTATTGATGTCAACGGAGTTGAAAAACTACTACGGAACCTAAACCCTTCTAAGGCCTCAGGACCAGACATGATACCAAGCAAGATTATAAAAACCTGCTTTCAAACTATCGCCCCAATTCTAACCTGCATCTACAATCGCTCTATTCAATCAGGACAGATTCCTAGGGACTAGCTTACGGCAAACATTTCTGCGGTCTTCTCTGAGGATGAGTGTCCATATCCGTGATGACAGCGTCGTGGTCAGAGATTCCAGTGATGGAGGTCAAGTTTTTCACCAAGGAGGGGTTCGATGTGAAGACAAGGTCCAGGATGTTATGTTCTCTGGTTGGCTTTGTAGGGTTAACATTCCTAGCTCGCTACTATGACAATGTCTATGAGAGTGACTATTTGCGAAAACCACAAATTTCACTTTTTCGTTACTTGAACCATTTACCTAACCCTAACCCTATTCCTAATCCTAGAAAAAAGTGAAATTTCTCGTTCATGCTCAATG
>CM065684.1:17061780-17081780 GCA_017654935.2 Phymorhynchus buccinoides
AAACTCACGAACTCAAAACAATTCAGTTTTGTTATGAGCCGGGTGCGTTTACGAACTCAAAAAAAATCAGTTTTGTTATGAGCTGGGTGCGTTTTATTGAGTTCGTGAGTTTTCGGAGATGATTGTCTTTCTGGGCCTTAACTTTTGGTCGCTAATTGATTCTGAGTGTGACTTTTCAAGAGGAGGGGGAAGTTGTTGAAAGGGGCATTTTGTTGACTGAACTCGTTCTGATTAATGATTTTTTGGAATGAACTTAATGTTAAAAGAATAAATTCAGTTTTGTTATGAGCTGGGTGCGTTTTATCGAGTTCGTGAGTTTTCGGAGATGATTGTCTTTCTGGGACGGTATTCACGTTGAGATAGCTGAGACTTATTCTGATGACTTTTAGAAGCTCTTCCAATGTCCTATAGGATTGAAAGGGACTTTTGGAAGAGCTTCTAAGTTGCATATGCTAAGTCTCATGAACTTAATGCTATCTCGAAAGAATACCGTCCCTGGGCCTTAACTTCTGGTCGCTAATTGATTCTGAGTGTGATTGTTTTCAAGAGGAGGGGGAAGTTGTTGAAAGGGGCATTTTGTTGACTGAACACGTTCTGATTAATGATTTTTTGGAATGAACTTAATGTTAAAAGAATAAATTCAGTTTTGTTATGAGCTGGGTGCGTTTTATCGAGTTCGTGAGTTTTCGGAGATGATTGTCTTTCTGGGCCTTAACTTTTGTTCGCTAGTGTACATGTCAATGATGTCAACCAATGATACAAAGACATTTTAGTAAAGGCTATTCACACACAGATAATTTGCTGCCCTCGGTGGGGGGCAGTGGGTGGATGCCTCGTGCCTCCATGCGGCGAGCTGGACGACCCCGCTCACCCCCTCCACGAAGTCTCTCCCCGTGGGGATACCGGGTGTGTGTGTGTGTGTGTGGGTCTTTCGCAAAAATAGTTCCACCTTCTGGAAGTTTTGTGCTTGTAACTTCCTCTAATCTGCCACTCTTTGACTCTGCCTTTTCCCTTTGTTTACTGTCATCTTACTATCTTTCTGACTTAATGGCCCATTCTCCTGCCTTTAAAAACTTTTCTCCTTTGAGCTCCTTCGAAATCGGAATGTGTCGGCTGTACGCAGCGGGGAGACCAGTGAAAACTGAAACATGCGTACTTTGCCCATTATGGCCTGGGGACACAGAAGAAGTAGAAGAAGAAGAAGAAGAAGAAGACGACGAAGAAGAAGAAGGAAGAACGAGACGAAGAAGAAGAAGAAGAAGAAGAAGGAGAAGAAGAAGGAGAAGAAGAAGAAGAAGAAGAAGAAGAAGAAGAAGAAGAAGAAGAAGAAGAAGAAGAAGAAGAAGAAGAAGAAGAAGAAGAAGAAGAAGAAGAAGAAGAAGAAGCTGCCCTCGGAAATAAAAGCGTAAGGAAAGGAAAATGGACAGTTTTAAAGGGACACCCTGCCGGATGAGGTTTTGCATTTAACACGTCCAGATCACCAGGAAAACACCCTTTACAGAGATCGCAACACTCACTTTGCTCTGGTTTCCTAGAAATCAAACCATCAAATCGGCGATTCCTCCTTGGCGGAGGTGCTGGAAGTCAGATTCTTTCTTTTCTAATGGCCGTCTGAGTCAGACCAAATCGTTTGCACGAAATTTCCACAATATAAGCCTTTTTTTCTTTTTTTTAGCTTTTTTTTCAGTTTACCAAAAGGAGTTTCGCTCACAACAAAAGAAATAGCTAAATCCCCCCCCCCCCCCCCCCCCCCCCCCCCCCCCCCCACTGCACTACAAAGAATAAAAAGCTTCAACCACTCTTGAGTGGCCTCCACCCACCCCATCCAAAATGGCTTCTCTCTCCGGCAACTCCGCCAAGGAGGAATCAACGTTTTGATTTATAGGAAACCATGAGCAAAGTGAGTGTTCCGATCCTTGAAAAGGCTGTCTTTCTGGTGATCTCGACGTGTTTCTTGCACACAAAAAACCCTCATCCGTCAGGGTGTTCTTTTAAGGAGAATGAAAGATCAGGGAAACAAAAGATTCATCTAAACAAAATAATATTCAAAGCCAGCACGTCAGTTTTTCTTTTCTTTATTCTTTGAAAGAACACAAAAAAGAGCAACGCGTAATCAAACCCATATAAATATAAAAGTCAACATACAAAACTCTTCGTTAAGATGGTTGTATGAAACACCCCCCCCCCCCCCCTCCCTATTAAGTTTAGTGTGAAAAGCTAGAACTCAAGAATGACATCGGATGGTTGTTATTCCCGACTTGCATATTACAATACACGACACAAGTAATGCACTGGTCATGAACAGAACCAGCAGTGTAACGGATAGTTAATTTCCATATGTATCACAGAATATATTTGCTCCCAATTATTACCCCCCCCCCTCTCACTCACTCCAGCCTTATTGTGTCAAATACCTGCAAGGGTGATAAGTCAGACGAAATTTATATATTCTACTTACATGTTTTTTTATAGGGTGATAAGTCAGACGAAATTTATATATTCTACTTGCATGTTTTTTTATAATTATTATTATTGTTGTTAAACAGTTTCCCCGTTCAAATAGTTTCTATTCATTAGAAGTGGAAACAATTCACTTAACTTTCTCTTTTGGATTTTCAGAAAATCATTGACCTCCTCCCCCCCCAGCCCGTTTCAGATCTTTGATATGTTAATGTTTCCCACGGAGCTGTTATGGAAGAACGACCGAACCGGAATGTTAATAAATGAGGGAAATGACGAACTTATCAACACCTTGTATGACATGGAAAATTGGTAAACTCCCCCCAAAAACAACAACAATTGGAAATGTGAACATGAAATGCATAGTTGAGTAGATAGGCACAGTGACTTTGGGTATAGTACAGTCCAAGCTGGATCGGATCCACCCACAAACACAAGGGGTCAGGATTTTGGACACGGCACACACACTGTCGTACGTAGTAGTCTTTGGAGGGAGGAATCTTGAGTCTTTGTCTCTTCTCCTGTGGTTGTTATTGCTCCAGTACTTTCAGTGTCTGAAAATGACATTTCAACACACACAAAACACAGTCACTGAAACGTAAAAACAATGGTTAACAAAGATATTTAAGTGTGCATTTTTACGTTTGTACTGCAAATTTGACTGAAATGTTCATTTCATGAGATTAATTTGGGCTTCTTACCCGCCCCCCCCCCCCCAAGATATTTATGTGTGCCTTTACATTTTACTGTCACACACACACCCCACCAAAAAGAAAAAAAAGGTAGGCGCTGCACTTGTGGTGACGCTCTCTCCGGGGGAGAGCAGCCCGAATTTCACAGAGATAAGTCTCTGTGACTAGAATATACCCAAATACCAAGCTTAAACTTTCAGTTTGTTATGTAAAAGAACACACACACGCATGCCATAAGAAAACATTGAAATAGCATTGCAGAACTTCACTGTTGGATAGTCTCCCCTGTCGCAGCAGTTTTTTTAGCTGATCGATGACGCGCTTGCCTTTCACAGACGCGAACAAATAAAATAAAATACTCCACTTCTGTTGACTAGGGCCTGTAAAACGCGAAACATGTATAAACGTTTATGAGGACTTTAGCAAACTCATGCTAACTTAGAAGCTCTTCCAAAAGAGAAGACAAAATCCTATAGGACCGTTGAGCTATATTAGCTTTTAATATTAGCCATCATGCTAAGGCTTTCATGCTATCTCAAAATGAATACAGGCCCAAACACAATTAAAACTCGAAACATGTAAAGCCAAAACGTTTAGCACCAGGACTTTTACAAACTCAGGCGACCTCAATAATTTTTAAATCGGGAGAAGACAAAAACAAACCGAACCGTTGAGCTATATTGTAATTTATATCTAGGGGAAGACGGGGTAAAAAGCGCATGGGCGGGTAAGAAGCCCACCCCAATTATCTCATGAAATAAAGAAAATTTCAGTCAAATTTGCCCATGAGACGAATGCTAGACATTAATGCTCGTCTCATGGGCAAAATGAGACTGAAATTTGCTTCATTTCATGAGATAATTGGGGTGGGCTTCTTAGCCGCCCATGCGCTTTTTACCCCGTCTTCCCCTAGCTAAACACAAGTACACAACCCGCAGCTATTTAAAGCCAAAACAATCTAGCTGACAAATAATAAATAGCGAGAACATGGGGTGACCATACCAAAGCCACAATGTAATAAACGGCGCTTGGAATAACGAAGCACAAGCTGTACAATGGGGAAACAAAAATATGCTCCTTCACCCACCATTGTGAGGCGAAGGACAATTAGATTACAAATTTGGAGCATTCCCGTGTCCGGTTGAGTAGACACTTCTGAACAGAGTCGCTTGCTACATCGGGTGTAGAGTGGCACAGTGGTAGCGCGTTCGCCTCGTGTCCAGTAAACCCGAGTTCGAACCTGGGTAGGGGAAGACGGGGTAAAAAGCGCATGGGCGGGTAAGAAGCCCACCCCAATTATCTCATGTCCCGAAGCAAATGCACTTAGCATACATTTTGCAGTGGCCATGTCTAGCATTCGTCATCATGGGCAAAATTTGACTGACATTTTCTTTATTTCATGAGATAATTGGGGTGGGCTTCTTACCCGCCCATGCAAATTTTTTACCCCGTCTTCCCCTACATTGGGTGTAGTGTGGCACAGTGGTAGCGCGTTCGCCAGGTGGGAGTAAACCCGAAGTTCACGAACGCCTGGGTACACTATAATTTTTCCTCTCACTTTACTGTCTTTCGGATGAAACGATAAACCGAGGTCCCGTGTGCCCATGCACTATAGCATACATTAAAGCCCAGTGGCAACGAAAAAGTTGTCATTTGGTCAAATTTCTTTTATTACCCCCCCCAAACCCGCTTACCCCCCTCCCTTTCCTTCCTCATGAGTGCAAAAAAATCGCATGCAATATTTAAAAAAATAAAAATTGGGTGGCGCGCCCCTGGCTGCGACGCGCTCTCCAGGTGGGAGCAACCCGAATTACACAGAGACGCCTCTGTGACTATAAATTACCTAATAGCTAATAAAATTCAAAATCAACTAACCTGTTTATGGATGGATGGACAGCCGGCTGTTGGAAGGCCCCCCCAGACCCGTTTACTTTGAGGTCATCATTTTTACAAACTCTGCAAAGAAATGATCAATATTTTGGTATAATTAACTGGCACGGGTTTTAAGAAAAATGCAATACCAAGTTGTAAATCAAAGCACTGATCTGTATTAAAGCAACAATCGGCAAACACATTTCAGACATTTTAGTCTTACGATCCTACTGAAATCAAAATTTGGAATAGCCTACTATATCATTTTAGAGTTGGGTCTCATTTTCAGTGTTGGATCATTTATCATATTTATCATTAAAACTTGAATTACCCACTCAACAAAACAACATAATTATATTATTAGGGGAAGACGGGGTAAAAAGCGCATGGGCGGGTAAGAAGCCCACCCCAATTATCTCATGAAGTGAAGCAAATTTCAGTCTCATTTTGCCCATGAGACGAGCGTTAATGTCTAGCATTCGTTTCATGGGCAAATTTGACCGAAATTTTCTTTATTTCATGAGATAATTGGGGTGGGCTTCTTACCCGCCCATGCGCTTTTTACCCCGTCTTCCCCTACCCCGCAGCGGAGTGAAGCAACAATATTTCTATTAAAAATGTATTCGGATAGTCTAACCCAAACCCCTGAGACACTCAAGACATAACGCTCTAAAGACCCACCAGATCACGTGTCATAATCACGGGTTTCACGTGTTTTCCCTCTTCTAGCTGGTAAGAAATCTTGTTTTGACCAGGTTTGACTCCCATACAAATGCCCCAAAATTGAAAACGAAACATCATTTTAAAGAGCAGCCTCAATTTCAAGTTGGGGGGCATTTGTATATGGGTCACAGCTACCCAGAAAAAAACAAGGGACTTAATCATGGTGGGTCAGTGCATCTGTAGCCTCTCAAGCACACGCTTATCAATTAACCCTTTCACCGCCAGCCATATTTCAGCCAAAAATGTCCATTACATTTACCTGGGTAGAGAACAAAATCCATCTGCAGTACTGAGGATTGTTCTGTGACATATATAAAACAAGGTCTATCCTTACTTCCCAAAACTAAGACAATGGGGTCTTTGGATAATAGACCCCAATTTGATGCCTTTTAGTGACATAGGTGTTCAATCACTGTGGTGCTAAAATGCGACTTTGGCGGTGAAAGGGTTAAACAGCAATACCCCCTCCGTCTTCATCTACAACTCTTGAGAGAAAGAGGAAGACTGCGTTTGGTTCTTTTTGTATTATCTTGAACAAAGAGGAGGCGCCGTGGCCGGTTGGTTAGAGTCGCCGCTCGTAATCCAACAGGTTTGCGGGTGCGGTGGGTTCGAACCCGGCTGGTGACGGTGTTGTATCCTTGGGAAAGATACTTTACTCCTATTTCCTGGTCCTTCGGAGGCGGAGACCTAAAACCGAGGTCCCGTGTGCGAACGCACGCACAAGATCTTGCGCTCACGTTAAAGCCCATTCCACTATTCGGTACGAGTAGGCCGTGTGTGCCGGTGGGATGGATGACACGAATTCACATAGCACGCATCCTGTGTGCTATTAATGGTCTGAATGAAGACCGGTGAGTGCGGGGCAGGATAAACATCCCCAACTAGAAGAATAAGAAGAAAGACTCCAGGGAAATCAAGGACCGTTTTTCATGCCCTAAGCGCTATTTTGCCTTTCTTTTTTGGTTACACCGAGCCTATAACACACACCTTCCTAGACCTGTTTACCCCCTACACAAGTCTCGAGTAGTCTGGATAGCAGAAATGAGTAGGGGAAGATGGGGTAAAAAATGGGCGGGTGAAGTTTTATCTCATTAAGACCATCAAAAATTTTCTCTGAGACGAATGCTGACATTAACGCTCGTCTCATGGGCAAATCAAGACTGAAATTTGCATTCATTTTCAGTTTTAAAGGGGTGGGCTAGTACCCGCCCAGGTCCAAATTTAGTAGAATACTACTCGAGTTTTGGAGGAAGAGTAAACAAGTCTGCCTTCAAATAATGTTCACCCCTAAAAATCTAATATTTTCAGTTTTGAATATAGGTCTTCGTAGCTCCCAAATTGAGTAGAATACTACTCGAAAAGAGTAGAGTAAACAAGTCTGCCTTCCTCACCCCTAAAAATCTAATATTTCTGAATATAGGTCTTCGTAGCTCCCAAATTGAGTAGAATACTACTCGAAAAGAGTAAACAAGTCTGCCTTCCTCACCCCTAAAAATCTAATATTTCTGAATATAGGCCTTCGTAAGCTCCCTAACCTCTAGTTCCAGTCAGTTGAGCTCGACCGTGACTTCCATACTAACTATGGGATCTGACGAAACACCGACACACCCCTATTACACATATTTTTTTGGGGCGTCTCCCTCATGTCTTAAAAGACACACACTGACCCAGCAAAATGAAGTCCCTTGATTTTTTTTCTGGCCAGGTGTGACCCACATACAAATACCCCCAAATTCAAATTGAGGCTGCTCTTCAAAGTGCTGTTTCGCTTTGAATTTGGGGGCATTTGTATGGGAGTCACACCTGGCCCAAAACCAAAAAAAATCCCGGTAAAAATGACCACCTTTGACGCTCGATTTTGTGGGTAACCGAAGGAAACTGCGTGGTGCGGATTATGCAGAATGATTTATCTCAGTGATCTCTATGCACTATATAATGTAATATTATTATGATGCATTTTTAGAAAGACAATTCTTCGGGTCAGCTGGTCTTTATAAAACTCTAGGGAAATACAAACAATAACCCCGGAGAAACTCCTAGTAGGGGAAACGCAAAGAACACTAACTCTTGACGATCGCGTCCCTTCCTGTAGCAGAGGAGGTGACCAGCTACCATGGAGGGCTGGGTAGGAATCTAGGGAAATACAAACAACAATAACCCCGGAGAAACTCCTAGTAGGGGAAACGCAAAGAACAATAACTCTTGACGATCGCG
Source organism: Phymorhynchus buccinoides (assembly GCA_017654935.2). Classification (NCBI taxonomy): domain Eukaryota; kingdom Metazoa; phylum Mollusca; class Gastropoda; order Neogastropoda; family Raphitomidae; genus Phymorhynchus; species Phymorhynchus buccinoides. The sequence goes on from CM065684.1 coordinate 17,069,742, forward strand.
TCCCTTCCTGTAGCAGAGGAGGTGACCAGCTACCATGGAGGGCTGGGTAGGAATCTAGGGAAATACAAACAACAATAACCTTGGCGAAACTCCTAGTAGGGGAAACGCAAAGAACAATAACTCTGACGATCGCGTCCCTTCCTGTAGCAGAGGAGATGGCAGCTAAGCTACCATGGTAGGAATTCAATTTATAGAGAAGCCTTACTAATATCAAAGACTGTATAGGGGAAGATAAGCATCCGGTCTCTTTTCCCTATATGAGTAGTCAGGACAGAAACAGTGGTTATGTCCCTTTTAAACAGGACACATTTTACACATCGATAGGCCAGTTGAATTCTCCGTTCAAGTTCCAGTCTGAGGTTTTGGATAGCCTCCACTGTGAATATTGTACTGTCCCCACTAACGATAACTCTATCAGCCCGGTTCGCCGAACTCTTAAGTAATCCATCTTACCCTTTTAGAATATCTTTGCTAATATCAAGTTTATTACACACACACACACACTGCGAGGATTGATCAAAGTCTGACCTTCGTAGTTGACCTGTCCATCCCCGTCAATGTCGGCCTCCCTGATCATCTCGTCCACCTCCTCGTCGGTGAGTTTCTCCCCAAGGTTGGTCATCACGTGCCTCAGCTCCGCGGCGCTGATGAAGCCGTTGCCGTCCTTGTCGAACACCCGGAACGCTTCCCGGATCTCCTCCTCAGAGTCCGTGTCCTTCATCTTGCGGGCCATCATGGTCAGGAACTCGGGGAAGTCGATGGTGCCGTTGCCTGTGGAGAGAAATGCAATGTTGTATGTAGCAATTTATTACTTATTATTATTATTATTAAAAATTACGTTTTTGTGAAGATGGATATGAACTATGATGATTCCAAACTCTTTTTTTGTGATGGTGGCTATGATCTATGAAAATTCTAAACGATTTTGTGACGGATGGCATAGAAAAATGAATCTGCAAGCAGGTTTCTTACTCGTTCTGTCTTTGTGAAATTCCTTTACTTTAACAGCTCACACGCACGAACAATTTCTATGATCAGACTGGCGTAACATCAGCATCCACCTCGTTGATCATGTCCTGCAGCTCGGCCTCTGTGGGGTTCTGCCCCAGGACCTCATCATCATCATCATCACCACCACCATCATCATCATCATCGTTGATAACTCACCATCAGCATCCACCTCGTTGATCATGTCCTGCAGCTCGGCCTCTGTGGGGTTCTGCCCCAGGGACCTCATCATCATCGCCATCATCATCATCATTGATAACTCACCATCAGCATCCACCTCGTTGATCATGTCCTGGAGCTCGGCCTCTGTGGGGTTCTGCCCCAGGGACATCATCATCATCATCATCATCACCACCACCATCATCGTTGATAACTCACCATCAGCATCCACCTCGTTGATCATGTCCTGGAGCTCGGCCTCTGTGGGGTTCTGCCCCAGGGACATCATCATCATCATCATCATCACCACCATCATCGTTGATAACTCACCATCAGCATCCACCTCGTTGATCCTGGAGCTCGGCCTCTGTGGGGTTCTGTCCTGATAACTCACCATCAGCATCGTTGATCATGTCCTGGAGCTCCTCTGTGGGGTTCTGTCCCAGGATAACTCACCATCAGCATCCACCTCATTGATCATGTCCTGGAGCTCGGCCTCTGTGGGGTTCTGTCCCAGGGACCTCATCACTGTGCCCAGCTCTTTGGTGGTGATGGTGCCGTCCCCGTCCTTGTCGAACAGGGAGAACGCCTCCTTGAACTCTGCGCGTGGGAACAACCATCACAACAATCATGTTTACATTCTGAATGTCGATGGTCATTGTGATCTTTATACGTGTACGGTAAGCGGTCATAATCATAGTCTTCGTATTAATATAATTTAACACAACATTCTGAACAACTGACATTGGAGAATACATACCAGTTGACAAATTAAAGTCAAACTTTGGATGCTCAGAAAGTGCATTAAGTCTATTAAAAAGCTACATAACAAACATTAGTTCTGAATCAAACTCTGGACATTACACAGATAACATTCCTCCGAAGTCGAAGTGTGGCTGCCCACGTGGCAGGGTAATAAAAAAAACGGTCACACACGAAATGTGTTCATCCCTAGCTGGTGCATTTGTACCATAGTGTTCAAGTGCTTGGGCTGTTGGGATGATCCCTGGAGTCTTTTAGCCAACAACAACAACACAGATAAAATCTTAGGCAGTAAACTGGAATCGAAAAACATTCTCATTGTTAATTAAATACTTGAAATGATTGTCCAATATGGAAACTAGATGCCCCTACTACTATAATCTATTCCGAGTGCCTAACTCCCACTAGAACATTAAACTTGCCGTATTACAGTAAAGTTGTAGGTAACGTGAAGCATTAGATTCCCGTTTCCCTTACACACATACATAGGGGAAGACGGGGTAAAAAGCGCATGGGCGGGTAAGAAGCCCACCCCAATTATCTCATGAAATGAAGCAAAGTTCAGTCTCATTTTGCCCATGAGACGAGCGTTAATGTCTAGCGTTCGTCTCATGGGCAAATTTGACTGAAATTTTCTTTATTTCATGAGATAATTGGGGTGGGCTTCTTACCCGCCCATGCGCTTTTTACCCCGTCTTCCCCTACTTATCTGTTCTGTGTTTCTTTTTTCTATGTAAATAAGCAATTATGGTCCGTGTATTGTGCGTGTGTGTTTGCATTCTGTCTCTGTTAGATGGCTTGATGAAAAAAAAGCATGTATGTTTGCTTATTCAATGTCCATTTTAAAATAAAATTTGACACACGCGCGCGCGTGGATGCCAACCGAGAACCTACTACTAGTAGACATTAATTTGTGTGACTTACCAGCGATTTGTTCCTCAGTCAGTTGATCGGCCTGTAACGAAAGGGAAACAAAAGACGCCACTGTTAACCCTTTCACCGCCAATGTCGCATTTTTGCACCACAATGGTTTAACACCCATGCCACACAAAAACATGAAATCAGGGCCTGTTAGCCTGCATTTTCATAATTTCGGGAGGTAAGGATAGGCCTAATGTTATACATGTCACAGAGGAATTCACAATTTTGCAGATTTTTGTTCTCTCTACCCAGGTAAGTTTAATGGTATTTTTTGGCTGAAAAATGGCTGGCGGCGAAAGGGTTAATTACTTCAGTCAGTGGTCAAGATAATTAATACGTGGACACAAAATGAACATGCTAACTACCCATGGGAGGTGGTGGTGGTCCATTGTGAACGCTTTCATGTGTGGGAGGGTGCAAGTCAGAGAGAGAGGGAGGCACAGAGAGAGAGAGAGAGAGAGAGAGAGAGAGAGAGAGAGAGAGAGAGAGAGAGAGAGAGAGAGAGAGAGAGAGAGAGAGAGAGAGAGAGAGAGAGAGAGAATACCAGCGTAAATTGACCAAGATGATGCGCTTTAGACAGTGCACTGATGTGTGTATTGTCACTCCAACCGAGAGCGCGCGCACGCACACGCACACACTTGGCGTTGGAAGGCTTCACATTCCAAACATTCTTTGTACATGCTATGTGGAGCGCACCTATGCACAGTAGTAATGCTTTACAAGCTGTATATATATAAACATAGTGAAAATATGCTGTTAAATTTGCGGCAATTCATCATCCTGAAACAGGATGCAGAGCAGAGGCTTCATTGCATGGGTGCAACTACACAAAATGAAAAAAACCTGAAAGGCTGGGGTCGAGGGGTAATGTCCCCCTGCAGCTGAAGAAAAAAATGATTTATGAACGTATTTTACTTTGCTTTTCCCACAATTTACACAAATGCTTATTTCAGTGTTTGAAAAATACAGTAGACACACACAGATCTTGTTTGACAAATTTTAGAAAAAGGAACTTCCTTTTCTGGTAAAATAAAAAACAGGAAAGCCCAGTTTACCAGGAAAAGTTGCACCCATGTTATTGTGCAATACTTGTACTAGTATAGGGTGAAAAGTAAGAAAATGGCTCGATTTTTGCTGCAATAATTAAATTGCAACATTTTCCGGGGATTTCGTGTCATCTATCCCACCGGCACACACGGTCTACTCGTACCGAATAGTGGGATGGGCTTTAGAAACGTGTGCGCAAGATCTTGTGCATGCGTTCGCACATGGGACCTGTTTTTGAAAAAGTCTCATCCGAAGGACTTTTTCCTTAAAGTCTCATCCGAAGGACTTTTCCCCCCAACTGACGTCAGGTACCCATTTAATTACACCTGGGTGGGGTGAGGGAAAATAGGAGTAAAGTGCCTTTCCCAAGGCCAAGGACACACCACTGAGAACCGTCGAGCTGGGTTTGAACCCGCGCACTCGCAAACCTGACGGATTACGAGCTAGCGACTCGGACTTACCAACTTAGCTAGTACAGATCGAGGCTCCTCATTGTGTACACTCGTGCATATGAATCAACGTGCGACTGACTCACTGACTAACAAGTGTGCCCGTCCCTCTCAAAGCTGAAGGCTGACCAGACGTGTTGGGACAGGTATAGGCCTAGTAGACAGAGTAGGCTGTGTGTGTGTGTGTGTGTGTGTGTGTGTGTGTGTGTGTGTGTGTGTGTGTGTGTGTGTGTGTGTGTGTGTGTGTGTGTGTGTGTGTGTAATATAAAAAATAGGGGGGGTTAAGGATTCAAGAAAAGATTGGGGACAGGGTGGGTAGGAGGGGAAGCAAAATTAATGGCCATTCAGAGGGTGAATGTTGTGTCAGGTACAACTGTTTAAAGACCCACCACGTCACGTGTCAAAATCACGGTTTTCACAGTCGTGTTTTCCCATCTTATAGCTAGTACTAAGGAATCTTAAGAAATCTTCCTACAATAAGAGGGAATGTGATACGTGACGTGGAGGGGTCTTTAAATCAAGATTCGGCGTGTCCAAACGGAGTTAGCCGTTCTAGTCGATATCTCACAGACATCCTACGTGGGTGTTGTCATAACAGTTCTATAGCGACTTCGATAGAATCTTGTACACAGTTTTAGAGACGTAATTCGTCCTGGACAAGGGAGTGGAGGGTAGGGTAGGGTAGGGTGGGTGGGGGGCGTCTACCTTTTCAGTTTGTTTTGCAGAGCTGTTGTTTCTTTGGTAACGTCCTCCCCCTAGTACAGTACATACGCACATAATGTGTGTGTGTGTGTGTGTGCGTGTGTGTGTGTGTGTGTGTGTGTGTGTGTGCGTGTGCGCGTGCGTGCGTGTGTGCGTGCGTGCGCGTGTGTGTGTGTGTGCGTGCGTGTGTCAAGTCAAGTCAAAATGTTATTTAAAGATGGACATTGAATAAGCAAACATACATGCTTTTTTTTCTTCTCTATCAAGCCATCTATAAACAGAAGCACAAACCAAACATACATGCACGAAACAAACTATACTGTTTAAGGACATACAAAAAAAGAAGAAAAGCATATAAATATTTTACAGAAAGAAAAGGAGCATATAAATAGATAGGGCTTTATATAAGTTTTCTTGTTGCCCTATCTAATGATCAGTACTGATTTTCATTTGTGACTTTGAGAAATAAAATGCTTTTTAAACCAATAGCCAAACATAGCTGACCGCAACCAACTATAGCAGCGATTTTTCTACAACTATGTATGTCTCTCGATCTCTGTCGTTTCTCGTTTGTAGTGACTTTTGTTTTCTTTTGTTTACTTTCATGTTACTTCTCCATTTCAGTTGGTTTTGTTTTTAAATTTGTTTTTCTTTTATCCAAGGACAGATTGTAAGAATAGGCATCGCCTAAAATCTGTATCCTTGTTAAATAAAGTTTTCCAGTGTCTGCCATGAAGCCAGAGACTAGAGCTGGTCTATGATAAAATCCAAGTTTTTTGTATGCCCTTTTGAAGCTCAAATAAAACCATACAAGTTTCCCGGTCAGCATTCCAGCTAGATACTCCATCGCCCGCCCCCCCCCCCCCCCCCCCAACTCCCTCCCCCGGGGGGTCCAAGTCTGTCAACTTGTCAAGTCCAAGCCGTTGAATGTCAATGCCCATGATACCCCCCCCCCCCCCTCCTAAACTGAACACACACCTTTGCCCCCCCTCCCCCCATGTCGGTGTTAGAAATGAATCATTGTGGGCCGATTCAGTCTTGGTTTTTACGGCTTGGCCAACACAAACCATACTAAAGGCCCTGCCACACAATAAAACTGATCGTCGTCAAGGAAGGGGTCCAAGACTTAGCAAGTTAGTACTTAACTACTAACTGACAAAAACGAAACAACAAATAACTCTGAATAGGCAGGGAAGGAGTAGCGATGGGAGAGGGGGAGGGTGGTGGTGGTGTATGTCATGGAAAGGGGCAGGGGTGAGGGGCGCCGACCTCTTGAGTAAGTGTAATATGTACTGTAAACTCTCTCTCTCTCTCTCTCTCTCTCTGTGTCTCTCTCTGTGCGTGTGCGTGTGTGTGTGTGCCGCGCAGTCTTGTTGAAGTGTGCATATAATGTGTGCGTGTGCGAGAGCGGGCGTAGTGCTGTGGAAATGTTCGTGTGCGTGTGCGTGTGTGTGTGTGTGTGTGTGTGTGTGTGTGTGTGTGTGTGTGTGTGTGTGTGTGTGTGTGCCGCGCAGTCTTGTTGAAGTGTGCATATAATGTGCGCGTGTGCGAGAGCGGGCGTAGTGCTGTGGAAATGTTCGCGTGTGTGTGTGTGTGTGTGTGTGTGTGTGTGTGTGTGTGTGTGTGTGTGTGTGTGTGTGTGTGTGCCGCGCAGTCTTGTTGAAGTGTGCATATGTGTGCGTGTGCGAGAGCGGGCGTAGTGCTGTGGAAATGTTCGTGTGTGTGTGCGTGCGTGTGTGTGTGCGTGTGTGCGTGCGTGCGTGTGTGCGTGCGTGCGTGTGTGTGCGCGCGCGTGTGTGCGTGCGCGTGTGCGTGAGCGCATTTGCATGTGCGCATATGTAGGATTATGAATCTGACAGTAAGAGAAAGAGGGGGTGGAGGGGGTGGTGGGGGTGGGGGTGAGGAGGCATGAGGAACGGAGGACTGAAGAGATATATAGCGGGCCTACAACAGGGATTAACCCGATTGGACGCTAATCTCACCATCAACCAGGGATTTTCAGATAATTTGTGCTGTATACAGCCCGTTATCTCTTATCTACAATAGAAGGGTATTAACTATGCACTTTGAGTTATAACAAAAAATCAGATAGGAATGTATGAACGTTAGCGATTAGTTGCTTTCTTGTGTCAAGACTGCATTGCGAAAGATAGTGTGTGTCGTGTGTGTGTGAGTGTGTCGTGTGTGTGTGTGTGTGTGTGTGTGTGTGTGTGTGTGTGTGTGTGTGTGTGTGTGTGTGAATGAGAGAGACTTCAAAGTTCAAATACTTTATTTTACAAGGATAAGAAGAGAGAGAGAGAGAGAGAGAGAGAGAGAGAGAGAGAGAGAGAGAGAGAGAGAGAGAGAGAGAGAGAGAGAGAGAGAGAGAGTTGGTTAGGAATGGTTAGATTTTGTAAAGGCCTGCGGCCCATTGACAATGGGTGAGATGATAAGGACAACATTTAAAAAAAACATGCATACAATTACATATATGCACAAAAAGAGGAGGGGGGCACAGAGAGAGAGAGAGAGAGAGAGAGAGAGAGAGAGAGAGAGAGAGAGAGAGAGAGAGAGAGAGAGAGAGAGAGAGAGAGAGAGAGAGAGAGAGAGAGAGAGAGAGAGAGGGTTGGTTAGGAATGTTTTGATTTTGCTAAAGGCCTGCGGCCCATTAACAATGGGTGAGATAAGTACAAAAAAATAAAAAGCAAGCATACAATTACATATATAATGCGCAAAAAGAGGGGGGGGGGGAGAGAGAGAGAGAGAGAGAGAGGAGAGAGAGAGAGAGAGAGAGAGAGAGAGAGAGAGAGAGAGAGAGAGAGAGAGAGAGAGAGAGAGAGAGAGAGAGACGTATGCATTGAATAAAAGTGTAAGCGTGTGGTAGCTTGCACTGAAACTTTCACACATATCTGCCACGTGTGCAGTCTTTGGAACGCAGTCGAGTTCATAACATGAACACAGGCTTACAACTCACCCACCCACCCCACCCCCCTCTCGCTTCCCCGAATCTTTTATGTTCTATTTCTCCTCTATAAACCATTACATCTCCAATTTCATCCACGGATACCCCCCCCCCCCCACCCCCTCCCCCGGCTGAAGGGTGTTTGCACACTGTGGTAGTACAACTGAAGGGCGAATAATGTCTATATATGGAAAGTCATTGCACTGACACAGCACAGCTAAAGAAGTTGGAAACGATATTTGATCCGCCATTGTTGTCTGAAATGTTCCGGCTCCCATTATAATGCTAACCGAAATAGTTAGCCCCTGCTTCGAGATCATGCCTGTGGACTGAACTATTTTGGCAGAGGCTAGGGTTACGGGCCCGTAACCCGCATTCTCCAGGCTACGGTCACGGGGCTCCATCACGTACGGGACGCAAATATGGATCTCAAGTGTCTGGAAAAAACAACCCGACTAACATGGACTCCATCAGTCATGTCAAAGATAGTCTAAAAGGGTCAGATGGACTACTTAAAAGCTCGGCGAACCGGGCCGATAGAGTTATCGTTAGTGCGGACGTGTACACTATTCACAGTGGAGGCTATCCAAAAACTCGGACTGGAACTTGAACGGAGAATTCAACTGGCCTATCGATGTGTAAAATGTGTCACGTTTCAAAGGGACATAACCAGTGTTTATGTCCTCACTACTCATATAGGGACAAGAGACCGGATGTTTATCTTCCCCTGTACAGTCTTTGGTCATGTTCCTAACTCTATCCCCATTCCGGTCCCTGTTTTAACGAAACCTTGATACGTTCAATAAAACGAAATAAGAAAATGCATTGTGTTGACGAAAAATTCGACAAGGACGAGTTACTATCCCTGAACATGGTCCGAGTGTTGCAACAACGACCCCGTAGCCACTATGAATTATTTTAGTCTTCAGTAGACGAAGACAATCATGTCCCGCAAAACAAGGGGTCCCAGGGACTCCACTTCCAGCATAGAGGGTCCTAGAGGCGAGATAGAGGGTCCCAGTGGCATTGCGAATGCGAAAAAGAATGTTTCCAGTGCATCCCTGAGACCCCCTGTACATTCCTTTAGAGGGTCCTTGATAATTTTAGTGCTTCATAGACCCCCAAATGGGGGTCCCTGGGAGCCCTGAAGGTACTACTGCGTAGCCACTGTGAATTATTTGTTTTTAGTAGACAAGTCAATCATGTTAGTCTGCAAGGTACTTCCTTGAGTTTGCTGCAGTCATAAATGTTCATTTTAACCCTAATAGAATGATACTTGAGCCTCAGAGAGAGTGAGTGAGAGTGAGAGTGAGAGAGAGAGAGAGAGAGAGAGAGAGAGAGAGAGAGAGAGAGAGAGAGAGAGAGAGAGAGAGAGAGAGAGAGAGCAGCCCTGGGCAAACCCAAAGTGGATTCATTTTGTAAAATTAATTTAAAATTCCTTGAGTTTGCTGCAGCCATAAAAGTGTTATTTTAACCCCAAAAGACAGAGGGAGGGAGGATGGGGGTGGGGGGGGGAGAGAGAGAGAGAGAGAGAGAGAGAGAGAGAGAGAGAGAGAGAGAGAGAGAGAGAGAGAGAGAGAGAGAGAGAGAGAGAGAGAGAGAGAGAGAGAGAGAGAGAGAGAGAGAAGCAGAAGTTTCGGAAGCGGAAGATTAATCAGATAGGCCACAGCCCCTTCTGATCGGGTTACAACACATCATGAATACAATTGACAATAAACAATAGATACACAAGTAACGCAATATTCAATAACATTACACTGATGAGTAAAACGAAGCAAATTTAGCTAAGTAATGTACTACGTAGCTTGAAGGCTTTATAAAGAGAGAGAGAGAGAGAGAGAGAGAGAGAGAGAGAGAGAGAGAGAGAGAGAGAGAGAGAGAGAGAGAGAGAGAGAGAGATGCAAACCATGACTTTTAAAAGATGATCTGTGCGTGTGTGCGTGTGTGTAGGTGTGTATATGTATGTAGGGGTGTGTGAAAGAGAGAGAGAGAGAGAGAGAGAGAGAGAGAGAGAGAGAGAGAGAGAGAGAGAGAGAGAGAGAAAGAGTGTGTGTGTGTGAGTGTGGGGTGAGAGAGACCGAGGGAAAGAGAGAGAGAGAGAGAGAGAGAGAGAGAGAGAGAGAGAGAGAGAGAGAGAGAGAGAGAGAGAGAGAGAGAGAGAGAGAGAGAGAGAGAGAGAGAGAGAGAGAGAGAGAGAGAGAGAGAGAGAGAGAGAGAGAGAGAGAGAGAGTGTGTGTGTGTAGCGCGCGCGCGCGTGTGCGTTGCCCGTAGAAACGACCCATGAGATCACTAGAAATAGTCCTAATCTTTTTAGGTCAAACACATTGATAAAAAAAAGAAATAAATAGATTAACCAAATTGCTCAATAATCGAACCTACCATGAGCTTCCTGAAATAGGCCTATATAGGAGCCAGAAGGCAAGAATGGATTTTTAATTTCAACAGTTTAATCAAGAGAAAGTACATATGAAAGTAGGGTCTGTCGCATGAAAAAAGGTAGCTCGTAAAAATAAAAAGCTCGGTACTATGAGAGTCTGTATTTGCGACAACCACAAATTTCACTTTTTCTGTATTTTAACCATTTTAACTAACTCTAACCCTATCCCTAACCCTAGAAAAAAGTGAAATTTGTGGTTCATGCTCAATGTCGCAAATATACACTGTCATAGGTAGCGAGCTTTTTATTTTTACGAGCTACCTATTTTCATGCGACAGGGTCTACTTCATTTGTGCACGAAAGAAAAACTACTTCTTCTGGGTTCCCAGGCCCTATATGGCCATAATGGACAAGGTACGTAATGTGTCCGGTTTTCAGTGGTCTCCCCGCTGCGTACAACCGACAACGACATTCCGATTTCGGAGGAGCTCAAAGGAGAACAATTATTTGGAAGATTTATTTTAAAAAAAGGCAGGAGAATGGGCCAATAAGTCAGAGATGGTAGATGATGGAAAGCAAAGGGAAAAGGCAGAGTCAAAGAGAGTGACAGATTAGAGGTCTCCAGGTGGGAGCAACCCGAATTTCACAGAGACGCCTCTGTGACTATAAAGTACCTAAATACCTAATACTGTACAAGCACAGAACTTCCAGGTGGGGGAACTAATTTTTTTTAATATAAAAAGAAAGAAAAACACGTAATATGTGTGAAACATCAACGACTTTGGATTCTTATCAGATTGTACAAAACTATCTGTCAACAGACTCTAGTGTGATTATAAGGCGTGGTTACATACATATAATTACAGCAAACCCTTCATTATTTTGCATATCTCGCTCATGCATGAAACATATTAAAAGCATGAAGCTCGTTCTAAAAATAACAAACAACAAAACAAACAAACAAAACGAAAAGAAAGACATTTGATCTGGGAAATATGCAGACGAAACAATGAGCCCTATTGACTTTTAAAACAATATCTATATTGAGTTTTCCCCACAAGTCTAGAGCAATTATAATTTGGGTTAAACAACTTGGTCTCAACTCTTTGCGGAAACTAAACCAAGAGGACCGCTAGTTTTGTCAGTATCTCAGACACTGAGATGTTGATGATACAGTCACTGTGTTAGTGAAAAGTGTTGTTAAAGTATCATGCACAAGCACATGTTCACACTTTTATCACACCTGGGCTATAAAAGAATGCTACATTTCTCAGACATGCGCTAATTATTTACAATTAGATTCGACGCAACTCTTAATAATTATATCAATTGAGAGACCCGTACTCGATTGGTCTACACATAAATTATCAACGCTTCCTAAAAAAATGATAGGCCATGGAGAGACTAGAAAAACGCGCGGGAATGAAAGCGGGTCAAACTACCTATTGTAACACCTGAAAATGAAACCATGTGACAAAAATATCCATATAATATACATCATCAACCACTTTCAAAACCAGACAGCAACTTTTCATCAACAGATGCACACATTTTCAAACTTACCATGGCGGATTTCGAAGATGATCGAGAGACGACAACAACAACAGAAGAACCTGTAAAGAAACCTAGTAGGCCTAGTAGAAAGAAGAAGTTGAGAGGAGGTGGGCGAACTA
>CM065684.1:17089280-17101780 GCA_017654935.2 Phymorhynchus buccinoides
CTGCGTTCCCAGGCCATAAGGCCACAACGGGTACGCATACGCATGTGTCCGTTTTCCAGTTTTTTCACTGGTGTCCTCGCTGCATTCAGCCGACACATTCCGATTTCGGAGGAGCTCAAAGGAGAAAACTATAGGGGAAGACGGGGTAAAAAGCGCATGGGCGGGTAAGAAGCCCACCCCAATTATCTCATGAAATGAAGCAAATTTCAGTCTCATTTTGCCCATGAGACGAGCGTTAATGTATAGCATTCGTCTCATGGGCAAATTTGACTGACATTTTCTGTATTTCATGAGATAATTGGGGTGGGCTTCTTACCCGCCCATGCGCTTTTTACCCCGTCTTCCCCTATGGGAGAATGGGCCCAAAACTCAGAAAGATAGTAGATGACACAAAGCAAAGGGAAAAGGCAGAGTCAAAGAGAGAGACAGGCTAGAGGAAGTTACAAGCACAGAACTTCCAGAAGGTGGGGGAACTATTTGTACGGAACATCCCCCCGCCCCCCGGTATCCCCACGGGGGAATTATAAATAGCAACAATTGCAACGCCGAGCGGCTGCAAAGTCCCCTCGCAGCATCGCCGAGCTACTCCGAAATCGGAATGTGTCGGCTGTACACATACATAAAAACGCATCAAAACAGCACGTAACTACATAAAAACGCATCAAAACAGCACGTAACTGAATAGTTTTTTTTATATATAGCCTTGGGGTTCGGACCCGTGATTTGAGCGCGCGCGATCATGCGCACACGCGCGCACAGAAAAATTCATGACAACTGTGTTATAGACCATTCATCAAGAAATGTTGTGAAAAAAACCTGCATTAAAATACATGCAAAACTTCGCGAGATATTAGCGATTATGTGTTTCGGGGTTTGAACCCCGTAACTGGCGCGACCTTGACCTTAATGTAAAACTAAATACATCAGTGGATAGCTTGCATCTTGGCAAACTAGTATACCAAATTTGATGATGATAGACTGAATAGTTTTTGAGAAAAACGGACGAATAGCCGGACGGACGGAGGCACGGACACCGGACGGTCGGACCAGACAATAAACAATAGCTCCCCGAACCTTCGGCTCGGGGACTAATAAAAGATGTAGGCTCATGCGTTTTCAGGATTTAAAATCTAGCATCAACAATCAAATATAAACGTAACCACACCGTATTCGCACGCATAGTGCCTACACACGTAGGCCTACATAAAATCTGTTTAGCTTCCAACCGCAACAACAACAAAAATATTCACAATTAATATACCCTTTTTCTTAACGAAATGTTATCATATTGTTTTGAGCACTCCAACCAACTATTTATCAATGTTATCGATAAATAAATGAACTGTGATGAAATGGATGAACACACGAATAAATTAACAACGACAAACGAACAAGCTTGACGAATCAATGAAAACACGCTCTCTATATTTGATCCTTCGTTTCACCACAATTTGACAAGAGTGTATACTTATTTGCGAAATGTATTTGGATAATACAACAAACAAACAACTACACGACAAGTGTAAAGTGACTTTATTTTATTCACAAGAGACAAAGCAAAACTACTGGATATTTCGGCGAATGCGCCTTTATCAACATAGACAAACAAGAAAACAGCAAACAGCAAATACAGCAAAAGGAGCAACAAGTAGGCAACCAAAGGAGCAACAAATCAACAAGATCAAAAAAACAATACTTCCCCTCTACAGTCCAATGCGTAAATCCATTTACGTCACTTTACACTTGTGTAGTTGTTTGTTTGTTGTATGTTCCAGTGACGTTGCAGTCTGTTTCAGTGGTTTTTTTTGGCATAATAAATTTGGGTTTATTTAGTAATACCAAAGACTGTATAGAATAACTTTGGTAATACCAAAGAATATTCTGGTAATACCAAAGATATTCTAAAAGGGTGTACAGTCTTTGGTAATACTGAGAAAACGGTTACAGTGCCTATTTTGTGCATAGTAAAAGTCAGTTCGTGACTGAAATATAATTTACCACACATTTTGGTTAATATACTGTCGAACATCTTCGACCGAGTTCATGCTTTTTAAAATTCTAAAATCTATGGCAGATTTTCAATTGTCCACGTACAGTTGCACAGAAAGTCAAAGCCGACGCTGGATACACGTACTGTCGTCTGCTGTAGTAGTCACTCTTCTTTCTGCTTCGACGTTCTTCTCTCCCTTTAATGGTTTTCACTGCGCCTCATTTCTGAAAATGAATGAACAAAAAAACGTTCCTATCATTCAACTGAAAAACTCAACGCCATGCTAATGACACTGTGAATAAAGAAAAGAAGTATATGCCGTGAGTGAGGGTACATAATATCTGTAAAGATCGAACAGGTTCTTGGCAAAATATTGGGTTAAAACATAATAATGGTAAGTTAAAGTGGATTAACAATGGGAACATTTCGATGGCTTGGAGTCAAAACGGACTATCTTTAGATAGTCCATTGACGTATTATTGGATTTATTACAAAAACTAACAACTTGTATCAAACAATGACTGCAGAAATATAAAAAGGGATTTTTGCTTTTTATATTTCAGCAGTCTTTTTTTTAAATGCAAGTTATTAGTTTTCGTAATAAGTTCAACAATATGTCAATGGACTATCTAAAGATAGTCCGTTTTGACTCCAAGCCATCGTTTATTTTGATGTTTTATTATTTTTATTTTATAATTTTTTTTTGGCTGTCCCATCTTTTGGGCCGTGCAGTGGTGTTGCTCCCACGCCGCTCATTCTGAGTCCCCAAACCTCGCAGCCACACCCTGGCTTGTTCTAGTCGCAGAATCCGAAACAAGCAGTCCAAGGGGAGCGAATCTATGGCCGTCAGGAGGCAACCAACCGAGGAGACACTGCACTGCTGCTGAGTCACTTCGGTGGAGTTCAGTGGAGCCTGTTCAGGACACCACCTACTAAGCCCCCCTACTGACGACACTATTCTTTTAGTCGCGGAGCCAGCGTGAGTGAGGTCCTCCTCCGAGGGCGCCACCATGTCCATCCATCGACAGCTCCCCAGGACATAGGGGAAGACGGGGTAAAAAGCGCATGGGCGGGTAAGAAGCCCACCCCAATTATCTCATGAAATAAAGAAAATTTCAGTCAAATTTGCCCATGAGACGAATGCTAGACATTAACGCTCGTCTCATGGGCAAAATGAGACTGAAATTTGCTTCATTTCATGAGATAATTGGGGTGGGCTTCTTACCCGCCCATGCGCTTTTTACCCCGTCTTCCCCTAGTATTTTCTTAATTTTGGGAGGTAATGATATGACTAATGTTATCCATGTCACACAGGAATTCCCGAACGCTACCCATTTTAATGGTATTTTTTGGCTGCAAAATGGCTGGCGGCGAAAGGGTTAATGCTTTGCTCTTTAGAATCAAACATGCCAATTAGTGTGTGTTACTGTATAGGAAAGTCTGTGTCAATGTGTGTCACTGTGTGCGCGCGCATGCGTGCGTGCGTTTTGCTGATCAGTGATGATATTCAACCATGACTTAGAGATAAATTATAGATGAGGTCTAAGATAACAAGACTGACATTTATCAAATAGTGGAGCTACCGTTCCCATGGGACCTCCCCACTCATTCCCGCAGAGTCTTTAGGGCGGCAGTCAGTGTCTGGCCAACTATTTCCCCAGACTGCAGCACCAGAAGGGTGTGTGTTAAAAAAAACCTCCTAGTTTGACAGTCACTGTGATGTGGGCAGTGGTGTGTGATGGTGTCGTGCCTCCGTGCGGCGTTTTGAGTCAGTGATATTAAACCATGACTTGGAGATAAATTACAGCAGAGGCCTAAGAAAACAAGACTGACATTTATTAACGAGTTTAGCTACCTTTCCCAGGGGACCTCCCCACTCCTTCCCCCAGAGCCCCAGAGTCTTCAGGGCACTCAGTCTGGCCAACTAATTCCCCAGACTGCAACACCAGAAGTTCAATGTGCAGTGGGTGAATGCCTCGTGCCTCCATGCGGGGGATCTGGACGACACCTCTCTCTGACTCTGCCTTTCCCCCACCTTCTGAAGTTCTGTCATCTACTCCTCTAATCTGCCACTTCTTTGACTTTGACTTTCCCCCTTTGCTTTCTATCATGTACTATTTTTTTGATTTATTGGCCCAGTCTTCCAATAATTTTTCTCCTTTGAGCTCCTCCGAAACCGGAATGTGTCGGCTGTACGCAGCGGCGGGGAGACCAGTGAAAACTGAAAACCGGACACATACGAAAACCTTACCCAGTATGGCCATATGGCCTGGGAACGCAGAAGAAGAAGAAGAAGAAGAAGAAGAAGAAGAAGAAGAAGAAGAAGAAGAAGAAGAAGAAGTCACTCTTAAGAAGAAGAAGAAAAGAACCTCAAAGAAACGAAGAAGAATGAGAGTCACTTAAACGCAAATGGTTGGCAAAGGTGTACCCCGTCTCATGTTCACGACACTCGATCTCAAAGTCTGCTTCTTTCAGTTTCATGACAGTAACCCTAGGCTGATCCTAACCCTGATCCCCCCCCCCCCCCGAGAATGACAGAACGTTGTTTCTAGGTGAAACATTTTCATTAGCTATAATAAATAATTTCCCATTACTATAGGTCTCTGTACACGTGAACATTTTTCATTCTTTCCGCCATGGCAGCACACTGATACATAAGTCATATTATGACTGGTCTTTCACTGTGTTGCCATGGGGAAAGAGTGAAAAATGTTCACATGTATCAGTTGAGACCCTATTCTGATAGAATACTGATTATTACACGGCTCTCATCCCCACTGTACTACTGGCCCAAGCCTGAAGCCGATGCCAGCCAATGATAAAAGCCATTTGAGTAGGCCTATAATAATATCTTTAGATAAAAATTGGACTTTGAGAGTAAAACTATTGAAAAAACGGACTATCTTTAGATAGTCCATTGACATATTATTGAACTTATTACGAAAACTAATTAAAAAAAAATTATATATTTTTTTTATTGTGTACCAATGCTGTTTTAGTTGCCCTGGTGCTTGGCCCGTCGAAGGTTGTAAAAATAAACAAAAATATCGCGCTATTTTATCAGTGTTTGTTGTTTTTTATATTGGAAACTAATAACTTGTCTAAAAAGAAGACTGCTGAAACATAAAAAGCAAAAGCCCCTTTTTATATTTATGCAGTCCATTGTTTGATACAAGTTATTAGTTTTTTTGTAATAAATCCAATAATACGTCGATGGACTATCTAAAGATAGTCCGTTTTGATTACAAGCCATCATTTATTATTAATATAGGCCTATGGGGCTGCTTGCACCGACCTGTGGCACACTAGATGGGTCGCTGAGTGTCGGTCGGAAGTTCAAATCCCTGGTTACTTGCACCCACCGGTCATAATGTTCACAAACTCTGCACAGCACATTGACAGCTTAAAAACCATCCGTATTCTAAAACAGCAGAATAGCCTGTATGAACATCAAATAGTTTGAAACTATAATAATCGAACTAAAAACTTCACAGCGCTATGCACATTAACACAGAGACGAAGATGGAAAAAAACCACCTTTCACCGCCAGCCATACAGATATAAAAATTAGGTCTATCCTTACTTCCCAAAGCTAAGGACAATAGGGTCTTTGGATAAGCCAAAAATGACCATTAAATTTACCTGGGTAGAGAACAAAATAGTTCCTAATATTACCTTCTGGTACAAGCAGCCTCTGTACTTGTAACTTCCTTTAATCTGCCACTCTCTTTGACTCTTGCCTTTTCCCTTCGCTTTCTGTCATCTACTATCTTTCTGATTTATTGGCCCATTCTCTGCCCTTCTCCCCCCCCAACCCCCCCAACCCAACCCAAAAAATTCCAAATATTTTTCTCCTTTGAGCTCCTCCGAAATCAGAATGTGTCCGTTGAGCCGAGCGGCTACACTGGCGATGAACGGGTTAAGGGAAGTAACAAGTAGGAAGACTAATAGGAAGTTGCTTCCCTTTGAAGCTGATCTTTTTTTTCCCCTTTGGAAGTGAACAAGCCGAATGTTAAGCGCAATGCCACAACATTCTGGAGAAAAAACCAACCACTTCACAGTTTTCTACCAAGGTCTTTTGAAAATTGAAAAGAAATTAAAATAACTGATAATCACTTTCTTTTTTTCTCCCATTGAAGATTGTGACAACAGAATTTTTTTCCCGTTCACCCCATCGATTGCCAGTAGACTAATCTTTAAATTATATATATATATTATATATATCGTAATATCTGTATTGTTAAAAATTCGGGAACTTTCCTGGTGTTGCACTGCCTCCGGGAATCTGCCTCCAGGATCGTTCCCACCATCTTGCTATCTACTAATGTCCCAATGATATGTGTCTGTTCCAGACCGGAGGAAGTTAAGCAGAATTTCATATCCACGTTTAAAAACTCAGGACTTTTCTAGTAGGCCTACTGCATTGCCTCCAGGATCGTGCCACCATCTTTGCAAAAACCGAGACAAATGACATAGCCTAACTATCTAATCTTTCTTCTTCGATCACTCAGGCAGTTGCACCTGTCGCCAAGGAGCGCACGGATGCGTCATAATGCCGTTATGCGCCTAAGAAAGAAATAATTAGGCCCAAACTCAGGACTTTTCCGACTTGCCTGGAGGAAATCTTTTTGAAAGCGTTTCTTGACAAAAAAAAAAAAGGCAAGAGAATAGACCATTGACGTTAAGGCATAATTAAGAGATAGTAGATGACAGCAAGCAAAAGGGAAAAGGCAGAGTCAAAGAGAGTGACAGGTTAGAGGAAGTTACAAGCACAGAACTTCCAGAATTTGTGGGGGAACTATTTATACAAAAAGACCCCCTCCCCCCCCCCCCCCCCCCCCCCGCCTATAATATACGGATCACGAAATGTTTCGAAACCAAGAAATAACATAGCCTTGACACAGACATTAAAACTGCCTATATAATACTAGGTAGCCCAGCACCACGAAAGGCACATTAAGTTGCTGGGCTAGTTTATCAGAACAGGCTTGCAAAGCCAAAAAACTCATTTTGAGTTGTTTGTATTTTTGTGTTCTCTAACATATTGTCTTTCATATTTATAAAGGATAATCTTTAATACGATCTCTAAAATGGTCTTAAAAGTGTTTTAAAACGAGTAGGTCAATGGATTTTCTTTAGCTAGGCTAGGGTTTAGACTGTGTTTTCTCAAAATGGCCGACACTCAGCCTACTCAGTACCTTTAAATGGTCATCACTCTGGAACGGAAAACAAAGATACAAGAATGGGTTCTCGCATCATTAGGAAGAGAATTGTCTAAAGTTTTCAAATGTATATCTTTCGCCCAATCCATGAAATTGCCCGTTTCACGAAAATGGTTTGCCCAGTTCGTGAAATAGCCAATTTATAACTTGCAATTGAGAAAAGCAATATGAATGAAAAATAGTTTTTGTTCATTAGCACACCTAGATCAAGAATTGGTTCAAACGAATGAGAATTCTAATCTGTAGATTAGTTAAAATTATTTTATTCAGACTTAATTTGACTAAACGTTTGATTCAACATGTGGCTCGGGCATGCCCCAGCTTAGCATCTGGTCGAGTTGGGGGGCAGGATAGGGGTGCAAATACAATGTAGAAAAGTGTGATACCATTGAATCAGTCTTAATCAATACCTGTGTGAATGGGGATTCAAAAATATGATATACATTGTCCATTTCATAAATTGGGCAAAGCATTTTGCCCATTTCATGAAATAGGCAATTTCGCGGATTGGGCGTAACCTATGCATTTCTCAGAATGGACAGTTTGACACTTGAAATGTCCCTTTACGTGGTCAGTGCTGGGTCATTTTTATATATATTTATGCTACCAACCTTCAAAGTTGACCTGTCCATCCCCATCAATGTCGGCCTCCCTGATCATCTCGTCCAACTCCTCCTCGGTGAGTTTCTCCCCCAGGTTGGTCATGACGTGCCTCAGCTCCGCTGAGCTGATGAACCCGTTGCCGTCCTTGTCGAAGACCCTGAAGGCCTCCAGCACCTCCTCCTCGGAGTCCGTGTCTTTCATCTTGCGGGCCATCATGGTCAGGAACTCGGGGAAGTCGATGGTGCCATTGCCTGGTTGGGAGAACCAAGGATTGCCTGCTCTCTCTCTCTCTCTCTCTCTCTCTCTCTCTCTCTCTCTCTCTCTCTCTCTCTCTCTCTCTCTCTATTTGGGTCATAGTTAAATGCGAGAAGGATGCAACGTTTGTGGATCAAGGATGCAGTGTCATTGACTACTTCCTTGTATCAGATGAGCAGTTGAAATTTTGTAATTTGTGTGTTGGTGGCGGTTTATTTTCTTCACATCTTCCTGTTGAAATGTGTTGGAATGCAAATGTGTCTGCTGGTGTTGAGAGTAGTATGCCTGACTCGGCTCAGAAGGAAGAAACAATTGTATGGTCAGATGATTTTATTGAAACGTATAAAGCCGAACTAGAGTCTCTCGAATTTAAACATTGTTTGAATCAAGCTTACTTAAATCTTAGTGATGATGTTAATAGTGCTGTACAAAAACTAACTAGTGCCATGTATGGGGCTGCGGCGTATATGGCGAAACTGAAGGGGGGAAGGGGAAAAAATGTAACGATTGGTTTGACAGCGAATGTAAACGTAAGAAAAAAGCTGTGAAAAGGTTGTTACAAAGTGTTGCAGAGCTAAATCATTAGAACATAGAAATAGACAATGCCAGAAGCGTTCTGTCAAAAAAACCAACCAATACTCTGATTTGAGGAAAGAAAAGAAAAGACAATGGGATGAAAATAAAATAAACGAACTGAAAAGTTCAATCAATGATCCTAAACTTTTTTGGTCCACCATAAGATTGTCAACAGGAAACAATAAATGGTATACAATGAAATCAGCAGCCAACAGTGGTATGATCACTTTGTCAACGTATTTAATAGTTTTGATGGTTCTGATAATTGAAATAGAAGAGGATTTAGATGCAGAGCAGTTTGAAGAGCCATTATTTAATGACCCTATTAGTAGGGATGAATTTGTTACAGGTATAAAGAAGTTAAAGAGTGGGAAGAGTGCAGGACCTGATAAGATAGTTGGCGAGATGCTTAGAAACGCTAATTCAGAATTGCTTGATTTTCTTGTATTGTTATTTAACTCAATTTTTGATAAAGTATATTTCCTATAGAGTGGTCAATGTCAATAGTTGTTCCAATTCACAAGAAAGGAGATTGTCACGAGTTTGTGACCTTCTCATCTGAACAGACAGAGAAAGGCACCGTCTACCACTCGATCACAAAGGACCCCAAGGTCTTTCTCCTTCTTCTCACCTAAGGGAAACAACCTACTCATGAAATGCGTGCAACCCGTAGCACCACTGACCTCTCGCAAGATTCCACATTCAACTGGCGACTTCATGAGCTTTAAACCCGTCGAACGTCACTCCATATTTTTCCTTCAGTTAAGTCAACATCGTTTCATCGCTTCATCCTTTCTCCTTGTCATTCTTTTTCCACCTACGGCCCCCAGTGCTGAGGTGTGGTGAGGGTACGTCCCTGAAGGATCCTGTAGTCAACTTTTTACCCTGCACGAGGCTTAGACGTGGGGGTAGCGAAGCTGTTGAGCTTCGGCTGAAATCGTGCTTCTCTTCATCCTCATCGCCATCTTCACCCCATTTTTATTTGGTTCCTCATCGTCCTCCCTTCCCCGTATCGTCCCTGGCGTTCACTGGAGTCCTGGAAGAAAGCTGTGGCCGGTCCGGAACCCCTTCCACCTGCTCGCGTTTACCTCGAGGACCCTTGGCGAGACCAGAGCTGCGACTGTCTTGTGGGGAGGATTCGTCTTCTTCATTCTGCCACTTGCAAGTTTGTCCTGAACCTGATCCTGTGGTTCCTGTGGTGCCTTTGGTCGCGTTTTCCCGACCTGACCTGTTGCCTGTCTGGTATGACCGCCCGGTCAACCGCTCTTTTCTGCCGTTTCCGGCTGTAGAGGCCGCCCGAACATAATGTCTGGCCCCGTGTTAGGTAGATCAGCAAGCCTGTCTGTGGGTTTGGGCCAGGCTTCGACCGTTCCTGTTGAGGAGTCTGGGGGCGACCTCTGCCGTTTCTCCTCTTCTGTTTCAGCTGCTGTAGTCTGCCCAGGAGGGGCATCAGCTTTTCTTCTACTGACTTTAGTTTTCCCCCTGTCTTCTTCTTCCTCTTCTTCGGACGCACTGCTGTTTGTTTTGTTGGACATCTCTTCTTCGTCTGCCCTTTAGCTTCTCTTCAACAGCATACAAATTGCCTTTTATATAATTACTAAGTTGCCGGCTTTAGTTTATTGTTTGGACAAACTTTTGAATGCCATGTATATGCTGGGCTAGTTAAATTGAGTGTAGAACAATCTTGTAAGTGTGTGTCTGCTTGATTATAATAAAACTTGTTTTGATTGTTTGTATGCGCGTTTGTGTTCTCCTGAACTGTTTGGGTCGTTCGAGATCTCCTCGGGGGCGATTTCCCTCTCCCGATCTCTGATCATGGATCGAGCGGGGGATTTCGTGACAGAGATACAAACAACCCGGACAATTATAGGGGAATATCTTTGACAAATATAATTAGTATAATATACACACACATACTTAACAGAAGACTAACAATTTGGTCTGAGATGGCCGAGCCAAAATAATTGAAGAACAATGCAGGTTTTAGGAGAACTATGGTACATTAGACCACATTTTCACTCTGTGTGCTATGGTACAAAAACATCTTCTTCAAAACTCTAAACTTTATGTTGCTTTCGTTGATTTCATGAAAATTGACTCTGTAAACCGAAATGTTTTGTGGAACGTTCTAAGAAAAGCAGAAGTTTGTACAAAGCACTTGAAATAGTTCAGTCTTATCTTGCGTCCGTGAAAAAGGTTATTTATTCATTAGCAGAAGTTAACGGCAAAATGTACAAACACTTAAAGTAATTTATAGTTCAGTCTTATCTTGCGTCCGTGATAAAGGTTTGTATTCAGAATTTTTCAGTTGTCCCCAGGGCGTTAAACAGGGGTGTCTGTTAAGCCCACAGTTATGGTCACTTTTTATTAACGAATTGGCAGGATTGAGGTAAATAAAATGTAGACATGGTATGATGACCGCTGTTGAAATTGTTCTCTTAATCAAGATGATGTGATCCTCCTGTCTGATACAGTCATAGGTCTGCAGATTGTCCTTTCAATTTGAAAAAGGAAAGCATAAACTGCAATTAGCTGAAATAGGACAATTTCGAAAGTTATGGTCTTTAGAATGGGCGGTCATCTCTCCAGACACGACAAGTGGTGGTATGGGGGGTTAGAAATGTCCCTTAACGTGGTGAGTGCTAAATCATTTAGGTTTAATATTTACTACTAAATTAAGTTTTACTTTGGGATGGACTCGTATAAAAAAGGGAAAAAAGGTGTAAAGCTCCTTCATTACGAAAATTGAATTCAATCGAACTGACATTATTTTGGAAACTTTTTGATTCACAAATTGAACCCATGGTAACATAAGCTTCAGAAATGTGGGGAGCTCCGCTGTACTGATGAACCCGTTTACGTTCGCTTAAGCGTTTCGAATGTCCCACTACATTCCTCAAACACCTCCTCCTCAGGAGTCCGCTACCCTCTTTCATCTCGCAAATAAAATCATTAGGTCAGCTAAGACTCGGGGAATTACCACTGACTAGGGTCAGACAAGCATATGCCTGCTATTGGAGCAACATAACTCAGGGAAATCAACTGGGTGACAAAGATTAAAAAGTTTTTAACAGAGAATGGGTTTGGTATAGTTTGGTACAATCTCTCTCTCCCTCTGATCTCGTCTTTCTTTCAGAACTTCTCTCTCTTAATCTGTATCTCTCAACTCTCTCTCATTCTCTATGGAAGGAAGACAGTCTAAGTATGACTAGTCTCTTGAATTTCTCTCTAATATGCAGCCTGAAAAATATTTATCTCTTGTATCACATAAGTGGCATAGAGACATGTTGTGTAGATTCAGAACTCTCTCTCCCTTCTCTATTTGCAAATAAAATTTGGTACTCTCTCTCTGAAATTGATCTATATCTCTGCAAGGCATGTTCTGTTAATCTCTGAAAATCTTTCATTTCCTATTTAAATGTACAGCTCTCTGAAGTCCGCTCTCTCTAAACTCTTTCAGTCTCTCTCAAATAGACAAACTGTAACTGAGATCTTAATGCTGAATAATAATCTTATTAAATCTCTAGCCTCTCTTATTGCCGTCTCTCATCTCTCTCTCTCTTTGTTATCTCTCTCAAACTCTCTCTCTCTCTATTCTCTCTGAATTCTAAGGTATTATTAGTCTCTATTGTATCTTGGTCATGGTACATATTCTATTGGTGACGGACATTGTTTACTTTCTAATAACGATTGGGAGTTGGTCTCTCTTGGTCTCTATCTGCTCTCTCATTAGATTGTCTGCTCTATTTAGTATATTCTCTCTGTTTGTCTATCTGCTAGTTTCCTTTGTTTGTTTTCTTCTCTATTACGCTTTTGTTTTCTTTATATGCTTTGATCTATCAACTTTGATGTAA
>CM065684.1:17104280-17111780 GCA_017654935.2 Phymorhynchus buccinoides
GAAACAACGCCTCTTCTGAGGTTTGCACAGTTTGTCAAGGAATTAGATAATCAGCCAGGTGTCTTTTAAAGAAAGGGCATGAAAATGAACCTTATAATTATTTACTGGTACTTTTTTTTGTTGCTGTCCCATCTTCTGGGCCGTACAGTGGCGTTGCTCCCACGCCGCTCATTCCGAGTCCCAATTCACATCCACACCTCCGCACGTTCAGGTCGCAGAATCCGAGGCCAGCAGTTCAAGGGGAGCGAATCTATGTTAGGCCGTCAGGAGGCAACCAACCGAGGAGACACTGCACTGCTGCCGAGTCACTTCGGTGGAGTTCAGCGGAGCCTGTTCAGGACACCACCTACTAAGCCCCCCTACTGACGACACTATTCTGTTAGTCGCGGAGCCAGCGTGAGTGAGGTCCTCCTCCGAGGGCGCCACCACGACCGTCCACCGACAGCTCCCCAGAACACTATGATCCCCATGACTTTGACCCGAATTTTACTGGTACTTTGTTTTGATCAGTTGTGATTGATTACTTTACCAAATTTTCTTTGTCTTATTTTATTATTTTAAATGCTGATTTAAAAAAAAAATGCAAATAGACTATTGCTATTTTCCGATGATGAGTTAATGACTTAAGAAGCTATTCTCGTGTGTTGATGCCCGTTTGTGTTGCATAGTAAGCAACAGCAAGGCTTAAGTAAAACCATTGCTTTAGATAGGGCCTAACACCTTAACCCTTAATCGGACGTCTGTTTTGGATGGGAGTTTACAGAATGATCAAAGCTACATCATTATTCATCTAATATTTAACCCTTTCACCGCCAGCCATATTTCAGCAAAAAAATGTCCATTAAATTTACCTGGGTAGAGAACAAAATCCATCTGCAGTAGTGATGATTCTTCTGTGACATATATAAAATAAGGCCTATCCTTGCTTCCTAAAACTAAGACAATAGGGTCTTTGGATAATGGACCCCAGTTTGATACCTTTTAGTGACATAGGTGTTAAATCACTGTGGTGCTAAAATGAGACTTTGGCGGTGAAAGGGTTAAAGACGTATAAAAAGAGGAAGAATATGGTGTGATATATTTCGCTGCTAGATTAGGGCCCCTCTTCAAACTCCATTCGCCACTATTATTTATCTGAACTTCCTCATGTCAAACGCATAACCCTTCTCCGAACCTAAAAGCTCTAAGTGAACATGTCTTTGCTGGATGAATTCCGAAAATAAACACGTGCATGACAGAACAGACACAAGAAAGGTGAAACTGTTTATGAGAGATATTAAACAAATAGCTACGTTCATCAAGTATATAAATACAATTGAACTACACTTAATTTGAAAACATATGTGTCCTACACAAAGACGCGAATGACAGCACAATCATGATAAATTACAGGTTCAATCTGGGGTTTTGAGGAAGTTCAGTGGGAGGTTAGAGGTGGGGATATTTGAAGAGGATGAAGCAAGGTGGATGAAGAAAAGCGCAGTTTACACGTAACTTTCTATACCATGGAGCAGAGTAAGCCGGTTTGAGAAGAAACAAAGGGGCTGACACAAATATATTGCAACTAGATAAACCCGTGCTCCGCACGGCAGCATGAAGCACCCGCACGCACACACGCAAATACACACACACACACACACACACACACACACACACACACACACACACACACACACACACACACACACACACACACACACACACACACACACACACACACACACACACACACACACACACACACACGCACTGTAGTAGACAGCACACACTTCATCATTGCTTGCTCGGTTTCCTGTCATTTCATGAGCGCAGATGCGTTATTCTCCGTTATGCACCTTTCAAAACAAATATGGTTAGACCAAGCACAAAACTTCCAGAAGGTAGAGGAACTATTTGTACAAAAGCCCTACTCGCCTCCCTCTTCTCCTTCCTTGCTTCGCTTGGGGTTTCCCCTATCCTGCTTTCCCCCTCCCCGTCCACCCCCCCCCTCCGCCCACCCCCAGCTTTTGCCCTCCCTGGGCTGCGCTCCACCCCCCATCCCGTCCACCCCGCTCCTCTTTAAAAAATAAATAATGAAGAAAAGAGATCCAAAAATATGTGGTGGTGCCCCCTCCCTTCCGCCCACTCCCCTCTCCTGTAAAAAAAATTGATGAAAGGCCCCCCCAAAAAAACAAAATAATTTAAAAAATGTGGCGAGTTATGCACCTTTCAAGACCAAACATAAAAAACTTCCAGAAGGTAGAGGAACTACCGCCCTGGGTTTTGGGTTGAACGTTGATACTTTATCAAAGACGAGAGTAGTCAGCAGGCCAGCTGTGTCCTTGACGCCAGAAGTTGTTTTTTTCCCTCCCAATATAACGCCACACTATATAATGTTTGTTCACTCTTATCTTTAACTCAGAATTTAGACGTCCAATTGGTGGAGAGTTGACTAGGACATCTGAAGATGGGCAACATGTCTTGGACTCTGTGGACAGCCGTCTGTCTGCTGCTGATGTCTCTGGGGATCATGGCGATGACCAATGAAGCTCCCCCCCCTCCTCCGCCACCAACAGTAAGTTGCCATTTTTTCTTACTTTAATTAAGCGAGGTAGCTGTTTGAGGTCCGTGATTACGTCCATCAAGAGGTTTCGTCTTCGTTTTAGTTTACATAGGGTCACCTGGATTTCATTACAAAAGTGTTCCGAAGAGCTATGAGTCAATTTTGATTTTAACCCTTTCACCGCCAGCCATATTTCAACTAAAAATGTCCATTACATTTACCCCGATAGAGAACAAAATCCATCTGCAGTATTAGGGATTCTTCTGTGACATCTAAAATGAGGTCTAACCTTACTTCGCAAAACTAAGACAATAGGGTCTTTGGATAAGAGACCCCAGTTTGATGCCTTTTTGGGACATAGGTGCTAAATCACTGTGGTGCTAACATGCGACTTTGGCGGTGAAAAAGTTAAAACGGAAATTTCACCTTCAAATTTAATCTGAACACTGAGGTAGGTTGTCCAGCAGCCCCTCCAGCTGGTCCTTGATTTAGACAGTGTTGTTACGTTAGTTTTTAATAAGTCATGTGTTAGTAAGAAAAGAGTAAACAGTGTTGTTAGTTTTCAATGAGTGGTGTGTTAGTAAGAAAAGAGTAGACAGTGTTGTTAGTTTTCAATGAGTGGTGTGTTAGTAAGAAAAGAGTAAACAGTGTTGTTAGTTATACAAAAAAATAAAAAATAAAAACTATTACCCGATATGGAATAGAGTTAGACAGTGTTGTTACGTTAGTTTTTAATAAGTCATGTGTTAGTAAGAAAAGAGTAAACAGTGTTGTTAGTTTTCAATGAGTGGTGTGTTAGTAAGAAAAGAGTAAACAGTGTTGTTAGTTTTCAATGAGTGATGTGTTAGTAAGAAAAGAGTAAACAGTGTTGTTAGTTTTCAATGAGTGATGTGTTAGTAAGAAAAGAGTAAACAGTGTTGTTAGTTTTCAATGAGTGATGTGTTTGTAAGAAAAGAGTAGACAGTGTTGTTAGTTTTCAATGAGTGGTGTGTTAGTAAGAAAAGAGTGAACAGTGTTGTTAGTTATACAAAAAAATAAAAAATAAAAACTATTACCCGATATGGAATAGAGTTAGGGTTAGGTTAGGAAATAAGTGCATGGGTTAGGGTTAAAAATAGGGTGCGTAGTGATATGGGGATATCCCGCTATCACTACCCGTTGTAGTGGTAGTTATTTCGATACGTAGTGATAGTGCTACGCTCCCGTTTAAATCATCGTCCACCAAGCGGACAAAACCCACAAGCAAACAGACGATGCTAAAAAAATAATATTCTACAAACATCAATAAAAGTTCAGGACCACTTGTCTAATGAGAGACTTAGTGCGATTTTTCTCACGCCAGAGGGCATGACGCTCGTGTGAGGGCTAATCCTCTCTATATTATTAGTTGGGGATAAAGAAAGAGAGAGAGAGACAGTGAGTGGTCCTACCATCACTCTCTCTCTCACTACGCCCAAGTAAGAAAATCGCGTGATAAGCCACTAGTGCATTGACTGCCCTCTGGCGTGACAAATATCGCCATAGGTTGACCATTCGCTCTACTGTTCCAAACTGTTAATATGTGCTACATATTGGGCCATGTTCTGAGTGATGTAGGATGTTATTTATTATAAAAAAAAAAGAGGAATAGAATATAGGGACGTTTTGCGAAATCGTGGTCTTTGAAATCCATTCAACTTATTAGGCTTACTGCTTGTTTGGACTGCAAGTGAGTGTTTACAATGCTGTAACACTGTTGATGCGTTAACTGTGAATGCGACGAGGGTTGTTTTGCACTAGCATGCCTCCAACAAAGTGTATGTTGAATGCATTCCCAAAGTCCATGATTCGGCGAAACATTCTTGATTGCATTTCACTTGATTGCCTTGGAATGCCCACACAATAGAATGTGCCACCCCCCCTGCATTTCAAATTCCAGTCACTGTGAATGGTGTACTGTCCCCACTAACGATAACTCTATCCGCCCGGCTCGCTGTAACTCTTAAGTAGTCCATCTTACCCTTTTAGAGTCTTTGTTAATAAGCATCCGTAATCCAAAACCAAAACCAGCCCTTAACCCTTTCACCGCCACTGTCGCCTCTTGGCACCACAATGATTTAACACCCATGTCACTGAAATGCATCAAATTAGGGTCTGTTATCCAATGACAATATCTTCTTAATTTTGGGAGGTAAGGATAGGCCCTATTGCATACATGTCGCAAAGGAATCCTCAATACTGCGGACAAAATCTTTTCTCTACCCAGGTAAGTTTAATGGAGAGTTTTGGCTGAAGAATGGCTGGCATTGAAAAGGTTCATTCCTTTTGTTGCTTTCCCCCCCCTTTTTTCTGTACTTTGATCATGATCCCTGTCTATTCCCCTTTCATAAGTCTACTTACTGCCTTTAGCGGTGGGGGGGGTTTCTTCTGGATTCCAAACTTTATCTGGTGAAATGCAAACTGAAACAAGCGCGGATTCGCAATCGTTTGTGGCAGCGGTCTATTTTTACCACTCCAATCATTACATACACTGAGTCGCCTCCCCTGGCTTTTCAATAATTTTAATCTGTAAACCAGGGCCTGTATTCACGTTGAGATAGCATGAGACTTAGTATCATGCTAACTTAGAAGCTCTTCCAAAAGTCCTATTAAATCCTACAGGACATTGGAAGAGCTTCTAAGTTAGCATCATGCTAAGTCTCATGCTATCTCAACGTGAATACAGGCCCAGAATGTTATCTCTGCACCATTTCGTAACTTTTTATATCTTTTGGAAAACATTTAAAACTATTTATCCTACTTATACTCATCGAAAGAAGCACCGCATACCCGTCGTGTCTGCTGCAGTGTCTGTATTACGTATGTTTATTATTTTGTACGCTTTAAAATGAAGATTCATGTGCTCTGTTCAGTATGCAATTCTTTCCATACCTAAGGACTGTAGATATGACAACTGAAATGTTACTTTATGCCCAAGCATTTTTTTCTCTTTTACAATATGTGAGACGATTTTGGAAATACATTTTATGTGCGACCATTTTGGACCGACCAACCGACCGACAGACAGACAGACAGACAGACCGACAAAGTGAGTGATAGGTTTGTGGCTTGTGCACAAACAAAAATTCGGAACCCATGTCTATCATCTTGTCAAATGTTAACAGAGACATTTAAAGGCATGGGGCCTACTCGATGTTCTCAATTCCTCACTTACCAGCAATGTGTTCCTCCGTCATGGATTCAGCCTGCAGGCACGCAAAAATAAAGTTGAGGTCATCATTGAATCAACAATTTTTGAAATCCGTAACAACATACACACACACACACACACACACACACGCACACACACACGCACGCACGCACGCACGCACACATACACACACATGCACGCACGCACACACCATATGCGCATGTGTCGCATTATGTTATGCAGTTCACGTGTCATTAAGTAAGGGAGCCTGTTTGGTTCCAAAGAGCACAACATATCCCATTATATTTCAAGCATAAACATTTTTGCTGTTAATAAATATTGCAAAGATTAGTCTCTTTCGATTTTCTTTCTGACTGTTTCAGCAAAGAACGATAATCATGGTATATGCTATGCGTAGCATGATTGGCTTATCTTCAGCAAATTAAGAGGAATAAATCGTAAAGTGACAATGATTTGCACGCTTGTTTTTTTGGTGTGTGTGTGTGTGTTCTTGTAAACACAACCTCTCTTTTCTCTTCTGAAACTGGAATGACGCCAAAATAAAGTATGGCATGTCTAGTCACCGGAGTGGAACGGAACCAGTTTAATGCTCGAATAACCTCTTCACTCAAGATGTTTGTAGTCACGGCTGCGACAATGAAGCGTTTAGAAATGTTCTGGCAGTTATGTTTAAAGCCACTCTGTGTTGCAATGTCTTCATTCAGGCCCGTACGGGTATTACGTTCAACGAATGCTATTGAACGTTTCTTCAGCTTTCAATAATATCTTATGGAAATTATATAGAATATTATTGGAGTTTAACCCCTTGACTGCCATCAACGTATCACATACTGACCTGATGACATCACTGATGATGTCATCAGATGAAGAGGAATAGCTCTGATAGGCTGCTCTTTGCTCTAACGCAATCAAGAGAGTTATTTCCCCAGACAAGTTTGCCAGATGGTCTCTATCAGTTGTCTTTTTCATGGCATGATTTGCCCAATGTTTTTTTCCTTTAATTTTCTCTGGCAGTCAAGGGGTTAAATGTCGATGAAAGAGGAGTGTGCAACGAGGGTTTGAAAACCATCGAGCAAGTGAACAAGCCAGCAATAAAGATAACAAATAGACAAGCAAAAACAAAACAAATCAATTCAATTCCTCGCAAATCACAATCCAGAGCTTAAAAAAAAAGTAATTCCTAAGAAACTTTTTTAGGGTGACCCACACAATGCAACCCGCAAAATCGTTAATAAAATTTTCAATAAAAAGCTATTAAACCTATCATTTTGATATGTTTGGCTCACTCGTGTCAATGACACGAAAGTGAGTCTATGTTTTCATGCTTCTTCGGTTTTCCGGGTGTCTGTGTGTCTGTCTGTGTGTCTCTGTGTGTGTCCGTCTGTGGTAACTTTAACGTTGGCTTTTTCTCGGTATCTAAAAGGCGTTCATCGATCAAACTTTGCACACTGATAAGATGTCTATGCAAGCTTTCAAACAATAATGATTTGAATGATTAAATACTTAAACCAACACTGTAAACAGATACAATTTCAGATTAGTGGGTTGGAGAGTATTCAACAGGCAACATGAGTTAAAGACCCAGCACGTCACGTGTCAAAATCACGATTTTCACGTGTTTTCCCTCTTACAGCTGGTAAGAAATCTTAAGAAATCTTCCTAGCATAAGAGGGAATGTGACACGTGACGTGGGGGGTCTTTAAGAAAGTCATCAACACTGAAAGCCTCGATAGCTCATTGCGTAGAGCACCTGTCTCTCATGCCAATG
>CM065684.1:17116780-17165159 GCA_017654935.2 Phymorhynchus buccinoides
GTGCGTGTATCATAGCGTGTGTGCTTATAAATAAGGTTAGGAATGAGGTCTGATAAACGAGTGACTATCTCCCTCCCTCTCTCCCCCCCCCCTCTCTCTGTCTCTGTCTGCGTTGTTGTCTCCCTGTTTCCTACATTCAATCTGATTATTCTACTGTCATTATGTCCATCCTTCTGTCCGTCTGTCTTTCTGACTGTATTTCTGCCACAACCCCCCCCCTCTCTCTCTCTCTCTCTCTCTCTCTCTCTCTCTCTCTCTCTCTCTCTCTCTCTCTCTCTCTCTCTCTCTCTCTCTCTCTCTCTCTCTCTCTCTCTCTCTCTCTCTCTTTCTTTCTCATTTCCTCTCTGTGTTTCGGTATCCCTGTCTCCCTACGTCCCTGTCTGACTGATTGACTATTTGCCTACTTGCCTATTTGTCTGTCTGTCTGTCTGTCTCTGCTTCCCTCACCCACTCTTGTTCTCTTTCCCAAAACAACAACCCCCCCCCCCCTTTTCCTGCTTCTTCCTTCAGTGGTTGTATGATGGTTTTATCACATTACAATATATCTTATTTTGATTAAAGTTATCCGTGAGTACGCTTAACCTGATTTTTAGCGTGCCTGTGACTACCCGGCTTTTACCTGTATTTATTTTTGGTGAGTTTTATTCAGGGGTGGAAAGCGAAAATGTAATTTGTACTGGCCACTTGTTCCGAATAAAGAGACCCCTGGAAAAAGTCGAGAGACGAAACGTCGGGGAAGATTTTAACCAAGCTTGTTTTTTTGTCAGATTTTTGAATGTGTTATATATATATATATATATATATAGTTTAATGGTGTGGTTGTTTTTTCTTCTTCAATTCTTGTACGTTTATATTATACTTGGAAGAAGGAAAGCGCATCAGTCTACCTGATTCAGGCACACCTCTCTACATTCCTCCTCACCGGGAGTATGCTGGTGTTTACTACGATTTCTATGACCTCCCTTATTGAATCCTTCACTGGATCCACCAACATGGCTACCCATCTCTTCTACTCTCTTCGAGGGATTGTAAGTTTAGAACATTATTATTTTTGTTATTTTACACAAGATTTTTACCATTTCTTTTGAATTAAGTGCTGGTTTGCTTTTATTGTGGACTTTCAATCTGGTGCAAAGAGGACAACCTTTCTCTTGTAGAAAGTCTTCTAGCTCAGTTTGAATGTTCACTGTTGGTTTAAACAAGATTTAATCAAATAAAGCACATACAGCAACACATAATGTTCACTGTGACATTTTTTGCAGGCCGATATGCAGACTGAAGAGTCTTTCTCAAAAACGAAACAGCTGTCTTTGCATAGGCATTGTCTATCTCCCCCCCATTGGGAGAAAAAGTAAATCAGCACATTATTTACTTTTCAGAACACAGAATAAATTGTAAAGTTGAAATTAAAGTTATTCAGTGTCTTTCTTAGGTTCACAAACTCAAATATTGGACCAAAAAAAAAGTTTTATTAAAGCTAACTATATATATATATATATATAAGAGGAAAGTTTAATGGGTGTTTTCTTCTTCAATTCTTGTACGTTTATATATAGGTATGAAAAAATTCCAGTATACTGCTGGCACCGTTCCCCCAGCCTACGGGACTCAGAAGTTAGAGCATTTGAAATGCAGTAATAACAGAAATTTGTTTAAAACTTTTTTGTCCCTATGTCTTTGATGTGAACATTTAAAATCAAAACCAGTTAAAATAACTTGGTGTTTGATTATGTTCTTTAAAATTGCCTCCCTAATAAGGAGGAAAAACTAATCTAGCACTCATTATTTCCTTTTTTTTAAAAGAACATAATCAAGCACCAAGTTATTTTAACTGGTTTTGATTTTAAATGTTCACATCAAAGACATAGGGACAAAAAAGTTTTCCAAATTAATTTTTATATATATATATATATATACACACATATATTCTTTATAGTACTAATCATTACGCTAAAGATGCGAACTCTCTGATGTCAGCTATGATTGAAAGAGGGCGTCAGAATGTCACAATCTACACAAGAAAAAGGAACCTTATTAGAATATTACTGTCTCACGTGTAGCATTCTATTTGATAGTGTTTTTTGTTTTGTTTTAAAGAGCAGTAGTACACTGGCACGCACGCACACACACACACACACACATACATTACAAACAGAGTTGTTGAACGCATAGCATCACAGTTTTTGTTAGTGTGTATAGGGGGAGGGGGGGGGGGGAAGGGGGGTAAAACGCACACAATACATAGGCCCTATTATTTGAAACATTTGCTGTAGAGTAAGTGTCAGTCATTAACCCTTTCACCGCCAAAGTCGCATTTTAGCACCACAGTGATTTAACACCTACGTCACTAAAAGGCATCAAATTGGGGTCTATTATCCAAAGACCCTATTGTCTTAGTTTGGGGAAGTAAGGATAGACCTTATGTTATATATGTCACAGAAGAATCCCCAATACTGCAGGTGGGTTTTGTTCTCTAACCATGTTAATTTAATGGACATTTTGGATGAAATATGGCTGGCGGTGAAAGGGTTAAAATGCAGACATGTAAAGACATGCTACGAAATAAAATGTAGCCATCGATATTTATAATACATGTATAACATTTTTATTATTTTCATGGAAGCCTCAATTGTGATTAGTCGTTTTTAGAAATACCCACGAATGTCTCTCAATGAAATAGGGCTCCTGGGACCTCTATTCACCGCAGTAAGTCAGAAAGGATTATGTGTTGATTATAATAATAATAATGATAATGTTTTGAAGAGAAAATTCGAACTGTCAACTGAAGCGCTAACATTAATATAATATATACTTCAAGTTTACTTACAGTTTGAAAAGTTCGTTGTTTTTTTTATATTAAAGGCATTGATCCCTTTTCACACACACACACACACACGCACGCACGCACGCACGCACACACACACACACACACACACACACACACACACGCACGCACGCACGCACACACACACACACGCACGCACGCGCGCGCACGCACACACACGTGAACTATAAAAAAATAAAAACATTGATTAGGTCTGTGTGTCTCCTTGTGGACACTGTTTTGTACGATTTTGTTCTTCACTGCTCATCCCGTAGTTAACAAATAGCATTTTATTATTTGGTATTTAGTCTAGTCTAGTCACAGAGACTTATTTCTGTGAAATTCGGGCTGCTCTCCCCCGGAGAGTGCGTCGCCGCAAATGCAGCGCCTACCCGCCTACCCATTAAAAAACTGGGGGGGGGGGGGGGCACAGTGTCAGGCGGGGGGGGGGGGGGGGGGGGGCACACTTGAAAACCTAACTAACTGTCAGTTTGGCCATATCAGGCAGCGGGGTGTCTCCCTGCTCTTTCCGACTTTCAACTGCCGTGGAATTTTTACGTGCGTAAACGCACGGGTCAGACTAGCTTTAAGTCCCCATCTGAAGGACTCGACGTTCAGTTCGATTTTTACTGTCGAACAGTCGAACTCGAAAGAAAGGGCGAGGCCGGGATTCGAACCCGTGTCACAAATCAAATAAAAAACAACATATTACAGGAGAGCAAGAGGACTTATTTTAATACTTTACATTATAATTATTACTAATCCCTTTCTTTTAAAACCCCCAACACGGTTGCCGAAACGGCCAGGATTTTTGTTGTAGACGTTTCTCTGATTTATGTAAAAAGCAAATATCAAGAATGTTTTCTTTTGTCTCACAATGTTCTTTGTTCCATTGTATGACCCAACCAGTTGTGCATTAATTGTCTAGGCTAACATTAATGATCTGCTCCAAATTCTTTGAACAGAACAGCCGCATGGATGGCGACCAACCTGACACTGAATGAGTCGAGCTGAAATGTTATGAATAACATCAATTTTAAATGCTGGATTACAGCATTGCTCCCCAAATCCCCGCCTTCAAAAATCAAAAACTTTCCATTCTACCTAGGAAGTAATTTATATTGTGAATGAGGTCGAAGATGATTGCGTTTATTTTTTATTGTTGTTTTTTCTTTAAATGTGCAATTATCACATTTCGTAATGACTCCACAAAATCTCTGCATGGATATTTATTAACAGTTTTGGATAGATCTCCATGCGACGTTATTCTTAAAACAAAACTTTTGGATTCTGAAGGGCACATAGCTTTGCCTCCCCTTCTTAATTTATTTGAATTTTCAGTGTGTTAAGTGAAACAGCTTTATATTATATATATTTTACAGGCAGATCAACTGACGGAAGACCAAATCGCTGGTATGTAGCAAAAACCTCTTGGTGTTAGTTTCATCTCCCAAATGAATGCTAAAAAACAACAACATCGAAAGACAACCGAATATTCTTTCATGTGATACAAATTTTGTTTTGTTTTAATTATTCACTATGTAATATATATATATATATATATATATATATATATATATATATATATATATATATATATATATATATATATATATATATATATATTCCTTATGCAACAACACAAATGTGCAAAAGTAGCGAAGTAGGGTGACAGAGAAATGACCCAGAACCTAATTATACAGCAGTAAACCAGATAGGTGTTTTAATCAGTAAGCAAAGAAAGGTACACAGTTTTAACACAAGTTTTAGAGCTGATTTTAATCCATCATTACTCCCCGTGGGGATACCGGGGGGTCTTTCGTAAAAATAGCTCCCCCACCTTCTGGAAGTTCTGTGCTTGTAACTTCCTCTAATCTGCCACTCTCTTTGACTCTGCCCTTTTCTTTTGCTTTCTGTCATCTACTATCTTTCTGACTTATTGGCCCCATTCTCCTGCCTTTTTTCAAAGAAATCTTCCAAATAATTTTTCTCTTGAGCTCCTCCGAAATCGGAATGTGTCGGCTGTGCGCAGCGGGGAGACCAGTGAAAACTGAAAACCGGACACATATGTACCTTACCCATTATGGCCATATGGCCTGGGAACACAGAAGAAGAAGAAGAATCCATTATTATTAAAGAACTGAGAGCACACGCCGCCCGCCTGCCTAGCATGATTTAAAATTCTGGACATCAAACGCCATATTGGCCCTGTGCAAATCCAGGAAGAAGAAGAAGAGGCAGAAGAAGAAGAAGAAGGAAGAAGAAGAAGAAGAAGAAGTAGAAGAAGAAGAAGAAGAAGAAGAAGAAGTAGAAGAAGAAGAAGAAGAAGAAGAAGAAGTAGAAGAAGAAGAAGAAGAAGAAGAAGAAGAAGAAGTAGAAGAAGAAGAAGAAGAAGTTAGAAGAAGAAGAAGAAGAAGAGAAGAAGAAGAAGTAGAAGAAGAAGAAGAAGAAGTAGAAGAAGAAGTAGAAGAAGAAGAAGAAGAAGAAGAAGTAGAAGAAGAAGTAGAAGAAGAAGAAGAAGAAGTAGAAGAAGAAGAAGAAGAAGAAGAAGAAGAAGAAGAAGAGAAGAAGAAGAAGAAGAAGAAGAAGAAGTAGAAGAAGAAGTAGAAGAAGAAGAAGAAGAAGAAGAAGAAGAAGAAGAAAGAAGAAGAAGAAGAAGAAGAAAGAAGAAGAAGAAGAAGAAGTAGAAGAAGAAGAAGAAGAAGTAGAAGAAGAAGAAGTAGAAGAAGAAGAAGAAGAAGAAGAAGAAGAAGAAGAAGAAGAAGTAGAAGAAGAAGAAGAAGAAGAAGAAGTAGAAGAAGAAGTAGAAGAAGAAGAAGAAGAAGAAGAAGAAGAAGAAGAAGAAGAAGAAGAAGAAGAAGAAGAAGAAGAAGAAGAAGAAGAAGAAGAAGAAGAAGTAGAAGAAGAAGTAGAAGAAGAAGAAGAAGAAGTAGAAGAAGAAGAAGAAGAAGAAGAAGAAGAAGAAGAAGAAGAAGAAGAAGAAGAAGAAAGAAGAAGAAGAAGAAGAAGAAGAAGAAGAAGAAGAAGAAGAGTAGAAGAAGAAGAAGAAGCAGAAGAAGAAGAAGAAGAATAATAGGTGGAATAAGAAGAAGAAGTAGAAGAAGAAGAAGAAGAAGAAGAAGAAGGACAAGGTGTCTCAAAGCTGAGGATACCCAATGATTGTTATGATGGGTGACAGAAGATGGGCGTGACACTGAGAGCTACTGCCCAATCGTCTTCTTCTTCTTCTTTTTCTGCGTTCTCAGGCCATAATCAATGATGATGATGGATGATGATGATGATGGTGATGATGAAGAGGATGATGATGATGATGGTGATGATGATGATGAGGATGAGGATGAGGATGATGATGATGATGATGAGGTCCCTGGGACAGGACCCCACAGAGGCAGAGCTCCAGGATATGATCAACGAGGTGGATGCTGATGATGAGTTATCAACGATGATGATGATGATGGTAATGACGAGGATGATGATGATGATGGTGATGATGATGATGGTGATGATGATGATGATAATGATGATAATGATGATAATGATGACAAGGTCCCTGGGACAGAACCCCACAGAGGCCGAGCTGCAGAACATTATCAACGAGGTGGATGCTGATGGTACGCCAGTCTGTTTTTATGTCATGAAAAGAGGTATTACAATATGTTCAAAAATAGCATCAGTCCTATATAATAGGCTCCAGGAGAAAGGCTTGCAACTAAAGGCTCGATCAATGGAAACTCATTGAATTCAAAACATTTACAATCTGTCTTAACACAAAACATTTTTGTTTAAACAAAGGAAAACATTATATCAAAACGTCCCAAGGAAATTTACCAAAAGCATTGGTGATGTTTTATTGCACATTTTGCTTTCCTTCTCACAGGCAATGACACCATCGACTTCCCCGAGTTCCTGACCGCAATAGGTCGAAAGAGGAAGGACACGGACTCTGAGGAGGAGTTCCGGGAACAGTTCTGGTTGTTCGACTATGACGTCAACGGGTTCATCAGCGCAGCGGAGCTGAGGTTCTTCATGACCAACCTGGGGGAGAAACTGACCGACGAGGAGGTGGACGAGATGATCAGGGAGGCCGACATTGACGGGGATAGACAGATCAACTACGAAGGTCAGATAATTGATTGGATTTTGATATCTTGAATGTCCAGCAAAACAAGACCCGAAAAACCACATTAGCAGTACATAATGCAACAAGACAAAACAAAGTTGTTGTTTTTCATTAATTAAGAATAACTTTCTGCCTTTGCAAGATTGTTTTGTTGCTTTTGACACCACTATGCACGCCTTACGGCTTTTCTTGTTGACTTATATGAATGTGAAGCACAAACATAAAACATTGTATATGGTAAGCAAGTCTGCCTTGACAGGGCTCCCACGTAGAGGATGGAACAATTCAAGGCATCTACACATTTGTCATTCTTTCAATTTTCTACGACCCTTGAACACATTGGCTGTTCACTTGCTTTAGAGCAAGATTACATTTCAATAGAAGAAAAACTGATATTGATATGAACAAAAAATATAATTATGTGATTCTTAGATTCTAAGGCCACTGCTTTCGATTTACACGCAGACAGACATATCTGAGTAGTTCCTAATGAGTGATACTAGTAAATGAT
This sequence comes from Phymorhynchus buccinoides, assembly GCA_017654935.2. Lineage (NCBI taxonomy): Eukaryota > Metazoa > Mollusca > Gastropoda > Neogastropoda > Raphitomidae > Phymorhynchus > Phymorhynchus buccinoides. The sequence continues at coordinate 17,124,236 of CM065684.1, forward strand.
ACTAGTAAAAATGTTTATAGCCTACTATGGGTCTTGGGAAATATATCCAACAGTGTGCGAGTTTAAATTAAGGCAGATAGAGAGATCTGGATAGTTTTCTGGTACATGATGGATGTTTGTATCATTAAAGTGTGCCTCACTGCACTCCTTGGAAAATAATGTCCAAGAATATATACAGGTCTTGGGTTCAACAGCCAACCGGTTTCGAGTTGCGGACAAACGCAGACACAGGCAGAGATTGAGAGGAAGCTTGTGCAGACAGTAAAAAGAAGTTATCTTTCACTATTTATCTATCTGATGTTTTTGCTAGTCACTCTGTTATTGACCATTCCTTTGCTGATGATACCCAGCTTCAAAAATCGGCAGAACCTACCCAACTTGACAGCGCTATTCAGTCTATGGAATCCTGCCTTCATGATATCAAATCCTGGATGACATGCTACAAATTAAAACTTAATGATGACAAAACAGAAGCTCTGATTGTTTCCTCTCAGCGTATGTCTGCAACTATCGCTCTTCCGGAAACTCTTACAGTTGGCAATGCTTGTGTTCAGTTTTCTAAGTCAGCAAAGAATCTCGGAGTTACCCTCGATTCAAATCTTACAATGCATAAACAGGTTATTAATCTCATACGTTCCATCAATTATGAGCTCAGACGAATCAGTGCTGTGCGACACTTTCTGTCTGTTGCAGCCACGAAAACTCTTATTTCTGCCTTTATTCTTTCCCGCATTGACTATTGCAACTCTCTTCTCTGTGGCTGTCCTCAGTATCTCCTGCAACGTGTTCAAAAACTGCAAAACAGTGCAGCACGCCTCACTCTCAAGATTCCACGTTCTGATCATATAACACCTCATCTTCGTAACTTGCACTGGCTTCCAGTAGAGGCTAGAATCAAGTCTAAAATAGCTTGCCTTTGTTTCGGTGCTGTTCACTCCTCTGGTCCCGTCTATCTCTCCGAACTAGTAACTGTCTACACACCTGCTCGCTCCCTACGTTCTTCCTCTGACTGCTGCACACTCAAGGTTCCTCGGGTCCACACGAAATCGTTTGGTGAACGATCCTTCTACTATTTAGCACCTCACTTATGGAATTCCCTCCCACAACATGTCCGCTCATCTGACTCTATTTCCGCCTTTCGCTCTGCCCTTAAAACTCACTTGTTTCGGACATATTTTGATTGATTAGTGTTTGTGTGTGAGGTGTGTGTGTGTGTGTGTGTGTGTGTGTGTGTGTGTGTGTGTGTGTGTGTGTGTGTGTGTGTGTGTGTGAAGGGGGGGGGGGGTCCGTTTTATTGCAGAAATCTTGTAAAAAATGTATTTACAATTATTTTATGATTCGTATTTTGTATGTAGAATGTCTACGTCTTGTAAACTTTAAATGCTTGTAAATGAGGTAGAAGGGTATTTTTGTTTTTGCAAAATTTGTCTATAATTAATCATGTAATTGGTATGTCGATGGCAGTATGATTTTATTTCAAGTTGCAGTATTGTATTCAAACTTGATTGAGAATGTGAATGTGGTCTCTATGTTTCTTCTTAGAATGTTCATATTGTAACTATTTTACTCTTGTATAATTAATTGTGTGTGAGTGTGTGTGTGTGCATGCATGTGTGTGTATGTGTGCATGTGCGCGCGCGCACGGGCGCGCGCGCACGCGCGCACGTGTGTGTGTGTGTGTGTGTATCATTCACTGGTGTCCCCCTTCTCTCTTTCAAGCCGGTGTCTGAGACCGAAGTTCTTTCTACTTTGAAAGAAATGCATTTTAAATCCTGTGATCTTGACCCCATCCCAGCCTCTCTTTTCTCACAAATCTATCAACACCTTCTGCCATCAATCACCAACATCATCAATTCTTCTTTAGTTTCAGGTGTGTTTCCTTCTGCTTTCAAAACCGCTCTTGTAAGGCCCCTTCTCAAGAAGAACAATCTGGATCCTAATAATCTGAAAAACTACAGACCTGTATCTAACCTCCCTTTTCTCTCCAAACTCCTTGAGAAGACTGTTCTGAAACAACTTAACGATCATCTATCCTCAAACAATCTTCATCATCCTTATCAGTCTGCCTATAGAACCAACCACAGTACTGAAACAGCCCTTGTTCAAATCGTCAATGACCTCTTACTTGCTTCTGATGCTGGTCAAATCTCTCTTTTGACACTTCTTGATCTCTCTGCTGCCTTTGATACCATAGACCACTCCATTCTTCTGTCTCGTCTTGAACATACTTTTGGAATTAAGGGCCCTGCTCTTTCTTGGTTTTCCTCTTACCTCTCTGATCGTTTTCAATCAGTTCTGGTCAATGGTCGTCAGTCTGAACAGGTTAGGCTTTCTTGTGGAGTCCCCCAGGGGTCTGTGCTTGGTCCTGTCTTGTTTACTTTGTATACGTCACCTCTTGCCAATGTCATCGACCAGCACAACATGAAACATCACTTCTATGCAGATGACTCACAACTCCAAAACAGTACAACCCCTGAAGATCTAGATTCCATTCTTACAGAAAGTAACAACTGCTATATTGATATTCAAAATTGGATGGTTCAAAATAAACTTCAATTAAATGGTGAAAAAACCGAAGCAATGCTTGTAGGGACAAAAAACAAACTAGCCTCTGTTTCCATAGAGTCAATCCAACTGGGTAGCAATATCATTCCCCTCTCAGACTCAGTCAAAAACTTAGGTGTCACTTTGGACAATACTCTTTCCATGCAGAGTTTCCTGACTCAGACCTGTCAGTCCTGCTACTATCAAATTCGTTGCATTGGCTATATTCGTAAATACCTCTCGATGAAGCCACAGCAAAGCTTGTTACTTCCCTCATCCTATCTCGTATTGACTACTGTAATGCTCTCCTTTCTGGCCTATCAGTCTCTTCTCTATCTTGTCTCCAGCGTATTCAAAACACAGCTGCTCGTCTTGTCCTTAGGAAGAAAAAGTTCGATCATGTTAGCCCTCTTCTGCGTTCTTTGCACTGGCTTCCTGTCGCAGACAGAATTGAGTATAAATTAAACACACTTTGCTATAAATCTATCCATAAAGCTGCTCCATCTTACCTCTGCGACAATATTTCCATCTATACGCCAGCTCGCACTTTACGTTCAGTTTCTGACCCTCTTTCTCTCCAGATCCCTAGGTATAAGCTTTCAACTGTTGGTCGGCGCTCTTTTGCTGTCTCAGGACCAACCTCCTGGAACAAACTTCCTCTCTCCCTCCGTCAGCGACCGACTCTCTCTGCTTTCAAAGCTAACATCAAAACCCACCTGTTCCCCCGTCATTAAAGCTCCTCTCTCTTTATCTTCTCTCTCTTGCCATTAGGTCTGTTTCTGCTATATTCCATTTATGTTATCCGTGTGTGTTCGCTTTGTATTGCGTTTTTGTTTGAATGCGCTTTGAATGCTAACGTGTGTGTGCGCTTTGATTTGATTTATATCAAGATTCAACGCCGTATAAATACTGTATGTTGTTGTTGTTGTTGTGTGTGTGTGTGTGTGTGCGTGTGCGTGCGTGTGTGTGTAAGGAAGTAAGAGAACGTTGCGTGCAAGCATCGTGCTTATTTTACTTTCTAATGATTAATTATTTGTTTGCCTTTAATGTTCTTGTTATCAATGTAAAGCGCACTGAGCTCATGTGAGAAAGAGCGCTATATAAATTCCCACTATTATTATTATTATTATTATTTCACGACTTTCTTTGTAACTGTGCCCATTTAGATTAAAAAATAATAAAATATGTTGTACCGTAGCTACAACAATGTATGATCTACAATGTTCACCCCTTTTAATATCCGACCTCGTGTGATAAACAGCAAGGCTCAAGAGATAGGATAAAAGCAATATTTCACTCCAAAATCCTAATAACGGATATATACCGATGTGTATGAACAGAAAAGCAAGAAAAAGAAACAGGCTCAGATCTGTAGCGAAATGAAAACGCATCCATTTTTCACAAGAGTGGTCGCAGCACACACACTGTAACACACATTCTTGCACAAAGAATATAGTTCAACAAAATAGAAAATTTTAACACAAATGTACTTCACAAGATGTGGTAACAAAACGTAACAAAACATAAACACAAACAGAAGCAATGAACTGAAACACTAACGACAATTGCTGTTATTTTAACTTGTAAACACCAACAATAAAACGTACACACTTAACGAGAGCGAGTCAATTTCAGCACACCGTGAAAAAGAGGGGAGTCAGCTTTGACAAGAACGATCACAGGCCCCGAAAACACGCTTCTTTCTTCTTTTCTTTTTAACGAAGGTGCGGTAGCTCTTCGCACAGGTTCAGTCGGCTCATTTTTATTTCCGGACTGAAGATAAATTCGAGCTGTTTTGAGACACTACTGCGTCTACATTATCAACATGGACTCTCCCTGAGCATTGCCAAAATTGCATAGCTGGAATCACGGACACTCGAATTGCTCGAATCACAGAATCATTACATGTAATGTAATGTAGTGTCCGTAGCTCGAATCGTCTTTTAAAATCGACGCGGTCATGGAGTTGAGTAGCCTAGGCGGTTCAAGTTTCAAATGGCCCGCACAGAATGGTTTGTGTAGATCTGACATCTGGTACTGTTGATTCAGTCAAACCATGAATCTTTGTTGTGTACTAGCATTAAATGTTGTCGTCAGCGCTGAATGAATCCTAGGGGTAGCACTGCACATCTTGTCGATAGGTTTTGAGCTTTGAAATTAAACTTAAAACAACTTCATTAAAGGAAACAAAGTTTGTGGCTTACATTTCTAATTTTAGCTTCATATTTTGCAGAGTTTGTGACAATGATGACAGGAAAGAAGAAATGACGTCAACCAGCAACCTGCATTAACCCACGCACATAAAGGTAGTTCTACGTGTTAAAGGTATTATGTCCTGTATCCCAAAACTTGGTCAAAACACTTCTTTTTGTGAATTAACAACTACCAACAAACTCATTGCAATATATTTTGCGCCGGTTTTTTTAATAGGTGGTTCAATTGCATTATTTACGCCTGACTGATCGTACCAGTCTGGAAATATTGATCAGACCGACACCATCTTTGTTTATGATTTTTCTGTGCTGTAAGCGGCCCTCCCCTAAGCAACGCAAACAATGGCTACAGTACCGTAGGCTGCAAACGCAGAAGAATTCATCGTGCCTGTTTAGTGTGCCGTTTGGGCCAAACTGAAGAAAACGATGATATAAGATATCATCGATTCCCAAGTCTAGAAAACCCCCAGAGACGAATGGAGAGAGTTCGTTATCAAATGCTGCCCATTTCTCGGGTCAGATGTTGAAAACGATCACGATGTTCTAAGCGGCTAAACTTCGTCTAAGAGTGAGGTCCCTTGTTTCTATAGCGTCGCCTCGGCACATTTGATCGCTAAACTTCTCAAGCGTTTTGGAATCGCAACTTCGAAATTAGAAGATTTATGTTTTACGCCCTCCCGCTCTTAAAAAAGACCATATGGGACATTTCTTGTTTATAAAGTTATAGAAGTCTTCGAAATTAATGATAAATCACACGTTTTATAAGGCAAGGGTCAACAAGAGAGACTCTGTGAAATCATCGCAAAGAATTGCTAGCAATTTAAAATGCCATGTGCGAATACAATCAGAGTTTAGTGTTCAGTAGCGCTTTGTAAACTATTGAGCATTTTACCTAGCCATGTTTGGGAGCAGGGCTCCCAAAACCTAAAAATTACCCACAATGAGTTGCACGTGGTGCTTTTGAAAGTACAAATTGAGGAAACCCGCCGTTTGATTTGGCTTGAATATCTAGGAAACTTTTTATTATAATGTTATGCAATTACTTTTTAGGATGTTTGTTTGAGTGATCTCAACCCATTTCTGCAATAAACAGCATCGGGACCTATTACCTTTAAGTGCAGCATTTCAGTCTGAATTAATTTAAAAAACATCTGGACAGAATGCCTTCTATTTAATAGATTAGCTAAAAGTTACATTTTTATAACACTTCCAATGTAAAGTTAAACTGGAAGTGCCTGACCATAGTGCACTTGAACAATGTGAGAGAAAATATTCACAGAGAGAGAGAGGGAGAGAGAGAGAGAGACGAGAGAGAGAGGAGAGAGAGAAGAGAGAGGAGAGAGAGAGAGAGAGAGAGAGAGAGAGAGATGGGAGAGAGAGAGAGAGAGAGGAGATATAGAGAGTGAGAGAAAGGATGACATAAAATTGAAAGAAAACAAAACCCAATGACGTCATTTGTCTTGACACTGAAGATGATGTTTATTCTATATTATGACTTTTTCCTTGTCCCTCCTATCCTAACCCCCCCCCCCCACCACCATACCAACCAAAACCACCCTTGATCAGCCCCCCCCCCCTCTCTCCCGAACAAAAAAACAAGAAAGAGAAAACAAAGAGAGGAGAGAGAGAGAGAAGAGAGAGAGAGAGAGAGAGAGTGAGAGAGAGAGAGAGAGAGAGAGAGAGGAGAGAGAGTTCTTAGGTGTGTATATTGGGTTATCTGAACGTTTACACTACTGTGTGTATGTGTGTGTTCGCACCTGTGTGTGTGCGCGCATACATGTGCTTTGCATGTCTGTATGTGCATATGTGCCCTCTCTGTCTATGTGTGTGTATGTGCATGTGTGCATGAGCTCACACATGTGTGCGCGCGTGTGTGTGTGTGTGTTGCGCTGTGCACGTGTGTGTGTGTGTGTGTGTGTGTGTGTGTGTGTGTGTGTGTGTGTGTGTGTGTGTGTGTGGTGTTGTGTGTGTGTGTGTGTGAATGTAGAACAAAACATAGGAAGTACGAATATGTGGTGACAGTTGTTTTTCTTAGTGACATAATGCTTACATAATAATATTATGTTCTACCCAAGATCCTTAATAAAGTCACATGACGAAAGCCTGGAAAAAACAGCTAACTTCTGGTTTTCTTCCCATTCTTTTCTGTTACCATAAAACCGTATTTACAGAAAGTGTTAAGATCTAACAAAATTAACTGAACAGTAATTTTGCAAATCTTTGGAAACGGAAAATTACTGGAATAACAGCTGGTAGTGCCTCGGCAGAGGGAGTCGAGGTGTTGAGGGGGAATCCTCGCATGTTTGCTCCTAAAAGCATAGTTACATAAGCCTTCTTGTGTGATTTTTGTTGTTGCAGAAACAAGAATGGAGAACCAAAGGAGAACACAGGAGAGTTGTACAACACGATCCACGTCTCCGGACAACATTTTAATTTGTTCTACCAATGATTTTAAAAAACAAACATTGACAAAAGATCTTGGAAACATGATTCAAAGATGAAACAACTTTGTGTTTAGGCTATAATTATGTTATCATTAGTTTATGATGAAACTGAAAAAGCACACCATTTTTGTCGAGTTCAGAGAATTTCAGTTTTAGAATAGATGCACTTTTAGAGAAAATTCAGAAGTTAAATAATAGTATTAGATCTGTTTTTATTAACATGTTGCAATATCTCGTGGATACGTGGCACAAAGAATGATCATTATTCTGGTTGTTTGAATCGGTCTGTGTGATGCTAAAACTGCATTTTGATGGAATTTGTTAATGTGTGTTGAGAAATATAATGCAGCTTAAAAAAACAAGCAAAGAAGAATACAATCTTTTGTTGTATGTAGAGCAAGGATTCACGAATAAAAACAACAACAGAATAGGCCTACAGTATTACCTTTCTATGATGAGTGCTGGTTGTGTCGAATTATCTTCACAGCACTTGTTTCTGTCTAATTATTAGGTGAAGACGGGGTAAGAAGTCCATTGGCGGGTAAGAAGCCCATTCGAATTATCTCATGAAATAAAGCAAATTTCAGGCAAATTTTCCAATGAGACGAATGCTAAGCATTAACACTCGTCTCATGGGCAAAAAGTTACTGAAATGTGACTTTATTTCATGAGATAATTGGCCAGGGGCTTCTTCACCGTCTTACCCTCTCACCCTCTGCAAGTTTGTGTGTGTTTCTCAGAGTTCAAGCACTACCTTCACACTGTTCGCAAATACGATAGAAATTCTGTCATGGACAGATACAAAAATAAAAACACTATGAACATTGCTTTTCCATGTTTTTATTTCTTCTTCGTGCTCGTTAAATAACACACTGGCAACGAATCAGTTGTCAACTAGCCAACATTTACCCTTTGATTTCCCTCCGAATTCCCCTCCCAGACACACACACACACACACACACACACACACACACCACCACACACAGACACAGACACACACACAGACACACACACACACACACACACACACACACACACACACACACACACACACACGTACACACACACACTCGTCGCACACACACACACACACACTCTATACACACTCTATCACACTCATGTACACACACTCACACACACACACACACACACATATCTCTCACATCTCTCTGTCACCATTACCAGCACGCACGCACGCACATTACTCTTACGTATGCACACAGAGGGAGAGAGAGAGGGGGGGAGGAGGGAGAGAGAGGGGGGGAGAGAGAGGGAAAGAGAGAGGGGGGGGGGAGAGAGAGAGAGACGAGTTGAGATCTTGCGAGAGAGTGAACAATGTTTCACTATCCCAATCCACTATCATAACTGGGCCATGTGCGTGAATGCCTAATTTGAATCTCCACAGAAATCTTATATTCGCATTCGCATTTCTCTCTCTCTCTCCTCTCTCTCTCCTCGCTCCTCTCTCTCTCTCTTCTCTCTCTCTCTCTCTCTCTCTCTCTCTACTCTCTCTCGCTCTCTCTGTCTCTCTCTTGTCTCTCGTCTGTCTCTCTCTCTCTCGCTCTCTCTCTCTTCTCTCTCTCTCTCTCTCTCTCTCTCTCCTCTCTCTCTCTCGCTCTCTCTCTCTCTCTCTCTCTACTCTCTCTTCTCTCTCTCCTTCATCAGCTTGATCTTTGTGTTCACTACCCCTTCATCAGGGGCCTTGGCCTATTTGAATAAATAAATTCGCATTCGCATTCTCTCTCTCTCTCTCTCTCTCTCCTCTCTCTCATCTCTCTCTCTCTCTCTCCTCTCTCTCGCCTCGGCTCTCTCTCTCTCTCTCTCTCTCTCTCTCGCCTATTCTCTCTCTTTGAAGAAATCGGATTCATGCTTTAAAGCCCTTCGTCACATATTATATATATATATATATATTCTTTATAGTACTAATCATTACGCTTCTGATGCGAACCCTCTGATGTCAGCTATGATTGAAAGAGGGCGTCAAAATGTCACAATCTACACAAGAAAAAGGAACCATATTAGAATATTACTGTCTCACGTGTAGCATTCTGTTTGATAGTGTTTTTTGTTTTGTTTTAAAGAGCAGTAATACACTGGCACGCACGCACCACACACGCACGCGCACGCACATATACGCACACGCACGCACGCACATACACACACACGCATGCACACACGCACGCACGCACACGCACACACGCACGCACGCACGCACGCACGCACACACACACACATGCACGCACGCACACTACGCGCACTGCACACGCACACACACACACACACACACACATACTACACACACACACACACACACGCACACACACAAAACACACACGCGCACACGCATACACAACGCACACACACACCACACCACACACACACACACACACACACAACACATTATAAACAGAGTTTGTTGAACGCACAGCATCACAGTTTTGTTAGTGTGCATAGGGGAAGGGAGGGTAAACGCACACAATATAATATATATAATATAGGCCCTATTATTTGAAACATGTGCTGTAGAGTAAGTGTCAGTCATTAAAAAGCAGACGTGTAAAAACATACTACGAAATAAAATATAGCCATCGATATTTATAATACATGTATAGGCCTAACATTTTTATTGTTTTCATGGAAGCCTCAATTGTGATTAGTCGTTTTTAGAAATACCAGTGAATGTCCCTCAATTAAATATGGGACCTCAATTCACCGCAGTAAGTCAGAAAGGATTACATGTTGACTATAATAATAATAATAATAATAATAATAATAATAATAATAATAATGTTTTGAGGAGAAAATTCGAAATGTCAACTGAAGTGCTAACATTAATATAATATATACTTCAATTTTACTTACAGTTTGAAATGTTTGCTTTTTTCCAATATATTAGAGGCATTGATGTGCTATCCCTTTCCACACGCACGCACGCACGCACACACACACGCGCGCACGCGCACGCACGCACACACACACACACAACACACACACACACACACACACACACACACAACCACACACGCACACACGCACGCACGCGCACGCACACACAGGTGAACTATTAAAAAAGAAAAATATTGATTAGGTCTGTGTGTCTCCTTGTGGACACTGTTTTGTACGATTTCGTTCTTCACTGCTCATCACGTAGTTAATAAATAGCATTTTATTATTTCATATTTAGTCTAGTCTAGTCACAGAGACTTATTTCTGTGAAATTCGGGCTACTCTCCCCCGGAGAGTGCGTCGCCGCAAATGCAGCTTCTACCCATTTAAATTTAAAAAAAATTTTTTTGGGGGGGGCACAGGGTGAGGAGGGGGTGTGGGCACACTTGGAAAACCTAGCTATCAATTTGTCCATACCAGGCAGCGGGATTTCTCCCTGCTCTTACCGACTTTCAACTGCCGTGGGATTTTTACGTGCGTAAAGCGCACGGGTCAGACTAGCTTTAAGTCCCCATCTGAAGGACTGGACGTTCAGTTCGATTTTTACTGTCGAACTAGAAAGAAAGGGCGAGGCCGGGATTCGAACCCGGGTCACAAATTAAATCAATAAACAACATATTACAGGAGATCGAGAGCAAGAGGACTTATTTTAATATTTTACATTAGTAATCCCTTTAAAATAAAAAAAAAGTTGCCGAAACGGTCAGGATTTTTTTGGACGTTACTCTGATTTGTGTAAAAAGCAAATATCAAGAATGTTTTCGTTTGTCTCACAATGTTCTTTGTTCCATTGTATGACCCAACCAGTTGTGCATTAATTGTCTAGGCTAACATTAATGATCTGCTCGAAAATCTGTGAACAGAACAGCCGTATGGATGGCGTCAAACCTGACACTGAATGAATCGAACTGAAATGTTATGAATAAATTATGCAAAAACGCACACCATCCCATGCGAATTTGCATTTTGCAACCGTTATAATACAGTTCTGCATCTTGTGATTTTCTCATAATGTCAACTGCCTTCGCTTGTGTGCTGTATTTTGAGAATCCGCTATGGTGAGCTTGGGACAAATATTAAATAAATAAATAGATAAAGAAAGAAAGAAAGAAAGAACAAAAAAAAAGAAACTAACTGACTGACTAACTGTCTGACTGACTGACTAACTGACTGACTAACTAACGGACTGACTGACTGACTGACTGACTAACTAACGGACTGACTGACTGACTGACTGACTAACTGACTGACTGACTAACTAACTAATTGGCTGACTGACTGACTGACTAACTGACTAACTAACTAACTAACTAACTAACTAACTAACTAACTAACTAACCAACCAAACAACCAACCAACCAACTGCGACTGACTGACTGACTGACTGACTAACTGAATGGCTGGCTGACTGACTGACTAACTGACTGGCTGACTGACTGACTGACTGACTGACTGACTGACTGACTGACTGGCTGGCTGACTAACTGACTGGCTGACTGACTGACTGACTGACTGACTGACTGACTGACGGACTGACTAACTGACTGACTGGCTGGTTGACTGACTAACTGACTAACTAACTAACTACCAACTAACTGAGTGTCTGTTTGTCTATAGGCACTTTCACTAAGAAAAAGTTCTGAACTTATAAACAAATCAATTTTATGCAGGATTACAGTATTGCTCCCCAAATCCACACCATACCGCCTTCAACAAATCAAAAACTTTCCATTCTACTTAGGAAGTAATTTATATTGTAAATGAGGTGGAAGATGATTGCGTTTATTTGTTGTTGTTTTCTTCTTTAAATGTGCAAGTATGATGATATCCCATTTGGCAAGGACTCCACAAAATCTCTGCTTGGATTTTTTATTAACAGTTTTGGATAGATACCTACGGTATTTAAAAGAAACCAAACTTTTGGATTTTGAAAGAGCACAGATTTTTGTGTTTTCCCCCCCTTGCTTAATGTATTTGAATGTTCAGTGTGTTAAATGAAATAGCTTTTTTTATAAATATTTTTGACAGGCAGATCAACTGACGGAAAACCAAATCGCTGGTATGTGAAAAAACACCTCTTGGTGTTCGTTTTATCTCCAAACGAAAGAGAACCGGATATTCTTTCATTTTATACAATTTTTAAACTTTTTATTATTCACAATATTTCTTATGCAACAACACAAATGCGCAAAAGTAGCGAAGTAGCGTAACAGAGAAATGACCCAGGACAAAATGATGCAGTAGTAAACCAGATAGGTGTATCAAAACTGAGGACACCCAATGATTGCTTTGATGGGTGACAGAAGATGGGCGTGACACTGAGACCTACAGCCCAATAGTCTTCGTCTTCTTCTTCTTCTTCTTCTGCGTTCCCAGGCCTATATGGCCATAATGGGTAGAGTACGTATGTGTTCGGTTTTCAGTTTCCACTGGTCTCCCCGCTGCGTACAGCCGGCACATTCCGATTTCTGAAGAGCTCAAAGGGAAAAAAGTTATTTGGAAGATTTGCTTTTAGAGAAAAAAAGGAGAATGGGTCAATAAGTCAGAAATATTGTATATTTGACAGTAAGCAAAGGAAAAGGGCAGAGTCAAAGAGAGTGGCATATTAGAGGAAGTTACAAGCACATAACTTCCAGAAGGTGGGGGAACCATTTTTACCCCGGTATCCCCACGGAGAGAGAATCTTGGAGGGGGCGGGGTCGTCCAGCTCCCCCGTATGGAGGCACGAGGCATCCACCCCTTGCTACTACCTACCACTGCTCTTACTAGGCATGACACCTTCAGATAAAGCTGATTTTACTGGATGGGAGTCAACAGTAAAACAACTAATGAGCAGATCCGCCAAACTATCAGGAGCTAACGTATGAAAACAATAAAGTTGCATTGATATAAAGGTAACGACAGAATGTTGAGAAGCGGAGCACACCCTTTCAGGAAACATAAAGATAAGTTTTCTTGTTCACTATTAAGCAATATAGTGTATACTTCTGGTAAGTAGTGCTGCAGCCAAAGAGATGGATTGGCCTTTAAAGACCCCCCACGTCACGTGTCACATTCCCTCTTATGCTAGGAACATTTCTTAAGATTACTTACCCCTAAGGTAGTGAAAACCGTGATTTTGACACGTGACGTGGTGGGTCTTTAAGGACCGACCTTCCCCTAGAACGTCATCCGTCCTCAAATCGCTTGGGCCGAGAGAGTGGGGATGTACCCCGGGCAAGGCATCTCCACTATGAACAAATTCTAGCCCAGCACGCCGGAAACAGTATCTGCCCAATCTGCTTGCTCTCTGGCAGTCATGGTCGGGAACAACTGACTGGCACACCACGTGATAAATAGACAGTATGATGTGTACTTATACCATCAGATTTGTTTTATATTTTGTAGATAGACATTATAATAGATGTGTACTTATACTATCAGATTTGTTTTATATTTTGTAGATAGACATTATAATAGATGTGTACTTATACTATCAGATTTGTTTTATATTTTGTAGATAGACATTATAATAGATGTGTACTTATACTATCAGATTTGTTTTATATTTTGTAGATAGACATTATAATAGATGTGTACTTATACTATCAAATTTGTTTTATATTTTGTAGATAGACATTATAGATGTGTATGTGTACTATCAGATTTGCTTTATATTTTGTAGATAGACATTATAGATGTGTACTTATGCTATCAGATTTGTTTTAAAAAATCTGTCTAAATACAAACATGGCTGACCTTAAGGACATAATTCATCTGTAAGTGAGAGTTAAGTGAGATTAAGCCATCCTGTGTAAAGCAGCCAACAGCAGCATAGAGTTATGAATATCCATCTTCGAGTTGGGTGTAATAGAAATGTTGCTGCACATGTTACGTGCAGAGTTCAAGGAGGCCTTCTCCCTGTTCGACAAGGACGGGGACGGCACCATCACCACCAAAGAGCTGGGCACAGTGATGAGGTCCCTGGGACAGAACCCCACAGAGGCCGAGCTGCAGGACATGATCAACGAGGTGGATGCTGATGGTGAGTTATTAATGATGATGATGATGATGGTGATGATGAGGATGATGATGATGAGGATGGTGATTATGATGATGGTGATGATGATGATGATGATGATGATGATGATGATGATGATGGAGGAGGAGGAGGAGGAGGAGGAGGAGGAGGAGGAGGAGAGATGAGGATGAGGATGAGGATGAGGATGAGGATGATGATGATGATGATGATGATGATGAGGTCCCCTGGACAGAACCCCCACAGAGGCCGAACTCCAGGACATGATCAACGAGGTGGGATGCTGATGGTGAGTTATATCAATGATGATGATGATGATGATGGTGATGGTGATGATGATGATGATGATGATGATGGTGATGATGATGATTATGATGATGGTGATGATGATGATGATGGTGATGATGATGATGATGATGATGATGAGGAGGATGATGATGATGATGATGATGATGATGATGATGATGATGATGTCCCTGGGACAGAACCCCACAGAGGCCGAACTCCAGGACATGATCAACGAGGTGGATGCTGATGGTGAGTTATCAATGATGATGATGATGATGATGGTGATGATGAAGAGGATGATGATGATGATGGTGATGATGAGGATAAGGATGAGGATGAGGATGAGGATGATGATGATGAGGATGAGGATGATGATGATGATGATGAGGTCCCTGGGACAGAACCCCACAGAGGCAGAGGTCCAGGATATGATCAACGAGGTGGATGCTGATGATGAGTTATCAACGATGATGATGATGATGGTATTGACGAGGATGATGATGATGATGATGGTGATGATGATGATGATAATGATGATAATGATGACGAGGTCCCTGGGACAGAACCCCACAGAGGCCGAGCTGCAGAACATTATCAACGAGGTGGATGCTGATGGTACGCCAGTCTGTTTTTATGTCATGAAAAGAGGTATTACAATATGATCAAAACTAGCATCAGTCCTATATAATAGGCTCCAGGAGAAAGGCTTGCAACTAAAGGCTCGATCAAAGGAAACTCATTGAATTCAAAACATGTACAATCTATCTTAACACAAAACATGTTTTTCAACAAAACAAAACATTATTTCAAAACGTCCCAAGGAAATTTACCGAAAGCATTGGTGATGTTTTATTGCACATTTTGCTTTCCTTCACACAGGCAACGGCACCATCGACTTCCCCGAGTTCCTGACCATGATGGCCCGCAAGATGAAGGACACGGACTCCGAGGAGGAGATCCGGGAAGCGTTCCGGGTGTTCGACAAGGACGGCAACGGGTTCATCAGTGCAGCGGAGCTGAGGCACGTCATGACCAACCTGGGGGAGAAACTGACCGACGAGGAGGTGGACGAGATGATCAGGGAGGCCGACACTGACGGGGATGGACAGATCAACTACGGAGGTCAGATAATTGA
Organism: Phymorhynchus buccinoides; assembly: GCA_017654935.2. Taxonomy (NCBI): domain Eukaryota; kingdom Metazoa; phylum Mollusca; class Gastropoda; order Neogastropoda; family Raphitomidae; genus Phymorhynchus; species Phymorhynchus buccinoides. Next base: position 17,139,824 of record CM065684.1, read on the forward strand.
TTGGATTTTGATATCTTGAATGTTCAGCAAAACAAGACCCGAAAAACCACATTAGCAGCACATAATGCAACAAGACAAAACAAAGTTGTTGTTTTTCTTTGATTAAGAATGCTTCTGCCTTTGCAAGACTGTTTTGTTGCTCTTGGCACCACTATACACGCCTTACGGCTTTTGTTGTAGACTTATATGAGCGTGAAGCATAAACATAAAACATTGTATATGGTAAGCATGTCTGCCTTGACAGGGCTCCCACGTAGAGGATGGAACAATTCAAGACATCTACACATTTGTCATTCTTTCAATTTTCTACGACCCTTGAACACATTGGCTGTTCACTTGCTTTAGAGCAAGATTACATTTCAATAGAAGAAAAAATGATATTGATATGAATAACAAATATAATGATGTGATTCTTAGATTCTAAGGTCACTGCTTTCGATTTACACGCAGACAGACATATCTGAGTAGTTCCTAATGAGTGATACTAGTCAAAATGTTTATAGCCTACTATGGGTCTTGGGAAATACAGCCAACAGTGTGCGAGTTTAAATCAAGGCAGATAGACAGATCTGGGTGGGTTTCTGGTACATGATGGATGTTTGTATCATTAAAGTGTGCCTCACTGCACTTCCTGGAAAATACTGTTCAAGAATATATACTGTTCTTGGGTTCAACAGCCAACCGGTTTCGAGTTGCGGACAAACACAGACACAGGCAGAGATTGAGAGGAAGCTTATGTAGACAGTAAAAAGAAGTTATCTTTCACTATTTCACGACTTTCTTGTTAACTGTGCCCATTTAGATTAACAAATAATAAAACATGCTGAAGCGTGGCTACAACAATGTATGATCTACAATGTTCACCCCTTTTAAGAAGTTTTATTATTTTTAAACACTTCTGAAGTTTTGTGTCCTTGGCTCTGTCCTCCAGAATTATATTCATTGTCTTGATTCTTATTCATTTACCATTTGTTGATAGGGTTTGAGCTTTGAAATTAAACGTAAAACAACTTATTTGAAGGAAACAAAGTTCGTGGCTTACATTTCTAATTTTAGCTGAATATTTTGCAGAGTTTGTGAAAATGATGACGACCAAGTAAGAAGAAATGACGTCAACCAGCAATGTGCATTGACCCATCCACAGTGAGGTGTGTGTATTAAGTGCAGCATTTCAGTCTGAATTAATTCCAAAAAACATTTGGACAGAATGCCTTCTATTTAATGGATTAGCTAAAAGGTACATTTATAACACTTCCAATGTAAAATTAGACTGGAAGTGCCTGACCATAGTGCACTTGAACAATGTGAGAGAAAATATTCCTGTTATCCTAACCCCACCACCACCCTACCACCCAACCACCCTTCAACCCCCTCTCTCTCCGGAACAAAAGCAGAAAGAGAAAACAAAGAGAGGGGGAGAGAGAGAGAGAGAGAGAGAGAGAGAGAGAGAGGGAGAGGAGATAGAGAGAGAGAGAGAGAGAGAGAGAGAGAGAGAGAGAGAGAGAGAGAGAGGAGAGTGGAGGGAGAGAGAGAGAGAGAGATACTTCTTTAGGTGTATATATTGCATTATCTGAATGTTTTTGCACTACTGTGGTGTATGTGTGGGGTGTGCATACATGTGCATACATGTGTGTGTGCATAATATGTGCCCTGTCTGTCTTTTGTGTGTGTGTGTGTGTATGTGCATGTGTGCACGGGTGCGCATGTGTGTGTATGCGCGTGTGTGTTTGCGTGCGCGCATGTGTGTGTGTGTGTGTGTGTGTGTGTGTATGTGTGGTGTGTGTGTGTGTGTGTGTGTGTGTGTGTGTGTTTTGTGTACATGTGTGTATGTTGTGTGTGTGTGTGTGTATTGTGTAGGTGTGTGTATGTGTAAATGTAGAAAACAAAACATAGGAATTACGAATATGTGGTGACAGTTGTTTTTCTTAGTGACATAATGCTTACGTAATAATATTATGTTCTGTCCAAGATCCTTGATAAAGTCACAAGACGAAAGCCTGGAATAAACAGCTAACTTCTTGTTGTTTTCTTCCCATTCTTTTCTGTTACCATAAAACCGTATTTACAGAAAGTGTTAAGATCTAACAAAATTAACTGAACATTAATTTTGCAAATCTTTGGAAACGAAAAATGACTGAAATAACAGTTGGTACATGTAGTGCCTCGGCAGAGTGAGTCGAGGTGTTGAGGGGGAATCCTCGCATGTTTGCTCCTAAAAGCATAGTTACATAAGCCTTTTTGTGTGATTTTTGTTGTTGCAGAAACAAGACTGGAGAACCAAAGGAGAACAGAGCAGAGTTGTACAACACGATCCACGTCTCCAGACAACATTTTAATTTGTTCTACCAATGATTTTAAAAAACAAACATTGACAACAGATCTTGGAAACATGATTCAAAGATGAAACAACTTTGTGTTTAGGCTATAATTATGTTATCATTAGTTTATGATGAAACTGAAAAAGCACACCATTTTTGTCGAGTTCAGAGAATTTCTGTTTTAGAATAGATGCACTTTAGAGAAAAATCAGAAGTTAAATAATAGTATTAGATCTGTTTTTATGAACATGTTGCAATATCTCGTGGATACCTGTCACAAAAGATGATCATTATTCTGGTTGTTGAATCGGTCTCTGTGATGTGAAAACTACATTTTGAGGGAATTTGTTAATGTGTGTTGAGAAATACAATGCAGCTTAAAAAACCTAAACAAAGAAGAATACAATCTTTTGGTGTATGTAGAGCAAGGATTCGCGAATAAAAACAACAGAATAGGCCTATTAGCTTTCTATGATGAGTGATGGTTGTGTCGAATTCTCTTAACAACACGTTTTTCTGTCTAATATTATTGAGCTTTCATCCTCTCATGCAAGTAGGTTTGTGTATGTTTCTCAGAGTTCAAGCACTAACTTCACACTGTTCGCAAATACGCACGCATGCACGCACGCACACACACACACACATACACAAACACACGCACGCACGCACGCACGCACGCACGCGACGCACGCACACGCGCACATGCACACGCGCACACATGCACACGCACACGCGCACACGCACGCACGCGCGCGCGCACGCACGCACGCACGCACGCACGCACTCACGCACGCACGCACATCGCACACACACACACACACACACACACACACACACACACAACACACAGGTGCTGCACTAGCGGCAGTGCGTTCTTCTGGTGGGAGCAGCCAGAAATTTCACCGAGACGAAGAAAGGTAAATAGCCTACAATACAATAATAATACAATACAATAATAATACAATACAATGATAATACAATACACTATAATACAGTACAATATAATACAATACACGTATGCAATGCAATACAATATAATACAATACAATATGATGCAATACAATACAACATAACACAATGCAATGCAATACGACCCAATGCAATGCAATACAATACAATACAATGCACACACACACACACACACACGCACACACGCACGCACGCATACACACGCACACACGTGGCACATACGCGCACACTCACACACAGACACATTTACTGTAAATAAATATATTTTGTTGTTCACTCAAAGTCAGTTTTGTATGCCTTAAATAATTCAAACTCTAAAGCGAGGCACAATTTGATCATTGAAATTAATCATTTGATATATTTCCATATTTTAAGAGGCAGCAGTGTTTCATTTTTGTGGGTGCCTTTGCACTGTTGAATATATTCTTTGGGTGCCTTTGCACTGTTGAATATATTCTTTGGGTGCCTTTGCACTGTTGAATATATTCTTTGGGTGCCTTCGCACTGTTGAATATATTCTTTGGGTGCCTTTGCACTGTTGAATATATTCTTTGGGTGCCTTCGCACTGTTGAATATATTCTTTGGGTGCCTTTGCACTGTTGAATATATTCTTTGGGTGCCTTCGCACTGTTGAATATATTCTTTGGGTGCCTTCGCACTGTGGGATAAATGTCAATGAAACTGTAGACAAATTAGCTGAGTACTTGGCAAACAACACAAATCAAGCGTATCATTATTTTAAAAGTCCCTTTATCATTAAATGAACCAAAATACTAGAACTATTTTAAGACAGGAGTATTTCACTCGAATCGTGTACATCACAGACGTCGTCACAGTCGGATCGCAGTTGGATAGAAATCGCACGTGTGTGGCGGCCCCTTTAAAGGTGCAGTCCCTGACGGATGAGTTTTTTGCAAGAAACACGTCGAGATCACCCGAAAGACAGCCTTTTAAAGGATCGGAACAATTCACTTTGCTCTGGTTTTCTATAAATTAGACCGTCCAAAACGGCGATTCCTCCTTGGCTGGAGATGCCGGAGAGAGTAGCCATTTTGGATGGGGGGGGGGGAGGTGAAGGTCACTCATTGTGGTTGAAGGGTTTTCTTTTTTGTAGTGCAGTAAAAAAAAAAGAGCTCTTTCCTTTGTTGTGAGCGAAAACTCTTTTTGGCAAACTGTATAAAATTTAAAAAGAAAGAAAAAAAGGCTTGTATGCGAAAAAGTTCGTGCAAAACGATTTGGTCTAAACACAGGCCGGCCATTAGAAAAGAGACGGCACTTCGTCTTCTCTTGGGTGAAATATTTGTCCAGCACCTCCGCAGGAGAAAATCGCAGATTGCGGTTTTGATTCTAGGAACCCACGATCCCCCCCCCCCAAAATGAGTGTTGCGATTCTGTAAGGGTGTTTACTGGTGATCTCGGCGTGTTTCTGCAAAAAGCTCATCCTTCGGGTGCTCTTTAAGGTCCCAATACCGTTAACATTTCACTCTTCCCTTGGCAAACGCAGTGATAGCTTACTGCTGAGTATCACTTGCGTTGCCCACAAAATGAATAGTAGATAACAGAGTTGCATTATGCGTTTTCATTATCAAGCGTTGTCATGTATTTGTTATGTGTGTAAGGTGGACCCTGACGGAATGAGGCGGTTTTTGTGCAAGAAACAACGTCGAGATCACCAGGAAAGACAGCCTTTGCAAGGATCGGACACACTCACTTTGCTCGGTTTTCCTATAGATATGAAGCTCCTCAAATCGGCGATTCCTCCTTGGCAGAGAGGCCGAAAGAGTACCATTTGGATCGGGTGGGTGGAGTTCAATCCCATTGTGGTGTGAAGCTTTTATTTTTTTGTAGCGAGTAAAAAATAAAAATGGAGCTATATTACGGGTTGTTCGTCTCAAACCCTTTAGATAAAACTCTATAAAATAAAAAAGACTTGTTATTGCGAAAAGTCCGGGCAAAACGAGTTGGTTCTAAACTCAGGCGGCCATTAGAAAAGGACGACACACGCCTTCTCTTTGGATGAAATAATTTGATTCAGCACTCCGCAAGGAGAGAAATCGCGATTTGACGGTTTGATTTCTAGCAAACAGGAGCAAAGTGAGTGTTGCAATCTCTGCAAATGGTGTTTTCCTGCTGATCGCGACGTGTTTCTTACAAAAACTATCCATCAGGGTGCCCTTTAAGGAGTGAGCAGTTTGTTCAGCCGGTATGGCGCATGAGTGAGACAAGATGACACACGGCACAGTATCTATTTATGCAGAACATCATCGGCAAATTTGCATTTTGCAACAGTTTATAATACATTCTACATCTGTGTTTTTCAAATGCGAACTGCCTCCGTTGTGTGCTGTGTCTGGGAAATCCGCTATGGGAGTTTCGGGCCGTATTTGAAATGACATAAAATATATTATATAAAAAGAAAGAAAGAAAGAAAAAAGTGATAGATACACAAATAAATAAATGAAGAAATGAAACTAAACTAACTAATTAACTGATAACTAACTGACTAACTAATTAAAGTAGCTAACTAACTACCTACCAGAGAACTAATAACTACTAATAACAATGATCATTTACCCGCATTGGACTTAGTGTAGAAGTATTGTTTTTTGTTGTGGTTGTTTCTGTTTTTTGCTCCTGCTGTTGCGCTTTTTTCGCTCCTTTTGCTATATTGATGTTTTCTGTGGTTCTGTTTGCTGGGTTGATAAAGGGCGCATTCGCCGAAATATCAGTAGTTTGGTTTTTCTCTTGTGATAAAATAAAGTCACGTACACTTGTCGTGTTGTAGTTGTCTTGTGGTTGTATGTTCCAGTGACGGCAGTCTGTTTCAGTTTTTTTTGTAACTCATAACTAAATAACTATCTAACTAACTGACTTAAATAGCAAACAAGTACTAAAAATCGAACTCTTACTTTCTGAGTTTGAATGACTTTTGAAACAAGGAAATAAACAATTGATATTGTTCCAGAGTATTGGACATCACTTTGGGCATCATCCCCTACCACCCACTAAGAGATTTTGTTTGGTGTGGTGTGGTTTGGGGGCGTGTTGTATTTGTCTATCTAGCAATTAACAAATAAAAAATGTGACTTATAAATCCACGAATTGATGGAGGTATTACAGCATGTTCCCCCCTACCCCGCTTCCCTTTCAACAAATCAAAACCTATCCATTCTACTTAGAAAGTAACGACTATAGTAATTTAGAATGTAAACGAAGACGAATATGCTTTCGTTTATTTTGTTTTTGTTTTAAATGTGCATTTCATACATTTTCTTTTAGCAAGGATCCACAAATCCCTGGAATTAGATGTGATAAGTTGGGTTCATTTTTATGCAATGTTTTTGATAAACAAATTGGGATTTGCAGGTCACTGGTTATATTATTTATGGTTCAGGATATTTTTCTTTTTTTTTTTTTTTTTTTGTTGTTTTCTTTCTTTTGAATTTGTTATTGTCTAAAATGAACAATGCTTTTTTTTTTGAACGAGGCTGATCAAGTGACGGAAGAACAAATCTCTGGTAATATAAATCTTGACTTCCTTAGGTTTAGTAGAATTTGTATGATCTCAAAGAATGTTAAAAACTCGACAATAAGACAAACAAATCTTCAACTTCAAGCTTCAACAAATTCTTTATTATATCAAAATGAGAAATTAAAGATGGCAAACAACAACCCCGGATCGATTTCAACATAAAAGTACCATGCACAATAGAACAATATTTTCCAAATCGATCTTGCTTAATATAAAGACATAAAAGTACAACAGCTCTACATGAGAATACACAAACAAATGCAATATATAGACCACATTTATGTTTAAAACACCATCAATTATATATCAGAACAGACGGAACACCATATTTTTATGTTTTTCATCTAATACAATGTTTATGCTTTAAGTAGGCAGACTTATCCATTTTATTTACTGAAACAACGAATTGAATGAATATTAAGTTAAGTCAGCGTCTATTCACTATTATTGGTGATATAAAGCAACAGGCAAATAAATTGAACAAAAAATAAAATACTAAAAACTGAATATATTAAGCATTGGGTATGTAATATGAAACACAATTAAGCATTCGACAGTGAAGTTTGCAATGAGTGTAGACAGCTTAATTTTGGGGCAACTTTGAGATGAAATACCTCCTTGGTGTTTCCGTGTTTACGAAAAAACAAAACAAATATGGAACATTGTGATATTTAGAGAGAAATACTTGGGTCTTTTTAATTACGATGAATGAATAGATCATTTAGAAGACAAGGCAAAGAAGTTTATAGAGGTTTTGTTTTCAATTATTTAGTTGAAACTCGCGTGGGTAAACTGACTATTGGTCTGGCTATTTTCCTTTCAATTATGAGGTGACATGAAGGTATTTTGAGAATTTTGAGAAGGCGTAGTACATTCATATCAAAAACACACGAAATGCTTGTGTTTTTTACGTAATCCAGTCCGTGTTTGATATTTGCTTCAGATAAATCAACACAAAGTGGGGTTTTGCCACAGAGTTAAGGATAATTTTTCATGAGTCGACAATGTCCAGTTTATCATTAAAAAAAAAAAGTATTAAATAAAACTTATTAGGGCTGCACCTCTTTATTAAATAAGTCTAATCAGAACATTAATTCCAGAAAGGAAGGCCCACAATGAAATGGCACCCAACAAATAATCAATACCAATACCGTTTAGAAAAATATTCCTAATGCAATAAATTACGCCTTAAATTACAAAAAAACAAAAAACCAAAACCAAATTAATACACATGAAACAAAACGAAAAACAAAATTAAAAGAGCATTACAGTATAAATTATCTAAAACGTAGAGAGATGCAGAGAGAGTCTGTCAAAGGACGGTCCAAGGATTGCTATAATAATGGTTGACAATTGGGTGTCAAACATATGAGATACTAATGAGTAGATCTTCCAAACTACATCAGAAAATATTACAAAGCTAACGAGTAGCAAAATAATGAAAATAAAGTAAGAGCTGAATAAAAGGTGACGAACAGCTTTTGAGATCTTACAATCCCTTTAAAAAAAAACATGAAGCGTTTGTTTTTAAATCCGACGTTTTGATTTTGTGTATGCCTTAAACAGCAGAAATAGGTAAGTTATTCTCTGGGTATAAAATATGGTTTTATATCAATGTCCTCAAAACAAACATGCTAGAAATGGAAGGGACCAGAATTCATCATCTTGTAAGTGAGGATTTAATTACCATCAGTGTTCGCATCCCATACAAAATCACGCTGTTTAGTTAAAAGACTGAATCTGATAAATCTTAGATAAAAACTACTGCAAAAAACTGCACCAGCTGTTGTTTAAAACAATATTTTGCTGTATGTTCTTTCATTTTTGTATTTTTTTAAATAGATTTCTCATCAATATATGGTTAATTTTTTTTAAATTTTTGTTAAGCAGTATCATGGCAACATTCTTGAAACTGTTATTTATGAACCAATGTATTATGGTAATTCACTAAGTAAAAATGTTGGCTTGAAAAAAGTTCTGAAAATATAGATGATCACTAAAAATAATGTTCCTCTCCCGAAACAGTGTGGAGCCACCCTGTTCATGAACAACAAGAAGGCTCTGCACGAAGTCTAGGCCTTACCTGCTTTAGTGTAAAAGAACTGAGTTGTGTGTCACGTGTTATGCGTAGTAGTTTCAAGCGGCCTCACTGCACGTTCGACAAGGGACGGGGACAGGCATCATCCACCACCAAAGAAAAGCTGGGCACCGTGGATGATGTCCCTGGACAAGAGCCCACCAAGAGGCCGACTTCAGGACATGCAGGCAATCGAGGTGATTGCTGATTGGGTGAGTTAGACATCATGTATACATAGCAAAAAGATATAACGGTATGTCAACAAATAATACCAGGTTCCTATCATCTCAAGGGATTTGCATAATCAGCAAATGTCCCTGATAGCCCAGATTTGTCTGTACAAATGATAGTGAAGTAAACGTCTTTCATGGACAGGTCAGGAAAGAAAAAAATCGAACATTGAAACTCCCTGATAATTCCTATAGAGCTATTATAAATCTGTCTTAAACAAAAGGGAAAATAATAAAAGAATAAAGCGGCTCCTAACGATCCATTGAAGCAGCGTTGATTAATAATTAATGTTTTATAATGCATTATTGTCCTTTCTTTCTAGGCAGATGGAAAGCCTGCGGACTTTCCTGCGTTCCGTCGTTGATTGGCGTCGTGCAAGATGAAGACTACGGGACACTGAAGAGAGTTGGGTGGAGAGCGTTTCAAGGTTTTTTGAACCGATGAGTAGGTAACCGGGTTTGAATAATCCGTGCAGCAGAGCTGCGGCATACGTCATGACCAACCTGGGGGACGAAACTCACCGAACTCGACGAGGAGTTGGACGAGATGATCATAGGAGGCGCCGACGATTGATGGAAATGGAAGCACATCAACTATGAAGGCTAGTCAATTAGATTGGATTTTGATATCTTGAGAATGGCACAACAAAACTGACTTCCCTCAACCGCGATGGGACAGACCAGTAAGAAAAAAAAGAAAAAAAAACCAGTTTATTAACGGGACGATTGGTTTAAAAAGAACTTTCTTCAAATGCACAAATGCAAAAAACGAATGAACCGACAAACAAGACAAGTTGTATATTGTGACGAATTTGGATTCATTTGCAGGAGTTGGTTTTTTGTTGCTTTTTACAAAACCCTGTAGCAAACTATGTACACCAACACGACGCTGCGTTGTTCACTGATGGAAACTTAAGCGTTAAGGTAAACATAACCTATTGTTACTGCTGAAAAAATAAAATAAAAGGAATGGTATTGGGGTAATTGACTCAACGAGAATACGATTCTATTCTGCATGTAAGTTGGTGGAGCAAATGCTTACATTTCAACTCAGAATCAAATTGTCAAACAAAGAAAACCCTTCCTGTCCCCCATAGGACATTGAATCTGAATATAAATGATTTCTGTTTCAAAATGTTTGGTGTGGGAATGTCAGAGCGAGATGGCCATTGTTGGAGTTCAATGTTGAAAAAACTACATGCCAAATGGACAGGTCAATATAGCTGTATGAAAACCATCGTAGCCAAGCATAATGCAGCCTGCAAAAGCGTTCACCCGCTGGTCATGCCCTCGGGATTATAGATGATGGCCCTAGTTCTGTGTGACAGTTTACTCTTTTCTTCTGCATGGATTTTCCGTGAGTGTATTTGCCTGTGTGTGCTACTTTCTTTAAAGGGGGCTTACCCTGACGGGTGATTTTTGTTGCAGGTAGAAAGCTACGTGTCGAGCTCACTCTAACCAGTAAAAATCTACCATTTCAAGGATCGGAACAAGCGTCACTTTTTTGCTCTGGGTTTCCTGAAATAAAAGCTGTCAAAACGGCGATTCCCCTTGGCGGAAATGCCTGAGGTTATACCAATAAGGGGTCGAGTAGCCGATTTTGTGGATGCGGGGTTGGATGTGAGGCCTAATCCCATTGTAGGTTTGAACAGTCAGAGTTTTTCCTTTTTTTTTTTGCAGTGCACGTAAACAAAAAAATTGGAGCTGATTCATTTTCCTTTGTTTGTGACGAAACGTTTTCCTGTTAAATAAGACTGTTCAAAAATTTAAGGAAAAACAATAGATAAAGGTGCTGGTACTTTTGATCATTTGTTGGTCAGAAAATTTGGTCTATGAACTCAGGCGGCCAATTTATAAAAGTGTCACGGCAATCAACGCCTTCTCCTTTGGGTGAAAGAATTTGTGACTTCCAGCACCCGACCCATCCAACAAGGAGGAATCGAATAATGATCGGCGCCGATTTGACGTTTGATTTCTAGGAAAACCGGAAGTCAATAAGAGGTGGTGTTGCATTTATGTGGGTTGCAGGACTCTGTAAATGGTTGTTTTCAAATGGTGAGGGATTTATCGTACGTGGATCAGCGACGTGATCTCGGTCGGGTGGTTTGCAATGGACAAATTGACTTACGCAAACATGTAAACAGGGGGGGGATAGCCTCGGAGTTGTACCTTTAGTTCATTGTCTCTTTATTTAATGTGCAAGTAGGTTGTTGGGGTAAGAAGATGAATTGGCCAAGTAGTAAGAATACGTCAAGAAGGCAGGCGACAATATGCGCTGTTCGCCTTCACCACATAACAGCTATGGTCAGGTTTAATAAGGGCGAGGCAGTTGAGTCCTGCTTTTGTGTTTATATATCACCTGCCCCGACATACACAGCACTGCATGACAAACGAATGAATTTCAACAGGTGATAAATAGAGGATGGCCTTGAAGAAGGAAGACAAAAGTCAATTCAATTTAAATTAAATTTGGTATTAACACGATTGGGCGTGAGAACAATACCGTGCCATGTTTAGGTTACAGGGTAGTAAACAAAAACAATATTATTTTTCCTTACATTCCTAATTTCTTTCATTTCCCTTCGCCCCGCCCCCCCTCGCTGCCCACCACGACCCAACAAATGAGCGAGGACATTTTCCGACAGTCCCTTTTGTACAAACATATTATAGTGTCAGGTTACCCTGCTTTTAAATCTCTTTGGTCAGAGTGCACATGAGTATCCTCTATGAGAGACTGTGGTTAATGGACCAGCAAGCGGATTGAACAAAAAAACCTAAATGATAGTTATACACGGTCACCGAATCATGAAACTCAATATGCAATAATGGAGGAGAAGGGAGAAGATCCCAAGGTATAAGGCACGTCACGATATGCGGCGGTGTGCATCGCGCACCGAAGAACTCGGCAGCACAACTAGGTCATCACGACCACATCGATACGCACTTGCAACACACGCACAACGTACGGGGGGGCGCACACACCAACCACAACACAACACCACACACTACACATCAACACACACACACACACAAGACTACACGGAGACGAACGACACACACAGACACACCCTACACACCTCCACATTACACACGCACACATTCATACACCTTGGACCTGAGTACTGTGTTTTTAAGTATTAGCACATATTGTAGTAGTGAAGGCACATACCGAATATAGAACAAATGTAGTTGTGTGTAATAGCCGATTTACTGTTTAAAAAAACGAACACCCCAAGGAAACACAGCCCCCGCCCCCCCCCCCCCCACACAGTCCACACACAGAATGAAAAAAAACGTGAACACCAAGCACCCAAGAAAAATTCAAGGTACAAAGTCACCGATAATTGCTGTGTATTTCTGAGTGGTTTTTGCTTTATTAGGTTTTCTTAAACATCAAACGGCACCTTTTCTGAAATATCTCCAATATCTGAGGTGGCCCTTTGATGGGATTTGTTGGATTTTATCTATTGTTTTTCAGAAACAATGATGGCTGACTATTTGGTACAAACCTGAGGGAAACCCAGAACGTGTGAACCTATTACAAACATGATCCCAGACATCCTGTAAAATACACCGTGAACTGTATTACTGTCTTGACATGCATAGTCGAAAACACGATTGACAATAGACACCTTACAGAAACACGTGATTCAAAGATCACACCTTGATTATAGTTATGTTGAATTAAGATTTAGGATCAAACTGAGAAGCCACTTTCTTGAATGCTGCATAAGACTTTTCGATTTTATAGTAAAGGTTACGCGCGTTTAGAGAAGGAAAAAAAAATCGGAAATCCCAGTCATAGCACAGAATAAATCTTGTTGTGATTAAGGCAATAAAATTGTGTTTATATCTTGTGGAATGAGATTATGTCGCAAAAAATTTATGGTAGTGTGAAATCGGTTTCTGTGTGATGCTAAGACGTACACATCTTGATCGAAATTGGTAAACGCGTGTTGAGTATATGGTTATGCAGCTAAAGAAGGTAACAGCATACTGTTGGTGTTATTAGAGCAAACATTGTATGTGTTCGCAATATAAAAACAAACAAATAAAATATTAGCTTTCTAAGAACAGAGTGTTGGGAGTTGGTACGTTTGAAAATCTCACACATAATACCATATGGCTTTTTGGTTTTTAATGTCTAGTAACTTGTTTGAGACTTTTCTATTTTGCGCAGCTCACCATTTCATTCTCGCGTCTATGTAAGGCGTTTTTGTGCATGGTTCTTCAGATGTTCAAGCACTACTACCCTTCACAGAAGCTGTTTAGATTAAATAACGATAAAAAACGTCTGTCATGTATGCATGCACAACAAACACTAACGTACATTTGGTTTTTCCCAGTTTTCGGTTTCTTCTTCGTGCTCGTTAAAAAGAGACACACTGGCACACGAATGAAGATATGAGTTGTCAATAAGTTCCAATTGGTTATAGCCCATTGGTTTGTACCCCCTGGTCCTTTTTTTTCCGACCCCCCCCCCCCACAGACACACACAAATACAACGATTATGAGCATACAACCACACACATGCAACGGCACGCCTCGCTTTTAAAAGTCAAGGGTGCACTGCCCTAGGAGGGCACAGAGTGATGCCCTAGCGCAATGCGTTTTCCTGTGGATCTATCGGCCTAGAAATTCACCGAGACGAAAAAGGTACGATCACAATGCAATAATAATACAATACACTATAGTACAATACTGATATAATTTAGCAATAACCACACGATGCATCAATGTAATACAATACGATGCAGATGCAATGCATATACAAGTACAGCACAATTAGAGATGTGAGTGCATTATTTATTTTCCCTCATAGACCGCTGCCTCTCTTCTGTTGATGAATGATCTGAACGAAAGGTTTATTTGGTCAAGTGGAATCTCTCTAGACCGACGATGGCATTCTGCCTCGACATTTTGGAATGCCTCTACTATATACACAGTGTGAGGTTCTGCGAATGTGTCGAGACCAGGTCCCTGCCAAAGGCAGGATGCAACATGTTACATGCCTATTAACAAAACGGTAAAGAATTCATTATCTTGTCTTTCTCCACATTGCTGTGAACAGGTTTTATTATAATGAAAAACACTTACTTACGAAAAACACACTGTCTCCTCGCAGCGCGAACGGCTTTACGGAGAAAACAGACACACAGGACTGACGACGCATACACAGAACCACACACACACGACGCAACACTCCGCAACGGTAATAAGACTACACACAGCACACACAGCACAAAAACCACACACCAAACACATCACACACGACTTACTCACCGACTATCGACACACACATTCACACAGCCACACACACACACAGACCAACAAACACATACTACAACCCACACACACACAACTACGCTGCTCGGGCGCGAGCGACCACAGCAAATTATTTTTTACAAGATATACTACTACAATGGACGGAGCCCGTGGGGATAACCGGGTGGTCTTTCCGTTACAAATAAGTGCCGCCCGACCTTCTGAAGTTCTGTGTTTAATAACTTCCTCTATCTGTCCACTCTTTGACTCGGCCTTTTTCCCCTTTGCTTACTAAGTCATCTGCTATCTTTTCTATCTCACTGGTCCATCTTCTCCTGCTTTGTTTTACTATAAATTTTCTTACAAAGATTTTCTTCATCCGAAATCGGACATTCTGGACCTATACTATTTCTTGTTTGCGCATAAACGGCAGCATGACGCATACTAGTTCTCATATGACAGGAAGTCTGTCTGACCGAACGAAGCAAGTTAAGGACATTTTAACAAGAGTGTTAGTTTGTGAAATATCGAGGAACAAAACAAAAAACCAAACAAATCTACATCCACTCACCACCGACCACCACCACCCATCCACCACCACCACCAAACGAATCAAAAAACCGAATATGGCTCGCTAACAGCAAAGTACATAAAGCTATGGCATTTATTTTTCATCAAAGGAGAACGCACTTCATTCAACTTAAGCATTGCAATGTATCAAATGCCCATGACTCAAACCCACTTTCCCTTCTCTCCTTTTTTTTTTTTTTTTCTTCTTAGGAAGTTACATATGGTAAGTCTAACCCTTCATTAACCGTCGTTTTGTCGCTTTGCGATCTACTGATCGCAAAGGATATGTTTTTCGTTCGTGGTATGTTTCTTTTTTTTTTCTTCTTTTTTCCCCCCTGTGCTGAAAAATATCCCTTGGTCTGTCTCTCCCATAGGATAGTCTTCCGGCTCCGAACTCCGGCTTGACGAGATCGCATTCAAATTTTGTGTGGCGGTGTTGTCCAACCATGATAGGAAGAGGAATGCATCCGCGCATAAATTTGATCTGCGAATCGGTTCGGACGACCTTCTGGACGCTGTGTGCCTTTTGTTTTTTGTGGTTGATGTTGTGTGTGTGTGCAATTAGCTAGGTGAATATAGTGCTAGAGGACCGTTGGGAAACAACAGATTGCGAGGCGGGGCGCCATCAAAATTATGTTCCACTTTGGAAAATTCAAGATTCGGCAGATAGATTTTGAGGGTGATGTGCCCATGCAGAGCAGATCAAAATCATTGGACTTGGTATGTTAGGTCATTATAGTTTGATTGCAGTACGTTTCCTGTCCTGCTACGCCACCTTCTTTTCGCTGTCCTGTTTAGTCTTCCCAGCTCACAACGAAGCTCCCCATGACTACCTGCAGCAGCTGGTCCAAAGTTGAAACGAGTGCCCCAACATCATTGAGGGAACAAACTCTATGGCATGCTTGAATAGGCCCGGTGTAATCCGACGTATGAATAGTACTCGCCAGCCCCCACTAGTCGGATATGTTATCGTCCTAGTTAAACAAAACCACGACCATTTACTGGCTGCAGATTTTTACTCCCTTTTTTGACCAGTCGAATCTTGCTCCCGTTTTCCCTGCACCTACTGAGGGTGGCAGGGGGGTTTCCCTGAATTGATTTACTCCCCTTATTACTTTCTAAACTCGAATGCGCAGCAAGACGGATGGTGGGTAGTATTAATATTCATTAGTTAATTTTTTTAAAAAAAAAATAACTTCAAGAAAAACTAGTTTTATTTTTTTATGTGTAATTGCTGTGAGTTGTTATTTATTAAAACAATGAATAGCATTGATTCCTAGATGTCAAGAAGGGAAATCACTGTACCTGTAATGATTGTGGTACAAAAGAGTTATCGACTCTGAAAAGCGTACTAAAATGACGGCGGCACTGGAGGACTGTCGTACGCACATTTTACCCCCATTAAGAAAAAAAAAACATTTTTACCACTATTTTTCCCATGGTGCCTTTGGGGATGTTGTGTAATAATAAATGAGGCAATTATATTATTCTAAGTTCGATCGGGAGTAAAGGGAATTAGTTGTGTCGTACCGTCCGTAAACACTATTGGCTGAGCGACCATTTCAGTTTGATGGGAGTACAATTTGGTCGTCACGTATGTTGCTCTGCATTTTACTCCCTAGTAAAATTCCTGCGGTGTCCGGTAATTTTTCTGTGACGGTAGGTAAACTTCTGGCTTGTGTTTTAAAGGAGTATAAAAATCTCAGTATGCCTCAATAATTTTATACTCCCAGTAAAAATATTCGCTACAGAATGCGGGCGGTTTTTACTCCGGAGTAAATTGTGCGGGTGGAATGAAATTTTCCTCTCAGTGTTACATACAAAACACCTGTCCTTCATTCCTACGGCTTTCTTAGTGAGGGCCATTGGTGTCCACCGCTAGTGATCGACGACGACGACGAACGACGACCGACGAAGGAATAGGAAGGGAATAGGTATAGTAGGCAGGCTTTGAACAGTATCGTCGTTTGTGTACATTAACTAAGATATGACAAAAAATGCGATTGTTATCGAGTTTTAATAAAATTAGTAAAGAAGATTAGAGGTTAAGCGAATGTGGTGAAAGTAGAAAGCTCTACTTTTCGATCTATTACATAATGAACAAATAGTTCTAGATTATACTTGTTTTTGGGTGGGCTAAAAGAGTTATGTAGTTTTAGAACTACAAGGGGAACAGAGGCACGTACTTTAAAAATTCATGAAACTTTGTACACTTTTAAAAATCACGGTATTTGAACATAACACTTTCAAATTCTAGAAGCCATACGGTGAATTGGTTTCAAAGTTCTAGGCCATTTTTTCTAAACATTTGTTATAGTTATGGACTGCGGAGGTCTCCGCACCAGTTGCATCCGGGAAGATAATAATGCGGCTGTACGGATGGGGTAGAATGGAGTTATAGGATGGAGAATTCTTCCTCCCGTGTTCATCCGATTTGTCTTATCCTTCCAAGCTCGCCGTGTCTGCCTTTGCAATTAAACCAACTTTTCAGCCATAATTAGTAAAAAAAGGGAAAAGAGAGGTTTCTCCCTTTTGTTCAAAAGACCGTCGTTTGATCGTCCTCTCCTGGCCTCACTATTTTCATTCTTTGATTGCCTAAAATTCCTTTCCAGGCTTACCACGAGCTTGTCTGTGTTGGGTGTGAGTTTATTGTGTAGGGAAGACGGGGTAAAAAGCGCATGGGCGGGTAAGAGCAGGCCCACCCCAATTAATCTCATGAAATGAAGAAAATATTTCAGAGTCAAATTTGCCCATGAGACGAAACTATTCTAGACATTAACGCCTGCGTTCTCATGGGCAAATATGATGACTGAAAATTTGCTTCATTTCATGAGATAATTGGGTGGGCTTCTTACCCGCCCATGCGCTTTGTTACCCCTTCTTCCCTGACCATATTTGTCTCAGAGCTAGAAGGCTACGCCAACACCCTTGGATATATGTTTGATTTTTTTTGTATTTGTCGTCCTCTCCACAACCATTTTTGATGCGTACTGTGTGGGTGGATGGTAATAAAGGCGGACCTTGGGCAAATTTGTTTTTGAGAAAGATGCTTTGTCTGTTCCTCACTTTTGGCTCTGATCCTGACGCATTGCTGATGATTGGTATTGTCATCAACTTTGGTGGAGGGTAGTTAGTTAGAAAGAGAGTTTCCCCCCTTTGTTCAATTTCGTTATCTCCCTTTTTTCTTGGCATTAAGAGTTCATCATCTTTGATTGGCCATAATTATTAGTTTTGTTCTGGTGGTTGTAGTTTTTTGAATGTGTTTTAAACCAACTAAATCCATAATTATTATGTCTCCACGTATGCAAAGATTCGAAAGAAACCCATTCATGCCTTGGATTCCAGTTACTATTCGTATTGTGACACTTTCTTTTTGTCTTTGCATAAACGACTAATCTACCACACACAACCGCGAAAGTGCTAGTTTGGACCCTAGCAGAGACGCATTGACGTCACCTGCGCTACCAACACAAGAGCCACCCCAAGAAACCGACCCTGGAAGCACCGTGTTTCTGTTCCGTGTAGGATTAGGGGTAGATGAAACAAAAAACTCGGGGCTTCCCTTTTTGAAGAAGTTTGACGGTAAGTTGTCTGTGCGTGTGTTTGTGTGTATTTTGCGTGATAGGCGGCACGGTGGTAGAGCTTTTACAATAAGTCAATCAGTCAAACTCTGAATTCATTGCCTTCACAGCCGTCGAGACATAGTCCAATCATTAGCATCGTTTTGTTCAAGAACAAACCTGAAAACACCATGATTCTGTTCCGGCAGTCTTTCCAATAACCTAACAAACCTAACCCACACACCCCCCATCTCATGTGCGCGTTTTTGGGGGGGGGTGCGTGTGACACGCTCGTTATTATGGCGTGTGCTTGTGTAATGTGTGCGTACAATGTGGTTGATGATTGTGCGATGTTTGCGTGCGTGTGATTAGATTTGTGCGATTCATGTCCGTAATGTTTTTGTATAGGGTTGTATGTAATTTGTGTGAGTGAGTGTGTGTATGTAATGTTGTGAGCGTGTGTAGCGGGTGTTGCGTCGCCCACGGCGCGCTTTCCGACAGTGTGTGTGTGTGTTCTGTGTGGGTATAATGTGTTTTGCATGTGTTGAGTGTATTGTGCGCTGGAGAGATTGTGTTCGGCTAGAGAGAGTGGGGGGTGGGGGGGGGTGGGGGAGTGAGTGTGGTGCGAGTATGAGTCTGATGTTAGTACGACGTTCGTGTTTGTGGCCCTGCGAGTGCGCGTGTGTGCTTGTGTTGTGTTGTGTTTGGTGTGTGTGTGTGTGTGTTTGTCGCGTGCGCGCTGTGTTTGGTGTTTTTACACGCAGTGTAATGTTTGAGTAAGTTTGTGGGCTTAATCTCAGTGAGAATGTTTTCGTGTGTGTTTTTTGAATATGAAATGTGTGTGGTGTCTGTGTGTAGTATGTCTGTGTGCAAGAAGGCTTCACACTCGCGTGCGTGCACGTATCGTGCGTGTGTGGCTGTGTGCGTGTTCGGTGTGTGCGCGCCCCCCATGTTGGGGGAGAGTTTCAATGCTGAAATTGTAAAGGCGATCTTTGTGCTCGATAAAAGCGCTATGTAAGTGTCGGCGATTTATTATTTAATTGTTAAGTTGTGTACAGTAACGGCGTGCGCCTTTGAGGGATGGATAGAGAGTTCTCTATCTTTGGGTGCATCCCATAAGCGCGCGGTTTACCTACTCTCTAAAAGCGTGCTTCCAGAAAATGAAGCTAGAAAGATAGCAAGTTTTGCGCCATAAGCGCGCATCCGTTGGAACCTAAGAAAGATCGGGAATATGTCACAAAAAGCGCGTTGTAAAATGTGATGTGAAACCCTAGCCTATTACTACCAATTAATCCCTAACCCTACCCTACGTGGTGAATGTGTTTGAAATCGTGGACACATTTGAAAAGTTTTCTTTTCTCCAAAACAGCAAGAAGACTGAAGTTTAGCCAACAGACGATCAAATGGTTAAATGTCTGGTGAGAACGATTTTCACCTATGCGCGCTTATTAGCACAAAAAAAAACCACACATCGATTCACGTTCTGCATCTTGTTTGGCATGAACACGCGCTCTTATAGCATGCAAAAATGCAGCTCTTATTTAGGCGCGCGCTGTGATTATTACGGGTGGCGGCTC
Organism: Phymorhynchus buccinoides; assembly: GCA_017654935.2. Taxonomy (NCBI): domain Eukaryota; kingdom Metazoa; phylum Mollusca; class Gastropoda; order Neogastropoda; family Raphitomidae; genus Phymorhynchus; species Phymorhynchus buccinoides. The sequence goes on from CM065684.1 coordinate 17,159,923, forward strand.
TTTTCGACTGCTAGCTGCTGCTCCCGCTATCTTTGATATTAATTTGTGTTATATCTCCCCCCCCTCAAGCCGTGAAGGGGGGTTGTGTGTTGGGTTCCTCCTCCGTGTTTTGTTCGAAAATTAGTAAAGCGCTCCGTCAAAAACTTAAGCAGTGCAGTGTCTCCTCTGTTGGGTTAGGGGCTGATGCAAGTTGTTGCTGGCTGGTTTTCCTTTGGCTATTAAGTTAGCAGAGAAACGGAGGGGAACATCCAGTCATATGTGGGCGATGTGCAGGAGGCTAGGCCGCGAATGGAATCGTGATGAAAAGAAAGCAAGAAAAGAAAAATGCTAAATAAATAATGCTCTAGAGGAAATGCTACCAAGGAGATGAAAACATGATATAGAGAGAGAGAGAGGGAGAGAGAGAGAGGAAAGAGAGAGAGAGAGGAGAGAGAGAGAGAGAGAGAGACAGTTAAATAAGGACGAAAATCCAATAAACGTACACAGACTCCAACGTTTCCAGTGTAATGGATTTTTATTTTTGTTGCACCGTAAATATATTCCCGACATTTACAGATTTGTTTCATTTGAAAACAGAATTAGATTATGTAACCTTTAAAACAAATTTTCAAAATAGCCTGGCTCTAAAATGATAACTATGGAATGGTTATCCGAGAGAGATATCGTAAGTGTATTAAATCAGACATCCAAAGATAGCTCAACGTTGCTACCCCCTTGACATGGTTAGGTATCGCATATTTGAAAAGCACATTGAAGATATGAAGGTAGAAATAAGAAGCAATGGTGATTAGTTTAGCATAACAATGCGACCAGCGCATCCAGATGTAGTTTATTTAAGATCATTTGGACATTCATATTTTCCATCGCATATCCTTATCGACAGTGTTGAAGTCGGTTGAAAGTACTTCCCGCTGGCGTACTGGGTGATTGCCGAAAAAAAAGATTAGAAGAGATAAGTGACCTTTGTTACCTGGGTGTCGTTGCTTTTGTTTGTGGACTATATACATAGTGTTTGTATTACACGTATTTTACACATTAATGGTATACAGGAAAAGGAAACATTCCCTGTAATCCTGTGCTATCAAATAGATTTGTTTTGTGGTGGATTTGATCGCAAGGAACAGATATCATTTGTCAAAATTACTTCACCCTACTGCTAGCAAGCAAGCATGTTTCTTATGGGTAGACCATAAATGTCAGCTCAGTAGAAAGTGATTTTTCTCAGAGGAAGCAGTTAAGACCTAATCAAAATAATGTTAACGAAGAAGATTTGACAAGAACATCATTCATACTAGATATGCGGACCCGTCAACCACAAAATGAGTCGTGTTGTCCTAGCCCACGTTATACGCCCCTAGGGTCAATTTAATTTTAAGGTGGACATGGGGGTCAAAATAATCATCAATTCCGAGATTTTGACTTATTATTGAACAATAATGTCTTCTTTTTCTCTACCTCTACGACGTATTGGAAGTGCACGATCCTTTCTGGCCTCAAAAGTATGTTTTCCAGCAAAACTCTGGTTGCTTTGTACACATTTTAAAAAAACTTCCGCGGTTGCATGTTCTCATTTGTTGCCGATTCCTTGAGCATACACGTTCAAAATCTTTCATAACTTCTTTGCAACAAACAGTCCCGATTTACAACCAGATGTTTGGTTCGTTGGAAGAAGCTCCAATGGTCAAATATAGAACATATGCTGTGTTTAATAATAACTCAAAAGTGACCCGTGGGGACCCACGACTGATAATTTTGTGGTGACAGGTCCATTATGTCCCACCAGCCCCAAAGGTGCCAACATGTGTTAAAAGTGTGCAGTATCAGCACAAGAAATCACCCCTTGTCTTCACAAATTAACGAACTCTCCTAACTTAATTAATAATGTCAAATTGAGTAAAGAACAACAACTAGGAGAGATACAAAAAAAATAAAGATTGACTGCTGTATCGCTTTCACAACTTAAAAATTAACAAAGAAGGACCGAAGAGGGTACCCGTGCGAAGGGGACAGACACAACGTTTCAATCAATTCCATCAACACTCTTCATTCGGTGTGGCAATGTGGAAATCTACCACTGCTACTTCAAAGGAATGGTGCTCCACCACTGTGCTTACACATGACTGCCATCAAGCCTGCTATCCCACACGAACGACCCGATGCAGATTCTATAAAATGAAACGTTGTGTCTCCCCCGCCCCACCCCCCCCCTCCGCCCCCTCCCTTCAGGTGCCAAATCTTCTTTTACCCCTTATTAGTCATTAATTTCAGCTAACAGGAGAGATATTACATCTAGTTGACATTCAAGATTACCCAGACCTACGAGAATTTGATTGTAAAAATTTTTCATTCAGGGCAACCCCACTTAAATGCCTTGGGGAGCCAGTGCATAGAGTAATGGAGAGATCAGCCAACGCAATTGAAATTATAGTCCAAAATAAAAAGAAGGATGGGATGCTGTCTTTTGGTTTTTTGACTTTCACGTTGTAAAAGAACCTTGTGAAAGACATTCGTATACTCAAAGTACGACGCAAGAACGTTCTCATTATTCAATGAAACATGCTATAAAACGCAAAGTCACGTAGACCCTTCCTGTTAGAATAAGAAGCCGTGTGAACATCAAAAAGTAAAATAAATAAATAACCATTACCCCTAAAATTCAATGCATTTGCAATAAAGAGAATCAAATGACCGTTTTAATAATCCATTAAGAATTTTTAAAAAGCGACCACCACAGAAAAAGAACTCTGACCTGACGAAAAACACGAGTTAAAGAAAAAGAAGAGAAAACAACAACCCTTCATAGGTCCTACAATGAGACGAAAGAAGTAGGACTCTACCACCAAAATGTCCTATGTTAGCAAGCACTACGCGCTACATAGTTTTGATAACGTTTTCTTATTCCCTACTTCTATCTTCAAGGCACGTAGGCCTACATCCTAGGTCTTTTTTGCAAATGTCCGGGACTTCATATCTGCTCACCTCTCGCATTCAAAATTTACTAAGATTTAAATCTGGAAGTTACCATTGAAATATCCAACGATGCGGCATATATCCGCACTACCTGGACAGACTGTTGTGCCCAGTTCGGACTTCTACATGTATGTGTCACAGATTAATACCACCCTACAACAATCTATATTTTTTTTTAGAAAATCGGATTAGTGTTCCCGCGTACCACCTAATCGTTATAATAATGCCTTGGATTGGAACGAAACTTAATCCACCTCTTTTCGACATAAAATTTCAGTGCTCGCGCAAGGTTATTTTGAAGACCGTCCAAAACAGTACGCACTGGACACCAACAACTGGTGGTCTAAAACTCATTCCAATAACAACAAATACATCACACAAAAAACATTGTGAAAAACCCATCATATCACAATATCAACAGCCTTTTGTCAAAACCATTTTATAGTATCAGTCCTCGCAAAACATTTATATCAGGTCCCTGGAACTGGCAGGTCAACCTGGTTTTTGTCATCTCTTGATTCTGCCAATCAGTCATTGGTAACCTGGTTGATGGTACAGCGACCAGTTAACCCATACGACGGTCAACTGTAATTAGTTACAACATAATTTTCGAGTAATCGAATTAAGTGTTTTTCTGTAGGCTGTACTTTGTGTTCAATAAAATACAAGGCATGTGGAAATAGCATGCACACAGTACATTTCGTAGATTAATCAGAAAGACAGCTCGGTGATGGGTGTTTGCACCTAAGGCCTGAATTTTAGTAAAATTTATTTTATTTTATTAACAGAATGTTTTTTTAATTTTATAAACTGATGACGGTAAGCCTTCCTTTGTTCTCAAACACTAATTATTAGATTTTTTAATGGGATAGAGAAGTACGCCAGTCCTCGCTCACATAGTCTTAATATATCTAGTGTGTCACTACCGTAACCAACCAAACTACCGACGACACTATAAGTTTGCATGATTTTATTTTTAAAAAAAATACAATCGGCCTCCACCAGCACCTCACCACTCAAATCACATTTATGAATAGAGAAGGGCGTAGCATAGATATAACACGTATACTATCAAAACCTGAACATGCGGTGTTCTTTCTTTGTTGTACAGACATAATCACCTAACGTCTATCTGAATACCTGTTTAGAGTATCAATTCCTTTTAAAAAACGAGCGTAACTGTTTGCCTGGGAAATTTGCAGTAGATTAAACATTCGACTATTTTTTGCTTTTTTTTTTAAAAAGGTGTTTTTTTAATTCAAACTGGATTTCTGTTTCCAAATAAAAACACGTACAACATACAACCAGCATTGATCAAGTTAAAAACTTTATGATTTCCTCCGTTGGCTTTGAAATCAATATAAAACACATTCACAAACACCACTTATCCATGTTCCTGTAACTTTTGTGTGCAATAGTTATGGCAAGATAAAAGTCTTCTATTGGATATTTACACACGGAAAAAGTTTAACGTCTTTTTTTCACGCAATGGTGATATTAGAACATACACACACAAATAAATAATAAATACGCGTGGTTAATATTAACCTTTAAAATGCATAGAATACAACAATTTATAAAGTACAAAGCCGTCAGCAAAATCATAACATACTTTGCTTTATTTTTCAGAATTGGCTATGTACAGAACGGCATATATCGCAAAGATGACAGGGCTAGATAATAATTTGACGATCAGTCTCATAGGTTCACTTAAATCAAGGTAGACCTTATTTCTATAAAGTGGTGTTAAAATTTGGGCATTCTTTTAACAAATGCACTGTATAGTGTTGTTTTACGCCCCACCAAATTGCAGAAAACATAAGAGTATTTAGTGTTTCCAATAGCTTTTAACGTTTTAGTTTAAAAATCATCTTGGATATATAACGAGGGCAGATTTCGGTATATCAATACACACTTTTCTCTCCACTTTTTAATCATAGAACAGGACTTTTCCAAAATTTAAGATAACAACATTCACGCAGACCTCTTTCGGGGATATGATTGAAATCAGTATCGAAATGATGTTAGGCTCCACGGCTTAGCACGACTGTCATGCTGTTCTGTTTTTTTCATATTCCAATTTCAACCCCACAATTGAGAAGGGGAATCACAACAACAACAAACACTAATATACAAGATTTGTTGTTGTGTTCTTAATTATAACTTCTATTTCCACCACTTAGGAAGTGATATTAGACATATAACAAGAGTGCAGCAGAGTAGGATGTCAATCGTTGTCGACACCATAATATGATCGAATACACACG
>CM065684.1:17165659-17168159 GCA_017654935.2 Phymorhynchus buccinoides
TTTTCTTAGTGAAAAGTGCCTATAGACAAACAGACACTCAGTTAGTTTGGTAGTTAGTTAGTTAGTTCAGTTAGTCAGTCAACACAGCCAGTCAGAGTCAGTTAGTGCCAGTCAGTCAGTCAGTCAGCTCAGTTAGTCAGCCAGCCAGCCAGTCAGTTCAGTCAGTCCACAGCCATTACGTCAGTCAGTCAGTCAGTCCAGTTAGAGTCAGTCATGTCCACGAAGTCCAGCTTAGTCAGTTCAGTCATCCAGCCACTCAGTTTAGTCAGTCAGTCAGTCAGTCAGTCGGTTGGTTTGGGTTGGTTGTTTGGTTGGTTTGTTGGTTGGTTGGTTGGTTAGTTGGTTAGTTAGTTAGTTAGTCAGTTAGTCAGTCAGTCAGTCAGCCGAATTAGTTAGTTAGTCAGTCAGTCAGTTAGTCAGTCAGTCATTCAGTCAGTCCGTTAGTTTAGTCATTCAGTCAGATCAGTCAGTCCGCGGTAGTAGTCAGTCAGTTAGTCAGTCATCAGACATTTTAGTCAGTCAGTTTAGTTTTTCCTTTCTTTTGTTTTCTTTCTTTCTTTCTTTCTTTATCTATTTATTTTATTTAATATTTGTCCCAAGCTCACCATAGCGGATTCTCAAAATACAGCACACAAGCGAAGGCAGTTGACATTATGAGAAAATCACAAGATGCAGAACTGTATTATAACGGTTGCAAAATGCAAATTCGCATGGGATGGTGTGCGTTTTTGCATAATTTATTCATAACATTTCAGTTCGATTCATTCAGTGTCAGGTTTGACGCCATCCATACGGCTGTTCTGTTCACAGATTTTCGAGCAGATCATTAATGTTAGCCTAGACAATTAATGCACAACTGGTTGGGTCATACAATGGAACAAAGAACATTGTGAGACAAACGAAAACATTCTTGATATTTGCTTTTTACACAAATCAGAGTAACGTCCAAAAAAATCCTGACCGTTTCGGCAACTTTTTTTTTATTTTAAAGGGATTACTAATGTAAAATATTAAAATAAGTCCTCTTGCTCTCGATCTCCTTTAATATGTTGTTTATTGATTTAATTTGTGACCCGGGTTCGAATCCCGGGCCTCGCCCTTTCTTTTCTAGTTCGATAGTAAAATCGAACTGAACGTCGAGTCCTTCAGATATGGGGACTTAAAGCTAGTCTGGACCCGTGCGCTTTACGCCCGTAAAAATCCCACGGCTGTTGAAAGTCGGTAAGAGCAGGGAGACATCCCGCTGCCTGGTATGGCCAAATTGATAGCTAGGTTTTTTCCAAGTGTGCCCACACCCCCTCCTCACCCTGTGCCCCCCCCCCCCAAAAAAAAAATTTTTAAAATTTAAATGGGTAGAAGCTGCATTTGCGGCGACGCACTCTCCAGGGGAGAGCAGCCCGAATTTCACAGAAATAAGTCTCCGTGACTAGGAATATACCAAATATGAAATAATAAAATGCTATTTATTAACTACGTGATGAGTAATAGTGAAGAAGAACGAAATCGTACAGAAACAGTGTCCACAAGGAGACACACAGACCTAATCAAAATATTTTTCTTTTTTAATAGTTCACCCCAGAGTGCGTGTGCGTGCGCGTTGCGTGCGTGTGTGCGTGTGTGGTTGTGTGTGTGTGTGTGTGTGTTTGTGGTGTGTGTGTGTGGTGTGTGACGTGCGTGCGTGCGTGGCGTGCGGGTGTAGTGTAACGTGCGTGCGTGCGTGTGGAAAGGGATGATAAGCACATCAATTCCTCTAATATATTGGAAAAAAGCAAACATTTCAAACTGTAAGTAAAATTGAAGTATATATTATATTAATGTTAGCACTTCAGTTGACATTTCGAATTTTCTCCTCAAAACATTATTATTATTATTATTATTATTATTTATTATTATTATTATTATTATTAGTCAACATGTAATCCTTTCTGACTTACTGCGGTGAATTGAGGTCCCATATTTAATTGAGGGACATTCACTGGTATTTCTAAAAACGACTAATCACAATTGAGGCTTCCATGAAAACAATAAAAATGTTAGGCCTATACATGTATTATAAATATCGATGGCTATATTTTATTTCGTAGTATGTTTTTACACGTCTGCTTTTTAATGACTGACACTTACTCTACAGCACATGTTTCAAATAATAGGGCCTATATTATATATATTATATTGTGTGCGTTTACCCTCCCTTCCCCTATGCACACTAACAAAACTGTGATGCTGTGCGTTCAACAACTCTGTTTTATAATGTGTGTGTGTGTGTGTGTGTTTGTGTGTGTGTGTGTGTTGTGTGTGTGTGTGCGTGTGCGTGTGGGCGCGCGTGTGCGTGTGTGTGTGTGTGGTGTGTGTGTGTATGTATGTATGTATGTGTGTGTTGTGTGTTTGTGTGTGCGTGCGCGTGTGCGCGTTGTGTGTGTGTGTGTGTGTGCGTGCGTGTGCGTGTGCCGTGTGCGTGCGTGCGTGTGTGCATGTGTGTGTGTGTGTGTATGTGCGTGCG
>CM065684.1:17173159-17175659 GCA_017654935.2 Phymorhynchus buccinoides
TCATTCATTGTTGTAGCCACGCTACAACATGTTTTATTATTTGTTAATCTAAATGGGCACAGTTAACAAGAAAGTCGTGAAATAGTGAAAGATAACTTCTTTTTACTGTCTACATAAGCTTCCTCTCAATCTCTGCCTGTGTCTGCGTTTGTCCGCAACTCGAAACCGGTTGGCTGTTGAACCCAAGACCTGTATATATTCTTGAACAGTATTTTCCAGGAAGTGCAGTGAGGCACACTTTAATGGTACAAACATTCATCATGTATGAGAAACCCACCCAGATCTGTCTATCTGCCTTGATTTAAACTCGCACACTGTTGGCTGTATTTCCCAAGACCCATAGTAGGCTATGAACGTTTTTACTAGTATCATTTATTAGTATCACTCATTAGGAACTACTCAGATATGTCTGTCTGCGTGGAAATCGAAAGCTGTGGTCTTAGAATCTAAGAATCACATAATTATATTTGTTATTCATATCAATATCAATTTTTCTTCTATTGAAATGTAATCTTGCTCTAAAGCAAGTGAACAGCCAATGTGTTCAAGGGTCGTAGAAAATTGAAAGAATGACAAATGTGTAGATGTCTTGAATTGTTCCATCCTCTACGTGGGAGCCCTGTCAAGGCAGACATGCTTACCATATACAATGTTTTATGTTTATGCTTCACGCTCATATAAGTCTACAACAAAAGCCGTAAGGCGTGTATAGTGGTGCCAAGAGCAACAAAACAGTCTTGCAAAGGCAGAAGCATTCTTAATCAAAGAAAAACAACAACTTTGTTTTGTCTTGTTGCATTATGTGCTGCTAATGTGGTTTTTCGGGTCTTGTTTTGCTGGACATTCAAGATATCAAAATCCAATCAATTATCTGACCTTCGTAGTTGATCTGTCCATCCCCGTCAATGTCGGCCTCCCTGATCATCTCGTCCACCTCCTCGTCGGTCAGTTTCTCCCCCAGGTTGGTCATGACGTGCCTCAGCTCCGCTGCACTGATGAACCCGTTGCCGTCCTTGTCGAACACCCGGAACGCTTCCGGGATCTCCTCATCAGCGTCCGTTTCCTTCATCTTGCGGATCATCATGGTCAGGAACTCGGGGAAGTCGATGGTGTCATTGCCTGTGTGAAGGAAAGCAAAATGTGCAATAAAACATCACCAATGCTTTCGGTAAATTTCCTTGGGACGTTTTGAAATAATGTTTTGTTTTGTTGAAAAACATGTTTTGTGTTAAGAGAGATTGTACATGTTTTGAATTCAATGAGTTTCCTTTGATCGAGCCTTTAGTTGCAAGCCTTTCTCCTGGAGCCTATTATATAGGACTGATGCTATTTTTGATAATATTGTAATACCTCTTTTCATGACATAAAAACAGACTGGCGTACCATCAGCATCCACCTCGTTGATAATGTTCTGCAGCTCGGCCTCTGTGGGGTTCTGTCCCAGGGACCTCATCACTGTGCCCAGCTCTTTGGTGGTGATGGTGCCGTCCCCGTCCTTGTCGAACAGGGAGAAGGCCTCCTTGAACTCTGCACGTAACATGTGCAGCAACATTTCTATTACACCCAACTCGAAGATGGATATTCATAACTCTATGCTGCTGTTGGCTGCTTTACACAGGATGGCTTAATCTCACTTAACTCTCACTTACAGATGAATTATGTCCTTAAGGTCAGCCATGTTTGTATTTAGACAGATTTTTTAAAACAAATCTGATAGCATAAGTACACATCTATAATGTCTATCTACAAAATATAAAGCAAATCTGATAGTACACGTACACATCTATAATGTCTATCTACAAAATATAAAACAAATCTGATAGTATAAGTACACATCTATTATAATGTCTATCTACAAAATATAAAACAAATCTGATAGTATAAGTACACATCTATTATAATGTCTATCTACAAAATATAAAACAAATCTGATAGTATAAGTACACATCATACTGTCTATTTATCACGTGGTGTGCCTGTCAGTTGTTCCCGACCATGACTGCCAGAGAGCAAGCAGATTGGGCAGATACTGTTTCCGGCGTGCTGGGCTAGAATTTGTTCATAGTGGAGATGCCTTGCCCAGGGTACATCCACACTCTCTCGGCCCAAGCGATTTGAGGACGGATGACGTTGTAGGGGAAGGTCGGTCCTTAAAGGCCAATCCATCTCTTTGGCTGCCGCACTACTTACCAGAAGTATACACTATATTGCTTAATAGTGAACAAAAAAACTTATTTTTATGTTTCCTGAAAGGGTGTGCTCCGCTTCTCAACATTCTGTCGTTACCTTTATATCAATGCAACTTTATTGTTTTCATACGTTAGCTCCTGATAGTTTGGCGGATCTGCTCATTAGTTGTTTTACTGTTGACTCCCATCCAGTAAAATCAGCTTTATCTGAAGGTGTCATGCCTAGTAAGAGCAGTGGTAGGTAGTAGCAAGGGGTGGATGCCTCGTGCCTCCATACGGGGGAGCTGGACGACCCCGCCCCCTCCAAGATT
>CM065684.1:17183159-17187739 GCA_017654935.2 Phymorhynchus buccinoides
ACACATATGCACATACACACACACAGACAGAGAGGGCACATATGCACATACACACACATGCATGCACATGTATGCGCGCACACATACACACAGTAGTGTAAACGTTCAGATAATCCAATATATACACCTAAAGAACTCTCTCTCTTTCTCTCTCACCCCCCCCCCCCCCCCCCCCCTCTCTCTTTGTTTTCTCTTTCTGTTTTTGTTCGGGAGAGGGGGGGGGGAAAGGGGGGTTGCGTGGTAGGGTGGTGGTGGGGTTAGAATAGGAGGGAAAAGGGAAAAGTCATAATATAGAAATGACACCATCTTCATTGTCAAGACAAATGACGTCATTGGTTTTTTTCAATTTTATGTCATCCTCTCTCTCTCACTCTCTATATCTCCTCTCCCTCCCTCCCTCCCCCCCCCCCCTCTCTCTCTCTCTCTCTCTCTCTCTCTCTCTCTGAATATTTTCTCTCACATTTTCAAGTGCACTATGGTCATGCACTTCCAGTTTAACTTTACATTGGAAGTGTTATAAAATGTACCTTTTAGCTAATCTGTTAAATTGAAGGCATTCTGTCCAGATGTGTTTTTGAATTAATTCAGACTGAAATGCTGCACTTAGCACGCACCTCTCTGTGGATTGGTCAATGCACATTGCTGGTTGACGTCATTTCTTCTTACTTGGTCGTCATCATTGACACAAACTCTCAAAATATTCAGCTAAAATTAGATTATGTAAGCCACGAACTTTGTTTCCTTTATTGAAGTTGTTTTATGTTTAATTTCAAATCTCGAAACCTATCGACAAATGGTAAATGTACACGAAGCCAGACAGTGAATATATTAAACTTCTGGAGGACAGAGCCAAGGACACAAAACTTCAGAAGTGTTTTAGAAAGTAAGACTTCTTAAAAGGGGTGAACATTGTAGATCATTCATTGTTGTAGCCACGCTACAACATATTTTATTATTGTTGAATCTAAATGGGCACAGTTAACAAGAAAGTCGTGAAATAGTGAAAGATAACTTCTTTTTACTGTCTACATAAGCTTCCTCTCAATCTCTGCCTGTGTCTGTGTTTGTCCGCAACTCGAAACCGGTTGGCTGTTGAACCCAAGACCTGTATATATTCTTGAACAGTATTTTCCAGGAAGTGTAGTGAGGCACACTTTAATGGTACAAACATCCATCATGTATGAGAAAACCACCCAGATCTGTCTATCTGCCTTAATTTAACCTTGCAAACTGTTGGCTGTATTTCCCAAGACCCATAGTAGGCTATAAACATTTTTACTAGTATCATTTACTAGCATCACTCATTAGGAACTACTCAGATATGTCTGTCTGCGTGTAAATCGAAAGCAGTGGCCTTAGAATCTAAGAATCACATAATTATATTTTTTATTCATATCAATATCAATTTTTCTTCTATTGAAATGTAATCTTGCTCTAAAGCAAGTGAACAGCCAATGTGTTCAAGGGTCGTAGAAAATTGAAAGAATGACAAATGTGTAGATGTCTTGAATTGTTCCATCCTCTACGTGGGAGCCCTGTCAAGGCAGACTTGCTTACCATATACAATGTTTTATGTTTATGCTTCACGCTCATATAAGTCAACAACAAAAGCCGTAAGGCGTGTATAGTGGTGCCAAGAGCAACAAAACAGTCTTGCAAAGGCAGAAGCATTCTTAATCAAAGAAAAACAACAACTTTGTTTTGTCTTGTTGCATTATGTACTGCTAATGTGGTTTTTCGGGTCTTGTTTTGCTGGACATTCAAGATATCAAAATCCAATCAATTATCTGACCTTGGTAGTTGATCTGTCCATCCCCGTCAATGTCGGCCTCCCTGATCATCTCGTCCACCTCCTCGTCGGTCAGTTTCTCCCCCAGGTTGGTCATGACGTGCCTGAGCTCCGCTGCACTGATGAACCCGTTGCCGTCCTTGTCGAACACCCGGAAAGCTTCCCGGATCTCCTCCTCGGAGTCCGTGTCCTTCATCTTGCGGGCCATCATGGTCAGGAACTCGGGGAAGTCGATGGTGTCATTGCCTGTGTGAAGGAAAGCAAAATGTGCAATAAAACATCACCAATGCTTTCGGTAAATTTCCTTGGGACGTTTTGAAATAATGTTTTGTTTTGTTGAAAAACATGTTTTGTGTTAAGAGAGATTGTACATGTTTTGAATTCAATGAGTTTCCTTTGATCGAGCCTTTAGTTGCAAGCCTTTCTCCTGTAGCCTATTATATAGGACTGATGCTATTTTTGATCATATTGTAATACCTCTTTTCATGACATAAAAACAGACTGGCGTACCATCAGCATCCACCTCGTTGATAATGTTCTGCAGCTCGGCCTCTGTGGGGTTCTGTCCCAGGGACCTCGTCATCATGATCATCATTATCATCATCATCATCATCATCACATACATCATCATCATCATCATCATCATTTGATCATCATCATCATCATCATCGTTGATAACTCATCATCAGCATCCACCTCGTTGATCATATCCTGGACCTCTGCCTCTGTGGGGTTCTATCCCAGGGACCTCATCATCATCATCCTCATCCTCATCCTCCTCATCATCATCATCATCCTCATCCTCCTCATCATCATCACCATCGTCATCATCATCCTCTTCATCATCACCATCATCATCATCGTCATCATTGATAACTCACCATCAGCATCCACCTTGTTGATCATGTCCTGGAGTTCGGCCTCTGTGGGGTTCTGTCCCAGGGACCTCCTCCTCATCATCATATCATCATCATACAACATCCATCATCATGCATCCTCATCATCATCATCACCATCATCATCTCATCACACATCATCATAATCACCATCATCAATAATCACCATCATCATCATCCTCATCATCCTCGTCATCATCACCCGATCATCATCATCATCATTGATAACTCACCATCAGCATCCACCTCGTTGATCATGTCCTGGAGCTCATCCTCTGTGGGGTTCTGTCCCAGGGACCTCATCACTGTGCCCAGCTCTTTGGTGGTAATGGTGCCGTCCCCGTCCTTGTCGAACAGGGAGAAGGCCTCCTTGAACTCTGCACGTAACATGTGCAGCAACATTTCTATTACACCCAACTCGAATATGGATATTCATAACTCTATGCTGCTGTTGGCTGCTTTACACAGGATGGCTTAATCTCACTTAACTCTCACTTACAGATGAATTATGTCCTTAAGGTCAGCCATGTTTGTATTTAGACAGATTTTTTAAAACAAATCTGATAGCATAAGTACACATCTATAATGTCTATCTACAAAATATAAAACAAATCTGATAGTATAAGTACACATCTATTATAATGTCTATCTACAAAATATAAAACAAATCTGATAGTATAAGTACACATCTATTTAATGTCTATCTACAAAATATAAAACAAATCTAATAGTATAAGTACACATCATACTGTCTATTTATCACGTGGTGTGCCAGTCAGTCCAGTTGTCCTGTTCCCGACCATGACTGCCATAGAGCAAGCAGATTGGGGCAGATACTGTTCCTCCGGCGTGCTGGGCTAGAATTTGTTCATAGTGGAGATGCCTTGCCCAGGGTACATCCACACTCTATCGGCCCAAGACGATTTGAGGACGGATGAACGTTGTTGGGGAAGGTCGGTCGGTCCTTAAAGGCCAATCCATCTCTTTGGCTGCCGCACTACTTACCAGAAGTATACACTATATTGCTTAATAGTGAACAAAAAAACTTATTTTTATGTTTCCTGAAAGGGTGTGCTCCGCTTCTCAACATTCTGTCGTTACCTTTATATCAATGCAACTTGATTGTTTTCATACGTTAGCTCCTGATAGTTAGGCGGATCTGCTCATCAGTTGTTTTACTGTCGACTCCCATCCAGTAAAATCAGCTTTATCTGAAGGTGTCATGCCTAGTAAGAGCAGTGGTAGGTAGTAGCAAGGGGTGGATGCCTCGTGCCTCCATAGCTGGGGGGGGAGCTGGACGACCCCGCCCCCTCCAAGATTCTCTCTCCGTGGGGATACCGGGGGGGTATAAAATGGTTCCCCCACCTTCTGTAAGTTATGTGCTTATTAACTTCCTCTAATATGCCACTCTCTTTGACTCTGCCCTTTTCCTTTGCTTACTGTCAAATATACAATATTTCTGACTTATTGGCCCATTCTCCTTTTTTTCTCTAAAAGCAAATCTTCCAAATAACTTTTTTCCCCTTTGAGCTCTTTTCAGAAATCGGAATGTGCCGGCTGTACGCAGCGGGGAGACCAGTGGAAAACTGAAAACCGGACACATATTTGTACCTACCTTACCCATTATGGCCATAATTAGGCCTGGGAACGCAGAAGAAGAAGAAGACGAAGACTATTGGGCTGTAGGTCTCAGTGTCACGCCCATCTTCTGTCACCCATCATAGCAATCATTGGGTGTCCTCAGTTTTGATACACCTATCTGGTTTACTACTGCATAATTTTGTTCTGGGTAATTTCTCTGTTACGCTACTTCGCTACTTTTGCACATTTGTGGTGTTGCATAAGAAATATTGTGAATAATAAAAAGTTTAAAAATTGTATAAAATGAAAGAATA
>CM065684.1:17195739-17200739 GCA_017654935.2 Phymorhynchus buccinoides
ACCTACAGCCCAATAGTCTTCGTCTTCTTCTTCTTCTTCTTCTGCGTTCCCAGGCCTAAAGGCCATAATGGGTAGAGTACGTATGTGTTCGGTTTTCAGTTTCCACTGGTCTCCCCGCTGCGTACAGCCGGCACATTCCGATTTCTGAAGAGCTCAAAGGGAAAAAAGTTATTTGGAAGATTTGCTTTTAGAGAAAAAAAGGAGAATGGGTCAATAAGTCAGAAATATTGTATATTTGACAGTAAGCAAAGGAAAAAGGCAGAGTCAAAGAGAGTGGCATATTAGAGGTTATAAGCACATAACTTCCAGAAGGTGGGGGAACCATTTTTACCCCGGTATCCCCACGGAGAGAGAATCTTGGAGGGGGCGGGGTCGTCCAGCTCCCCCGTATGGAGGCACGAGGCATCCACCCCTTGCTACTACCTACCACTGCTCTTACTAGGCATGACACCTTCAGATAAAGCTGATTTTACTGGATGGGAGTCAACAGTAAAACAACTAATGAGCAGATCCGCCAAACTATCAGGAGCTAACGTATGAAAACAATAAAGTTGCATTGATATAAAGGTAACGACAGAATGTTGAGAAGCGGAGCACACCCTTTCAGGAAACATAAAGATACGCTTTCTTGTTCACTATTAAGCAATATAGTGTATACTTCTGGTAAGTAGTGCTGCAGCCAAAGAGATGGATTGGCCTTTAAGGACCGACCTTCCCCTACAACGTCATCCGTCCTCAAATCGCTTGGGCCGAGAGAGTGGGGATGTACCCTGGGCAAGGCATCTCCACTATGAACAAATTCTAGCCCAGCACGCCGGAAACAGTATCTGCCCAATCTGCTTGCTCTCTGGCAGTCATGGTCGGGAACAACTGACAGGCACACCACGTGATAAATAGACAGTATGATGTGTACTTATACTATCAGATTTGTTTTATATTTTGTAGATAGACATTATAATAGATGTGTACTTATACTATCAGATTTGTTTTATATTTTGTAGATAGACATTATAATAGATGTGTACTTATACTATCAGATTTGTTTTATATTTTGTAGATAGACATTATAGATGTGTACGTGTACTATCAGATTTGCTTTATATTTTGTAGATAGACATTATAGATGTGTACTTATACTATCAGATTTGTTTTAAAAAATCTGTCTAAATACAAACATGGCTGACCTTAAGGACATAATTCATCTGTAAGTGAGAGTTAAGTGAGATTAAGCCATCCTGTGTAAAGCAGCCAACAGCAGCATAGAGTTATGAATATCCATCTTCGAGTTGGGTGTAATAGAAATGTTGCTGCACATGTTACGTGCAGAGTTCAAGGAGGCCTTCTCCCTGTTCGACAAGGACGGGGACGGCACCATCACCACCAAAGAGCTGGGCACAGTGATGAGGTCCCTGGGACAGAACCCCACAGAGGCCGAGCTGCAGAACATTATCAACGAGGTGGATGCTGATGGTACGCCAGTCTGTTTGTATGTCATGAAAAGAGGTATTACAATATTATCAAAAATAGCATCAGTCCTATATAATAGGCTCCAGGAGAAAGGCTTGCAACTAAAGGCTCGATCAAAGGAAACTCATTGAATTCAAAACATGTACAATCTCTCTTAACACAAAACATGTTTTTCAACAAAACAAAACATTATTTCAAAACGTCCCAAGGAAATTTACCGAAAGCATTGGTGATGTTTTATTGCACATTTTGCTTTCCTTCACACAGGCAATGACACCATCGACTTCCCCGAGTTCCTGACCATGATGATCCGCAAGATGAAGGAAACGGACGCTGATGAGGAGATCCCGGAAGCGTTCCGGGTGTTCGACAAGGACGGCAACGGGTTCATCAGTGCAGCGGAGCTGAGGCACGTCATGACCAACCTGGGGGAGAAACTGACCGACGAGGAGGTGGACGAGATGATCAGGGAGGCCGACATTGACGGGGATGGACAGATCAACTACGAAGGTCAGATAATTGATTGGATTTTGATATCTTGAATGTCCAGCAAAACAAGACCCGAAAAACCACATTAGCAGCACATAATGCAACAAGACAAAACAAAGTTGTTGTTTTTCTTTGATTAAGAATGCTTCTGCCTTTGCAAGACTGTTTTGTTGCTCTTGGCACCACTATACACGCCTTACGGCTTTTGTTGTAGACTTATATGAGCGTGAAGCATAAACATAAAACATTGTATATGGTAAGCATGTCTGCCTTGACAGGGCTCCCACGTAGAGGATGGAACAATTCAAGACATCTACACATTTGTCATTCTTTCAATTTTCTACGACCCTTGAACACATTGGCTGTTCACTTGCTTTAGAGCAAGATTACATTTCAATAGAAGAAAAATTGATATTGATATGAATAACAAATATAATTATGTGATTCTTAGATTCTAAGACCACAGCTTTCGATTTCCACGCAGACAGACATATCTGAGTAGTTCCTAATGAGTGATACTAATAAATGATACTAGTAAAAATGTTCATAGCCTACTATGGGTCTTGGGAAATACAGCCAACAGTGTGCGAGTTTAAATCAAGGCAGATAGACAGATCTGGGTGGGTTTCTGGTACATGATGGATGTTTGTATCATTGGTGATTCTTCTGTGCATATATAAAAATAAGGTCTTAAAGTGTGCCTCACTGCACTCCTTGGAAAATACTGTTCTTGGGTTCAACAGCCAACCGGTTTCGAGTTGCGGACAAACGCAGACACAGACAGAGATTGAGAGGAAGCTTGTGCATACAGTAAAAATAAGTTATTGTTCACTATTTCACGACTTTCTTGTTAACTGTGCCCATTTAGATTCAAAAATAATAAAACATGTTGTAGCGTGGCTACAACAATGAATGATCTACAATGTTCACCCCTTTTAAGAAGTTTTATTATTTTTAAACACTTCTGAAGTTTTGTGTCCTTGGCTCTGTCCTCCAGAATTATATTCATTGTCTTGATTCTTATTCATTTACCATTTGTTGATAGGGTTTGAGCTTGAAATTAAACGTAAAACAACTTATTTGAAGGAAACAAAGTTCGTGGCTTACATTTCTAATTTTAGCTGAATAATTTGCAGAGTTTGTGTCAATGATGACGACCAAGTAAGAAGAAATGACGTCAACCAGCAATGTGCATTGACCCATCCACAGAGAGGTGCGTGCTAAGTGCAGCATTTCAGTCTGAATTAATTAAAAATACATATGGACAGAATGCCTTCTATTTAATGGATTAGCTAAAAGGTACATTTATAACACTTCCAATGTAAAATTAGACTGGAAGTGCCTGACCATAGTGCACTTGAACAATGTGAGAGAAAATATTCACAGAGAGAGAGAGAGAGAGAGAGAGAGAGAGAGAGAGAGAGAGAGAGAGAGAGAGAGAGAGAGAGAGAGAGAGAGAGAGAGAGAGAGAGAGAGAGAGAGAGAGAGAGAGAGAGGGAGATATAGAGAGTGAGAGAGAGAGGATGACATAAAATTGAAAGAAAACAACCCAATGACGTAATTTGTCCTGACAATGAAGATGATGTATATTCTATATTATAATTGTTTCCTTTTCCCTCCTATCCTAACCCTACCACCCTGACCCCCTCTCTCGCGAACAAAAACAGAAAGGGAAAACAAAGAGAGGGAGAGAGAGAGAGAGAGAGAGAGAGAGAGATAGAGAGAGAGAGAGAGAGAGAGAGAGAGTTCTTTAGGTGTATATATTGCATTATCTGAATGTTTGCACTACTGTGTGTATGTGTGTGTGCATACATGTGCATGCATGTGTGTGTGTGTGTGTGCATAATAATATGTGCCTGTGTGTGTGTGTGTGTGTGTGTGTGTGTGTGTATGTGCATGTGTGCACGGGTGCGCATGTGTGTGTGTGTGCGCGCGTGTGTGTTTGCACACGCAAGTGTGTGTGTGTGTGTGTGTGTGTGTGTGTGTGTGTGTGTGTGTGTGTGTGTGTGTGTGTGTCTCTCTCTCTCTCTGTGTGTGTGTGTGTGTGTGTGTGTGTGCGTGTGTGCGTGTGTGTGTGTGTGTGTGTGTGTGTGTAAATGTAGAACAAAACATAGGAAGTACGAATATGTGGTGACAGTTGTTTTTCTTAGTGACATAATGCTTACGTAATAATATTATGTTCTGTCCAAGATCCTTAATAAAGTCACAAGACGAAAGCCTGGAATAAACAGCTAACTTCTGGTTGTTTTCTTCCCATTCTTTTCTGTTACCATAAAACCGTATTTACAGAAAGTGTTAAGATCTAACAAAATTAACTGAACATTAATTTTGCAAATCTTTGGAAACGAAAAATGACTGAAATAACAGTTGGTACATGTAGTGCCTCGGCAGAGTGAGTCGAGGTGTTGAGGGGGAATCCTCGCATGTTTGCTCCTAAAAGCATAGTTACATAAGCCTTCTTGTGTGATTTTTGTTGTTGCAGAAACAAGACTGGAGAACCAAAGGAGAACACAGGAGAGTTGTACAACACGATCCACGTCTCCAGACAACATTTTAATTTGTTCTACCAATGATTTTAAAAAAACAAACATTGACAAAAGATCTTGGAAACATGATTCAAAGATGAAACAACTTTGTGTTTAGGCTGTAATTATGTTATCATTAGTTTATGATGAAAGTGGAAAAGCACACCATTTTTGTCGAGTTCAGAGAATTTCAGTTTTAGAATAGATGCACTTTTAGAGAAAATTCAGAAGTTAAATAATAGTATTAGATCTGTTTTCATTTACATGTTGCAATATCTCGTGGATACGTGGCACAAAGAATGATCATTATTCTGGTTGTTGAATCGGTCTGTGTGATGCTAAAACTGCATTTTGATGGAATTTGTTAATGTGTGTTGAGAAATATAAAGCAGTTTAAAAAAGAAAAGAAAAGAATACAACCTTTTGGTGTATGTAGAGCAAGGATTCGGGAATAAAAACAACAACAGAATAGGCCTATTAGCTTTCTGTGATGAGTGATGGTTGTGTCGAATTCTCTTC
>CM065684.1:17205739-17218239 GCA_017654935.2 Phymorhynchus buccinoides
TGGTAAGTAGTGCTGCAGCCAAAGAGATGGATTGGCCTTTAAAGACCCCCCACGTCACGTGTCACATTCCCTCTTATGCTAGGAAGATTTCTTAAGATTACTTACCAGTTATAAGAGTGAAAACCGTGATTTTGACACGTGACGTGGTGGGTCTTTAAGGACCGACCTTCCCCTAGAACGTCATCCGTCCTCAAATCGCTTGGGCCGAGAGAGTGGGGATGTACCCTGGGCAAGGCATCTCCACTATGAACAAATTCTAGCCCAGCACGCCGGAAACAGTATCTGCCCAATCTGCTTGCTCTCTGGCAGTCATGGTCGGGAACAACTGACTGGCACACCACGTGATAAATAGACAGTATGATGTGTACTTATACCATCAGATTTGTTTTATATTTTGTAGATAGACATTATAATAGATGTGTACTTATACTATCAGATTTGTTTTATATTTTGTAGATAGACATTATAATAGATGTGTACTTATACTATCAGATTTGTTTTATATTTTGTAGATAGACATTATAATAGATGTGTACTTATACTATCAGATTTGTTTTATATTTTGTAGATAGACATTATAATAGATGTGTACTTATACTATCAAATTTGTTTTATATTTTGTAGATAGACATAATAGATGTGTACGTGTACTATCAGATTTGCTTTATATTTTGTAGATAGACATTATAGATGTGTACTTATACTATCAGATTTGTTTTAAAAAATCTGTCTACATACAAACATGGCTGACCTTAAGGACATAATTCATCTGTAAGTGAGAGTTAAGTGAGATTAAGCCATCCTGTGTAAAGCAGCCAACAGCAGCATAGAGTTATGAATATCCATCTTCGAGTTGGGTGTAATAGAAATGTTGCTGCACATGTTACGTGCAGAGTTCAAGGAGGCCTTCTCCCTGTTCGACAAGGACGGGGACGGCACCATCACCACCAAAGAGCTGGGCACAGTGATGAGGTCCCTGGGACAGAACCCCACAGAGGCCGAGCTGCAGGACATGATCAACGAGGTGGATGCTGATGGTGAGTTATTAATGATGATGATGATGATGGTGATGATGATGATGATGAGGATGAGGATGGTGATTATGATGATGGTGATGATGATGATGATGGTGATGATGATGATGATGATGATGAGGATGAGGAGGAGGAGGAGGAGGAGGAGGAGGAGGAGGAGGATGTGGATGAGGATGAGGATGAGGATGAGGATGATGATGATGATGATGATGATGATGAGGTCCCTGGGACAGAACCCCACAGAGGCCGAACTCCAGGACATGATCAACGAGGTGGATGCTGATGGTGAGTTATCAATGATGATGATGATGATGATGGTGATGGTGATGATGATGATGATGATGATGATGATGATGATGATGATGATGATGATGGTGATGATGATGATGATGGTGATGATGATGATGAGGATGAGGATGAGGATGATGATGAGGATGATGATGATGATGATGATGATGATGATGTCCCTGGGACAGAACCCCACAGAGGCCGAACTCCAGGACATGATCAACGAGGTGGATGCTGATGGTGAGTTATCAATGATGATGATGATGATGATGATGGTGATGATGAAGAGGATGATGATGATGATGGTGATGATGATGATGAGGATGAGGATGAGGATGAGGATGAGGATGATGATGATGAGGATGAGGATGATGATGATGATGATGATGAGGTCCCTGGGACAGAACCCCACAGAGGCAGAGGTCCAGGATATGATCAACGAGGTGGATGCTGATGATGAGTTATCAACGATGATGATGATGATGGTATTGACGAGGATGATGATGATGATGATGATGATGATGATGATGATGATAATGATGATAATGATGACGAGGTCCCTGGGACAGAACCCCACAGAGGCCGAGCTGCAGAACATTATCAACGAGGTGGATGCTGATGGTACGCCAGTCTGTTTTTATGTCATGAAAAGAGGTATTACAATATGATCAAAACTAGCATCAGTCCTATATAATAGGCTCCAGGAGAAAGGCTTGCAACTAAAGGCTCGATCAAAGGAAACTCATTGAATTCAAAACATGTACAATCTATCTTAACACAAAACATGTTTTTCAACAAAACAAAACATTATTTCAAAACGTCCCAAGGAAATTTACCGAAAGCATTGGTGATGTTTTATTGCACATTTTGCTTTCCTTCACACAGGCAACGGCACCATCGACTTCCCCGAGTTCCTGACCATGATGGCCCGCAAGATGAAGGACACGGACTCCGAGGAGGAGATCCGGGAAGCGTTCCGGGTGTTCGACAAGGACGGCAACGGGTTCATCAGTGCAGCGGAGCTGAGGCACGTCATGACCAACCTGGGGGAGAAACTGACCGACGAGGAGGTGGACGAGATGATCAGGGAGGCCGACATTGACGGGGATGGACAGATCAACTACGAAGGTCAGATAATTGATTGGATTTTGATATCTTGAATGTCCAGCAAAACAAGACCCGAAAAACCACATTAGCAGTACATAATGCAACAAGACAAAACAAAGTTGTTGTTTTTCTTTGATTAAGAATGCTTCTGCCTTTGCAAGACTGTTTTGTTGCTCTTGGCACCACTATACACGCCTTACGGCTTTTGTTGTTGACTTATATGAGCGTGAAGCATAAACATAAAACATTGTATATGGTAAGCAAGTCTGCCTTGACAGGGCTCCCACGTAGAGGATGGAACAATTCAAGACATCTACACATTTGTCATTCTTTCAATTTTCTATGACCCTTGAACACATTGGCTGTTCACTTGCTTTAGAGCAAGATTACATTTCAATAGAAGAAAAATTGATATTGATATGAATAACAAATATAATTATGTGATTCTTAGATTCTAAGGCCACTGCTTTCGATTTACACGCAGACAGACATATCTGAGTAGTTCCTAATGAGTGATACTAGTCAAAATGTTTATAGCCTACTATGGGTCTTGGGAAATACAGCCAACAGTTTGCAAGGTTAAATTAAGGCAGATAGACAGATCTGGGTGGTTTTCTGGTACATGATGGATGTTTGTACCATTAAAGTGTGCCTCACTGCACTTCCTGGAAAATACTGTTCAAGAATATATACAGGTCTTGGGTTCAACAGCCAACCGGTTTCGAGTTGCGGACAAACACAGACACAGGCAGAGATTGAGAGGAAGCTTATGTAGACAGTAAAAAGAAGTTATCTTTCACTATTTCACGACTTTCTTGTTAACTGTGCCCATTTAGATTAACAAATAATAAAACATGCTGAAGCGTGGCTACAACAATGTATGATCTACAATGTTCACCCCTTTTAAGAAGTTTTATTATTTTTAAACACTTCTGAAGTTTTGTGTCCTTGGCTCTGTCCTCCAGAAGTATATTCATTGTCTTGATTCTTATTCATTTACCATTTGTTGATAGGGTTTGAGCTTTGAAATTAAACGTAAAACAACTTATTTGAAGGAAACAAAGTTCGTGGCTTACATTTCTAATTTTAGCTGAATATTTTGCAGAGTTTGTGAAAATGATGACGACCAAGTAAGAAGAAATGACGTCAACCAGCAATGTGCATTGACCCATCCACAGAGAGGTGTGTGTATTAAGTGCAGCATTTCAGTCTGAATTAATTCCAAAAAACATTTGGACAGAATGCCTTCTATTTAATGGATTAGCTAAAAGGTACATTTATAACACTTCCAATGTAAAATTAGACTGGAAGTGCCTGACCATAGTGCACTTGAACAATGTGAGAGAAAATATTCCTGTTATCCTAACCCCACCACCACCCTACCACCCAACCACCCTTCAACCCCCTCTCTCTCCGGAACAAAAGCAGAAAGAGAAAACAAAGAGAGGGGGAGAGAGAGAGAGAGAGAGAGAGAGAGAGAGAGAGAGGGAGGGAGAGAGAGAGAGAGAGAGAGAGAGAGAGAGAGAGAGAGAGAGAGAGAGAGAGAGAGAGAGAGAGGAGAGAGAGAGAGAGAGAGAGACTTCTTTAGGTGTATATATTGCATTATCTGAATGTTTGCACTACTGTGTGTATGTGTGTGTGCATACATGTGCATACATGTGTGTGTGCATAATATGTGCCCTGTCTGTCTTTGTGTGTGTGTGTGTGTATGTGCATGTGTGCACGGGTGCGCATGTGTGTGTGTGCGCGTGTGTGTTTGCGCACGCATGTGTGTGTGTGTGTGTGTGTGTGTGTGTGTGTGTGTGTGTGTGTGTGTGTGTGTGTGTGTGTGTGTGTGTGTGTGTGTGTGTGTGTGTGTGTGTGTGTGTGTGTGTGTGTGTGTGTGTGTGTGTATGTGTAAATGTAGAACAAAACATAGGAATTACGAATATGTGGTGACAGTTGTTTTTCTTAGTGACATAATGCTTACGTAATAATATTATGTTCTGTCCAAGATCCTTGATAAAGTCACAAGACGAAAGCCTGGAATAAACAGCTAACTTCTTGTTGTTTTCTTCCCATTCTTTTCTGTTACCATAAAACCGTATTTACAGAAAGTGTTAAGATCTAACAAATTAACTGAACAGTAATTTTGCAAATCTTTGGAAACGAAAAATTACTGAAATAACAGTTGGTACATGTAGTGCCTCGGCAGAGTGAGTCGAGGTGTTGAGGGGGAATCCTCGCATGTTTGCTCCTAAAAGCATAGTTACATAAGCCTTCTTGTGTGATTTTTGTTGTTGCAGAACCAAGACTGGAGAACCAAAGGAGAACAGAGCAGAGTTGTACAACACGATCCACGTCTCCAGACAACATTTTAATTTGTTCTACCAATGATTTTAAAAAACAAACATTGACAAAAGATCTTGGAAACATGATTCAAAGATGAAACAACTTTGTGTTTAGGCTATAATTATGTTATCATTAGTTTATGATGAAAGTGGAAAAAACACAATTTTTGTCGAGTTCAGAGAATTTCAGTTTTAGAATAGATGCACTTTAGAGAAAAATCAGAAGTTAAATAATAGTATTAGATCTGTTTTTATGAACATGTTGCAATATCTCGTGGATACCTGTCACAAAAGATGATCATTATTCTGGTTGTTGAATCGGTCTCTGTGATGTGAAAACTACATTTTGAAGGAATTTGTTAATGTGTGTTGAGAAATAAAATGCAGCTTAAAAAACCTAAACAAAGAAGAATACAATCTTTTGGTGTATGTAGAGCAAGGATTCGCGAATAAAAACAACAGAATAGGCCTATTAGCTTTCTATGATGAGTGATGGTTGTGTCGAATTCTCTTAACAACACGTTTTTCTGTCTAATATTATTGAGCTTTCATCCTCTCATGCAAGTAGGTTTGTGTATGTTTCTCAGAGTTCAAGCACTAACTTCACACTGTTCGCAAATACGCACGCATGCACGCACGCACATACACACACACATACACAAACACACGCACGCACGCACGCACGCACGCACGCACGCACGCACACGCGCACATGCACACGCACACATGCACACGCACACGCGCACGCACGCACGCGCGCACGCACGCACGCACGCACGCACACGCACACACGCACACGCACACACACACACACACACACACACACACACACACACACACACACAGGTGCTGCACTAGCGGCAGTGCGTTCTTCTGGTGGGAGCAGCCAGAAATTTCACCGAGACGAAGAAAGGTAAATAGCCTACAATACAATAATAATACAATACAATAATAATACCAATACAATGATAATGCCATACACTATAATACAGAATCATATAATACAATACCACACGATGCAATGCAATACAATATAATACAATACAATGCAATACAATACAATACAACACAACACAATACAATGCAATACAATACAATACAATGCAATACAATACAATACAATACACACACACACAACACACACACGCACACAACGCACGCACGCATACACACGCACACACGTGCACATACGCGCACACTCACACACAGACACATTTACTGTAAATAAATATATTTTGTTGTTCACTCAAAGTCAGTTTTGTATGCCTTAAATAATTCAAACTCTAAAGCGAGGCACAATTTGATCATTGAAATTAATCATTTGATATATTTCCATATTTTAAGAGGCAGCAGTGTTTCATTTTTGTGGGTGCCTTTGCACTGTTGAATATATTCTTTGGGTGCCTTTGCACTGTTGAATATATTCTTTGGGTGCCTTTGCACTGTTGAATATATTCTTTGGGTGGCGCACTGTTGAATATATTCTTTGGGTGCCTTTGCACTGTTGAATATATTCTTTGGGTGCCTTCGCACTGTTGAATATATTCTTTGGGTGCCTTTGCACTGTTGAATATATTCTTTGGGTGCCTTCGCACTGTTGAATATATTCTTTGGGTGCCTTCGCACTGTGGGATAAATGTCAATGAAACTGTAGACAAATTAGCTGAGTACTTGGCAAACAACACAAATCAAGCGTATCATTATTTTTGAAAAAGTCCCTTTATCATTAAATGAACGAAAATACTAGAACTATTTTAAGACAGGAGTATTTCACTCGAATCGTGTACATCACAGACGTCGTCACAGTCGGATCGCAGTTGGATAGAAATCGCACGTGTGTGGCGGCCCCTTTAAAGGTGCACCCTGACGGATGAGTTTTTGCAAGAAACACGTCGAGATCACCCGAAAGACAGCCTTTTCAAGGATCGGAACACTCACTTTGCTCTGGTTTCTTAGAAATTAGACCGTCAAGACGGCGATTCCTCCTTGGCGGAGGTGCCGGAGAGAGTAGCCATTTTGGATGGGGTGGGTGAAGGTCACTCATTCTGGCTGAAGCGTTTTCTTTTTTTGTAGTGCAGTAAGAAAAAAAGGAGCTATTTCCTTTGTTGTGAGCGAAACTCCTTTTGGCAAACTGTATAAAATTTAAAAAAGAAAGAAAAAAAGGCTTGTATTGCGAAAAGTTCGTGCAAAACGATTTGGTCTAAACACAGGCGGCCATTAGAAAAGAGACGGCACTCGTCTTCTCTTTGGGTGAAATAATTTGACTTCCAGCACCTCCGCCAAGGAGAAATCGCCGATTTGACGGTTTGATTTCTAGGAAACCAGAGCAAAGTGAGTGTTGCGATTTCTGTAAAGGGTGTTTTCCTGGTGATCTCGACGTGTTTCTTGCAAAAACTCATCCGTCAGGGTGCTCCTTTAAGGTCCCAATACACGTTAACATTTTCACTCTTTCCCCTTGGCAACGCAGTGATAGCTTACTTGCTTAGTATCACTGCGTTGCCACAAATGAATAGATAACTGAGTGCATTATGCGTTTTCATTTAATCAAAGCGTTTGTCATGTATTTGTTATTGTGTGTTAAAGGTGGACCCTGACGGATGAGGGTTTTTTTGTGCAAGAAACACGTCGAGATCACCAGAAAGACAGCCTTTTCAAGGATCGGAACACTCACTTTGCTCTGGTTTCCTATAAATTAAGCCGTCAAAACGGCGATTCCTCCTTGGCAGAGATGCCGGAAAGAGTAGCCATTTTGGATCGGGTGGGTGGAGTTCAATCCCATTGTGGTTGAAGCTTTTTTATTTTTTTTGTAGCGCAGTAAAAAATAAAAATGGAGCTATTTCCTTTGTTGTGAGCGAAACTCCTTTAGATAAACTCTATAAAATATAAAATATAAAATAAAAAAGACTTGTATTGCGAAAATTTCGTGCAAAACGATTTGGTCTAAACTCAGGCGGCCATTAGAAAAGAGACGACACACGCCTTCTCTTTGGGTGAAATAATTTGACTTCCAGCACCTCCGCCAAGGAGAAATCGCCGATTTGACGGTTTGATTTCTAGCAAACCAGAGCAAAGTGAGTGTTGCAATCTCTGCAAAGGGTGTTTTCCTGGTGATCGCGACGTGTTTCTTACAAAAACTCATCCATCAGGGTGCCCCTTTAAGGATGTGAGCAGTTTGTTCAGCCATGGCGCATGAGACAAGCTGACACACGGTACAGTATCATAATTTATGCAGAAACCATCCTCGGCAAATTTGCATTTTGCAACAGTTATAATACAGTTCTACATCTTGTGTTTTCTCATAATGCGAACTGCCTCCGTTTGTGTGCTGTGTCTTGGAAATCCGCTATGGTGAGTTTCGGGCGTATTTGAAATGAAATAAATATATTATATAAAAGAAAGAAAGAAAGAAATTGATAGATACACAAATAAATAAATGAATAAATGAAACTAACTAACTAATTAACTGACTAACTAACTGACTAACTAATTAAGTAGCTAACTAACTACCTAACTAACTAACTAACTAACTAACTAACTAACTATGATCATTTACGCATTGGACTGTAGAGGGGAAGTATTGTTGTTTTTGTTGTTGTTTTTTTTTTGCTTTTTTTGTTGCCTGCTGCTTTTTGCTCCTTTTGCTATATTTGCTGTTTGCTGTTTTCTTGTTTGTCTGTGTTGATAAAGGCGCATTCGCCGAAATATCCAGTAGTTTTGTTTTGTCTCTTGTGAATAAAATAACGTCACTTTACACTTGTCGTGTAGTTGTTTGTTTGTTGTATGTTCCAGTGACGTTGCAGTCTGTTTCAGTTTTTTTTTGTAACTAACTAACTAACTATCTAACTAACTGACATAAATAGCTAACCAAGTAACTAAAAAATCGAACTATTACTTTCTGAGTTTGAATGACTTTTGAAGTTGTTTGTTTGTTGTATGTTCCAGTGACGTTGCAGTCTGTTTCAGTTTTTTTGTAACTAACTAACTAACTAACTAACTAACTAACTAACTGACTTGACTTAACTAGCTAACCAAGTAACTAAAAAATCGAACTATTACTTTCTGAGTTTGAATGACTTTTGAAACAAGGACATTAACAATTGATATTGTTCCAGAGTATTGGACATCAACTTTGGGCCTCTACCACCCACTAAAGAGATTTTTGTTTGGGTGTGGTGTGGTTTGGGCGTGTTTGTATTCGTCTGTTTTGTCTATATAGGCAATTTAACAAATAAAAAGTTAGAACCTTATAAATCCACGAATTTGATGGAGGATTACAGCATTGTTCCCCCCTCCCCCGCTCCCTTCAACAAATCAAAAACTATCCATTCTACTTAGAAAGTAAGCCTATAGTAATTTAGATTGTAAACGAAGACGAATATGCTTTCGTTTATTTGTTTTTTGTTTTTTAAATGTGCATTTCA
This sequence comes from Phymorhynchus buccinoides, assembly GCA_017654935.2. NCBI lineage: Eukaryota > Metazoa > Mollusca > Gastropoda > Neogastropoda > Raphitomidae > Phymorhynchus > Phymorhynchus buccinoides. The sequence continues at coordinate 17,214,920 of CM065684.1, forward strand.
TACATTTTCTTTTAGCAAGGATTCCACAACACCCCTGAATAGATAGTGATTAAGTTGGGTTCTTTTTAGATGCAATGTTTTTGATAAACAAATTGGGATTTTTAAGGTCATTGGTGATATTATTAGGGTTCAGATATTATTTTTCTTTCTTTGAATTTGTTAGTGTCTAAAATGAAACAGCTTTTTTTTTGACAGGCTGATCAACTGACGGAAGAACAAATCTCTGGTAAGTAATGACATCTTGACTTCTTTCAGGTTTAGTAGGAATTTGTATTATCTCAAAATGAATGTTAAAAACTCGAAAGACAAACAAATCTTCAACTTCAACTTCAACAAATCTTTATTATATCAAAATGAGAAATTAAAGATGGCAACACCCGCGATTTCAACATAAAAGACATCACATAGAACAATATTTTCCAAATCATGCTTAAATATAAAGACATAAAAGTACACAGCTCTACATAAGAATACACAAATGCAATATAAAGACACATTTATGTTTAAAACATCAATTATATATCAGACGAACACCATATTTATGTTTTCATCTAATACAATGTTTATGGCTTTAAGTAGGCATACTTATCATTTTATTTACATGAAACAACGAATGAATGAATAATTAAGTCAACGTCTATTCACATTATTGTGATATAAGACAACAGGCAAAAATTGAACAAAAAATAAAAATAATAAAAACTGAATATAAGCATGGGTATATGAAACACAATTAAGCATCGACAGTGAATTTGCAATGAGTGTAGACAGCATTAATTTTGCAATCTGAGTTGAAATATTCCTTGTGTTTCCGTGTTTAAGAAAAAACAAAACAAATGGAACATTTGATATTTAGAGAGAAATACTGGGTATTTTAATTACAGATGATGAATAGATCATTTATGAGAGCAAAGGCAAGAAGTTTATGGAAGTTTTGTTTTCAATTAATTTATTTGAAACTCGCGTGGTAAACTGACTATTGGTCTGCTATTATCTTTAAATATGAGGTGACATGAAGGTAATTTTAGAATTTTGAGAAGCGTAGTACATTCCTTCAAAACACACGAAGCTGTGTTTTTTAATCCACCGTTTATATGTCAGATAAATCAACACAAATGGGGTTTTGCAACAGAGTTAATTTCATGAGTCGACAATTCCAGTTTATCATTAAGAAAAAAGTATTAAACGTATTAGTGGCCCCTCTTTTAATAAGTCTATCAGAATCATAATTCCAAGAAAGCCCACAATGAGATGGCACCCAACAAAAATCAATACCAATACCGTTTAATATTCTAATGCAATAAATTAAGCCCTTAATTAAAAAACAAAAAACAACCAAATTAATATCACATGAAACAAAACAATTTAAAAGTAAAGTAGCATTACAGTATAATTATCTAAAACGTAGAGATGCAGAGAGATCTGTCAAAGGACATCCAAGGATTGCTATATAATGGGTGACAATTGGGTGTCAACAGTGAGATAACTAATGAGGAGATCTGCCAAACTACATCAGAACAATATTACAAAGCTAACGAGTAGCAAAGAATGAAAAATAAAGCTGACATAAAGGTAACGACAGCATTTTGAGATCTTACATCCCTTAAAAAAACCATGAAGCTGTTTGTTTTTTAATCCACCATTGATTTTGTGTAAGCCTAACCTAAGCAGATACAGGTAAGTACTCTGGGTATAAAATATGTTTTATATCATGTCTCAAAACAAACATGCTAGAATGGAAGGACAGAATTCATCTGTAAGTGAGATTTAATTAACCACAGCTGTTCCATCCCATACAAAATCAAGCTGTTTAGTTAAAAGACTGAATCTAGAAATCTTAGATAAAATTTTGTTTGTTTATAACAAATATTTTTCTGTATGTTCTTCATTGTATTTTTAATATATTTCTTCCATCAGATATATGGTTAAATTTTTTTTATTTTTGTTGAGCAGTATCATGCAACATTCTTGACTGTTATTTATGAAAATTTACTTATGGTAATCTAAAGTTGGCTTGAAAAAAGTTCTGAAAATATAGATACACTAAAATAATGTTCCTCCCGAAACAGCTGTGAAGCCACCCTGTTCAGAACAACAAGAAGCAGAATAGAGATTAGGCCTACACTAGCTTTAGTGTAAAAGAAATGTTGTTGCACGTGTTATGCGTAGAGTTCAAGGAGGCCTTCACCACGTTCGACAAGGACGGGGACGGCATCATCACCACCAAAGAGCTGGGCACAGTGATGAGGTCCCTGGGACAGAACCCCACAGAGGCCGAGCTGCAGGACATGATCAACGAGGTGGATGCTGATGGTGAGTTAGACATCATGTATAACATACAAAAAGATATAACGGTATGGTCAACAAATAATATCAGTCCTATAATCTCAAGGGATTCATCAGCAAATTCCCTGGATACCCAGATTTGTCTGTGACAAATGAGAGTGAGTACGTCTTTCATGGACAGTCAGGAAGAAAATCGAACATTGGAAACTCACTGAATTCTAAGCTTTATAAATCTGTCTTAACAAAAGGGAAAATAAAAGAAGAAAACGCTCCTAACGAAATCCATTGAAAGCGTTGATTATTTATGTTTTATAATGCATTATTTCCTTTCTTTCTAGGCAATGGAACCATCGACTTTCCTGAGTTCCTGTCGTTGATGGCTCGCAAGATGAAGGACACGGACACTGAAGAGGAGTTGGTGGAAGCGTTCAAGGTTTTTGACAGAGATGGTAACGGTTTGATCAGTGCAGCAGAGCTGCGGCACGTCATGACCAACCTGGGGGAGAAACTCACCGACGAGGAGGTGGACGAGATGATCAGGGAGGCCGACATTGATGGAGATGGACACATCAACTATGAAGGCTAGTCAATTAATTGGATTTTGATATCTTGAGAAATGCACACAAAACTGACTTCCTAACAGGACAAAAAAAAAACCAGTTTATTAACACAGATTGGTTTAAAGAACTTTATTCAAATGCAGCAATGCAAACGAATGAACGACAACAAGGTTTTATTCTGACGAATTTTGCTTCATTTGCAGGAGTGGTTTGTTGCTTTTTACAACCCTGTGCACATGTACAGAAAACGGCGTTGGTCACTGATGAACTTAAGCGTTAAGTGTAAACATAACATATTGTATACTGCTGAAAAATAAAATAAAAGGAGATGGTATTGGGGTATTGATTCAACGAGAATACGGATTCTACATGTATAAGCAAATGCTTACATTCAACTCAAAGCAAATATGCACCCTTCCTGGCCCATAACATTGAATACAGAAATCTGTTTCAAAATGTTGGTGTGAATGTCAG
>CM065684.1:17223239-17283239 GCA_017654935.2 Phymorhynchus buccinoides
GTTTAAGGAGTAAAAATCTCGTATGCCAAATTTACTCCCAGTAAAAATATGCGTACGCGGTTTTTACTCCGGAGTAAATTTGGCGGGGGGTAAATTTCTCGTGTTACACCGGCCTTCAGACGGCTTTCTTAGTGAGGGCCATTGGTGTCACCATCTAGTGATCGACGACGACGACGACGACGACGACGAAGAAGAGGAAGGTGAATAGTTAGGTAGGCAGCTTTGACAGTATCGTCGTTGTGTACATTAACTAAATGACAAAAATAGCGATTGTATCGAGTTTTAGCGAATGTAGGTGAAGTAGAAAGCTCTACTTTCGATTATTTCATAAGGAACAAATAGCTTCTAGATTACTGTTTTTGGTGTGTAAAAGAGTTATTTTTAGAACTACAGGCCGTACTTTAAATTCATGAAACTTTGTACACTTTTAAAACACGTATTTGACAATAACACTTTAAAATTCTAAAGCAATACGGTGAATTGTTTCAAAGTTATAGCGATTTTTCTAAACATGGTGTTTTAGTTATGCTTGGTCTGTCTCCGCACAGTTGCACCAGGGAAGATAAATGCGGCTGTACGGATGGGGTAGAATGAGTTAAGGATGGAGAATTCTCCTCCCGTGTTCATCGATTTGTCTTATCCTCTCCAAGCCTCGCCGTGTCTGCCTTTGCATTAAACAACTTTCAAGGCCATAATTATTAAAAAGGGAGAAAGAGAGTTTCTCCCCTTTGTTCAATGTCGTTATCTCCTCTCCTGGCCTCACTATTTCATTCTTTGATTGGCCAAAATTCCTTTCCAGGCTTACCAGCTTGTTCTGTGTTGTGTGTTGTTTATATGTGTCCAAGGGAAGACGGGGTGCATGGGCGGGTAACAAAGCCCAGGCCAATTATCTCATGAAATAAAGAAAATTTCAGTCAAATTTGCCCATGAGACGAATGCTAGACATTAACGCTCGTCTCATGGGCAAAATGGACTGAAATTTGCTTCATTTCATGAGCCAAAATTCCTGGGCTTCTTACCCGCTTGTTCTGTTTTTACCCCGTCTTCCCCTAACATAATTATTCAGGGCTAGAAGGCTACGCCACCCTTGGATATATGTTGATTTGTTTGTATGTCGTCCTCTCCACCATTGTTGACGCGTACTGTGTGGGTGGATGGTAATAAAGGCGACCTTGGCACAATTTGTTTTTGAGAATGATGCTTTGTCTGTCTCACTTTGGCTCTGATCCACGCATTGCTAGATGATTGGTATTGTAATCAACTTTGGTGGAGGGGAGTTAATTAGAAAGAGAGGGAGGGAGTGTGTGCGAGTATGTGTGAGTGTGAGTACACGTGAGTGTCTTGTGTATTAGAGTGTGCTGTGTGTGTTTGTGTGTGTGTGTGTGTGTGTGTGTGTGTGCGTGTGCGTGCGTGCGTGCGCAAGATTAGTTTGAAACCCAAGTGTATGTTTGAGTAAGTTTGTGGCGTTTCAGTGAGAATGTTTTCTGTGTGTTTGATGAAATGTGTGTGGGTCTGTGTGTGTATGTCTGTGTGCAAGAACGCGTTCACTCGCGTGCGTGCACACAAGAGCAACCCCGTGTGTGTCTGTGTCTGAAGCGTGTGTGTCTGTTGTGCGTGTGTGGATGCATGTGTGATGTTTCAATGCTGATTGTAAAGCGCTTTGTGTTCGATAAAAAGCGCTATATAAGTGTCCGTTTATTATTATTATTATTACTAGCGCAACTCCGAGTACTGGTAACGCCTAGTAACGGAAACGCCAAGTACTGGTAACACTGAGTACAGCTGTCAGTGAAGCGATTCGGTTAAGAAACGGCGGAGTTATAAGGCCCCGTTTCCCGTTGGCGCTGCTCTGAGAGTGACGCTCTCTCCCTAGTAACGGTAACGCCTAGCAACGGTAACGCCACGTACTGGTAACGCTGAGTACAGCAAATTTGAAGCGATTCGGTGTGAAACGGCGGAGTTATAAGGCCCCGTTTCCCGTTGGCGCTGCTCTGAGAGTGATGCGCTCTCCCTAGTAACGGTAACGCCTAGTAACTGTAATGCCAAGTACTGTTAACGCTGAGTACAGCAAATTTGAAGCGATTCGGTTAAGAAACGGCGGAGTTATAAGGCCCCGTTTCCCGTTGGCGCTGCTCTGAGAGTGACGTTCTCTCCCGATTCTCTTCAAATTTGCTGCCAGGCTTTGCCCCGGACACAGCAAGACTGACAGCAAATTGGAAGCGATTAGGTTTAGGAACGGCGGAGTTATTTGTGAAAAGGTGAAGCGGCGCATAGCGCGCGCGTTTACGAATCGATTCGCTTTCGGTTTGGCACACTGATAGTCACCGTCCCCGGTCATCTACCTGCCAAATTGGAAGGCAATCGGTCCACAAATACCGGAGATACGGGCGCCGAGAGGCCGGCGGATACGCGTTTCGCACATTTGCCAAACCGCGCAAATGACACGGCCGCCTCAGTTGCCGTTGCCATCACCCCGTTAGGGCTCACAGCAAATTTGAAGCGATTCGGTCGAAAAACGGCGGAGTTATAAGGCCCGTTTTGTGTTTCAGACAAACAGACACACACACACACGAACACTTGGCTTTATACTATATGATTATTACTATATGATGATTATTAGTTGTGCACGCGTGCGCCTTTGAGGGTTGATAGAGAGTTCTCTATCTTTGGGTGCATCCCATAAGCGCGCGGTTTACCTACTCTCTAAAAGCGTGCGTCCAGAAAATGAAGCTAGAAAGAGCGCAATGTTTTGTCCAATAAGCGCGCATCCGTTGGAACCTAAGAAAGATCGAATATGTCAAAAAGAGCGCGTTGTAAAATGTGATGTGAAACCCTAAGCCTATTACTAACCTTATCCCTAACCCTAACGTGGTGATGTGTTGAATCGTGGACATATTGAAAGTTTCTTTCTCCAAAACAGCAAGAAGACTGAAGTTTAGCCAACAGACGAGTGCAAATGGTAAATGTCTGGTGAGAACGATTTCACCTATGCGCGCTTATTAGCACAAAAAAACCACACATTCACGTTCGCTCTTGTTGGCATGAACACGCGCTCTTATTAGCATGCAAAATGCGCTCTTTTAGGCGCGCGCTTATTAGCGGTGCGCTCTTTTCGACTGCTCCGCTATCTTTGACTATTAATTTGTGTTATCCCCCCTCAAGCCTCATTGTTTCCGTGTTTGTCGAAAATTAGTAAAGCGCTCAAAACTTAAGCAGTGCAGTGTCTCCTCTGTTGGGTTATCTGAGGCAAGTTGTTGCTGGCTGTTTCCTTTGGCTATTAAGTAGCAGAGAACGGAGGGAACATCCATGTGTGGCGATGTGCAGAGGCTAGGCCCGAATGGAATCGTGATGAAAAGAAAATGCTACCAAAGGGAGATGAAAAACATGAGAGAGAGAGAGAGAGAGAGAGAGAGAGAGAGAGAGAGAGAGAGAGAGAGAGAGAGAGAGAGAGAGAGAGAGAGAGAGTTAAATACAGGACGAAAATCCAATAAACGACACAGAACTCCAACGTTTCCAGTGTAATGGATTTTTATTTTTGTGCAACCGTAAATATATTACCCACATTTACAGTTTGTTTCATTGAAAACGAGAATTTGATTATGTAACTTTAAAACAAATATTTCAAAATAGCTGGCTCTAAATGATAACTATGGAATGGTTATCCGAGAGAGATAATCGTAGTGTATTAAATCAGTCCAAAAGATACTCAACGTTGCTCCCCTTGACCTGTTTAGGTATCCATATTGAAAGCACATTGAAATATGAAGGTAGAAATAAGAAGCAATGTGATTATTGAGCAGTAAAATGCAGACAAGCGCATCCAGATAGTTATTTATGATCAGTTGGACATTCATATTTCCATCGCATATCATTATCGACAGTTTGAAGTCGGTTGAAAGTAACCCGCTGGCGTACTGGGTGAGCCGAAATTAGAGAGATAAAGTGACCTTTGGTTACTGGGTCTGTCGATTTGTTGTGGACTAATACAGAGTTGTAGTTACACATTTACACATTATGGTACAAAAAGGGAAACATCTGTAATCTGTGCTATTCAAATATATTGTTTGTGGAGGGAATTGATCGCAAGGAACATGTACAGTTTGACAAAATGACGTCACCACTGCTAGCAATGCATAGCATGTTTCTTAGTGTGTAGACCATATAAATGCAGCTCAGTAGAAAGTGATTTTCTCAGAGGAAGCTCTGAGTAGACCTAATCAAAATATGTTAAGATCTTGACAAAACATACATGCATACTAATATGCGACCCGTCGCCACAAAATGAGTCGTGTTGTCCCTAGCTCACTTACCCCCTAGGGGCAATTTTAGGTGGAAGGGGGTCAAATCATCAATTCTCAGATTTTGACTTATTATTGAACAATATGTCTTTCTCTACCTCATACAGACGTATTGAAGTGCAATGATCCTTTCTGCCTCAAAAGTATGTTTTCATCAGAAACATCTGGTTGCTTTGTACACATTTTAAAACTTCCCGGTTGCATGTTCTCATTTTGCCGATTCCTTGAGTATACGACTTCAAATCTTCATAACTTTGCAACAAACAGTCCGATTTACCAGATGTTTGGTTCGTTGGAAAGCTCTGTCAAATATAGAACAATGCTGTGTTAATAACTCAAAAGTGACCCGTGGGACACCACGACTCATTTTGTGGTGACAGGTCACATTATGTCCACAGCCCCAAAGTTGCCAACATGTGTATAAAAGTGTGCAGTATCAGCAAAAGAAATCACCCCTTGTCTTCACAACATACGAACTCTCCTACTTAATTATATAATGCAGATTGGAGTAAAACAACAACTACGGAGAGATACAAGAAAAATAAAGAGCGACTGCTGTACCTTTCACAACTTAAAAATTGAACAAAAGGATCCGAAGAGGTACCTGAAAAGGGGACAGACACAACGTTTCAATTCATACACTCTTCATCGGGTGTGGCAATGTGGAAATCTACCACTGCTACTTCAAGGAATGGTGCTCACCTGTGCTACACATACTGCCATCAAGCCTGCTATCACCACACCCGATGAAGATTCTATGAATTGAAACGTTGTGTCTCCCCCCCCCCTCCCTTCAGGTGCCTCTTCTTACCCTTTTTATTTTCAAGCTACAGAGATACAATGACATTCAAGAGTACCCAAGACCACGAATTGATGTAAAGGTTTCAGGGAAACCCACTTAAATGCCTTGGAGCCCGTGCATAGAGTAATGGAGAGATCGCAACGCATTGAAATTATAGTCAAAATAAAGAAGAGGGATTGTCTTTGACTTTCCACGTTGTAAGAACCTTGTTGAAGACATTCGTAATACCAAAGTACGACGCAAGAACGTTCTCATTTTCAATGAAACATGCTATAAAACGCAAAGTCACGTAGCCCTTCCTGTTAGAATAAACGGGTGAAATCAAAGTAAAAATAAATAAATAACCATTACCCCTAAAAGTCAAATGCATGTTGCAATAAGAGAAATCAAATGACCGTTTATCATTAAGATTTTTTAAGCGACCACCACATGAAAAAGAACTCTGACCTGACGAAAAACACGAGTTAGAAAAAGAAGAAGAAAACAACAACCCTTACATAGTCCTACAATGATGACGAAAGAAGTAGGCCTCTACCAAAATGTCCTATGTTAGCAAAGCACTACGCGCTACATATTTTGATACGTTCTGATTCCCACGTCTATCTTCAAGGCACGTAGGCCTACATCTAGTCTTTGCAAATGGTCTACAGTCATATTGCTCACTTCGTCATCAAAATTTAAGGATTAAATCTGGAAGTTAATTCAATATCAAACGATGCTGCATATGATCCGCACAACCGACAGACGTTGTTCACTTCGGACTTCTACATGTGCTGTGTCACAGATTAATACCACCTACAACAATCTATTATTTTTTAAATCGGATGTAGTGTTACGTGCCCCATAATAGTTTAATAATGCCTGGATTGGAACGAAAATATCCAACCACAAAAATCAGTGCTTGAAGACCAGTCCAAACAGTGACCACGACCCCAACAACTGGTGTCAAAACCAGTCCCAAGAAAACAAATACACACAAAAATCAGTGAAAACCACATAATATCACAATATCAAAGCCTTTGTCAAAACCATTTTATCAGTCCTAGCAAAACATTTATCAGTCCCTGGAACTGACAGGTCAAACTGTTTTGTCAGTCTCTTGATTCTGCAATCAGCATTGTACTGATACAGACCAGTTAACACGGTCACTGTAATTAGTACAACATAATTTCGAGTACTCGAATTAAGTCTGTATGATGTGACTTTGTGTTCAAATACAAGGCATGTGAAAGAGCAGCACACAGACATTTCGAGATTAACAGAAAGACAGCTCGGTATGCACCTAAGGCATGAGTTTAGTAGATTTATTTTATTTTATTAACGAATGTTTTTTTAATTTTATAAACTGATGACGGTAGGCTTCCTTTGTTCTAAACTAATTATAATATTTTTAATGGGATAGGCCATCTCAGCTACATATCTTAAATATTTAGTGTCCCACAAAACTACCACACTATAGTTTGCATGATTTTATTTTAAAATACCCTCCACCATCACAACCACCACTGCAATCACATTTATGAATAAGAAGAGCATAATATATACACGTATACTATCAGACCTGAAACAGCGGTTTCTTCTTTGTTGTAAGACATAATCACTCTGAAATGTTTAGAGTATCATTTCAAGCGTAAATGTTGCCTTTGCAGTAGATTAACATTAGACTATTTTGCTTTTTTAAAGGTGTTTTATTTCAAACTGGATTTCTGTTTCCAAATAAAAACACGTTACAAAAATACAACCAGCATTGATCAATTAAAAACTTTAGATTTCCTCCTTGCTTTGAAATCAATATAAAACACATTCACAAACACACTTATCATGTGCCTGTAACTTTGTGTGCAATATATTGGCAAGATAAAAGTCTTTTGGATTTCACAAAAAGTTAACGTCTTTTCACGCAATGGTGATATTAGACACATACACACACAAAATAAATAAATAAATAAGCGTGTTAATAATTAACATTAATGCATAGAATACAACAATTTATAGTAACAAAGCGTCAGCAAATCATAACAATTTTGCTATTTCAGAATTGGCTATTACAGAAGCAATATCAAAGATGAAAGGGCTAGATAATATTTGACGATCATTCTCATAGGTCACTAAATCAGTAGACTTATTTCTATAAAGTGGTGTTAAAATTGGGCATTCTTTTAACAAATGCACTGATATAGGGTTACCACAATTACAGAAAACATGAGTATTTAGTGTTCCATGCTTTTAACTTTAGTTTTAAAATCATCTTGGATATATAACGAGGGCAATTCGGTATATACAATAACTTTTCTCCACTATTTCTATCATGAACAGACTTTTCCAAAATTTAAAAAAATTCAACCGAAGACCTCTTTCGGATATGATTGAAATCAGTATCAGAATGATGTTTAGCTCCACGCTTAGCAAGACTGTCTGCTGTTTCATTCCATTTCAACCCACAATGAGAAGGGAATCAACAACAACAACAACACTAATATAACAAGAGTTGTTGTTGTTGTTCTTTAATTTAACGTCTTTTCACTTAGAAGTGATATTAGACATATAACAAGAGTGCAGCAGAGTAGATGTCAATCGTGTCGACACCAGAATATGATCATACTTCACTCTGTCATGAGTGCCGGTAGTTTTGGCTAAAAATGTGTAGTTTTATTCATTAAACCATCAAACAATGTTCACTGAAAATGAGTAATTAGAGAAATATTTTTAATTTTGAAGAGTAGTAGAGGTCCAAACTGAGTAGAATACTACTCGAAAAGAATAGAGCAAACAGGTCTATTGATGGATGGCCTCGCTCCTCTTTACTTAGTAGTGGCCTCGTCCTCGTCCGATTGCACAAACTCCCCAAAGCCCTTAGTGTCTTCAAACGGATCGGATGCTGCATAAAAGACAATTCATCTTTTCAAATAAAAATAACATTAATCAATAAATATACTACTACTACTACTACTACCACTACTAGTACTACTATTACGATAGGGGTGGGGGGCTAGTACGTATGAAGTGTTGCATATAATCCTATAGTATTGGTGTCTAAGATAGGGTTCATGTAGCCACAAAATGCATTTCTGGTAGCTAAAAAGAATTTCGGACCAGTTTTAAATTGAAAACTGCAGTTATGATGGCAGTCATACATTGCACAATCCATGTTGTTGTTGTCTTGGGGCTTACCAAGCCACACACCGAGTACCTGGGGACCAGCACGAAAAAGGTTAAACATTTTGACATATGAATTAATAAAGTGGGAGTTGATAGGGGAAGGGGGAGGACAGTGAGCTATAATTATTAAATCACATTTAAAAATGAGCATTAAAACCATTTTCTAGGGCTACGTATAAAAACCTAACATCCCTTATAGAGAGATATATGAGACCGTATACATTACATATAACTTATGAATGTTTCCAGGGCTACGTATAAAAACCTAACATCCCTTTAGATATGAAACCGTATACATTACATATAACTTATGAATGTTTCCAGGGCTATGTATAAAAACCTAACATCCCTTTAGATATGCAACCGTATAATACAATAATATGGGTGATACAATACATTTAACTTATGAATGTTTCCAGGGATACGTATAAAAACCCAACATCCCTTTAGATATGCAACCGTATACAATACATATAACTTATGAATGTTTCCAGGGATACATATAAAAACTTAACTTCCTTTTGAAGAGATATATGCAACCGTATACAATACATATAACTTATGAATGTTTCCAGAGATATGTATAAAAACCCAACATCCCTTTAGATATGCAACCGTATACAATACATATAACGTATGAATGTTTCCAGGGTATAAAAACCCAACATCCCTTTAGATATGCAACCGTATACAATACATATAACTTATGAATGTTTCCAGGGCTACATATAAAAACCTAACATCCTTTTGAAGAGAGATATGCAACCGTATACAATACATATAACTTATGAATGTTTCCAGGGCTACGTATAAAAACCTAACATCCCTTTAGATACGTATAAAAACCCAACACATATTTCTTATGAATGTTTCCAGGGACACATATAAAAACCTAACATCCCTTTAGATATGCAACCGTATACAATACATATAACTTATGAATGGCTATAATATTATGCAATCTACAGAAATATCATGTTGGTGTATAAGAGCGGGTGGATGATTGAGTGTGGTGTGAGAGTTACATATCTGTTTTAATGTAAAATTATGTTTCATATTTTTATTTTGATAGATCTCATCTTATTTTACACAATGCCAATGGACAATAAATAAACTTATGACTTAAGAATGTCATAGTTATCCTGTGTGCGGATATCTGAAAATATTCCTCGTATTGAAATGTATATTAGTCTATTTCTTAATTCCAAAAGGCATCTAAGATGGCAACCAAATAGCTCTAGGCCTATTATTGCCCGGCCAGAGGACTGTTTTATGACGGTTCCGTGCAAAACTGTTTGTCTGTCAGTGTGTGTCTGTGTATCAATCATCTTAAAAACTACTTAACGATTTAAAAAAAAAATTAAATTTGGCAGAGGGGTAGACATCTTGAAAAGAAAGTTTTCTTTCGATATTCACCACTGTGCTGACCTTGACCTTGAAGTTTGACCTTGAAAACCAAAATGTCCTTCTTTGGGCTATATATTTCATTTCTGAGCTGTATCTCATGAACCAAAGAACAGAATCGCTTCAAATTTTGTGTGGCGGTGTATTGCGGCGCAGAGAGGGTTACGTAAAAAGAATTATAAATGTGCTGACCTCGACCTTGATTTTTTGTTGTTTTATTTTTCTGTTCAAGTACTAACATTCAAATGTTGTCAAAATGGTCAAAGGGAAGCAACTGCATGTATATGACAAAAACATATTCAAGAGTATTTCCCCTTTGACAAGTAATGGGAAGATGGAGTAGGTGAGCTCAGAGAAAGTGGAGGATGAGGGTAGAAGAGCTACACAAGTAGGTAATGAGGTTTGCAAATGCATTAGTTAGTGGTTAGGGGCGGTGGAGGGGGTGGAAGGACAAAACTCTGCATTTCTTTTGTTTCTTGTTTTTGCTGTCCCATCTTCTGGGCTGTACAGTGGCGTTGCTCCCACGCCGCTCGTTCCGAATCCCAATTCGCAGCTACACCCGGGTTTGTTCAAGTCGAAAACTCTGCATTTCTTGTTATTTTTTAGCTTGCCTCTTTTCAGCGATTGGTTTTATAGGCGAAATCTACAAAAAGGTTGATAAAGTGAGTTTTCTTTAAAAAATAACTCCATGTAAATCCAGGGAGGGCAGAGGGAGATAGAAGGGCCAGGGACATGAAGAAGGTGAGCATTATTTTCTGAAAACATTCCATGTTTGAAACAGTAGAATTTGTGTGCGTGTGCACTACAGTGGAACCTCCCTTATAAGACCTTCAAAAAATCATCCAAAATGAGGTCTTATAAGGGAGGTAATTTTTATACTTACAAAGAAGATTCTGAAGGGCAATGCCTCAGAGAAATAGGTCTTATGTGGGAGGGGGTCTTATAATGGGAGGTCTTATAAGGGAGGTCCCACTGTATTTTCTAAATTAAAAAAAATCTGTTAAAAGTATTTTTAGAACTTGCCTCTTTTAAAATCATAATCAGTGGCTATTAAATACCAGTTCCAGTACAATGTATGCTTCGAACCATCAATGAAAGGTTAATACCATTAGTCTCTAAGCTATTGTGGACATTTCGTGAAAACCATTTGACCTATGCGACTCAGGCGGCCATTAGAAAAGACAAGGCATTTACTGAAAAACTCTGACTTCCAGCACCTCAACAAGGTAGGAATCGCCTTTTTGACGGTTTGATTTTTAGGAAACCAGAGCAAAGTGAGTGTTGCGATCCCTGTAAAAGATGTTTTGCTGGTGATCTCGACGTGTTTCTTGCAAAAACGTATCCATTCGGGTGCCCCTTTAAGCATGATATTCTTATGTATACCAGAACTGCTTACCCCCTACACAAGTCTTGAGTAGTCTGGATAGCTGAAATGAGTAGTCTTGGGTAAAAATGTGTAGTTTTATTCATTAAACCATCAAACAAAGTTCACTGAAAACAAGTAGAGCATTGTTTTCAATTTTGAAGAGTAGTAGAGGTCCAAATTGAGTAGAATACTACTCGAAAAGAGTAGAGTAAACAGGTCTGGTGTACCCATGACACGTCCCACGACAGGATTGCTTCAAATGAAGCATTTTACCGCATCATGCAAATTATAGACATGACCAGTAAGTGTTTTCATTGTTTTGTTTTTGATAGTCAAGAGTGGCAGAGTAACAATGATATTGACATAATAGAATAGTAAGACCTGGTCTGGGTGGAAACTATCAAGATTTATTTTTTATATAGTAAAAATGATTCAATCTAAGCAAACAATGAGTCAACATATTATTATTGTTTCCAGATTTAAAAAAAAACATCTGCTGAAACGCAGCAATTTGATAAGCCATTTGCCCTAAAGTTTAGATCTAAAACGTCTAGGCCTCATAGTGTAATTGCTCACTCATATTGACATTTTCAAAAATAATCAGAAAAGCTGCTTTGACATCATGACTTAACAAGATAAAAAAAAAAAGTCATGTTAACGAGTGTAGATAATAATTATCGCCCAAGCTTTTACAAATAGGTGATGTCTGTTCTCTGTGACAATTGTTATAGCAACATTGGCTGAATCTGACTGGGGCAGCTATGCTACGAGGCCGATGATTCATACGAATGAAGTGAAACGACCTATAACCTAACGAAGGAAATATTTCAGGTCAGGTAATTCGGCGAGAAAAAACATTCCAAGGGAGGTAATTGGCGAAGTATTATTGTGTACGCCCAACTAAGGCTACAAACTATATCATCATATTTCTGTCATGGTAGATTTAACACCGATGCCATAAAAAGGCAGTTTTGTTAACAAAACATTCTGTTTGAATGTGATAGGTCTAATATTGATGAATTGAAAGTATCGTCAGGAAATACTATTATGACAGAAAAAAGAGTATTAATTATAACTGACCTTCATTGGGCACAGCACTTTGATTTGTATCGGGCAGTGTAAACCAGTGGCCCATTGCTGTGATAGAGAGAGATAGAGTGAGAGAGAGAGATATAGGATGAATTTTTATTATGTGGAGTCAATAGTCCAAATGAATTATCAACACACACACACACACACACACACACACACACACACACACACACACACATAAACACACACACACACAGACACACACACTGCAACACAATATAATCCACACAGAATGTGGGTCACAACAATGACGTCAAGAAAAAATACGTGTTGTATTTTGTTACGTCAAGTTTGTTCGACTGTGTGTCCCGCGTCAAAGGCCAAAAGCCGAAATATTGGAAACACAGTCTTTCTTGTTAGTTTTTATTCTTTTTTTGTTTTGCTATATATATATTATTGTATATAGTTAAGAAATAAATCCTATAGACCAACGATCACCATCAGATGATGAGCTGTGCAGGACAGATGAATCAAATAATACAGACAAAGATAACAGCCGCACAAGCCAAACTTCCCACTCCACACAACTCTGTAGGACTAAAAAGTTGCATTTGAAATGCCGAATTGATGAAACTTTTCTGTATCTAATGTATAAATTTGTGAACTTCAGAAACAAGTTAACGTCATAAAACATTCTGTGTTCTTTACTCAAAGTTAACGTTAACTGGTTTTGTTTCTGAGGTTCACAAATAAAGACATTGGACACAGAAAAGCTTTATCAAAGCAAACTATTCTGCATTTCAAATGCACTAACTTTTCAGTCCTTCAGAGTAGGGGTAGGAGCTGGCTATTCACTGAGATATTTGCTTCATGCTATTTTTATCCTTAATTTGGATACCATCTCAGTAGTTAGCCCTCCCTAGTTATGTCTATTAGGTTTTGAAATTAAAATTTCAGAACATTATTATTTTGTTCATTTTACATAAGATTTTCATAAGATTTTTACTATTTCTGGTTTAACTTTGTGCTGGTTTGCTTTTATTATGGATTTTCGATTTGATGCAAAGAGGACACCATTCTCTTGTAGAATGTCTTTTTTGCTCGGGTTGGCATCCACTGGACAGTCAAATTGCAGGCCGATCATGCAAACTGATGAGACCTTCTCTTAGGTCGAAACAGCTGTCTTTGCATAAGGCACTGTCCCTCCCCCATTGGGAGAAAAAGTAAATCAGCATAATTTATATAATTTTTTGTTGTTTTGAACACGGAACATTACTCAAAGTTAACGTTAACTGGTTTTGTTTCTGAGGTTCACAAATAAAGACATTGGACACAGAAAAGCTTTATCAAAGCAAACTATATATATATATATATATATATATATATATATATATATATATATATAGTGTGAGGGTGGCTGGAGGCCAGGATCATGTCAGAAAGCCCTGTTCCTATCTCTCCAGACCTATGGAAACGATTTATCGATGATGGCTTCACATTATGGCAGAAATCAGACGAAGACCGTGAAAGATTCACTCAGTTCATTAACACTGTTTCATCCCTCTATCAAATTCACAACTTCACACTCAAAAACCTCCCTACCCTTCTTGGACATCCTCATCAAAATCTCAAACGGATACCTAGAAACAGATCTGTACTCAAAACCCACAGACGCTCATAACTATCTACAGTACACCTCAGCACATCCCACTCACTGCAAGAACAACATTCCATTCAGCCAACTCTTGCGAGTATGAAGAACATGCTCCCAAGAAACAGACTTTAGAGCCCGAAGTTCAGAAATGACAGAACACTTCAAGAGACGGGGATACCCCCGAGATGTCATAACTAGGGCAGAGCAGAGAGCACACCAGATCGCTCGTAAAGACACACTCCAATACAAGCCCAAAACAAACAGAAACAGGGTACACTTCATCGTCACTTACAATCCCTCCAACCCCCCACTCAGACAGTTGTTCAGAGACTTTCTTCCCAATCTGCACTCTAGCCAAAGACTCCAAAAGGCCATTCCTCAGCCCCCTATCTTAGGGGAGAGAAACAGTCGGTCTCTAAAATAGACCCTCATGCCTTCATCATTGCCTGCCCCCCAAGGTCAAGAGGAACCAGGGTGTTCCAAGTGCACTAGGGCTAGGTGTGTTATCTGTTCTACCCATCTCGAAGAAACCCAAACCTTCACCAGTCATGCAACAAACGAAACCTTTCACATTAGAACACACATGACCTGTGACTCTGCAAATATCATCTACCTCTTACACTGTGCAAAATGCAAGCAGACTCAATACGTAGGTGAAACGGAAAACTCCCTCAGAACCAGATTTTACCAACACCGTTCTAACATCAACAAAAACACTGGCACTCTCGCAACCAAACATTTCAACAAACCACATCACTCTCTCGCAGACCTCAGATGCATTGCAATCGAGAAACAACACTCAGACTACAGATCATCCAGACTCAAACGCGAACTCTTTTGGATCAAAAAGCTTCAAACCTACACACCTACAGGTCTAAACATCCGATAGTTTTTCACACTGTGTTCTATCCGTCATTTTGATGCATTGTATACTGATTGTGAAAAGACAACTGGAACAGGGTCCTTTTGGAAGCGTGAGGGTGTGGCTGTAACGTTGGTACAAATAAACATGTTTGTACAATGTTAGTGTGCTCATTGTACGATATATTGGCTTCGTTGGTGTGAAAGCGGGCATGTTGTGTAACTTGCCTAATTAACATGCCTGTTGTTACACATTGATAACAGTAGATTGTATACATATCAACATGTAGTACTTTTGACAGTGGAATGCTTGAGTATTGGAGTTACTTAAAAATAGAAAAACTCTAAGTGGTGTCCCTAGTGATAAAGTAAGAAAACGAATACTTGTTGTTTTTACCTTTGCTGTTTAAAAAACCGATTCAACTGAAGTGGATTATTTTCTACGTGCATGGATGTACTGTCAACACGTTCTGCAAAACTGGCAACAGCTCTGTATAAATCAGCAACGGTCAGATCATTATCAGAGTCACAGAGATCGCCACACGTGTCCTCCCTATCTGCTTCAGTGTTCTCTGCTGGCACTGTCACCTCGTCGTCCTGATCTTCCACCGACACCAACCTTGGATCGTTTTCCTCCACCAGTTCAGCTTGCACCTCTTCACTGTCACTACACATCATCATTGATGCCACAATGTCATGTGCTTTGCCAGGTTGTGTATCCAACAGCGGGTCAAACTGTTTCTCGTGCGCGTGTCATTTCTACACATGCAGGGCTGGTGTTTGGGTACATGTCAACCACAATGTTGTTGTCTGCATCATAAAACAAGCTCGGAGGTGCGGGCATAAAGAGGCCAGAGGGAGATGAAGGAGCACTTGCCTTCTCTGATGTTACTTTCCTATGCTCCTCGGCCTGTCTTCTGTCCCTGGCAACCTGTGATGGACATTACCGACGGTAGACATGAGTGTTCGACTTGTTTACATCACCTGAAGAAGCGTGGGGTTGACATGGCGCTGGTTGTGTCAAACGAAGTACGACAATAGTCTGTAGCCCTCGACCAGTGATCGCGCTTGGAATTTTGAAAACCAGTCCCATCAGCGACAATGCCCCGGTGTCAAAACCAGTTCCAGGGAAACACAACCCAGTGAAATCCACAATATCAAAGCCTCTGTTAAATAATGTATCAGTCCTAGCAAAAATGTATCAGTCCCTGGGACTGACAGGTCAAATTTTGTTCTCAGTATTTTGGTTTTGCCATCAGTATTTTACTGATAATTACCAGTAAACGCGATCCCTGTCACGACCTTCAATTTTGTAGGAAGACAGGCAATGTTCTTGAAGCAGTAGGTTTAGAAGGCACTCCAAAGACTTAGGCAAGCCTACTACAGGCATGGTATAGTTGTTTTCTTCCAAGAAGCAGACAAAACTTTCAAAAATCGGCAGAAGCTCTTCTTGCTGGAAGCCAAAGCAAGGGACGTCACTCTCTCGTCCGCGCGTGTGTGTGTGTATGTGTGTGTACGTGTGTGCATGCGCTCTTATGTGCCTATTTGGTGTGTTTGTGCATGTATGCATCCGTTTGTGCGTGAGTATGTGCGCGCACAGTCATGTCGTACAATCGCAGTGTGTATATGCACATGCATGTGCGTGCGTCTGTATGTGTGTATGTATGTGTGTGCGCATGCGTGCGTTGATGCGTGTGTGCGTGTATATGCGCATGTGTGTAAAAGTCTGTGTCTGTGTGTGGGCGTGCGTGCGTGCGTGTGTTTGCGCGTGCGTGCGCGCGCACGTGTATGTGCAAATGAAAGTTGTGTTAATTAGATAAACACCACGTAAGAGCCATAAAATAAATGCATAAATTATGTTTTGTGATTTACCTGTCTCTCTCTTACTCAGCTGATCCGTTTCACTCTTTTGTTGCTAAGACAAAACGAAGGAAAAAATATTTTAACACAAATATTTATACTTTTTTTTTTCGGCTGTGTTTAAATTATGCATCACACAGAAAGCATTGGGAGAGCCAATATTGTTTTGTTTTTCCACGTCAAAGCTTTCTGTTGAAAAATGAAATATATGCGAAGGATATGAAAGAGGATAGAGTAAAGGCCAGGATGGGATATAATTCTTCATTGTGCTAAAATGGACGCTACTGTCATCTTTATTTAACACCAATGAAAGCATGCGTGCATTAACCTAGCACCACATACTACTCATTGACTTTGTTAAAAATCTGATTTTGCTCGCTTAAAGGAAGAAAGACGAAAGAAAGTTTTGTTATTATTCTGCTTTTCAGAACACAGAACAAATCGTAAAGTTAAAGATAACTGAGTTTGTTTCTGAGGTTCACAAATACAGATATTGGACACAAAAAAGTTTTATCAAAGCAAACTATTTTGCGTTTCAAATGCACCAACTTTTTGGTCCTTCAGATTAGGGGAATGGAGCTCGGCTAATAACTGAGATTTTATATTCATACTATTTTTATCCTTATTTTTGGATATCATCTCAGTAGTTGGGCCTCCTTAGTCATGTCTATTATTTGTTTTAATTCAGTTTGAATTTATATAGTTATAAAAAAGATTCAATACATGGACGTAAAAAAGATTCAATACATGGACGTTTACCACAGTTTGTTTTAAAAATGATTCTCCAGAAGAGCTCCAGAAATTATTTTCCATGGTAACCCATTTCCAGAAAAGTCGCTTTCTGAGGTGCAAAAAAACCCCTTTGGCAAAAAGTTTAATTCTCACATAACATTGGACCAAACAATTGGACTGACGAAAGCTCTACGAGCGTAAAGCTTGCAAAAATATCCAACCCAACCCAAACCATGGTGAGTTTCTCCAAACTACCATTTTCTTCTCAGGTAGCAAAATCATTGACAAATTGTATTTTCATTTTTCTTCTTCTTTTGAAAAAGATGTTTTTACCATGGAGACTTTTATTTTTGGCTACTCAACGGCATCTTGGAACAATAAACTGCTATGACATCTCATGCATTGAATCTTCTTAATATACTTGATAAATCAAAATGAGAGCTTGACCATTAGCAATTTTATTAGCAAACCGTTTCCTACAAACGAAGATTATGTGAATCGACCTGATTGATGATTGAAATACCAACCAAGGCTTGCTCATCAAACTGTCTCTCTGCCTTAAAAAGATACTCTCTTAATAAACAGTTTTGGTATGCAGCTCTCTGTATATTGCCCTGAAAGTAGGAATGCTTAAAAAAAAGAAGCTTGTACTAAAACGTTAAACAACCTTGTGCAAGACACCGAAAATATTTATCTGGGTTATTTGCAAGGATTTTGCAAATCAATACCATATTAATTCTAAAGTGTTAGCTTATCCGTTTACCGTTCTGCGGGTGTATTTTTTTTTTATCTGATCTACTGACAAATTACGCTGTGGGTAATTCTCAAAGCAAGGTTAGGGTTCCCTTTGTGGAAGTTCAGATCTGACACACAGGCTCAAGGCTACTAGGCCTACCTCAGTGTGATAGACATGACAAAACAAAGGAAAAGTGATACAAAAATGCCTGAATATACAAAGAGGTCGCACTCCGAAGCTGACTGAAGCCGGTTTTTTTTTTACTCCCACCCTTTCACCTACACTACAGGTGGGGATCATTGTGAACTCACTCACTGCCTACTGTTACCATACTTAACGCTACCCACCTTCCACCTTTTAGGTGGGAAGCGAGAAAGTTGGCTTCAATCTTTGCAAGGTTGGTAAGCTGCGAAGTAATCACATTTTGTGACATTTAGGCTTTTGGGTGATACTGAGAGGTGGCAAATAGAGGGCAATACACAGACAATATATTTTGTCAACTTCCACTGCTCGTTCCAGAACAACTACGGGGGAAGAAGACATGCTAATAGATGACTCAGGCATGGTTATAAAAACATATTACGTCCACGACTCACACCATGGAACGTAAGCAAGTCACAATTTTGTTGGAAACTTTTAAAAAAAGAAAAAAAGAGCACGTTTTATATTGTACTTGGTAATACAATGGGCAGCACATCTGTATTTTGTTTTCTGTGTGACCTTTCAAAAAGAAAAAAGAGACTGAAAATCAGTCACCGTCTTTACAGAACAAGTTTATACTTTGTCCTCCGAAGTCGGAGTGTGACTGCCTTCGTGGCGTGGTACCGAAAACGGTCACAAACGTAACGTTCTTATCCCTAGCTTGTGCAGTTGTACCATAGTGTTCAAGTGCTTCGGCTGATGGGATGATCCCTGGTGTCTTTTATGACGACAACAACAACAACAAAATACTTTGAAATGATGTTTTGGTTGTGCTTTACATTTTGTACATGACAGAATCGCTTTCACGGTACTCAGGGAGAATAGGCCTACAAGTTTTCGTTTGTTTTGTTCTTTGCTTGTTTAATACTGTTTCACGAGTTATTATTAAGGGTTTATTCCCAAAAAAAGTTGTGGATTTAAATGCAGGGTTGCTTAACGTTTTGTTTGAGTTAAACTGAATTAACAGTTTAACAATTAAATTTCAACTGAATTAACAGTTACGTTAACTAACATTTTTTTTTAAAGGAAGATACAAATCCTTCCGAGTAGGAACAAAAACTTGACAAATCCTATAGGTCTTTTTTTAAATTTATAAATAAAATTACAAATGTTGACCAACTTGACGCACAGAACACGGATACACACAAATAGCACACACACGCACATACATACACGATCACAAGTAAAGATACACTTTATGCACATACACCAAACACAACTATGTATATGTATACATTTAGGAGGGTTTGACGCGCATAATACGCATTTAGCACACACACACACACACACTGACACGTACATACAAGCATGCACACACACTTATGCACATACGCACACACATAAGCATATGTGCACGCACACATGAGTGCACACCAACAAAACCACAATTTTTGTTCCTTTTGTGTGTGTGTGTGTGTGGGGGGGGGGGGGGGGGGGGGCTTTCTCTCCCTTTTTGTTTGTGGCTCAAGCCACAAACCTATAACTCACTTTGTCGGTCGGTCTGTCGGTCAGTCTGTCGTTCCAAAATTGTCGCACATTTTGACAAAATTGTCGCACTTCAAATCGAGGCTACACTTCTGGCCGCTCTTTAAAATGATGTATTTTAAAAGCGTATAAAATAATAAACATACGTAATACAGACACTACAACAGACACGACGAGTATGCGGTGCTTCTTTCGATGAGTATAAGTAGGATACATAGTTTTAAATGTTTTCCAAAAGATATAAAAAGTTACGAAATGGTGCAGAGATAACATTCTGGTTTACAGATTAAAATTATTGAAAATCCAGGGGAGGTAACTCATGATTGGAGTGGTAAAAATAGACCGCGTGCCACAAACTATTGCGATTTCGCGCTTGTTTTTTTACGTCTGCGAACGTTGCTAAACTTACCCTCAAGGCTACTGGGTCTTCGCTTGCAGCTGGGCTATCTCGGCGTTTGTGGTTGGCGTCACTGCAAAATGTAACGTGCTCGTTTCAGAAGATAATAATAATAATAACAACAACAACAATATATATGGTGCCTTTGAGAACAAACATGACGGGATTCTACCCTCAAACAGTCGTTTGCAAGTTATTCAGTATTAACATTTGGCCAAATTTGACCATTTTTGTCCCCACTTCCGGTTCAAATTTATAACGAAAGTATTGCAATGTTACTCTTTAATCAATACTCAAAATATGAAAGGATTCCGTGCAGCCATTTTCGAGTTATTCAAGATTAAACTTTGGTCATATTTCGGCCAAACTTTGGCCAATCAGTTAAGTATTAGAAACGTAGCATTAGAATAATGTCATCTAATTTTCCTGCAAATGTCAGCGAAATCAGATGAAAAATACAAAATTGCATAAATGGAAATATGGGACACTTATTGACATAGTACCTTTTAAGGATAGAGATCTCTATTTCAAGGGCAGATAATCCCAAAGCTATAAAACTTTCAACATGGATAGGTGAAGACGGGGTAAAAAGCGCATGGGCGGGAAAGAAGCCCACCCCAATTATCTCATGAAATGAAGCAAATTTCAGTCTCATTTTGCCCATGAGACGAGCGTTTATGTCTAGCATTCGTCTCATGGGCAAATTTGACTGAAATTTTCTTTATTTCATGAGATAATTGGGGTGGGCTTCTTACCCGCCCATGCGCTTTTTACCCCGTCTTCCCCTACTGCTGGTAGAGAGAGGGCTATAACTGTCTACACTTTTGACTTAATAGTAAGAATACTTTTTTCTTTAAAAAGTACAAATTACAAGACCTGTTACGGAATTCGTACCACCAAGTTACTGATATCGTACCAGGGGGTTTATAGCGCACTAATTCAATGGTAGAATGCTCGTGACTTGGCTTTAACTATAGGCCATTCTTTCTTCTAAATGTTCAAGTTAGTTTCTGTGACATCAAAATAAATCTTGCTGCGCCATTGAAAAGACGTAGGAAGTACGATTGACACGACAGAGGTACGAATGGCATAACTATTGCTCAGTTATTTTTGCTTTGAATATTTTAATTTACAAAATGGAAAACATTGACCTTAACACTTTAAAGATTTGTTGAGTGGCATTTAGAGTTTTAATTTTTGTATTGGTGCATTGAATAACAAGGAAAAAAAGCATTATCAAAAATAACATCAGATGTTGCCAAAATGAATGTTCATTTGCCTTACAAACGGTTTTTCGCTTTGTTGCATTTTTTGGTATTTGGTATATTCTAGTCACAGAGACTTATCTCTGTGAAATTCGGGCTGCTCTCCCCCGGAGAGAGCGTCGCCGCAAGTGCAGCGCCTACCCAATTTATGGGGGGGTACAGGGTGAGGAGAGGGTGTGGGCACACTTGGAAAGCCTAGCTATCAATTTGGCCATACCTGGTAGCGGGATTTCTCCATGCTCTTACCGACTTTCAACTGTCGTGGGATTTTCACGTGTGTAAAGCGCACGGATCAGACTAGCTTTAAGTCCCCATCCGAAGGACTCAACGTTCAGTTCGATTTTCCTGTCAAACTAGAAAGAAAGGGCGAGGCCGGGATTCGAACCCGGGTCACTCACACTGCAGTCATGCATTACATTTGGCAGGCGAACGTCTTAACCACTCTGCCACCTTTCTCCCATTTTGGTTGTGATAAAATATTTCCCATTCATTGTCCAAACTTCATACACAATTATTAACCCTCAATCTTCTACTGTAGGGGAAGACGGGGTAAAAAGCGCATGGGCGGGTAAGAAGCCCACCCCAATTATCTCATGAAATGAAGCAAAGTTCAGTCTCATTTTGCCCATGAGACGAGCGTTAATGTCTAGCATTCGTCTCATGGGCAAATTTGACTGACATTTTCTTTATTTCATGAGATAATTGGGGTGGGCTTCTTACCCGCCCATGCGCTTTTTACCCCGTCTTCCCCTATGCTAGGAAACCAGGTGGTACGAATTGCATGACAGGTACTATAGCAATAAGTCTCCCCTATGTGAAAGTGACACAACCAAATTTACATAAATTTAAACAAACGAAGACAATGCGTTCAGCCGTTTTTGAGATTTCCAAGATTGAAATTTTTGCCGATTCAGCAGATTTTCGGCCATAGTTTAATATTGGAAATTTAGCAATCCCTTAATGCCCCGCAACTTTCCTGAAAATTGCAGCCAAATCGGACGAAAAGGGGGGAAGGAAAAGAAGAAATAGAAGAAAAAAAGCCTCTTGCAAATGCAATAGTATTCTACAGTCCTGGTCCACTTGTTTGTGTCGTTTCCGGTTATGCCTGCTTCTCTTGTGGTCAAGACAAGATTGTGAAAAGTGTGGGGCCAGTTGATATCATTTGAAACTTCAATAAGGACGTAATATCAGTCTACTTTCATGACGTCCTTTCTTAAACCCTGTCATTCTGTAGATTTTCTTCCAGCAGGGTTCCCACCCTTCAGATCTTTTACAATATAAGGACCTTATAAGCACCATTTCACTTCTCATAAGGACGTAAACCGTCTGGAGCCTAAAGAAAATTCTTTAAAAAATCTGTGCCCATTGACGCCAAGTTCAGTGATGTAGCGCACACAAAACATTGCGCCTTCCTGGGGTCTTTGTCTGTCCTATCCAGTACTTATAATTACCGTCTTTTAACCAGCGATCTTGGAAAGAGCATTTTCCTGGCATCTTGCTTTCTTCATGAGAATGCGGCAACATTGTCGACCGGTTACTTCTGGTCAGGCTCATTGAGCGAGTTCGGTGATTTACCTCCCTTGTTATGTCGTCTGCTCCACTTCCACTTCATTCTGAACGCGATTGGACGCAAATGCCGTCAAAATCTATGTTATTTTTCAAAGGTTTAAGACTAAATGTGCACACTCCTTTGCAAAAAAAATGATGACTTTTTGTTATCCATAAGGACCTAAGTACTTTCTGTAAGGACCGATATGTTAAATATAAACACCTATAAGGCCTTATGAGGCCCATCCACAAATATAAAAACCTACAAGCACCTGTAAGGACAGTGGGAACCCTGTGGAAAGTAGGTGAGTCGCAGACTTTTTTTTAGAAGACTCCAAAGAATGATTGCATTATCTACATAGAAATGCAGTGAAAGTATTTAATATAGCCAAAGATTGGAAAATAGGCCATACAACAGTGTTCAATTTGATTTTTTGTTCTTCACATAAACACATGATGGAGGTGAATGTAGGTTCGCTCACTTCCGCCTGTTTGCTCGAATGTGACATAACATTAATTTAATGAATTGGATAAAACCAAAAAGAATGAGAATGGTTGAGGGTGCACATCAGTCTCTTCAGCAAAAAGTGCATTAACCTGTGTTAATGCTTGAATATTAACCAAAATAAACAAAATGAGTGTCATACTCGAATGAGTCGATCTTCCAAGTCTAGAACAACATCGGCTGAGTTAACTTAACTGAGCAACTTTCCTCTCATTTCATTAAGTGTCCGGATACAAAATAAAGCACTTGCTCACCCACCGTTAAAATTACGGGTATATGTGTCATCGCAGTGTCCATATTTGCTGTTTTAGAAAAAACACCTGGTTGTGTTTTCTTTCCAGGACGTTCCGCAACAAGTGTACCCATTCTCAAAACAGTCCATCCATTTTTCGATAACGCGAGTTACTTCCCTTCAGCACAAGCTGCTAGGTCAGGGTCAAGGTTGAAGCGAACGGACACGCAAACCAAATGACCAACCCAGTGACTACAAAGCGATTCTTGCCTGTTCTAGGCCAATTTAATAATAATAATACTGAGCATTTATATAGCGCTTTACTCCCTTTGCAGGGAGCTCAAAGCGCTTTACATAGACAGTAAAACACAAATAAGTCATTATACACATAAGACTCACTACAATCAAATCAAATATGCATAAAATAATATTATTTAAACAAAGCCCTGTTCATAACCACAAAATTTGAAACAATATTACAATATTATATAAGAAAAGAAACAAAATTGCAAGGGAAATCAAAGTTCATGAGGTACGTTATTGCGCAAACACACACACTAATAGAGAAGCACACAGTCACACATCACGCACGCGCACGCACACACACGTGCGCGTAATAATCAATGGGCATTCACACACACACACACACACACACACACACACACACACACACACACAAACACACACACACTGCTAAATCTAAAATTATTTTGTTTCATACTATTAAGATCATTGGAAACTTACTTTTATTTGATTCAATGGGCATTCACACACACACACACACACACACACACACACACACACACACACACACACACACACACACACACACGCACGCACACACACACACACACACACACACACTGCTAAATCTAAAATGATTGAGTTTCATACTATTAAGATCATTAGAAAATTACTTTTATTTGATTCAATGCTAAAAATGTAAGTGTAAAATGTGGTTTTGAAACCTCAAAATTCCTTCAGCAGTTTAAATAGCATCTGCTATTAATCAGTTAATTGATTAGATGGCACGCCGATAAAGACGTATTTATTGATGTAATTACTCAAGACGTCAAACTTTGTCAAATTGATGCGTCATAAGCTGCAATTGAAAAGCGAAATGAAGGGGTTTTGTTTGAGTCGAAGTTTATTTCATGCCAAAACAAATATTTAAGAGCTTCTTTTCTCCAAAAAGTTACAGTTTTTACTACAGGCAGCCCACTATCTGTGAGTACTTTTAAAACAAACAAAAAAATTGAGTTCGGTTCTGTTTCCAATTATGTTCATTGTTGGAAGAAAGCTGTCACAACATTTCCTAATGGACACATGTATGAAAAAATAGACAAATTCTCTGGAAAATTGTACCCACTTTTGAAAATGATAAACAGAAAATGCATATTTACAGCAAGTTAACTATTTGTCTCTCTTTTTATCAGAACTACTATGAGATTGGCTTACAAATTTTGTTTTCTTCTCGTACCTAAATGCATGCCCCTCATTGGCACAAGGAAACTTCTACCACAGAAATCGAAAGTTCAATTTTCAAAATTGTACAACAAAATTCTAGAGGGCCTGTGACATAGATACTCCTCACAAAAAGTCAAGCAACAAAGTCAAATTGGTGTTTGTCACCCTTTGAAAATGCACGGGCTAGCTTTTAATGTGAAACGATGCGTTTGTTCATGATGGGCGTCAGCAAGTGTGAAGACGGCTTGGGGGGAGATGTTTGGCTTTTGCTGTTGCTGAACATGCCCGTTATGGAGGTGTCAATCTGATGGTCTGGGTGGCATTTGGACTGGAGGACGTACCCATGTAGGGGTCATCCGGAGGGGCACCGTGAACGTTATACACTACTTGAATAACATCATCAGACCTCAAGTGATCCCCCTGATGAAATAGCATGGTGTTAGCTTTGTTTTTGTGGACGACAACGCGCCATGTCACAGGGCTCATGTCATCAGCAATGAGTTGAACACCCACAACATCGCCCATCTTGACTGGCCACCCCAGTTCCCTGACCTCAACCCGATTGAACAAGGCATGGGACATGCTTAGGTGAGCTGATTACGGCATGCCCGCCAGTCCCCAGACACTGGATGCCTAGCCTTGGAAGCAGACCTGGTTGCCATCCCACAGATCCAGCTGGATGGACTCATTGCCTCAATGCCATGCCACTTCCAAGCCTGTATTCATGCCCACGGAGGTCACACTCGCTATTAATGACATTATGAACTGTTTGCGCACTGCTATCTTTGAATTTGAAATTGGCAGTTGGCTTTATTTCACCCCTGTTTTTGGCACCCATTTCTTTTGTTGCTCAGTATCCTGAGATTGAGATGAATCTGTTATGTGATTTACTCAGTTTCACTTAATGAAATGTTGAAGATGAAATCGCAACAGTAAAAAATTACCTATGATTTATGATTAAAGTGGATTTGCAGTGATAAGTTTTGTTGCTGGACTTTTTGTGAGGAGTATATAAGCTACATTTTACAGATCTATACACAGAGAGAGTACTTACAAAGCTGAGCCTTGCCCATTAGTAGCACGCGCTTTCATCAGTCTTTGGATTGCCTCAGTTAGTTCCTGGACATCACCATCCTCCTTTCCTGTGGACAGCAACACTGGGATTAAAGCAAAAACTTAATGTCCCTAAGTATTGCATAAACTCGGTTCTTAGATATATATTTTACAGACATAAACTGAAAATCTTCTTTAGAATGCAGATTACTGTGATCATGGTCTGAGCCCTAGGCCCTACATGTTGATGGGAACCTACAATTAATTATATACAGTGATAAGTTTATCCCTGAAAAATATCAACCAACAGAAAACTTATTACACAGTATTTTCAGCTGTGGTTTATTATCTTGTAAAATTTCCTATTTCTGTTTTCAGGCAATGATCCCAAGGGTGTTCAAAATTGTCCATCACCCCATTACAGATTTTCTCAGATCTGTTTTAACTGCGAATTGCATGAACTGTAAATGAATTAATCAAATTCTTTGGTGCTAAATTGTAAAATATTTATGATCTTGTACATAAATGTACTTTCGTTTAGTAAGCAAGTCAAATTAAAAGGAAATATGATGAGTTCTTTGTAATCCTTAGTTTCAAGAGAGCACAATTTAAGTAGTATGAGTTTAAGAGAGCGTTTATATAATCTTTCAATATGTTTTAGTGCGTTTTTATTAGCTGAATCTCAACATGTTGACGCATAATCATTATTGGGTTGCATAAATGCATAGACAAATAATTTACAGATATGATGATCCAAAAAGTGCTTTGTTCCATCTATTAGCTGAAATACCTTTTTTGATATATTCTCTTGGACAGTGTTTCTGAGTGTTTTGACCAGGATAAATTGTTGTCAATGTATAAGCCAAGTGAGGTAACTTCGTCTAGAGGCTTTCCATAGACAGTTGGTGTTTTAAACTGATTTTTAAAATTTTGCTTTTATTTTGTATTGATGTGATTTTTTCCCAAAAAAGATCCACGATATATCCTAAGCAGAAATGATCTTATAAATTTGTTACGGTTGTTGTTTTCCCCCCAAAAATGACTTATGAAGGGTTTTCTCATGCCCATCACATAGTTTAGTCAATTGTCATCGTCAATGAAAGTACATGCTTCGATTCGCCAATAAGTGATATAAATAAGTGATATCCCGTAATAATTAAGCCGAGGAGTGCTAAACTGCGCCTTTGCCTAAAACAGAATTGGAAAGACTAAACAGAAATAATTAAACTAAACAAAAATATAATAATAATAATACAGTGGAACCTCCCTTATAAGACCTCCCATTATAAGACTTCCTCCCATATAAGACCTACTTCTCTGGGACATTGCCCTTCTTTGGAAGTATTACAATGATCTCCCCTATAAGACCTCATTTTGGATGCTTTTTTAAGGTCTTATAAGGGAGGTTCCACTGTATTCATAATAATCATAATAATAAAAACAGATTGTGAGCTCAGATAAAGCAATGACTTACCGTTAGGAAAAGTGAAGCAGGCAGAAAGCAGTACAACAAAGGTAAGTAGACGAAGCATCCTCCAGGTATGTTACGACACTGTCGTCAGTAAACCGAGTCCTCCGGGTGGCACTGAAAACATGTGGATGCGCACGGTTGTTAAAGTTTGGGGCTGTAGAAAGTTGTTGTCTTTCTTACACTTTCTTACTTCGACAAGTTCATCATATTCCCCTCTCCCGCTTTCCTCCTTTGATAGCTGATACTGCATCGTTAATAATTGGAGCTACCTGTCTCCCTGCTTTGGTCTATCCATTCAGTTGCTGATATTTCCGACCACGAGGCGATTGTAGGAGCCCTGGCCGTGGAGAAGCCCCAGAGAAATCAGCGCGTGGTGCAGTCCAGGAACGTGAGGAGGATCGACCCCAAGGCATTCCAGGCAGACGTACAGCATCTGGTGGATGTTGAACTGAGGGGCTGCCCGGACCACCAGCTTGCTGACCACTACAACGTGGGTGTCCGCCGCGTTCTGGACCAGCAGGCCCCTTACGAGGACAGTGACTGACCGTCCTTCAACGCCCTGGGGAAATGACAGTGTCAGGGAAGAAAAGACTAGTGTGCGCCAGGTGGAGAAATGACAGTGTCAGGGAAGAAAAGACTAGTGTGCGCCAGGTGGAGAAATGACAGTGTCAGGGAAGAAAAGACTAGTGTGCGCCAGGTGGAGAAATGACAGTGTCAGGGAAGAAAAGACTAGTGTGCGCCAGGTGGAGAAATGACAGTGTCAGGGAAGAAAAGACTAGTGTGCGCCAGGTGGGGAAATGACAGTGTCAGGGAAGAAAAGACTAGTGTGCGCCAGGTGGAGCGCAGGTGGCGGTCCGCTGGTTTGACTGTCCATGAGCAGGCCTACAAAATGAAACTGAATTGTTACACAACTTTTGTGCAAAATGTCAGGCAACAATACTACAGTGATCTTATTACTGACTGCGCCTCCTCTAAGCAGCTGTTTGCAGTTGTTGGTCAGCTGCTGGGTAAAGCAAGGCCTCCCCTCTCCCCGGTAACATTGACCCAAAAGAACTTCCACAAACTTTCTCTCGGGTTTTTTCGAAGAAAAGGTTTCGCAAATTAGACTTGATCTGGATAGGCAGTCAGTTGACCCACCATCTTTTACTGTGTACAATGGTGTGGTGTTCGGCAGTTTTGAGTCTGTGTCTGAGTCGTCCGTTTCAGAAATTGTTTCTAAATCTGCCCCCAAATGCTCTGATCTCGACCCAATCCCCACTCACCTTACAAAACAGTATATCTCAGACCTTGTTCCATCTGTTCAAAAAGTTCCTTTCCCCTTCATAATTTCAATTTCAATCTCACACACAAACCCCGTGTAAAGTGTGCCTCTGTGTGTGTGCGCGCGCGTGTGCGTGTACGTATATATATGCATATAAACGTACAAGAAATGAAGAAGAAAAAACAACCACACCATTAAACTTTCCTCATATATATAGTTAAGTTCCCCTTATATATATATGCAGACTGAAGAGTCTTTCTCAAAGACGAAACAGCTGTCTTTGCATAGGCATTGTCTATCTCCCCCATTGGGAGAAAAAGTAAATCAGCACATTATTTTCTTTTATTCTTTTCAGAACACAGAATAAATTGTAAAGTTAAAATTAAAGTTATTCAGTTTCTTTCTTAGGTTCACAAACTTAAATAATGGACACCAAAAAAAGTTTTATTCAAGCAAACTATATAATATAAGAGGAAAGTTTAATGGTGTGGTTTGTTTTTTCTTCTTCAATTCTTGTACGTTTATATATATATATATATATATATGTGTGTGTGTGTGTGTGTGTGTGTGTGTGTGTGTGTGTGTGTGTTCTTTCTCTCTGTCTCTCCCTCTCTCTTTCTCCATCTCTCTCTTTCTCCCCCCTCCCCCCCCCCCTATGCCCTTTCATCCCCCACCCCCTCTGTCCTCCCTCCCCCCTCTTTTCCTTCGCTTCTCTCTCTGCCTTTCTCGTAATATTGTTTTACATTCACATATTGTTTTGGGAATTTGTGAGCTCGTTTGACCCCCCCCCCCCCCCCTCCCTCCCCGATAATTTGTGAGTGCATAAATGGCGTGCGTGTTGAAAGGGTGAGGTGGGTGGGGGTGGGGGTCTGTTTGTCCATGCCTTGATTTTTTGTGTGGATTTTTTTCTTTGAAATGGTGTCAATATTATGTATGTGAAAGGGGTGAGTGGGATGAACGGCGTGAGCATTTTTTTTTCTTTTTTTTTTTTCTTGATTGTTTTCTCTCGTAATATTTGTAAAGCGCTCTGAGGATGATTTTTTTTTTTATCATCGAACAGCGCTATAGAAGCTTTATTTATTTATTATTATTATTATTATTATTATTATATGAATCCGCACACCAAAACTGTGAATTTCATGTGGTTTTGTAGACTGAAGCAGTGGATGAAAAGATACCTGAGTAGAATTTCCCCTCGGAGGCGGGGGTGGGGTGGGGTGTTGAGGTGTTGCACCGGTAAAACAAAATTGTCACAAAATAGCCAAGTTTGGTATAAAACAAAAGAGTTCTATCTGTTCTTACAACAGACCAATTTTTTGTTTTTTCAAAGTGAAAACAAAAACAAAAAACAATTGTTTGACATAGAACAGACAAGCAAAGACAAGGCCAAAAAAAAAAAATTAAATTGAAAAAAGGTTCAATCTAAATCATCAAAGCGACTTGCGACATACCAAGCAAAAAAGCAAAAAGGAAAAGCGAACAAAAAATAAACTGATAAAGTACCACATACTAAATTGTGTCTGAATTACAACGGACCCGCTACTAGGTAAAACACAAAAGTTAAAAATTAGCACAAAAGCAAACACACCTGTACTTACCATAGGCCAACGAAAAAGAAAAAAAAGATGGGGAAAAAAACTTGCAAAATGTCTGAATTGTATACAACAGAACAAACAAAAAAAGGTTAAAAAAAAGAGTAAAATGTAAGCCAAAGTTCAATTTTAAAAATACCACACATAACAAATGAACGTCCTGTGCACCAAGCAAAGTAAAAAGGAGAAGTACCCCAAAAATCAATAAAAGTCCAATAAAATTGAATAGTCTGACTTACAACAGACCAGCCAAGAGATAAACACAGACGCACGGTGAGAGACAGAGGGCTTCCTGCCTTGCTGAATGGCTGCTTGATTGTTAGAAGAGGTCACAGAGGTTGATGAAGACCGAATGTGCCAGTAAAACCTGCTTTGCCCGTGCCCCTTGTCGATCGAAACACCAACTCCCCCACTGAGTAGCTGTTTATATTCTGCCTGCTCTCTCTTGTTGTAGGTACACACGTCAGCAAACTGTGACGTAGTATTGCCTCGTCTTGCTTCAAATGCAATGTGGGCGTTAATCGTCGCACACACACATGCGCGCAATTGCGCGCACACACACACACACACACACATTATACGCACGCAATCCCTCTCGCACACACGCGCGCAGAGAGACAGTCATTTGCTTGTCTATTAGGCCTACCTTGTAAATGCCCACCCAGGTTTTTGAGAAAACAGTTAATATGCATAGGGGTAGGCCTACAAATCGAATGAACGCCCCCCCCCCCCCCCCCCCCCATGTTGTATAGGATAGGGGAAGACGGGGTAAAAAGCACATGGGCGGGTAAGAAGCCCACCCCAATTATCTCATGAAATAAAGAAAATTTCAGTCAAATTTGCCCATGAGACGAATGCTAGACATTAACGCTCGTCTCATGGGTAAAATGAGACTAAAATTTGCTTCATTTCATGAGATAATTGGGGTGGGCTTCTTACCCGCCCATGCGCTTTTTACCCCGTCTTCCCCTACAACATGGGCAAATGAAATTAATTAAAACACTAAGGCAAAGACCCAACACAGCAACACACTAAAAAAAACCCACCGAGCTTTACCATTCTTCAGTTATTTGCATTTTGGTTTTCAAGTGCCCCCTCCCCCTATAAACAAAGAGAGTAAAAACGCGAGTGCATTTAAACACACATAAAAGGCAAGCTTTATCATTTTTGTTTTGCCTTAGGCCTACATATGTAAGTTTATTTTCTTATATTGTGTAGAAGGCGCAGCTGCTAGTCACACACAACCATTTTTTTTTTCAGTATGTAGGCTAAAGCAACATTAAGCCTACTAGTCATTACTATATGTGCGCATGTATTTAAGTGTGTTTAAATCTCTGTGTGTGCCTGCGTGCAGTTGTACGTGCACTGATATAAACGCACATCTATATTTTCCAGAAAGAGGCTGCCCTCTGTGTGCGTATGTGCCTGCGTGCGTGCGTGCGAACGCCCTCAAGGCTTTTAAAAAAAAATATATCCTGTGTGTGTGTGTGTGTGTGTGTGTGTGTGGGGGGGGGGGGGGGGGGGGGGGGGGGGGGGGGGGGGGGGGGGGGGGGGGGGGGGGGGCAGTTATTCACTTACCACCTGTTGAAGTTTCACAGCTAAGCATTGTTTGCATAGGAATTTCGATTTTTATTCTACATCAACATCTGCAGCAAATGTGTATAGCAATATTTGAGCGCGAATAAAGAACAATTAAACCAACACACTCACAAACACAGGCTTTATCGAAATTGAACAAAGGGTAATTACTCTCTTTTTCTAATTAACTCCCCTCCACCAAAGTCGATTACGATACCATTCACCTAGCAGTGCGTGGGTCAGAACCAAAGTGAGACAAGCAAAGCATCATTCTTAAAAAAGAATGTGCCAAGCTCGCCTTTATGACCCTCCACCCACACAGTACACATCAACAATGGTGGAGAGGACGACATACAAACAAATCAACACATGTCCAAGAGTGGCATAGCCTTCTAACCTTGAAAATGTTACACATAAACACAGGCTTTATCATTCTTTGTCTTATTTGTTATTTTTTTAAAAATATTTTAATTTATATATGTTTTGTTTTGTTTTGCACAATGTCTACAACGATGGGTGGGGATAGGAAAACAATTAAAACGCAAACACAAAGACCCAACATGTAAAACACACTCGAAAACGCGAGCTTTACCACCATTGTTCTGTTATTTAAGCTATATTTGCAATTTGGTTTTCTCCTACACAGGAAAACAAACGTGAGTACATTACAAAAAAACAAAAAAAACGAAAAAAACCGAGCTTTCTTATTCTTTGTTTTACTTGTAATTTTGGTTTCTACTATTGTGAATAAAAAAAAAAGTGTGAGCATATGTGTAGCGTGCCTCTCTGTCGTTCCTGACTACCATAACTAGATAGCAGCTGCTATTCCGGCGAGCTGGGATAACTGTTCTTTATAATGGTCATGCCTTGCCATGGGTAAGTCCCCACTCTCTCTCTCTGTGCCAAGTCAAGTCAAGTCAAGTCAAGTCAAAATGATCTTTAATGACGATAAAGGAATAAGCTAAACAAAACTTTTTTTCATCCTGTCGTCATAAATAAATAAGAAATACAACTGAAGCAAACAAGATGAAAAACAAAAACTGTAAACAAAGAAATCAATTTGCAATGAAAAATATGGAGAAAAAAAAGGGATTTAAGAACATATGGCATTTGGGAAGGTCCCCAAATGTCAATCAGTTGCAGCACTATAGTTAGTGCACATAATTATGCACCATACTTTGGGATTCATAATCTTAAGTGTGAGTAGGCCTACATCAAAACGCAGAGGTCAACTTTACCATTCTTAGGTTTATTTCTTTAGTACACAAACTTCTACGGGTTGTCTGTTCGCTTATTCGTTACTAGATAAATCCGTGCTCCGCACGGCAGCATGAAGCATCTGCGTTAGATAAACCCGTGCTCCGCATGGCAGCATGAAGCATCTGTGTTCATAATTGATAGGAACCTGTCCGAGCGATCGAAGAAGAAGAAGAAGTAGAAGAACTGGTTAGATGTACATTATCAAATATAGCAAAACCCGTGCTCCTCTCGGGATGTCATGACAGCAATTGTAAGCTCCGCATACCCAGCTGTTCATATTAGATTTTATCCTGGCTTCCTGATGAAAAGTTCAGTATGTTTTTCATCTCATCAGCATTTATCAAGAGATCATTTCCGACAAGAGTCTTTACACTGACTACGTTTTCAACAGTCACAACGGTCATTTGACAACTGTAACGGTCACTTTCTTTTAACGTTCTTCTGCCAAACTGAAATTCTTTGAGCCATTTGAGAACTTTTGTTTCTGAGCGGGCAAAGTCTAACAAAACAATTTATTGACGTCCAATACTCTTGTTTGAATGTTTTTCCTTGAGTATAAGCGTAGAAGTTTATAGGTTGAAAATGTTAGCATAAAAGAGATTTTCACAGCTTGGGACCAACGTTCACCTTGGCGGACATTTTGCTTTGTTCAACGGTTATGGACTGGTGGAAAATAATGAAAATGTGCGACGTAATGGTCTGTATCATGACACTATTCATTTTTTGTGATGATTACAGAATCTTCACATTGCAAAATATATGGAGTGCCCCTCGTATTATTATTATTATACTCACTCGAATGGCAAATCCCTTCTCTTATTTGAAATTGTGCTTAAGCTTACACAGCTGGGACATAATTTAGTAATCAAAACACGAAGGCGGGAGCATAGCGCTTTCACTTCGCATCGAAAGAACTATGCTCGTTGCTACCACTACGACCCATAGCGATGAATGTGCCAATCTGACAGTTTGAATTCCAACAGACTAACCTTAACCCCATTCCTATCCCTAACCCGAACCGTTTTCGTAACCTAACCCTATTCCCTACCTAAGTTTAACCCTATTGTAAGCGTAATCCTAGCACCTTAGTTGTCGTAGTGATTTTAGCCCAGTAGTGTTATTGATACGTAGTGAAAGCCGGCGAGCTTTACTATTCTTTGGTGTGTGTGTGTGAGTGTGTGTGTGTGTGTGTGTGTGTGCGTGTGTGTGTGTGTGTGTGTGTGTGTGTGTGTGTGTGTGTGTGTGTGTGTGTGTGTGTGTCTGTGTGTGTTGTTGTTGTCAATTGTTATTGTTTTTTGTTGTTATTTTCTCGCGCGCACAACAAGTGTGAGTGAATTAAACGCAGAATGGCTACTCTACATGCGAACGTTGAAGTGAAGATAATTATTTCAAAACAATTTCATACAAAAATTCTTCGCACGCACGCACGCACACACGCACGCACACGCACACGCACACGCACACACACACACACACACACTACTTCACACACACATAAACACAAACACGCGTGCGTACGCACACACGCACGCATACAGGCAATGCGCGCACGCAAACACACACGTACACACACACACACACGCGTGTATACACACACACGCACGTACACAGGCACGCTTGCACACGACGCGCGCACGTACACACAGAGAGAGAGAGAGAGAGAGAGAGAGAGAGAGAGAGAGAGAGAGAGAGAGAGAGAGAGAGAGAGAGAGAGAGAGAGAGAGAGAGAGAGAGAGAGAGAGAGAGAATGCGAATGCGAATGGTTTAATGATTCAGGCCTTGGCCCATATCATGAGTTGACATGTTACATCAAGATACATTATATAAGTGTCCGTTTATTATTATTATTATTATTATTATTATTATTATTATTTCAGTAATCGGATAGGGGGGTGGCGGTGGCACAATATAGAACGACAAGAAAACAGATTAAACATACAAATTAATTATACAAGGAACAAAAGGAACAAATATCATTAGACTGATTCAGTTACACAATCTTAATTGTCAGCTTTTCTCTTTTTCATTTGTCTCTAATCTGAAGGGCTTTGAAGATATAAAAAAACCAACCCAATTGTCGAATCAAATCTTCAATTCCAGTTGCCATCAAACGGCAAAACTCTCTCTGTTCATTAAAATGCTCTATATGTTCTTTAGATGCTCGTGCCTTATATGCTCATACTGTTTACAACGAAACAAAAAGTGTAGTTCCGTTTCAAAGTCACCAGGACAAAAGGGGCAGTGATTATTAACATGCACATCAAATCTTACATACCTATTTTTATGGATTTTTAGGCTGCTTATCTCCATACGAAATCTAATTAGTGCATCTCTAAAACATGTCTAGCTTAACCTTTACCAGACTTCCCGGGTCGCCCACGACCCATTGACACACAAAATTTTTTTATATCTCTAAAACTATTTAAGCAATCTTCAAGAAATTTCATGCCTTTGTCAAAAACGTAAATGACTTTAAGTGTATTAAATTTCATCAATTTGCATAAAATACAAATCACGTAATATGACGCGTCACTAGCTACATTGCCACATGGCGCGGGTCGTGGAGGACCCATACTTTAAAGAGCAGAAATATGTCACTGCAGTGCATTGAGTATGGGTCGTGGGAGACACGCGCCATCTGGAGAAGTATAAACACATGGTGACTCTTTGACCAGTATGGGTCCTGGAGAACCCGCATCATCTAGACAGGGATAAACACTGTTAAAATGCATGTAAAAATCTGTGGGTACGAGGAGACCCGCATCATCTGGAGAAGTATAATCACCAGCAGTAAAGGTTAAAACAGTCCAGATACATTTCTGGACTTAAATCGGATTTAAACTCTCTGTATTAAGTGATTAACGTTCACTGGAGTTTATCTTTGACTCCCAGTCTTGCATGTTTATGTCAATTAGTCTCTGTTTGAACTATTTACAAAACTCGTTTACATGACCCACTCCTTGAGCGAGCCACACAAAACCAAAACCAGGGTTGAGTTTCTCTAGATAACGGTCGCCGCGCGAATAACGCTTACGGCAAACGGGGCCTAAGAAACACTTTAAAAAAACGTTTGCGGAAGAACATTACAAGCTCTTGTCTGATTCGTCAATTTAAATTTTTTTAATTTTAAACAAACTTTAATGGACCAATCGACAACAAGGTATGTATTCACGTGATAGTTCGCCACGAGATACTGTCGGAGTAGCCACAAAACGTTTTTGGCAAACGTCGGCGAAAGAGGTGTTTCTTAGTACCGTTTTTGCCGATTTGCGCTCACGCTACAGAACGTTAGCCCTTGTGAAACGCCCCCCTGTCCTATTCAAATACATATTAATTCAGTTTCATGTCCCTGGGTGTTAACCCTTTCGCCGCCAGCCAAAGCATATAATGAAACTTAACTGGGTAGAGACAAAACGTTATCTGCAATATTGGGAATTTGTATGTGAGATGTAGAAAATTAGGCCTATCCTTACCTCCAGAAATTAAGAAAATAGGGTCTTCAGATAACTTGATGCCATTTAGTGACATGGGTCCTAAAACCATTGTGGTGCATAAATGCAACATTGGCGGTGAAAGGGTTAATCTGCAACTGTACCGAAACTGCAACAAGCACATCAAAACATATTAGCCTGGCATTATACCACTCTCTCTCTCTCTCTCTTTCTTTTTCTCTCTCTCCAAATCGAACATCAATGTCACTCCCACTCGAAATCAGTTTAAGGTACAATAATGAATAGGCTGCTTTTCAACTTCTAGATTCCGATTTCTCTTCGTGTCGTCACACGCTTTCATTTTGTGTGCGTGCAAGCCTACCCCCTCGAAGCGAGATGTCCCACTTTTGACAAACGCCAGTGTCGCATTGCGGCAAAACTCAACAATCGACACGCACCGCTGCGTCCGTTCGTCTTTTTGTGTACAGCGTGGTACCCGTTTGTAAGAAAAGGGAGTGCCTTTCGATCAACCAGAACGACTGCTTTTCTGTCTGTCTGTCTGTCTGTCTGTCTCTCTCTCTCTCTCTCTCTCTCTCTCTCTCTCTCTCTCTCTCTCTCTCTCTCTCTCTCTCTCTCTCTCTCTCTCTCTCTCTCTCTCTGCGTCTGTATATCTGTTGTTGTTGCTGTTGCTGTTGCTGTTGTTGTCGTACCCTGGCTAAGAGACTCCAGGGATCATCCCAACAACCGAAGCACTTGAACACTACGGTACAAACGCACCAGCTAGGGATGAGAACATAAGGCCTACCGTGTGTGACCGTTTTTGATTACCCCGCCACGTGAGCAACCACACTCCGACTTTGGAGGATTTCGGAGACTGATGATGCTATGCTAGGAGCTTGTCATGGTTAAAGACAATCCCCGCATAACTATGTAGAGCATAACCACATTTGGATGTAGCCTTGGTGTTCTAGCCTTTTGTCTATTGGTCTGACCCAGCGAATCCGTATATCTGAGTCAAAGCAAACGTCTTCAGTCTTCAAAATGTCATACCACTGGACTGGGCAACCGTG
This sequence comes from Phymorhynchus buccinoides, assembly GCA_017654935.2. NCBI lineage: Eukaryota > Metazoa > Mollusca > Gastropoda > Neogastropoda > Raphitomidae > Phymorhynchus > Phymorhynchus buccinoides. Next base: position 17,260,960 of record CM065684.1, read on the forward strand.
ATGAAATTATAAAGTGTGAATGCATTGCGACATCTTGCGTGGCAAAGATGATTCCCGACGGTTGATTTTACTAACATATCCAGGACAGAAAAGCTTTAAAAACTGTTTACGCATGCTGAACTGAATTAAGCAAAAGAATGAACCTGCAAATTTTAAACTCTATTCTCACTGGAAATGTATTGTCTTTTTAATCAACAAAATATTGCCTAGTTGTTACTACGTGCAGTTAGTATCCCACCATGTCACACGGAAGATCTGGAATCGATTCTCTACAGCGACGAATTGTGTGGGTATATATATGTTAGTATCCCACCATGTCACACGGAAGATCTGGAATCGATTCTCTACAGCGACGAATTGTGTGGGTATATATATGTTAGTATCCCACCATGTCACACAGGTCTGGAATCGATTCTCTACAGCGACGAATTGTGTGGGTATAATATTATATATGTTAGTATCCCACCATGTCACACAGGTCTGGAATCGATTCTCTACAGCGACGAATTGTGTGGGTTTATATATGTTAGTATCCCACCATGTCACACAGGTCTGGAATCGATTCTCTACAGCGACGAATTGTGTGGGTATATATATATGTTAGTATCCCACCATGTCACACGGAAGATCTGGAATCGATTCTCTACAGCGACGAATTGTGTGGGTATATATATGTTAGTATCCCACCATGTCACACAGGTCTGGAATCGATTCTCTACAGCGACGAATTGTGTGGGTATAATATTATATATGTTAGTATCCCACCATGTCACACAGGTCTGGAATCGATTCTCTACAGCGACGAATTGTGTGGGTATATATATGTTAGTATCCCACCATGTCACACAGGTCTGGAATCGATTCTCTACAGCGACGAATTGTGTGGGTATAATATTATATATGTTAGTATCCCACCATGTCACACAGGTCTGGAATCGATTCTCTACAGCGACGAATTGTGTGGGTATATATATGTTAGTATCTCACCATGTCACACGGAAGATCTGGAATCGATTCTCTACAGCGACGAATTGTGTGGGTTCATTTTTCTTTCTTTTCTTTCTGACTCCTAGTTCGATACAGGAAAATAGAAGTCGTTCTACATGTGCTTCCCTATTTCCGGTACAAGAGGCGAAGCCTTCAAGGCTCCAAGGCTCGCTTTGTGCTTCTGGAGATAGATCTAAATGCCATATTGTTCACTTTCAAGTACACTCGATTCCAAACGTTTGCTCATTTCACAATTTTGTCCATTAATTTAATCATTGCCAAAAAACCACTATCCCGCCTGAAAACTTGCATAAAACTTGTATGCTAAGCTTTAGCATTGAAAACAGTGTAGATACCAAGAAAATGGCACACACACACACACACACACACACACACACACACACACACACACACACACACACACACACACATGTACGCGCGCGCACAGAGAGAGAGAGAGAGGGAGGGAGAGAGAGAGAGATCAAATCAAATCAAATCAAATCTGTTTATTGCCATTAGCAAACAAACGCCCTTATGGCAAGGGGGGGGGGGGGAACAACCATTTAACATCCAAGGTAGACAACACTGGAATAAATGAAAAATATAACTTAATAATCCTATTCTTACAACTTTTCTTGTTTACTTTTTCTACTTTCTTCCAAGTAAACAGATTCCTTAATACATGTATCCCATACACACCTACACACTTATACATTTACCCATGGATACATGTATAAACACTTACTTACACACTCTCTCTCTCTCTCTCTTTCTCTCTCTCTCTCTCCACACATACTCACACTCACTCTCTCTCAGGAACCCCTCTCTCTCTCTCTCTCTCTCTCTCTCTCTCTCTCTCTCTCTCTCTCTCTCTCTCTCTCTCTTCTCTCTCTCTCTCTCTCTCTCTCTCTCTCTCTCTCTCTCTCTCTCTCTCTCTCTCTCTCTCTCTCTCTCTCTCTCTCTCTCTCTCTCTCTCTCTCTCTCGCACACGCACACACCATTTTACTAACATACTAGCAATCCTAAACCTACATCCTTACAAGCATATATGTTATTCCATGTTATAATAGAATAAGCAATGGACAACAAACAAACCAATCATCCAACATCATTGCGAGCATATAATATTATTTTCTAGGAATACAAAGCCATAGCATACTAACAAATCATCCATCTGGTACCCGCATCGTTACGAACAATAAATTATAGTATTCTTTTGCTAAATTTTAGGCTGGACAGAGAGAGAGAGAGAGAGAGAGAGAGAGAGAGAGAGAGAGAGAGAGAGAGAGAGAGAGAGAGAGAGAGAGAGAGAGAGAGAGAGAGAGAGAGAGAGAGAGAGAGAGAGAGAGAGAGAGAGAGAGACAAGCAGACACACATGCAGAGACAGAGACGGAGAGAGAGCCGAACGAGCATGAGAACATACACTCGCTTCCTTGACACGAGTGAGCCAAAAAGGGTATTTTTACCAGTGGAGTCGTGCTTCTCTATCGGAGTGTAGGCTACAGGGACTACGTTAACTCGCTCGCCGTTTTATTTTCTATTTCAATGCAGTAATATTCTTGCTTGTTTGAGGAGGCGGTAGGAAGAACTTTTGCGTGACCTCACAACTTTTACTTAGGCCTACAGGACTCGTCGTCGCAGGTTTTCTTCTTCTAGTAAAGATTTGTGTAGATTTTTCGGTTTTTCTCTCATCCATTCCCCGGTTAGAGATTCATCATGGTAAGTTTCTGGGCGTTTCCATGTATTTATTAAGTCTTGCTAATAATTGAATAATTTATACACAAGAAATCTGTAGAATATCGTATGTGTGAAAACACCAAGAGAACATGATTTAAGATTTTGTTTTGGAAATGAATGAAAATCTGCTTCACGTCCTCCGGTCTGGAACAGACACATATGGGACATTATAGATATAATGATGGTGGGAACGATCCTGGAGGCAGTGCAACACCAGGACAGTCCCAAATTTCTAAGAATACAGATGTGTAGTGTAATATAATAAAAACAAGTTAAGTTCTTTGATACATTTTAGACTACCTGACAATATTACTTATTACCTGACAATAATAATAATAATAATAATAACTAGAGTACTTGCGTAAACTGACCCAGTCGCGACACACGCTTGCACCCCTAACCCTAACCCTAACCCTAATCTTAACCTAAACCCTTAACCGCTAACCCGATGTTGCTCAAATTCGAACTTGTCCAAGCGTTTGACCCCTAGTATCCACCTGTCAATTTGCATGTTGATATATCCAAGCGTTCTCGAGTTATCGCTGTCACAGACAGACAAACAGACAGACAAACAAACAGACAGACAAACAAACCTTTGTTTTTTTCGTTGAAACACACTGATAACTCTACGTGTGACCATTATACACCGAAATATGTATTTTGAGCAAATGTGAACGCGGACGGACGGACGGACAAACTGAAAACAATGCCAGTCTCGCTTCGCGACTGGTAATAATAATAATTGTACATTTATACAGCGCTTTACCTCAGATGATCCCAAAGCGCTTTACAATCAATTTTTCATCAACAAATAGACAACAAAAACAGCATTCAAGAAATGACACCAACCAGCAATAATATTGCTTGTTTCTATATTTCTTGGAATTTGTTGTCTGTAGTTTCTCTGGTGGTGTCAAGTGGTTTTTTATGCGACAATGACGGTTTTCATGTCGGTTGTTTTACTTCCGTGTGTGAGGATTTATATGTGTGTGAGATCATGAATGTGTGCATACATGTGTGCTTGTGTGTATTTTGGTTTCGTGGGTTGTGTGTGCACGCATGTGTGTGTGTGTCTGTGTGTCTGTCTGCGTGCGTACGCTGTGTGTGAGGGTGTTTGTGTATGTGTGTTGGTGTATGTGGTCAGTCCATGCGGCTCGGTTGCTGTGGCTTACCGAATGGGGTATGAACGAGTTGGCGTCAATAATTGTGTGTGTTTATGTGTGTGTGTGTGTGTGTGTGTGTGTGTGTGTGTGTGTGTGTGTGTGTGTGTGTGTGTGTGTGTGTGTGTGTGTCTCTCTCTCTCTCTCTCTCTCTCTCTCTCTCTCTCTCTCTCTCTCTCTCTCTCTCTCTCTCTCTCTCTCTCTCTCTCTCTCTCTCTCTCTCTCTCTCTCTCTCTCCCCTCTCTCAGCTTGATGGATATGTGTTCCAATTTTCAGAGCCTAAACTACAAAGCCGTTCATCTGGCTAACGTTTGAACAGAGGGACCTAGGACGCTTAAATTTTGCATGCGGATTAGTACTACAAGGATATCTAGTCCAAGTTCCAAAATGAGGGTCATAGGTCGAAGGTCAAGGTTACTTGAGCCGAAAATGCTGCCGAGCACCTGGTATGATAACGTTTGAACGCAGGGACTTAGAACGCTCAAATTGTGTATGCGGATAGGTACTAAGGATATCTAGGCCACGTTCGAAAATGTATGTCAAAGGTCAAGGTCACTAAGCCGAAAATGCTGCCGAGTACGTGGCACGGTAACATTTGAACGGAGGGATCTATAACGCTCCAATTTTGCATGCAGATAGGTACTTTGGATATCTAGGCCAAGTTTGAACATGAAGGTCATAGGTCAAAGGTCAAGGTCACAGGAGCCGAAAATGCTGCCGAGCATTTGGGCCTGTATTCACCTTGTGATATCTTAAAGGTTCGTTACCAGCTGCAAGACCAAGCACTGCCGCCAAAAAAATACTGCTGCGCGACTGGTGATCTGGCGTATTTGTGGTTCTATAGATTTCCCGCCAGGAGTGCGTTTTCAGCCCCCAACTTTTAGTCAACAAGCATTTTACTTTCTTTGCTGTCCTGATCCACCGTTCTTGATAGGCTTACCTGAAGCCCAAGCCCCTGTACTGCCATTTACAAGAGTGGCACAGAGGTAACGTGTTCGCCTCGTGTCAAGCAAACCCGAGTTCGAACCTGGCTACATGGGGATTTTCCCTCTCAATTTGCACTAGGCCTTACGGTCTGAACGTGGAGTCTTTCGGATGAGACGATAAACCGAGGTCCCATGTGCCCATGCACTGAGCACACGTTAATCCCAGTGGCAACCAAAAAGTTGTCATTTGGTCCAAATTTACCCCCCCCCCCCCCCCCCCCCCTCCTTCCTTCCTCATCAGTCTCACAAAAATCGCATGCAAAAAACAACTGGGTGGCGCGCCTCTGGCTGCGACGCGCTCTCCAGGTGGGAGCAACCCGAATTTCACAGAGACGCCTCTGTGACTATATAAAGTACATAATAATAATAATAAATCGAATGGGTTTTTTTGTTCTCTAAAATGACATTTGATGTTCACACACATTTGCCGTCCATATGCATGTTTGCAAGGTAACCCAATGTAACCCAATGTAACCCAATGTAACCCAATAGTGCGGAAGTCACCTCTCTCTTTGTGGTCGTTTCAATAGCTTTGGCATCCGCCTGGGCCTATAAGGCTGTGTCGGACCAATTTATTGACATAAGCTAGAACACCAAGGCTACATCAAAATGTTGTTACGTTCTGCATAGTTATGCGGGGATTGTCTTTAGCCATGGCGAGCTCCTAGCGTAACATCATCAGTCCAAAAATTCCTCCGAAGTCGGAGTGTGGCTGCCCACGTGGCGGGGTAATCACAAACGGTCACACACACACACACGTGATGTTCTCATCCCTGGCTGGCGCATGTGTACCATAGTGTTCAAGAGCTTCGGCTGTTGGGGTGGTCCCTGATGACGTTAAGCCAGGGTCCAACAACCACAACAACAACAACAACAACAACAACAACAATGGCTTTGGCATCAGATACCATGGCAAGTCTTCCGAGATACATGTAGCAGATTTGATTTTCTACCGCCGTTCAGCTTTTTCTGTCCATTTCTGACACAAAACGTTAATATAAATATAACGCGAATGAATTTGTTTAATTAAGCCAATGCAATGCGACAAAATGTTAGTCTTTACTGCGTATGCAGGCGGGTTGTTCAGCAAAACATGTTCTAGTATGATTGTCCCCGTTTCTATGAACCCCCTTTTTCATATAGGCCTACATTGATTTCCACCGGCTTTTCGGGCGAAGAGTCCATTCACATTTTAGGCCTATTTGTGTAGGGGAAGACGGGGTAAAAAGTGCATGGGCGGGTAAGAAGCCCACCCTAATTATCTCATGAAATGAAGAAAATTTCAGTCTCATTTTGCCCCTGAGACGAGCGTTAATGTCTAGCATTCGTCTCATGGGCAAATTTGACTGAAATGTTCTTTATTTCATGAGATAATTGGGATGGGCTTCTTACCCGCCCATGCGCTTTTTACCCCGTCTTCCCCTAGCTCCTTCGTATTAGGTATTAGGTACTTTATAGTTACAGAGGCGTCTCTGTGAAATTCGGGTTGCACCCACCTGGAGAGTGCGTCGCAGCCAGAGGAGCGCCACCCAAAGGTTTATATTTTGTTTTGCATGCAACGTTTGTGTGACTGATGAGGAAGGAAAGGTGTGTGTGTGTGTGTGTGTGTGTGTGTGTGTGTGTGTGTGTGTGTGTGTGTGTGTGTGTGTGTGTGTGTGTGTGTGTGTGTGTGTGTGTGTGTGTGTAAATTTTGACCAAATGACAACTTTTTCGTCACCACTGGGGTTAACGTGTGCTACGTGCATGGGCACACAGGACCTCGGTTTATCGCCTCATCCGAAAGACTCCACGTTCAGACCGTAAGGCCTAGTGCAAAGTGAGAGGGAAAATCCCCTGTAGCCAGGTTCGAACTCGGGTTTACTTGACAGAAGGCGAACGCGTTACCTCTGTGCCACTCTACGCCACTTCAGTCTGTAGCTCATGTGAATACCCGCCTCTCTCTCTCTCTCTCTATATATATATACAAAGGTAAATGATTCTGTGCATCGGTTCACGAGATCTAAGGGGGTAGAGACAAATAGTGAATCAATTGATCCAGAGTGAGTGTCTCTGTGGTTACGTAATGTCTTTGTTGTTTTCATTGCACAGAGTTCAGCCGATCAACTAACCGAGGAACAAATTGCCGGTAAGCAACTCTCTCTCTCTCTCTCTCTCTCTCTCTCTCTCTCTCTCTCTCTCTCTCTCTCTCTCTCTCTCTCTCTCTCTCTCTCTCTCTCTCTCTCTCTCTCTCTCTCTCTCTCTCTCTCTCTCTCTCTCTCTCTCTCTCTCCGGGCCTATACACAATTAAACATTTGTCATTTGTCATTTGTCATCTCTCTCTCTCTCTCTCTCTCTCTCTCTCTCTCTCTCTCTCTCTCTCTCTCTCTCTCTCTCTCTCTCTCTCTCTCTCTCTCTCTCTCTCTCTCTCTCTCTCTCTCTCTCTCTCTCTTTCTCTTTCTCTCTGTCTCAGCAGGGCTGAGTGAAACAAAAGCATTGTATTGCTTATCTCATGTTTCCCTGGTTAAATAAAATTCGTTTTCGTTCTCTCTCTCTCTCTCTCTCTCTCTCTCTCTCTCTCTCTCTCTCTCTCTCTCTCTCTCTCTCTCTCTCTCTCTCTCTCTCTCTCTCTCTCTCTCTCTCTCTAACAACTAACAGGTGAGTCGCCGAGCGGCAGACATGTCCGTCACCTCCTACCCCTCCCCCCCCCCCTCCCCACATCTTAGCCCCCGTCCTCTTTGCGTCCTTTGGGTGATACACCTATGCACCCTCGACTGGTGTGCACATTCTTTACTGGGGTGCACACTCTTAACTGGTGGGGTGCACACCCTTAACCATGTACCAGGATATACACCCTTAACAGGTGGGGTGCACACCCTTAACAATCATGTCAATGGTGAAAGAGTTACCCTTTATGGCCAGCCGCACGTCCACTAAAATCGTAACACTGTACGATACGATTCGATCACGTGGTCTCCAAGAACAAATGTGATACGCGCTTCGAGATCACGTCATCGAATCGTATCGTACAGTCGTGCGATTTTAGCTGACGGGTGGCTGGCCCTTTAAGCAGTGTTACTATCCTTGCCCGTGTCCACTCCTCTCTCTGTGTGTACAAAGGTAAATGATTGTGTGCACCGGTTCACGAGATCTAACGGGGTGAAGAAAAATCATGAATAATATATGTCTGCCGCTCAGTGACACCCACGGGGCATAGTTACAATGTCTCGTACTCATTGTATTACACCGACACGCAAAATTTGAAGTGGTTTCATGCAGTAGTTCACGAGATATGAGGGTGAAGAGGAACGGAGACATGTCTGCCGCTCGGCGACACTTAACACCCATCCACCCCCTCCCACCCCACCCCCACCCCCTCCCCGGGGCATAATTTGTGCAGCAGTGTCTTCTACTCACGGTATTACACCCACACACAAAATGTGAAGTGATTCCATGCAGTACTTCACGAGATATAAGAGGGTTAAGAAAAGGCTTGTTCAGAAGTTGCTCCCAAAAAAGGAGACGGCTTGATAAATGGCGCACTGCCATAGGGCCTTGAAACCGGTAGCAAACATTGACCACGGTGGCCGTGCCTTTTCAATCCTAAACAATTATTAGTACTAAAAACACGCTTTATTCATTTCTATCTCATAAGTAGTATTTCTGTTTGTCATAATTGTTGTTGGATCTATTTGACTAACCTTTTCACAACGCAACTAATACAGCTTTGTTTTTTTAAAATGATCACGCGCAGAGTTCAAGGAGGCGTTCTCCCTGTTCGACAAGGACGGGGACGGCACCATCACCACCAAAGAGCTGGGCACAGTGATGAGGTCCCTGGGACAGAACCCCACAGAGGCCGAGCTGCAGGACATGATCAACGAGGTGGATGCTGATGGTGAGTTATCAATGATGATGATGATGAGGAGGAGGAGGTCCCTGCCCTGGGACAGAACCCCACAGAGGCTGAACTCCAGGACATGATCAACGAGGTGGATGCTGATGGTGAGTTATCAATGATGATGATGGTGATGATGATGGTGATGATGGTGATGATGATGATGATGATGGTGATGATGATGATGATGATGATGAGGTCCCTGGGGCAGAACCCTACAGAGGCCGAGCTGCAGAACATGATCAACGAGGTGGATGCTGATGGTGAGTTATCACTGACGATGATGATGATGATGATGATGATGATGGTGATGACAAGGTCCCTGGGACAGAACCCCACAGAGGATGAGCTGCATGACATGATCAACGAGGTGGATGCTGATGGTACGCCAGTCTCACGGAAACTGTTCGCGGATGTAAGCTGTTTGGGTAGTTGGGAAACCGGTTTGGGATTTCATTTTGGCAGCTACTTCGAAACGAACATATGGGCGTGTTTCTGTTGAGGTACATTTGAAATTATCGATCTTTGCAAATGAAATTCTTTCCTCTAGGAAACGGAAACATCGACTTCCCCGAGTTCCTGACCATGATGGCTCGCAAGATGAAGGACACGGACTCTGAGGAGGAAATCAAGGAAGCGTTCCGGGTGTTCGACAAGGACGGCAACGGCTTCATCAGCGCAGCGGAGCTGAGGCACGTCATGACCAACCTGGGGGAGAAACTGACCGACGAGGAGGTGGACGAGATGATCAGGGAGGCCGACATTGATGGGGATGGACAGGTCAACTACGAAGGTCAGTGGTCCCTATTATTTAAAAAAAATATTTTTGTGTTTCAAATGGGTTTCCTCTCATTGTAACCCATAATGTTATTCATACAACCAATACCAATATACGAGTCATACGAGGATCATGGGTGCGGCCCCTCCCCCCTTAGAGTGTAAGGAGTTCAGGTCCAAAACATTTTGATTGTGCGAGTTTCTTCTCTGGAGACCCTGTCTGCTGCCCAGCTCTCCGGGCAGTTTCTTTGCGTAGGCAGTAAACAATGGTTGTGAACATTCAACACCTAGTTGTCACCTGGGAGAGTAGTATCACAGAGTATGATTGAAGTTCCTCACATGTTTGGAATTCTGATTAAAAGTCTTATATTTATAAATTTTTTCTCTAGAACATTTTGAGATCCTTTAAGAACGAAAATGTGTCAGTTTATGTTGGATTCGTATGTGGTTTATTATTTTTTTTTAAATAATTTTTTTTAATGAAAGTTAGGTTTTACCTCCACTCGGCTGCAAAAAACAGCAAATATGGGACGAACCATCAACCAACCCTTATTCAAAGCTCTCAGCAGATCCTGGAGGTACTGCAATACCAGGTCTGAACTCAATGAACTAAACCCAGCATGTGGTTTTTTTTGCTGTAGAGTGAATTTTGTATTTGTTTTTGATATAACGTGCATGCGGGTAAGGGAAGACGGGGTAAAAAGCCCATGGGCGGGTAAGAAGCCCATGCCAATTATCTCATAAAAATGCAGTCACATTTTGCCCATGAGACGAGTGTTAATGTTTAGCATTCGTCTCATGGGCAAATTTGACTGACATTTTCTTTATTTCATGAGATAATTGGCATGGGCTTCTTACCCGCCCATGGGCTTTTTACCCCGTCTTCCCCTATGGCATTTCTCATAAAGTTCTTTTGTTACCATTTTCTGGATCGCGTGAATTACGCTACCAGGCAAATGTACTGAGATGAAGGGGGAAAATAGAACACTGGATAAGCAGACCCCAAAGCATTGATCGTCCATAAAGTGCTACATTTTTAAAAGGGGCACCCTGACGGAATGTTTTTTGTAAGAAACACGTCGAGATCACCAGGAAAACACCTTTACACAGATTGCAACACTCAATTTGCTCTGGTTTCCTAGAAATCAAACCGTCAAATCGGCGATTCCTCCTTGGCGGAGATGCTGGAAGTCAAATTATTTCACCCAAAGAGAAGGCGTGTGTCGTCTCTTTTCTAATGGCCGCCAAATGGTTTGCACGGAATTTTCGCAATACAAGCCTTTTTTCCTTCTTTAAAAAACAAATGATACAGTTTATCTAAAGGAGTTTCGCTCACAACAAAGGAAATAGCTCCATTTTTTTCCCCAATGACCTACAAAAACAGAAAACGCTTCAACCACAATGAGTGACCCCCACCCACCCCATCCAAAATGGCTACTCTCTCTCCGGCATCTCCGCCAAGGAGGAATCGCCGATTTGACGGTTTAATTTCTGGGAAACCAGAGCAAAGTGAGTGTTCCGATCCTTGAAAAGGCTGTCTTTCTGGTGATCTCGACGTGTTTCTTGCGAAAGCTCATCCGTCAGGGTCCACCTTTAAGGTGAGAGATCACATGTAATGAAAATGGGCTCAACTAATAATTGAAGGTCAGCTTGAAAACCACATGGGAAAGATGGATGAACTTTTACATTGTTTTGCGTTGTGTTGTATTGTACTCTGTTGTATTGTATTGTTGTTTGTTTGTTTCGTTTTAGGTCTCTCTCATTCTCACGTTTTGTATGCTAGTCTGTCGTTTCCGACAATGACTGCCAGATAGAAGAGGGGGGGGGGGGGCAGATACTATTCTGGCGGGCTGGGCGAGAATTTGTTTAGAGTGGAGATGCCTTTGCCCAGTGTGCATCCTCACTCTCTTGGCCAAAGAGATTCGATGACACAGCTGGCGTCGAGGAAGGTCCCCAAAGGTCAGCCCATCCCTTTGGCTGCAGCACCAGAGCCGGTGCAAGGCACATCCCCTCGTTCGAGAGTCATAGTCTTCCACGAGAGACTAAACTGTACCATGATTTTCCATTACTGTAGAAAATCATCTATTGTACAGCTCTCATGTTACTGTTGGCCCCTACTACAGGCTAATGTCAACCAATGATAAAAAAAAAGAAAAAAAAAGACAATAATAAAGATGGGTAAAGGTCAAGATGTGCCCCCCCCCCCCCCCCCCCTACATTTCTCCGTTAAGTGTATTTTTCCGTGTTTGCCTTTCTTACCATACATAAAGGTGTATTTTAGGAACATTTTTAGCTAATAACCTTTTTCGAATACTAACCCTATCCCTAACCCTAGCCCTAGCCCTAACCCTAACCCTAGCCCTAACCCTAACCCTAACACTACCCCTAACCCTACCCCCCACCCTATAAGACGGGAAAACGCAACGAACCACAACTGTGACAAATCGCGGTGTACTGCAGTACATAGTGGGGGGTAGGGTTAGGTTTAGGGTTAGGGATAGGGTTAGTATTCCAAAAAGGTTATTAGCTAAATATGTTCCTAAAATACACCTTTATGTATGGTAAGAAAGGGAATAACGGAAAAATAGAATTAACCTAGAAATGTAGGGGGGGGGGGGGGGTGGCACATCTTTACCACAATACATACAATGATAGAGATGTTTCTCTTACGTTCAATTTAATCAACACAATAATACAATAATAAAGATGTTTCTCTTACATTCAATTTAATCAACGCAATACATACAATAATACAGATGTTTCTCTCACTTTCACTGTATTGTATCGTATCGTATGTTACTGTACTATATTGTATTGTATTTCATTACACTGTGCTACGCTTTATTGTATTACCTAATCTCGATGGCTTAGAGTCAAAACGGACTATCTAAAGATAGTCCATTGGCTTATTATTCATGTTATTGCAAAAACTAAGAACTTGTATTAAAAAAGACTGCAAATAATGTAAAATGGGGATTATGCTTTTTATATTTCTGCAGTCTTATTTTAAACAAGTTATTAGTTTTCACAATATGTTCAATAATACGTCAATGGACTATCTAAAGATAGTCCGTTTTGACTCCAAGCCATCGCTATGTACTCAAGTCAATAATTCTGCCATCTTCAGACCTCGGAATGTGATGTGTTGCAGAGTTTGTGAAGATGATGACCTCGAAGTAGTTAGGGGCGTCATCTTACCACGGCCGTTGGCCATCCGTAGATAGGTCAGTTTGGGTCACATTCACACACACACCCCCCCCCCTCTCTCTCTCTCTCTCTCTCTCTCTCTCTCTCTCTCTCTCTCTCTCTCTCTCTCTCTCTCTCTCTCTCTCTCTCTGTCGCTCTGAGAGTTCTCTGACAAACTTTGAATGTTTTGTGCTGTATAGATTTAAGCCTAGGGGAAGACGGGGTAAAAAGCGCATGGGCGGGTAAGAAGCCCACCCCAATTATCTCATGAAATAAAGAAAATTTCAGTCAAATTTGCCCATGAGACGAATGCTAGACATTAACGCTCGTCTCATGGGCAAAATGAGACTGAAATTTGCTTCATTTCATGAGATAATTGGGGTGGGCTTCTTACCCGCCCATGCGCTTTTTACCCCGTCTTCCCCTACATACATTGTAAGCCATAGGTTGGTTCTTCTTCTTCTTCTTGACTGTGCATGGCCACAATCAATACGCTGATTATTTTGCCATGGAACCGGGGAGGTTCAACCACATATGTCGGGGGGGGGAAATGGCCGTAACCCTTTCGCCGCCAGCCATTTTTCATCCCAAAAATACCATTAAACGTAACTGGGTAGACACAAAATTCTGCAATATTGTGAATTCCTTGGTGACATATATAACATAAGGCCTATCCTTACCTCCCCAAATTAAGAAAATAGGGTCTTTGGATAACGGGTCTGGATTGGATGCCATTTAGTGACATGGGTGTTGAACCATTGGGGTGCATAAATGCGACATTGGCGGTGAAAGGGTTAAGTAGCCCAGAGAAGGAAATTTGAGAATTTAAAGAAAAGATAGATAAAAAAAGGATCCTAGCCTGGAAGGGAAAAAATAAAATGTTCCTAATTCGATGGCTTAGAGTCAAAGCGGACTATCTTTAGATAGTTCATTGACTTATTATTGATGTTATTGCAAAAACTCAAGAATTTGTATTAAAAAAAAAAGACTGCAAAGAATATAAAAGGGGGATTAAGCTTTTTTATATTTCTGCAGTCTTTTTTTATACAAGTTATTAGTTATCGCAATAAATGTCAATAATACTGCATCTAAAGATATCTAAAGACAGTCCGTTTTGACTCCAAGCCATCGCAGTATGCTATGCGAATCGCATGACATTTTGAACAGTGCGATGTTGTTGGGTTTTTTCGTTTTGTTTTCAAACTTCAAATACTTTATTTTACAAGGATAAGGATTTAGGCTGGGACAGTGCGATGTTGTTGGGTTTTTTCGTTTTGTTTTCAAACTTCAAATACTTTATTTTACAAGGATAAGGATTTAGGCTGGGACAGTGCGATGTTAACTGAAGCTGATGATTGTTTCCTATTAATAGTAACAAGATAAACTCCGTTTTGTGGCTGGTTAGGGTATCCCTGGCCCTAAGAACGGTGCATTATTACCCGGCCAGAGGCCGAGGTATTGCGATCGGTTTGTGTGTCTGTGTGTGTGTCTGTGTGTCTGTGTGTCTGTCTGTGTATCGATTATCTTAAAAACTACTGTTTGGATTTTGATTACAATTGGCAGAGGGGTAGACAGCTTGCAAAGGAAGCTTCCTTTCGTTAATCAACACCGTGCTGACCTTGACCTTGACGTTTGACCTTGAAAACCGAAATTTCCTTCTTTGGGCTATGTGATTTCCCCCCAGCTTTATTTCGTGAACTAGTGAACAGAATCGCTTCAAATTTTGTGTGGTGGTGTACCATGGTGCAAGGAAGTTTGTATAAAAGTTCAGCTGTATCTCGTGAACTACTGAACAGAATCGCTTCAAATTTTGGGCTATGTATTTTATGCGTTCTGTAAGGGTGGAAAGTGGTGTGTTTATTGGGGGGGGTGGGGGTGGGGGGGAGAGGACATAACTCTGGCCGGGTTTGCATTGTCACAATGCGTAGCTGCCGCTCGGCGATGCCCTTGTAATTATAACGTGGAGGGAGGCTTTCTGCTGTTAGTGCTGAGTGGTGCCTTTCTTAACTCTCCACATCATTTTCTCTCTTTGTTCAATACGATTGATGCACATTGACGGTTTTTTTATAAAAACAAACAAAAAACTAGTGCATTTATCTGTCATTGTTTTTTGGTGGGTTTTTTTTTCAAACTTTCTTTCTAACCCTTTCACCGCCAAAGTCGCATTTCAGCACCACAGTGATTTAACACCCATGTCACTAAAAGGCATCAAATTGGGGTCTGTTATGTAAAGTAAGGGTAGACCTTATTTTATAATAATGTCACAGAAGAATCCACAATACTGCAGATGGATGACCCAGGTCAATTTAATGGAAAGTTTTGCTGAAATATGGCTGGCGGTGAAAGGGTCAATGAATGAATCAATCAAACATAAGCAAACATTACATTACATTACATTTTACATTTAGCATACATCCATTTCAATTTTTTCTAACTTGATAAAGACAGGCAGGTGAGCAGTAAATAAATCAAGCAGTAAATAAATCATTCAATACAAACACGAAAAAAACACAATAAGAGGGTGGGGTGGGGGAGGAGAGGGTTTATCTGTTATTGTTTCGCTGTTTGTTGTCAACTCTACTGTCTTATGGGCTTGTAACTGTAAATTTGTAATTATTTATTTAAAAAAATATGTTCACACTTGACCTGCATTGCGAAAAGGTGTCTAGATTAGGAATACTGTTTTACTTCGGTATGAACTCAAGAAGGTCAAATGTTATTGTCAAAGTGTCAGTCAAACAAACTATTCACACAAATGTATTCTGCCCTAGTGCATTCGCAGACGCATGCAAGTCGTTCTTCTTCTATTACGCACTAATTTAAGTTAAGACGTTCACCATCTTATTATACTACAACACAATCTTCAACAAAATTGGTTCGATAACTGATTGTTTTTCTGTGTTTCTTGCCAATCCAGTATAATCATTTTCTGTTGTGTTTCATTACTTCACAGACGCATGCAGGTAGATCTTCTTTTACGCACTCATTTACAATGTTCACCATCTTATACTACAGTCTCTCCCCGTGGGGATACCGGGGGGATCTTTCGTACAAATAGCCCCCCCCCCCCCCCCCCCCCCCCCCCCCCCCCCCGCCTTCTGGAAGTTCTGTGCTTGTAACTTCCTCTAGTATGTCACTCTCTTTTGACTCCGTCTTTTCCCTCTACTTTCTATCATCCAATATTTATCTGACTTATTGGCCCATTCTCCTGACTTTAAAAAAACAACAACTTCCAAAATATTTTCTCTTTGAGCTCCTCTGAATTCGGATTGTGTTGGCTGTACGCAGCGGGGAGACCAGTGAAAACTGAAAACCGGACACTTACGTACCTTAGTACCTTGGGTGGCGCGCCTCTGGCTGCGACGCGCTCTCCAAGTGGGAGCAACCCAAATTTCACAGAGATGCCTCTGTGACTATAAAGTACCTAATACCTATATATAAAAAAAGAATACAAATACCTTACCCATTATGGCCTGATGGTCTGGGAACACAGAAAAAGAAGAAGAAGAATACCACAGTCTTGAATTAAAAAACCACAAGTAAACTTGGTTTGTTAAATGATCGTTTCGATGTTTCTTGCTGATCCATGATAGCAATGTTCTGTTGTATTTCAGAGGGCACTGTGGCGGAAGATGAAGAGGGAGTAGTTCCGGCCACCACATTCCTCACCCCACACCACAGCGTGTGCAGTGCAGTGTCTGCCCTGATGTTTTGTACCGTGGATGGAACCGGCTTTACACATTGGACCTATATCGTTATATGCAGTCTGCCTGTCTCTGTCGCTTTCGATTGAGAGAGGGAGAGCGAGAGAGAGAGAGAGAGAGAGAGAGAGAGAGAGAGAGAGAGAGAGAGAGAGAGAGAGAGAGAGAGAGAGAGAGAGAGAGAGAGAGAGAGAGAGAAAAGAGAGAGAGAGAGAGAGAGAGCGCGCGCGCGAGAGAGAGAGAGAGAGAGAGAGAGAGAGAGAGAAAAGAGAGAGAGAGAGAGTGGGGGAACATTACACATCTAGGGGTTAAGCTATCAGAGGGTGAGGGTGGGCAGGGAAGCAAAAGAGTATCAGATTGAAGAAGAAGAACAGATGGAGAGAGAAGCAGAGATATTATTGCCAGGCGAAGCCGGGTACAAAATTGCTAGTATGTAATACGGCAGTCAAGGGGTTAAGAGTTATCCCGTTATCACACGTGCAACATTTTATGCTAAACGCTATGCTTCGTAGACGAGCGTGCCAGCTTGATTCGAGTCCAAGTTCTGAGGGATCATTCTTTCGGGGACATCCCGCTATCGCTACGTATCGATAACACTACCGAGATAAATCAGTACGGCTTTCACTACGTATCGATAACACTACCGGGCTAAATCACTACAGCATCTTATGGTTAGGGTTAAAATAGGGTTAAATTTAGATAAGGGATAGTTTTTTTTAAGGCTTCCGTCCACGTTAACATATTTCACTAGTTCTCCATGACAACACAATGTTAATGCTACTATCATCGTAACATATCAATATCACGGTGCTAGTGTGACAACTATTTCGCAATGGCTCCCGCCCACCTGCGTGCGCATCTCGACCCCGCTTCCAACGAAAGTGTCGCCATCTTAGTCAGATGTGTGTGTAAACAGGATGGAAGTTCAGTTTAACGTCGCGTATCGGCTTTCGCCATGTACGACGGGCTGAACAAACCAACCAGGGTATAAACAACAATTTATGTTCCTGAATCACTGTCTTAGCCAAAAGGCCGAGAGGCGATCAGAATTTAAACGTGTAAACAGCATCGATCGGGCATTTTTCAAACAAAGTTACTGACTAAGATGGCGGTCTCCCATACTATGGAGCGCTCCTTGTGGCCGGATATGACGACACGTGGGTACAAGCCATAGTATGTCGTAGTATTGCTTGCTATCAAGGTTTCAAGGTTTCAAGGTTTATTTCCGAAAGCCCCTGACACCCCTCCCCCAAGGGCAGACACCCCTCCCCCAAGGGCAGACACCCCTCCCCCAAGGGCAGACAAGCAATCATTAAAAACAATGGCAGCTATCTCGATTGACGCAAAAACGTGCCGCTTCAATTAGCCTAGTGTAACTGTGATATTCTTGAGTGTGAGATACCCATGACCTGTTGCTCCACGTCAGAAGTGCTTCAAACGAAGCATGCTACCGTATCATACAAATTACGGACACGATCGGTTGGTGTTTTCCTTTTTTGCCTTTTCGAAAAATGGAGATCCAACAGTGACATCCGCACATCGACAGTAGACTAAAAGAGTAAAATCTAGATCTATGCCAGTCTGGGGGCTTTCCAATAAAAATGAATCGATCCTAGCCTAGAATGAGCCAAAAAGTAATGAATAATTATTGTTTCCAGTGGAAAAGATGTTCTCAAACACCACGACGATTTGATGCTTCAGTTGTCTTCAAGTTCAGATCTAAAACGTCTAGGCCTAGCCCTCATAGCGTAATTGCCCATTCATTTTACGACGTTTTGAGAAATAATCAGAAAAACAGTTTTGACGTCACGAAACAAACAAAGCATTACAAAATTCTGCCACCAATGACTTTAGATCATGAATTATGTCTCAAGCTTTTACAAATCAATAGGATCCCTTCTCGTTTCCAACTGTTAATGCCAAACTAGCTGAATCTGACTGGCTAGCTATGCTATGAGGCGTACGATGTAATGCAACAATTTGAAATCGACCTTGACCTATGAAGGAAATATTCCAAGGGGGGTAAATCGTCCAGGAAATATTCCAAGGGAAGTTATCGGCGAAGTAACAGCGTGTACGACCAACATATCATTAGCCTAGAACTATCATAACAGCAAACATAACAACGTGGACGGAGACCTTTCTGATGACAAATATGACTTGTTATCCAATCGTCTGATTGATCGCGATCGAGACCGTTATTAGTAAATCTGTTTAACGTCCTCCGGTCTGGAACAGACACATTTATGAGACATTAGTAGATGTAAAGATGGTGGGATCGATACTGGAGGTAATGCCCGGAGGCAGTGCAAAACCAGTAAAGACCCGAATTGCTTGACAATACATATTGACCCCCATGCTACTAATTATATTAAGACAGCTGCAGATTTGTTTTTCAAAGTTTATATCAATGTAATGAACATTTTTAAACAAGCGCACAGCAATAAAATACCATCTGCATACGATGTAATGTCTTGTTGGGTTTTTTTTCTCTCGTGTTTTTTCTTTCTTCAACGATTTCAGCATGCTGAAATGAATGCTATGAAACTACCAACAAAAACAAGGGGTTGTAACTTAGCAAAACTATCGGGGCTCACAATCACCTACAGATATTTTTGAAATTCTAATACTAATTGTTTTTGTGGGTGATTTTGTGTGTAACATTTCAGATTGGGCTGCAAAATTAATACAGGCGCCAAATTAAGCTGTGATCTATTCTGACATATGTTGACGCTTGACACATTTTCTTTTCTTGAAAAAGATGCTTGACTTATATTATTTTTATTTTCCTACTTTTGATTTGTCACTCATGCCAAACTTCAACTGTTTACACTTTCGTGTGCCATTGTATACCAAAATAAAGTGACGTTTGTTTACCTTTGAATCGTGTTTGTTTGTTTGTTTGTTTGTTTGTTTCTGAGCCCTCGTTTCCCCGCGTGGGGTTACCGGGGTATCTTTGGCATCAATAGTTCCCCCACCTTGTGGAAGTTCTGTGCTTGTAAATTCCTCTAATCTGTCACTCTGTTTGACTCTGCCTGTTCCCTTTGCTTGCTGTAATCTGCTATGTTTCTGCCCGGATGGTCAATTCGCCTCCTGCCTTTTGTTTGAGAAACTCTTACAAATTGATTTTCTCCAGCGGAAAGCGGGCATTGTTGGGCCTAACAATTTCTTAGTTAGGCGCATAACGGGCAGCATGACGCATCTGCACCCGTATGGCAGGAAAATGTCTGAGCGATTGACGATGACGAAGAAGAAGTCCGTTCATTCCGTTCATTCGGGCCTCATGATTCTGTATTCTGTGGAAAAGGTTGTTTCATGCTTCTGCCTGTCTGTCTGCTCGCTTGTATGTGTGTGTGCGTGTGCGTGTGCGTGTGCGCGTGTGTGTGTGTGTGTGTGTGTGTGTGTGTGTGTGTGTGCGTGCGTGTGTGCGTGTGCGTGTGTGTGTGTGTGTGTGTGTGTGTCTGTCTGTCCGCCTGTCTACATGTTGTCTCATATGCCTAATGAATCCCTCACAAACACACAGTCCTACAAACAAATCATATAGAGACACCACACACATATACACTTCTCTCTCTCTCTCTCTCTCTCCCTCTCTCTCTCTCTCTCTCTCTCTCTCTCTCTCTCTCTCTCTCTCTCTCTCTCTCTCTCTCTCTCTCTCTCTCTCTCTCTCTCTCTCTCTCTCTCTCTCTCTCTTCAGGTGCACAAACAACCACACAAGGAATTGTCAAACAGAATTAGGCCTAAATAGTTGAGCACACATAAAGTTAGGGTATGTGTACAATAAAAGCCTTCATATTTCAAAGAACGTCTTTTAACTGTTTTGGGCATGCATATGAGTATTGGGTGGGTGCTTCTGCGATTGTGCGTCCGCGTGTGTGTGTGTGTGTCTATGTGCATAGGAAAGTGTGTGTGAGTGTGCGTGGCTATGTTCATGTGCATAGGACAAAACCAACATTCATATTCTATACTTTATAAATGTACATAATAGGCCTACTTGTATCTATATCGTACACATAAATTTTCATGATTAGACATTGGCCCTGCGCTACGTAAGTTAAAGGCAACACAGATGTTCAGTATTTTCTTGCTTCACATAATAGCCTAGTCCGGGCTTGGGTGGGATGGTGGGAAAAAAAATCGATACGGATTAAGCTGTACATCAAACATACGATAAGCGTGTAGTGTGTGAAAGCTTCGCAGCCGATGCATATTATTTTGATATCTAAATATTTCTTTGTTTAAACTTAAATGCATTGATATACTCGAAACATGCGCACGTGTGCGTACACACACACACACGCGCGCGCGCGCGCGCGTGCGAGCGCACGTACATATGCGCAAACAGAGAGAGTGCGGAGAGAGAGAGAGAGAGAGAGAGAGAGAGAGAGAGAGAGAGAGAGAGAGAGAGAGAGAGGAAGAAGAAGAAGAAGAAGAATATTATCCCTATTAAAATTCTACTTTAGGCTTAAGTCGTGTCGCATTGCGACAGCATGCCTATCTATAGTTAGTTGCCTGTGTTTAACTGTTAATGGTGCACATTCGCACAATCACACACACATAAAAAAGAAAATATGCATGTGCCCGCGCACACGCGCACGCACACGCACGCACACGCACACGCACACACACACACACACACACACACACACACACACTGTGTGAAACACACACACACATGTGCATTCATGAGTGCGCACATAAGTAGGCACGCACACACACACACATGATCCAGACTTACGTGCGTGCATAGACCCACGCCTTAGTATACACACACTAAGGCACCCATATGCATAGGCCAATATATCTGTCTGTCTGCTCGCCTCTGTGTGTGTGTGTGCGTGCATGTGTGTGTGCGCGCGCGCGCGCACACGCGTGTGTGTGTGTGCGCGTGTGTGTGTGTGTTCGTGTGTGTGTGCCTGTCTGTCTGTCTGTCTGTCTGTCCGCCTGTCTACATGTTGTCTCATATGCCTAATGAATCCCTCACAAACACACAGTCCTACAAACAATTCATATAGTGACACCACACTCATATACACCTCTCTCTCTCTCTCTCTCTCTCTCTCTCTCTCTCTCTCTCTCTCTCTCTCTCTCTCTCTCTCTCTCTCTCTCTCTCTCTCTCTCTCTCTCTCTCTCTCTCTCTCTCTCTCTCTCTCTCTCTCTAAATAAAATTCAATCAATCAATCAATCAATCTCTCTCTCTCTCGTCAGGTGCACAAACAACAACAAAAGGAATTGTTAAACAGAATTAGGCCTAAACAGCTAAGAACACATCAAGTTAGCGTATGTGTACAATAAAAGCCTTCATATTTTAAAGAACTTCTTTTTTTACAGTTTCTGGTCTGCATATAACTATTGTGTATGTACGTGTGGGTGCTTCTGCGGTTGTGCGTCCGTGTGTGTGTGTGTGTGTGTGTCTATATGCATAGGAAAGTGCATTTGTGTGCGTGTGTGTGCGCATGCGCACGCCGCAACTGTGCGTGGTTATGTCCATGTGCATGGAACAAAACCCAAATTCATATACTGTACTTTATAAACTTGCAAAATAATAGGCCTACTTATATTTATATCGTACACTTATAATGTACTACTAGTTATATCTATATATTAGACATTGGCCCTGCGCTACGTAAGTTAAAGGCAACACAGATGTTCGGTATTTTCTTGCTTCACATAATAGTCCGGGCTTGGGTGGGATGGTGGGAAAAAAATCGATACGGATTAAGCTGTACATCAAACATACGCTAAGCGTGTACTGTGTGAAAGCTTCGCAGCCGATGCATATTGTTTTGATATCTAAATATTTCTTCATGAATACATTTAAACTGAAATACATTGATATACTCAAAACATGCGCACGTGTGCGTACACACAC
>CM065684.1:17288239-17290739 GCA_017654935.2 Phymorhynchus buccinoides
GAGTGCAGGTGCGTCATGCTGCCCGTTATGCGCCAAACTAAGACATTATTAGGCCCAACATGCCCGCTTTCCGCTGGAGAAAATCTATTTGTAAGAGTTTCTTGAACAAAAGGCAGGAGGCGAATTGACCAGCCGGGCAGAAAGATAGTAGACGACAGCGAGCAGAGGGAACAGGCAGAGTCAAACAGAGTGACAGATTAGAGGAAGTTACAAGCACAGAACTTCCAGAAGGTGGGGGAACTATTGATACCAAAGATACCCCGGTAACCCCACGCGGAGAAACGAGGGCTCAGAAACAAACAAACAAACAAACAAACACGATTCAACGGTAAACAAACGTCACTTTATTTTGGTATACAATGGCACACGAAAGCATAAACAGTTGAAGTTTGACATGAGTGACAAATCAAAAGTAGGAAAAAAAAATCTAATACCAAAAAAATCAGTCAAGCAATTTTTTCAAGAAAAAGAAAATGTGTCAAGCGTTATCATATGTCAGAATAGACCATAGCTTGCCTGTATTAATTTTGCAGCCCAATCTGAAATGCTACACACAAAATCACCCACACACAAAAAATAGCATTAGGATTTCAAAAATGAACACTAAATATCTATAGGTTATTAGTGCCCTCTGAAATACAACAGGAAATTGCTATCATGGATCAGCAAGAAACATCGAAACGATCGAAACCAAGTTTGTTATAAAAAAATTAAAGACGGACAAGATAGTGGCTTCAAATGATAAAGAGGGATCTTCACCATTTTATTATTTTCAAATAAGCACCATCGAGGTTACAAAGTAGTCCCATGTTTAACCGTTCATTTCTCTATTTCTTTCAGTGTTATTTTCAATTATTTCAGTGTCCTCGTTTTCTTTGACATGAATATGATTAACGTTGTTGTTGGTTTTTCTCTCTTTCTCTAGATAGATATTCTGTTTTCTCACATCGTTTACTTTGACAAATGCCTTTCAGTTTCTTCATTTGTACACTCTACGCTCAGAAGGTAGATAATGTCTAAGGGCTTACAGGAGGATGTCCCATCACTCTTATCGAATGATGATATCACCATAATTATTATAGGCGAATACTCCGTCTTGTCCACAATGCTTTTTAAAGTAGACTGATTGATCACGGGTGGCCTTTTCTATGATGACGATGATGATGATGATGATGATGATGATGGATGATAATGATGATGATGACGATGACGATGATGATGATGATGATGATGATGATGGATGATGATGATGACGATGATGATGATGATGATGATGATGATGATGATGGATGATGATGATGGATGATGATGATGATGATGATGATGATGATGATGATGATGATGATGATGATGATGATGATGATGATGATGATGATGATGATGATGATGATGATGATGATGATGGATGATGATGATGATGATGATGGATCCAACAGAACCATCAAATTGATGATGGTGGTGGAGGCGATAAAGAAGAAGAAAAAAAAGATGATGATGATGATGATGACGACGATGACGACGACAACGATGATGATGATGATTATGATGATGATGAAGCTTGTGCTGCTGCTGGAGTATTATTATTCCAAGCCTTTCACGCGCTACAATGGAAAGCGACAGAGACAGGCAGACTGCATATAACGATATAGGTCCAATGTGTAAAGCCGGTTCCATCCACGGTACAAAACATCAGGGCAGACACTGCACTGCACACGCTGTGGTGTGGGGTGAGGAATGTGGTGGCCGGAACTACTCCCTCTTCATCTTCCGCCACAGTGCCCTCTGAAATACAACAGAACATTGCTATCATGGATCAGCAAGAAACATCGAAACGATCATTTAACAAACCAAGTTTGTATAAAAACAAGCGCGAAATCGCAATAGTTTGTGGCACGCGGTCTATTTTTACCACTCCAATCATGAGTTACCTCCCCTGGATTTTCAATAATTTTAATCTGTAAACCAGAATGTTATCTCTGCACCATTTCGTAACTTTTTATATCTTTTGGAAAACATTTAGAACTATGTATCCTACTTATGCTCATCAAAAGAAGCACCGCATACTCGTCGTGTCTCTTGTAGTGTCTGTATTACGTATGTTTATTATTTTGTACGCTTTTAAAATACATCATTTTAAAGAGCGGCCTCAATTAATTTTGAAGTGTAGCCTCGATTTGAAGTGCGACAATTTTGGAACGACAGACCGACCGACCGACAAAGTGAGTTATAGGTTTGTGGCTTGAGCCACAAAGAAAAATTAAAGACTGTGGTATTCTTCTTCTTCTTCTTCTGTGCGTTCCCAGGCCATAAGGCCATAATGGGTAAGGTTGTCCGGTTTTCAGCTGTCACTGGTCTCCCCGCTGCGTACAGCCAACACAATCCGAATTCGGAGGAGCTCAAAATAAGAAAATGTTTTGGAAGATTTTTGTTTCTAAAGTCAGGAGAATGGGCCAATAAGTCAGATAAATATGAGATGACAGAAAGTAGAGGGAAAAGACGG
>CM065684.1:17295739-17305983 GCA_017654935.2 Phymorhynchus buccinoides
TACCATACATATACCATACCACACCAAACCAACCACCCATACCACCACTACACCACACCATACCATACCATACTCTCTCTTCTCTCTTCTCTCTCTCTCTCTGCCTCTCTCTTCTCTCTCTCTCTCTCTCTCTCTCTCTCTCTCTTTCTTTCTCTGTGCATCTCTCTGAGATCTCTCTGATGATGATATGGTATGGCATGATATGATATAGCATGGTATGGTATAGTGTGGTATGATATGGTTATGGTATGGTATGGTATGGTATGGTATGGTATGGTATGGTGTGGTATGGTATGGTATGGTATGGTATGGCATGGTATGGTATTGTATTGTATGGTATGGTATGGTATGGTATACATACATAGAATGAAATAGTGAGGTCATCTCCTGGGAACACTTCTTCCAGGGATCATGCTATGCTATACTATACCATACTATACTATATCATACCATACCATACCGCACCATACCATACATACCATACCGCATCATACCATGCCAAACCATACCATACCATACCATACCATACCATACCACACCACGGTATCAGGCCGCTCATGTTATGAGTGGTCAAACACTGTTTTCGTGGGGAAATATAGATTTTTTTGAATAATGTTAACATGTTACGAAACCTTTATGAATGGCCTAACACTGTGTTGCCATGGGGAAATAGAGATATTTTGGAAATATTGTTAACGTGTACACACACAGACCTTAAGCAAATCCTGTTGCTTCCGTAGTTTGGAAAATGCTAGGCCAAGGTTATTTTATGAATGGGTAGAATTGACTATTGGTGTGGGCTAGGATGACTATTGATGTGGGCTAGGATGATTATTGGTGTGGGCTAGGATGACTATTGGTGTGGGCTAGGATGACTATTGATGTGGGCTAGGATGACTATTGGTGTGGGCCGAGACGACTATTGGTGTGGGCTAGGATGACTATTGGTGTGGGCTAGGATGACTATTGGTGTGGGCTAGGATGACTATTGGTGTGGGCTAGGATGACTATTGGTGTGGGCTAAGATGACTATTGGTGTGGGCCGAGATGACTATTGGTGTGGGCACAGATGACTATTGGTGTGGGCTAAGATGACTATTGGTGTGGGCCAAGATGACAATTGGTGTGGGCTAAGATGACTATTGGTGTGGGCCGAGATGACTATTGGTGTGGGCCGAGATGACTATTGGTGTGGGCCGAGATGACTATTGGTGTGGGCCGAGATGACTCTTGGTGTGGGCCTAGATGACTATTGGTGTGGGCCGAGATGACTATTGGTGTGGGCTAGGATGACTATTGGTGTGGGCAGAGATGACCATCGGTGTGGACAGAGATGACTATTGGTGTGGGCCGAGATGACTATTGGTGTGGGCAGAGATGACTATTGGTGTGGGCCGAGATGACTATTGGTGTGGGCTAGGATGACTATTGGTGTGGGCCGAGATGACTATTGGTGTGGGCTAGGATGACTATTGGTGTGGGCAGAGATGACCATCGGTGTGGACAGAGATGACTATTGGTGTGGGCCGAGATGACTATTGGTGTGGGCAGAGATGACTATTGGTGTGGGCTAGGATGACTATTGGTGTAGGCAGAGATGACTATTGGTGTGGGCCGAGATGACTATTGGTGTGGGCTAGGATGACTATTGGTGTAAGCAGAGATGACCATCGGTGTGGACAGAGATGACCATTGGTGTGGGCAGAGATGACCATCGGTGTGGGCCGAGATGACCATCGGAGTGGGCCAAGATGACTATTGGGATGGACCGAGATGACTCGTATGTTGGTATGGGTTGTATGAACTCATATAATAATGGGTGAACTGAGAGGAAACCCATTTAGAACACAAAAATATTATTTTAAAAAATAATAGGGACCACTGACCTTCGTAGTTGACCTGTCCATCGCCATCCATGTCGGCCTCCCTGATCATCTCGTCCACCTCCTCGTCGGTGAGTTTCTCCCCCAGGTTGGTCATGACGTGCCTCAGCTCCGCTGAGCTGATGAACCCGTTGCCGTCCTTGTCGAACACCCGGAAGGCTTCCCGGATCTCCTCCTCAGAGTCCGTGTCATTCATCTTGCGGGCCATCATGGTCAGGAACTCGGGGAAGTCGATGGTGCCATTTCCTAGAGGAAAATAATTTCATTTGTAGAGATTGTTGGATGTTCAGTTTAACGTCGCGTATCGGCTTTTGCCATGTACGACGGGCTGAACAAACAAACCATGGTATAAACAAAAATGTATGTTCCTGAGTCACTGTCTTAGTCAAAAGGCCGAGAAGCTATCAGAATTGACAATCCCTTTCAAAGATATATCTCAGCATAAACACGCCCATAATGTTCGTTTCGAAGTAGCTCCCAAAATTGAATACTAAACCAATTTCCCCTTTCTAAACCCAATTACATTAGCAGCTCAAATCCGCGAACAGTTTCCTTGATCAGACCGATTTACTATCAGCATGCACCTCGTTGATCATGTCCTTCAGCTCGGCTCTGTGATGCTTTGTCCCAAGGACCTCATCATCATCATTATCATCATCATCATCATCATCATCACCATCATCATCATCATCATCGTTGATAACTCACCATCAGCATCCACCTCGTTGATCATGTCCTGCAGCTCGGCCTCTGTGGGGTTCTGTCACAGGGACCTCATCCTCATCCTCCTCTTCCTCCTCATCCTCATCCTCCTCCTCCTCCTCCTCATCATCGTTGATAACTCACCATCAGCATCCACCTCGTTGATCATGTCCTGCAGCTCCTCCTCTGTGGGGTTCTGTCCCAGGGACCTCCTCCTCATCCTCCTCTTCCTCCTCATCCTCCTCATCCTCATCATCATCATCATCGTTGATAACTCACCATCAGCATCCACCTCGTTGATCATGTCCTGGAGTTCAGCCTCTGTGGGGTTCTGTCCCAGGGACCTCATCATCATCATCATCATCATCATCATCATCATCATTGATAACTCACCATCAGCATCCACCTCGTTGATCATGTCCTGGAGCTCGGCCTCTGTGGGGTTCTGTCCCCAGGGACCTCATCATCATCATCGTCATCATCATCATCATCATCATCATCATCATCATTGATAACTCACCATCAGCATCCACCTCGTTGATCATGTCCTGGAGCTCGGCCTCTGTGGGGTTCTGTCCCAGGGACCTCATCACTGTGCCCAGCTCCTTGGTGGTGATGGTGCCGTCCCCGTCCTTGTCGAACAGGGAGAACGCCTCCTTGAACTCTGCGCGTGATCTTATTGTTTATAAAGTCTGTATTAGTTGCGTTGTGAAAAGGTTAGTCAAATAGATCCAACAACAATTATGACAAACAGAGATACTTATGAGATATACTACTCAACACTTGCTTTGCATCACTTTTTTGACAAACGCTGTCATATATCCCACTGACTTTATTCAAATAACAATGTATCCATCTAATTGTCCGGTCATCTGACAACAAAACATAAAAGTTTTGAAGATTTAAAAGGTTTGAAAGACACAAAATCAAGCCTACCCTCAAATTTCAGGGTTTTCGGCATATGGGGCAAAAATGTCATTGAATTAAGAACTTTGCAAATTCTTGATAAATGACTGAAAACTGACTGTCAGTAACGTGTGTGACCTCCACGCACCTCAATGACAGCCCGACAACGCCTGCTCATAGAGCAGATGCGGATGCTGGGGAATCCCATCCCACTCCTCCTGAAAGGCCTGCCCAAGCTGAACCAGGGTTTGTGGCTGGTTGACACATGCACAAACGGCTCTTCCAATCATGTCCCAAACATGGTTAATGGGATTTAAGGCAGGGGACCTGGCTGGCCACTCCATTCGCTCGATTGATTCGTCGTCCAGGTACTGGTCCACAACGTGTGCTCTGTGTGGACGGGGCGTTATCATCCATGAGGATGAACTCCGGGCCAACAGCCCCAGCGTAGGATCTCACGTATGGATCAAGGATTTCATCCCAGTATCTGGCTGCTATCATGGTTCCGTCCAGGAGCACATGGAGATCGGTCTTTCCCTGCACACTGATTCCACCCCAGACCAGAAGTGAGCCTCCTCCATAACGGTCATGCTGGGCCATGTAAACGTCGTGGAATCGCGCAAAAAAATGTGCATAAAGTGAACACTACTCACTTTTTCAACACTACAGGACAATTAATTACTGAAGTCAGAGTCAGTATCAATCAACTACATACGCAAATCAAGCAGTAGTCTTCCACAATTTTCAAAACAAAAAAGCGATGCAAAGCAAGTGTTGAATAGTATAGAAAGGAACAAAGCGTGTTTTTAGTACTAATAATTGTGTGCCATTTCTCAAGTCGTCTCCTTTTTTGGGGAGCAGCTTCTGAACAAGCCTTTTCTTAACCCTCTTATATATCTCGTGAAGCACTGCATGGAATCACTTCACATTTTATGTGGGGGTGTAATACCGTGAGTAGAAGACATTGCGGCACAAGTAACGCCCCGGGGGCGGGATGTGTGTGGAGTGGATGGGGTGGGGGGCAGACATGTCTCCGTTTCTCTTCACCCTCATATCTCGTGAACTACTGCATGGAACCACTTCAAATTTTGTGTGTCGGTGTAATGCAATGAGTACGAGACATTGGTGGATATACTATGCCCCGTGTGTGTCACTGAGCGGCAGACATATATTATTCATGATTTTTCTTCACCCCGTTAGAACTCGTGAACCGATGCACACAATCATTTACCTTTGTACACAGAGAGAGAGAGAGAGGAGTGGACACGGGCAAGGGTAGTAACTCTGCTAAAAGGGCCAGCCACACGTCAGCTAAAATCGCACGACTGTACGATAACGATTCGATCACGTGATCTCGAAGCGCGAATCACATTTGTTCTTGGAGACCGCGTGATCGAATCGTATCGTACAGTGTTACGATTTTAGTGGACGTGCGGCTGCCCATTAAGGGTAACTCTTTCACCATTGACATGATTGCTAAGGGCCTGCACCCCACCTGTTAAGGGTACATATCCCGGTTAAGGGTGTGCACCCCACCAATTAAGAGTGTGCACCCCAGTAAATAATGTGCACTCCAGTCGAGGGTGTATAGGTGTATCACCCATAGGACGCAAAGAGGACGGGGGCTAAGATGTGGGGGGGGGGGGGGGGGGGGGGAGGGAGGGAGGGTAGGGGGCGTAACGGGGGCAAGGACATTTTCCCGAACCACTGCATGAAATCACTTGAAATGTTGTGTGTGGGTCTAATGCAACATGTATATAACACGTTGGAGCATAAATTATGTTGTAGGGTGTCGTAGGTGCGTGGCGAAACGAGGTGACTGACATGTCTGCCGCTCGGCGACTCACCTGTTTGCTGTTGTTTTTACGAAAGGCATAATGAGATGTAAAGACTGTCATACGTCAATTGAGAACTGTCATTGTCTCTTACGATGCTCTAACACTTACACACTCCGACACACAATCACACACACACACACACACACACGCGCGCGCGCGCGCGCACACGCACACGCGCACGCACACGCGCACGCACACGCACACACGCACACACACATATACACTCACACCACACACACACACACACACACACACGCACACACGCACACACACACACACACACACACAAAGATTCAAAGATTGTTTAATCCTTTGACCCCTTTTGGGGCATGGAGGACTTGAAGCAAATCAAGCAAATACAGAATTAATGCAACAATTGAAAACGGTTACAAAAGACAACTCTAATGTAATTAACACACCAAAATGTCACACAACTTTACTAAACCTTAAAAATTTAGCTACATTTAATAACACCTTTTTACCACCAGAGAGCAATCGACAGTAGTTAAAGACGGACTTTACACAATCATGTAAATGTTCTGGAAATAAACTGACATCTGATATCATTGTATTTGGGACATTTCATTACAAAATGAAACTCGTCACACACACACACACACACACACACACACACACACACACACACACGGGTTCACACACACACACACACACACACACACACGCACACAGTGATACACACACACACAGTGACACACAGAGAGAGAGACAGGGGGGGGGGGAGAGAGAAGAGAGAGAGAGATGAGAGAGAGAGAGAGAGAGATCTGGGAGAGAGAGAGAGAGAGAGAGGAGAGAGAGAGAGCATGAGAGAGAGAGGAGAGAGAGAGAGAGAGAGTTGCTTACCGGCAATTTGCTCCTCGGTTAGTTGATCGGCTGAACTCTGCTGCGACGACTGTGCAATGAAAACAACAAAAACATTTCGTAACCACAGAGACACTCACTCTGGATCAATTGATTCACTATTAGTCTCTACCCCCTTAGAGCTCGTGAACCGATGCACAAAATCATTTACTTTTGTATATATTATATAGAGAGAGAGAGGAGTAGGCTACACAAATAAGTTACAAAGTGAAGCAGTGTCGACTGTAGAGTGGCACAGAGGTAGCGCGTTCGCCTTGTGTCAGGTAAACCCCGAGTTCGAACCAGCCGGGTACAGGGGATTTTTCCTCTCACTTTGCACTAGGCCTTACGGTCTGAACGTGGAGTCGTTTTCGGATGAGGCGATAAACCGAGGTCCCGGTGTGCCCATGCACGTAGCACACGTTAAACCCCAGTGGTAACGAAAAAGTTGTCATTTGGTCCAAATTTACACACACAACACACACACACACCACACCACACAACACACACACACACACACACACCTTTCCTTCCTCATCAGTCACACAAAAATTGCATGCAAAACAAAATATAAAAAATTGGGTGGCGCGCCTCTGGCTGCGACGCACTCTCCAGGTGGGAGCAACCCGAATTTCACAGAGACGCCTCTGTGACTATAAAGTACCTTACCTAATACGAAGGAGCTACACAAATAGGCCTAACAAG
The DNA here is from genome assembly GCA_017654935.2 of Phymorhynchus buccinoides. Lineage (NCBI taxonomy): Eukaryota > Metazoa > Mollusca > Gastropoda > Neogastropoda > Raphitomidae > Phymorhynchus > Phymorhynchus buccinoides. Next base: position 17,302,632 of record CM065684.1, read on the forward strand.
TGAATGGACTCTTCGCCCGAAAAGCCGGTGGAAATCAATGGAGGACTATATGAAAAAGGGGGTTCATAGAAACGGGGACAATCATACTAGAACATGTTTTGCTGAGCAACCCGCCTGCGTAACGCAGTGAGACTAACATTTTGTCGCATTATATTGGCTTAAACAAACTCATTCGCGTTATATTTATATTGTTGTTTTTTTGGGTTAGAAATTGACAGAAAAAACTGAACGGTGGTAGAAAATCAAATCTGCTGCATGTATCTCGGAAGACTTGCCATGGTATCTGATGCCAAAGCCATTGTTGTTGTTGTTGTTGTTGTTGTTGTTGTCGTTTCCTGGCTTAACGTCTTCAGGGACCACCCCAACAGCCGAAGCTCTTGAACACTATGGTACACATGCGCCAGCCAGGGATGAGAACATCACGTGGTGTGAGACCGTTTTTGATTACCGCGCCACGTGAGCAGCCACACTCCGACTTCGGAGGATTTGGACTGATGATCTGACAATCCCCGCATAACTATGCAGAACATAACAACATTTTGATGTAGCCTTGGTGTTCTAGCTTATGTCAATAAATTGGTCCGACACAGCCTTATAGGCCCAGGCGGATGCCAAAGCTATTGAAACGACCACAAAGAGAGAGGTGACTTCCGCAGTAGTGGGTTACATTGGGTTACATTGGGTTACATTGGGTTACATTGGGTTACCTTGCAAACATGCATATGGACGGCAAATGTGTGTGAACATCAAATGTCATTTTAGAGAACAACAAATCATTAAAATTATCATTAACCCTTTCACCGCCAGCCATATTTCAGCCAAAATATGTCCATAAAAAATTTACCTGTGTAGAGAACAAAATCCATCTGCAGTATTGGGGATTCTTCTGTGACATAATAAAATAAGGTCTATCCTTACTTCCCAAAAACTAAGACAATAGGTTCTTTTGGATAATAGACCCCAATTTGATGCCTTTTAGTGACATAGGTGTTAAATCATTGTGGTGCTGAAATTGTGACTTTGGCGGCGAAAGGGTTAATATTATTATGTTCTTCTTGGTGTTTTCACACATACGATATTCTACAAATGTTTTGTGTGTATACATTATTCAATTATTAGCCAGACTTAATAAATACATGGAAACGCCCAGAAACTTACCATGATGAATCTCTAACCGGGGAATGGATGAGAGAAAAACCGAAAAATCTACACAAATCTTTACTAGAAGAAGAAAACCTGCGAAGTCGAGTCCTGTAGGCCTAAGTAAAAGTTGTGAGGTCACGCAAAAGTTCTTCCTACCGCCTCCTCAAACAAGCAAGAATAGTATTGCATAGAAATAGAAAATAAAACAGCGAGCGAGTTAACGTAGTCCCTGTAGCCTGCACACCGATAGAGAAGCACGAGTCCACTGGTAAAAATACCCTTTTTGGCTCACTCGTGTTAAGGAAGCGAGTGTATGTTCTCATGCTCGTTCGGCTTCTCTCTCTCTCTCTCTCTCTCTCTCTCTCTCTCTCTCTAAGTCTCTCTCTCGTCTCTCTCTCCCTCCCTCTCTCTCTCTGTGCGCGTGCATGCGTGTGCGTACATATGGGTGTGTGTGGTGTGTGTGTGTGTGTGTGTGTGTGTGTGTTGTGTGTGTTGTGTATGTGCTGTGTGTGTGTGTGTGTGTGTGTGTTGTGTGATGTGCGTGTGCGTGCGCGCGCGGTGTGCGGTGCGCCGCGCGCGCCATTCCCTTGGTATCTACATTATTTTCAATACTAAAGCTTAGCATACGAGTATTTCTACAAGCTTTCAGGCGGGAAAGTTTGTGCAATGATTAAATGAATGGACAAAAAAATTATGAAATGAGCAAAAGTTTGGCAATCGAGAGTACTTGAAAGTGAACAATATGGCATTTAGATCTATCTCCAAAAACAAAACGCTTGACTTGTACTAGAAATAGGGAAGTACAGTGGTAGCCTCACGTATAAGACCTCCCAGTATAAGACTCACTCCCCACATAAGAACCTAGGGGAAGACGGGGTAAAAAGCGGATGGGCGGGTAAGAAGCCCACCCCAATTATCTCATGAAATAAAGAAAATTTCAGTCAAATTTTCCCATGAGACGAATGCTAGACATTTAACGCTCGTCTCATGGGCAAAATGAGACTGAAATTTTGCTTCATTTCATGAGATAATTGGGGTGGGCTTCTTACCCGCCCATGCGCTTTTTTACCCCGTCTTCCCCTACTTCTATGAGACACTGCCCTTCTTTGTAAGTATTAAAATTACCTCCTTATAAGACTTTCAAACATCATCCAAAATGAGGTCTGTAAAACGACTCCTATCCCTATTTCCCTATTGAACTAGGAGTCAGAAAGAAAATAATAAACCCACACAATTCGTCGCTGTAGAGAATCGATTCCAGATCTTCCGTGTGACAATGGCGGGATACTAACTGCACGCAGTAACAACTAGGCAATATTTGTTTTGGTAAAAAGACAATACATTTCCAGTGAGAATAGAGTTTAAAATTTTTGCAGGTTCATTCTTTGTTTAATTCAGTTCCAGCATGCGTAAACATGTTTTTAACCCTTTCACCGCCAGCCATATTTCAGCCAAAAATTTCCATTTAAATTTACCTGGGTAGAGAACAAAAATCCATCTGCAGTATTGGGGGATTCTTCTGTGACATATAAAAATAAGGTCTATCCTTACTTCCCAAAACTAAGACAATAGGGTCTTTGGATAATAGGTCCCAATTTGATGCCTTTTAGTGACATAGGTGTTAAATCACTGTGGTGCTAAATGCGACTTTGGCGGTGAAAGGGTTAAAGCTTTTATACCGTGGATATGTTAGTAGAATCAACCGTCGGGAATCATCTTTGCCACGCAAGATGTCGCAATGCATTCACACTTTAATTTCATCACGGTTGCCCAATCCAGTGGTATGAAATGTTGAAGACTGAAGACGTTTGTTTTGACTCAGATATACGGATTCGTCTAGGCTTAAGGCTGTGTCAGACCCAATTGACAAAAGGCTAGAACACCAAGGCTACATGGAAAATGTGGTTATGTTATGCTCTGCTTAGTTGTTTATGCGGGGATTATCTTTAGCCATGACAAGCTCCCCAGAAGCTCCTAGCATAGCATCATCAGTCTCCCAAATCCTCCGAAAAGTCGGAGTGTGGTTGCCCACGTGGCGGGGGTAATCAAAACGGTTCACACACGGTAATGTTCTCATCCCTAGCTGGTGCATTTTGTACCGCAGTGTTCAATTTGGGTCGGTTGTTGGGATGATCCCTGGAGTCTTTTAGCAACAGGTACGACAACAACAACACTGATATAAGGCCTACATTAATGCACACAGAGAGAG
>CM065684.1:17308983-17330912 GCA_017654935.2 Phymorhynchus buccinoides
TACATACATACATACATACATACATACATACATACATACATACATACACACATACATACATACAGCAGCCAGCCACCCACAAAAACAGACACACAGCACTGGAAACATGACCGCAGCATCAACTGCATGAACTACAGACACAGACACAGACACACACGAGCGCGCGCACACACAGTCACACACACACACACACACACACACACACCACACACACACACACACACACACACACACACACACACACACACACACACACACACACACACACACACACACACACACACCATTACAGAAAGAGATCTATATCGTGTTGAGCGAGTGGTATAGCGTTATACAATAATGAGCTCGCGGTTATTCCAAGTTACCGCGTTGGCCTACGTACTGTACATTTTTGCATTATAAGTACGCGTGTGCGTATGCATGTTTGTGTGCTTGTTAACGTATGTTTCTATGCATGTATAAGTATGTGTGTGTTGTGTCCACATATGTCAATAATAATGTGCTAGTTTGCCCAGTTTTGTGTGTCTGTGAGTGTACTTTGAGTGTAGAATGGCACAGTGGTAGCGCATTCGCCTCGTGTCAAGTAAACCTGAGTTCGAACCTGGGTAGCCTACATGGCAATTTCCCCTCTCATTTCACACCAGGCCTTAACGGTCTGAACGTGGAGTCTTTCGGATGAGACGATAAACCGAGGTCCCCTGTGCCCATGCACTTAGCACACGTTAAACCCCAGTGGCAACGAAAAAGTTGTCATTTGGTCAAAAAGTTAACACCCACCTGCGTCATCAATCACACAAAAATCGCATGCAAAAAAACATGGGTGGCGCGCCTCTGGCTGCGACGCGCTCTCCAGGTGGGAGCAACCCGAATTTCACAGAGACGCCTACACACACACACACACACACACACACACACACACACACTCTCTCTCTCTCTTCTCTCTCTCTCTCTTATGTGCTCGCGGTTATGCCATATATTCCAAGTTACCGCGTTAGCCTACGTACTGCCCATTTTTGCATTGTAAGTACGCGTATGCGTATGCATGTTTGTGTGCTTGTTAACGTATGTTTGTATGCATGTGTAAGTATTTGTGTGTTGTGTCCACCTATGTCAATAATAATGTGTTAGTGTGCGCAGTTTTGTGCGTCTGTGAGTGTACTTTAATATATAGGCCTATGCATTTACTTGCCTTAGTGCGTGTCTACGCGTGCACGCAAGTCTGTATCATATCATATCACACGCACGCAGACTCACACATACAGACACACAGAGACAGAGGACAGACAGACAGACAGACAGACAGACAGACACACACACACACACACACACACACACACACACACACACACAGAGACTCACTAACCCACACTTATGACCTCAACCTTTTCCACAGAATACAGAATCATGAGGCCCGAATGAACGGAATGAACGGACTTCTTCTTCGTCATCGTCAATCGCTCAGACATTTTCCTGCCATATGAGTGCAGGTGCGTCATGCTGCCCGTTATGCGCCAAACTAAGACATTATTAGGCCCAACATGCCCGCTTTCCGCTGGAGAAAATCTATTTGTAAGAGTTTCTTGAACAAAAGGCAGGAGGCGAATTGACCATCCGGGTAGAAAGATAGTAGATGACAGCGAGCAGAGGGAAAAGGCAGAGTCAAAGAGAGTGACAGATTAGAGGAAGTTACAAGCACAGAACTTCCCAGAAGGTGGGGGAACTATTGATGCCAAAGATACCCCGGTATCCCCACGCGGGGAAACGAGGGCTCAGAAACAAACAAACAAACAAACAAACAAACAAACAAACACGATTCAAAGGTAAACAAACGTCACTTTATTTTGGTATACAATGGCACACGAAAGCATAAACAGTTGAAGTTTGGCATGAGTGACAAATCAAAAGTAGGAAAAAAAAATCTAATACCAAAAAAATCAGTCAAGCAACTTTTTCAAGAAAAAGAAAATGTGTCAAGCGTTATCATGTCAGAATAGACCATAGCTTGCCTGTATTAATTTTGCAGCCCAATCTGAAATGCTACACACAAAATCACCCACACACAAAATAATAGCATTAGGATTTCAAAAATGAACACTAAATATCTATAGGTTGTTGTGAGCCCCAATACATTTGCTAAGTCACAACCCTTGTTTGTGTGTGTTGTTTTATAGCATTCATTTCAGTATGCTGAAATCGTTGAAGAAAGAAAAACAACAACCAGACATTACATCGTATGCAGATGGCATTTTATTGCTGTGCGCTTGTTTAAACATTTTCATTACATTGATATAAACTTGGAAAAAACAATTCTGCAGCTGTCTTGATATAATTAGTAGCATGAGGAACAGTAACGGTCTCGCTCGAAAAAGAAGATCTGGCACGGGCTTGATGATGATGTAACCGATGACGTCACCAGATGAAGGGGAATAACTTTGGAATCTAGGTCTTTGCTTCTAGACAGTCAGGCGGGTTATATCCCCAGACCGGGACAGTGGGTGGATGCCTCGTGCCTCCTTACAGGGAGCTGGACGACCCCACCCCCTTCACGACTCTCTCCCCGTGTGGAATACTGGGGATGGGGGGGGGGAAGGGTGTCTTTCGTAAAAAAAATAGTTCCCCCACCTTCAGGAAGTTCTGTGCTTGTCATTTCCTCTAACCTGCCACTCTCTTTGACTTTTCCCCCTTTGCTTTCTGTTATCTACTATCTTTATGACTATTGGCCCACTCTCCTGCCTTTTTAAAAAATCTTCCCAAATAAGGTTTCTCCGTTTGCGCTCCTCCAAAATCAGAATGTGCTGGCTGTACGCAGCTGGGAAGACCAGTGAAAACCGAAAAACGGACACATATGTAACTTGCCCATTATGGCCGTATGGCCTGGGAACGCAAAGGAGAAGAAGGAATTTAGGTTTTTGCTTCTACACATTCAGGAGGGTTTTATATCCCCAGACCATTTTTCGTCAGATCGATTCTATGTTCTCTTATACTTTTGACGAGTTTTTGTAATGTTTTGTGGAGGAGGTGGGGGGGGGTGGGGGGGGGTGGGGGGGGGGGGGGTGGGGGGGGGGGGGGTGGGGGAGGGGGGGGGGGGGGGGGGGGGGTGGGGGGGGGGGGGGGGGGGGGGGGTGGGGGGGGGGGGGGTGGGGGGGGGGGGGGGGGGGGGGGGGGGGGGGGGGGGGGGGGGGGGGGGGGGGGGGGGGGGGGGGGGGGGGGGGGGGGGGGGGGGGGGGGGGGGGAGGGAGGGCAAGAGAGATTAATACATGCATTTTGTATGAACAGTCTCACTTATTTTTAATGTTTATATTCATTGATACTTGTCTTCATGTTGATTATTCTTGTCTTGGTGTTTATCTGTATGTTAGTGTTTAGGCCCTTTGTTCAGCGCTTTGAGCACCCTGCAAAGGGAGTTAAGCGCTCTATAAATAACCAGTATTATTATTATTATTTTGTGTGTGTGTGTGGTGTGTGTGTGTGTCCTTAATTGGCAGTCACTTTTTATAGTTTTACGGGACAACTAGGGGAAGACGGGGTAAAAAGCGCATGGGCGGGTAAGAAGCCCACCCCAATTATCTCATGAATGAAGCAAATTTCAGTCTCATTTTGCCCATGAGACGAGCGTTAATGTCTAGCATTCGTCTCATGGGCAAATTTTGACTGAAATTTTCTTTATTTCATGAGATAATTGGGGTGGGCTTCTTACCCGCCCATGCGCTTTTTACCCCGTCTTCCCCTAACAGTGAAAACAAGCAAGCAAAACTAAACAGACATCGAGGTGAAAGGGGCCAGTGTGGGAAGACGGACAAGATAGTGGCTTCAAATGATAAAGAGGGATCTTCACCATTTTATTATTTTCAAATAAGCACCATCGAGGTTACAAAGTAGTCCCATGTTTAACCGTTCATTTCTCTGCTCGTTTGCGAACATTTGAATCGGCTTTCCAGATTAAACGGTTCGAACAAAGGCCCTGATCTTTCTTGTATAATCTAAGCCTCCCATCTTCGTTTTAGAAATTGTGTCATTCATTTCCTCTGCGTATTAGCTAACCAGTTTTTTTTTTTTTTTTTTTTTTTTGGGGGGGGGGGGTATTATTTCTTTCAGTGTTATTTTCAATTATTTCAGTGTCCTCGTTTTCTTTGACATGAATATGATTAACGTTGTTGTTGGTTTTTCTCTCTTTCTCTAGATAGATATTCTGTTTTCTCACATCGTTTACTTTGACAAATGACTTTCAGTTTCTTCATTTGTACACTCTACGCTCAGAAGGTAGATACAGTCTAAGGGCTTACAGGATGTCCCATCACTCTTATCGAATCATGATGATATCACCATAATTATTATAGGCGTATACTCCGTCTTGTCCACAATGCTTTTTAAAGTAGACTGATTGATCACGGGTGGCCTTCTCTATGATGACGATGATGATGATGATGATGATGATGATGATGGATGATAATAATGATGATGACGATGACGATGATGATGATGATGATGATGATGACTTGATGATAATAATGATGATGGTGATGATGATGATGATGATGACGATGATGATGATGATGATGATGATGGATGATGATGATGGATGATGATGATGATGATGATGATGATGATGATGATGATGATGATGATGATGATGATGCTGATGATGATGATGATAATAATGATGATGACGATGACGATGATGATGATGATGGATGATGATGATGGATGATAATAATGATGATGGTGATGATGATGATGATGATGACGATGATGATGATGATGATGGATGATGATGATGGATGATGATGATGATGACGATGATGATGATGATGATGATGATGATGATGATGATGATGATGATGGATGATGATGATGGATGATGATGATGATGGTGATGATGATGATGATGATGACGATGATGATGATGATGATTGATGATGAATGATGATGATGATGATGGATGATGATGATGATGAGGATGATGATGATGATGATGATGATGATGATGATGATGATGATGATGATGGATGATGATGATGATGATGATGGATCCAACAGAACCATCAAATTGATGATGGTGGTGGAGGCGATAAAGAAGAAAAAAAAGATGATGATGATGATGATGACGACGATGACGACGACAACGATGATGATGATGATGAAGCTTCTGCTGCTGCTGGAGTATTATTATTCAAAGCCTTTTACGCGCTACAATCGAAAGCTGCAGAGACAGGCAGACTGCATATAACGATATAGGTCCAATGTGTAAAGCCGGTTCCATCCACGGTACAAAACATCAGGGCAGACACTGCACTGCACACGCTGTGGTGTGGGGTGAGGAACGTGGTGGCCAGAACTACCCCCTCTTCATCTTCCGCCACAGTGCCCTCTGAAATACAACAGGACATTGCTATCATGGATCAGCCAGAAACATCGAAACGATCATTTAACAAAGTTTGTTTTAAAAAAATCAGGACTGGTATTCTTCTTCTTCTTCCTCTGTGCGTTCCCAGGCCATCAGGCCATAATGGGTAAGGTTGTCCGGTTTTCAGTTTTCACTGGTCTCCCCGCTGCGTACAGCCAACACAATCCGAATTCGGAGGAGCTCAACATGAGAAAATGTTTTGGAAGATTTGTGTTTCTAAAGTCAGGAGAATGGGCCAATAAGTCAGATAAATATGAGATGACAGAAAGTAGAGGGAAAAGGCGGAGTCAAAAGAGAGTGACGTATTAGAGGAAGTTACAAGCCCAGAACTTCCAGAAGGTGGGGGAACTAATTGTACGAAAGACCCCCCGGTATCCCCACGGGGAGACACTGTGGTGTAAGATGGAGAACATTATAAATGAGTGCGTAAAAGAAGATCTACCTGCATGCGTCTGTGAATGAAGAATGAAACACAACAGAAAATGATTATAATGGATTGGCAAGAAACACAGAAACAATGATTTATCACCAATTTTGTGTTCAAGATTTTGGTATTAGGTATTAGGTACTTTATAGTCACAGAGGCGTCTCTGTGAAATTCGGGTTGCTCCCACCTGGAGAGAACGTCGCAGCCAGAGGCCCGCCACCCAATTTTTTTTGGTTTTTTTTGCATGCTATTTTTGTCACTGATGAGGGGGGGGGGGGGGGGGGATTTTGACCAAATGACAACTTTTTCGTTGCCACTGGGTTTAACGTATGCTACGTGCATGGGCACACGGGACCTCGGTTTATCGTCTCATCTGAAAGACTCCACGTTCAGACCGCTAAGGCCTAGTGCAGAATGAGAGGAAAAAATCCCCTGTACCCAGGTTCGAACTCGGGTTTACTTGACACGAAGCGAACGCGATACCACTGTGCCACTCTACACCTCTAGTCTAGTATAATCAGATGTTTCAGTGTCTACATACAGTCAAACTAGAAATCAAGAAGGTAAGGTACATATTCAACGTTATAATACTAACAAACGAAAACATTGTTTTAGTAACCGTGTTGCTAACCTCTGGAACTCACTGCCACCTAACTTTAAAACAGCACAATCAAACTAACCAACTCAAAAATCTCCTGGACAGTTACGACATTCTTAGTCAAATATTCTTTGATTTCGACGATTGATTTGAAATCGTACTTTTGACCGCATGCGATATGCAAACATGTAAAAGAAATAATTCAAATGGATGGGACGTTCTATATAGGCCGCGAGGCTTGAAGGCTGAAGCCTGTCCCTATCTACCTACCTACCTACCTAACTAAATAACAAATGACAGTTAAAAGCCCATAAGAAAGTAGAGTTGACAATAGACAGCAAAAACAAACAATGACAGATAAATGCACTAGGTTTTTATAAAAAAAGTTTATATAAAACCGTCAATGTGCTTCAATCGTATCGAACAAAGAGATAATCCTTAATCACCTTGAGATAATGCTGTGGAGAGTTAGCAAAGGTACCACTGAGCGCTTCTTCTTCTTCTTCTTCTTCTTCTTCTTCTTCTGCGTTCCCAGGCCATATGGCCATAATGGGTAAGGTACGTATGTGTCCGGTTTTTAGTTTTCACTGGTCTCCCCGCTGCGTACAGCCGACACATTCCGATTTCGGAGGAGCTCAATGGAGAAAAAATATGTGTAAGATTTTTTTTTGAAAAAAGGCAGGAGAATGGGACAATAAGTCAGAAAGATAGTAGATGATGGAAAGCAAAGGGAAAAGGCAGAGTCAAAGAGTGACAGATTAGAGGAAGTTACAAGCACAGAACTTCCAGAAGGTGGGGGAACTATTATACAAAAGACCCCCCGGTATCCCCACGGGGGGACTGAGCACTAACAGCAGAAAGTCTCCCTCCACATCATATAATGAAAAGGCAAGCGTGTGTCTGTGTGTGTTTGTCTGAAACACAAAACGGACCTTATAACTCCGCCGTTTTTCGACCGAATCGCTTCAAATTTGCTATGAGCCCTAACGGGGCGATGGCAACGGCAACCGAGGCGGCCGTGTCATTTGCGCGGTTTGGAATTTTAATTAAAATGCACCGTTCTTGGGGCCAGGGATACCCTAACCAGCCACAAAACGGAGTTTATCTTGTTACTATTAATAGGAAACAATCATCAGCTTCAGTTAACATCGCACTGTTCAAAACGTTTCACGTGATTCGTATGACATAGGAACAGCAACTTATAACTCACAATATAACATCGCTTCGTTCGCTTCGTGTCAAGTAAACCCGAGTTCGAACCTGGGTACAGGGGATTGTTCCTCTCAGTTTGCACTAGGCCTTACGGTCTGAACGTGGAGTCTTTCGGGTGAGACGATAAACCGAGGTCCCGTGTGCCCATGCACTTAACATACGTTATACCCAGTGGCAACGAAAAAGTTGTCATTTCGTCAACATTTAACCCCCTCCCTGCCTTCCTCATCAGTCACACAAAAATCTCATGCCAAAAAACTGCGACGCGCAATCAGGTGGGAGCAACCCGAATTTCACAGAGACGCGTCTGTGACTATAAAGTACCTAATACCTAATACCTAATACAGCACAAAGCATTCAAAGTTTGTCAGAGAGATCTCAGAGAGATGCACAGATAAAGAAAGAGAGAGAGAGAGAGAGACAGAGAGAGAGAGAGAGAGAGAGAGAGAGAGAGAGAGAGAGAGAGAGAGAGAGAGAGATAGAGAGAGAGAACAGAGAGAGAGAGAGAGAGAGAGAGACAGAGAGAGAGAGAAAGAGAGAGAGAGACAGAGAGAGAGAGAGAGAGAGAGAGAGAGAGAGAGAGAGAGAGAGAGAGAGAGAGAGAGAGAGAGACACACACACACACAGACACAGAGAGAGAAACACAGAGAGAGAGAGCGAGAGAGAGAGAGAGAGAGAGAGAGAGAGAGAGAGAGAGAGAGAGAGAGAGACAGAGACACAGAGAGAGAGAGAGAGAGAGAGACACAGAGAGAGAGAGAGAGAGAGAGAGAGACACACACACACACACAGACACAGAGAGAGAAACACAGAGAGAGAGAGAGAGCGAGAGAGAGAGAGAGAGAGAGAGAGAGAGAGAGAGAGAGAGAGAGAGAGAGAGAGAGAGAGACAGAGACACAGAGAGAGAGAGAGAGAGAGACACAGAGAGAGAGAGAGAGAGAGAGAGAGAGAGAGAGAGAGAGAGAGAGAGAGAGAGAGAGAGAGAGAGAGAGAGAGAGAGAGAGAGAGAGAGAGAGAGAGGTAAAGGTGACCTAACCTGTCTGCAGATGGCGAATGGCCGTGGGAAGATGACACCCCTAACTACTTCGAGGTCATCATCTTCACAAACTCTGCAACACATCACATTCGAACGAAGATGATAGAATGATTTATTTGAATATAATGCAATGCAATTAGGCACAATGCAATATAATACAATGCAATACGTAATCAAAATGAAATACGATATGATACTACACAATACTACGATATGATACCATACTATACCACACCACACCATACCGTACAATACCACTCCACAGCATACCGTACAATACCATACCATACCATACCCTACCACACTACACTACATAGTATTCAAACTTGATTGAGAATGTGAACGTGGTCTGTGTTTCTTCTTAGAATGTTCATATTGTAACTATTTTAATCTTGCATAATTAATTCTGTGTGAGTGTGTGCGTGCGTGTATGTGTGCGTGCGTGCGGTCATGTGTGTGTGTGTGCGTGTGTGTTTGTGCATGTATGTGTGTGTGCCTGCATGCATGCAGGCGTGCGTACGTGCGCGCGCGCATGTGTGTGTGCATGTGCGTGTGCGTGCGCGCGCGCGCGTGTGTGTGTGTGTGTATGTGTGTGTGTGTGTGTGTGTGTGTGTGTGTGTGTGTGTGTGTGTGTGTGAGGAAGTAAGAGAACGTTGCGTGCAATCATCGTGTTTATTTGACTTTCTAATTAGTCATTATTTGTTTGCCTTTAATGTTCTTGTTATCAATGTAAAGCGCACTGAGCTCATGTGAGAAGGAGCGCTATATAAATTACCACTATTATTATTATTATTATTATTATTATTATTACTACACTACACCATACTATACCACACCATACCATACCATACTATACCATACAATACCATACCATACCACACTACACCACACCATACCATACCATACCAAACCATACCATACCATACCATACCATACCATACCATACCATACCATACCATACCATACCATACCATACCATACCATACCATACCATACCATACCATACCATACCATACCATACCATACCATACCATACCATACCATACCATACCATACCATACCATACCATACCATACCATACCATACCATACCATACCATACCATACCATACCATACCATACCATACCATACCATACCATACCATACCATACCATACCATACCATACCATACCATACCATACCATACCATACCATACCATACCATACCATACCATACCATACCATACCATACCATACCATACCATACCATACCATACCATACCATACCACACCATACCATACCATACCATACCATACCATACCATACCATACCATACCATACCATACCATACCATACCATACCATACCATACCATACCATACCATACCATACCATACCATACCATACCATACCATACCACACCACACCATACCATACCATACCATACCATACCATACCATACCATACCATACCATACCATACCATACCATACCATACCATACCACACCACACCATACCATACCATACCATACCATACCATACCATACCATACCATACCATACCATACCATACCATACCATACCATACCATACCATACCAAACCATACCATACCACACTACACCACACCATACCATACCATACTCTCTCTCTCTCTCTCTTCTCTCACTCTCTCTCTCTCTCTCTCTCTCTCTCTCTCTCTCTCTCTCTCTCTCTCTCTCTCTCTCTATCTCTTTCTTTCTCTGTGCATCTCTCTGAGATCTCTCTGATGATGATATGGTATGGCATGATATGATATAGCATGGTATGGTATAGTGTGGTATGATATGGTATGGTATGGTATGGTATGGTATGGTATGGTATGGTATGGTATGGTATGGTATGGTATGGTATGGTATGGTATGGTATGGTATGGTGTGGTATGGTATGGTATGGTATGGTATGGTATGGTATGGTATGGTATGGTATGGTATAGTATACATACATAGAATGAAATAGTGAGGTCATCTCCTGGGAACACTTCTTCCAGGGATCATGCTATGCTATACTATACCATACTATATCATACCATACCATACCGCACCATACCATACCATACCATACCGCATCATACCATGCCAAACCATACCATACCATATACCATACCATACCACACCACGGTATCAGGCCGCTCATGTTATGAGTGGTCAAACACTGTTTTCGTGGGGAAATATAGATTTTTTTGAATAATGTTAACATGTTACGAAACCTTTATGAATGGCCTAACACTGTGTTGCCATGGGGAAATAGAGATATTTTGGAAATATTGTTAACGTGTACACACACAGACCTTAAGCAAATCCTGTTGCTTCCGTAGTTTGGAAAATGCTAGGCCAAGGTTATTTTATGAATGGGTAGAATTGACTATTGGTGTGGGCTAGGATGACTATTGATGTGGGCTAGGATGATTATTGGTGTGGGCTAGGATGACTATTGATGTGGGCTAGGATGACTATTGGTGTGGGCTAGAGATGACTATTGGTGTGGGCTAGGATGACTATTGGTGTGGGCTAGGATGACTATTGGTGTGGGCTAGGATGACTATTGGTGTGGGCTAGGATGACTATTGGTGTGGGCTAGGATGACTATTGGTGTGGGCTAGATGACTATTGGTGTGGGCCGAGATGACTATTGGTGTGGGCCGAGATGACTATTGGTGTGGGCCGAGATGACTATTGGTGTGGGCCGAGATGACTATTGGTGTGGGCCGAGATGACTATTGGTGTGGGCCGAGATGACTATTGGTGTGGGCCAAGATGACTATTGGTGTGGGCCGAGATGACTATTGGTGTGGGCCGAGATGACTATTGGTGTGGGCCGAGATGACTATTGGTGTGGGCCGAGATGACTATTGGTGTGGGCAGAGATGACTATTGGTGTGGGCCGAGATGACTATTGGTGTGGGCCGAGATGACTATTGGTGTGGGCCGAGATGACTATTGGTGTGGGCCGAGATGACTATTGGTGTGGGCCGAGATGACTATTGGTGTGGGCCGAGATGACTATTGGTGTGGGCCGAGATGACTATTGGTGTGGGCCGAGATGACTATTGGTGTGGGCCGAGATGACTATTGGTGTGGGCTAGGATGACTATTGGTGTGGGCTAGGATGACTATTGGTGTGGGCAGAGATGACTATTGGTGTGGGCCGAGATGACTATTGGTGTGGGCTAGGATGACTATTGGTGTGGGCAGAGATGACTATTGGTGTGGGCTAGGATGACTATTGGTGTGGGCAGAGATGACTATTGGTGTGGGCTAGGATGACTATTGGTGTGGGCAGAGATGACTATTGGTGTGGGCAGAGATGACTATTGGTGTGGGCTAGGATGACTATTGGTGTGGGCAGAGATGACTATTGGTGTGGGCTAGAGATGACTATTGGTGTGGGCTAGAGATGACTATTGGTGTGGGCCGAGATGACTATTGGTGTGGGCAGAGATGACTATTGGTGTGGGCCGAGATGACTATTGGTGTGGGCCAGAGATGACTATTGGTGTGAACCGAGATGACTATGGTGTGGGCAGAGATGACTATTGGTGTGGGAGAGGACTATTGGTGTGAACCGAGATGACTATCGGTGTGGGCAGAGATGACTATTGGTGTGGGCTAGATGACTATTGGTGTGGGCTAAGATGACTATTGGTGTGGGCCAAGATGACAATTGGTGTGGGCTAAGATGACTATTGGTGTGGGCCGAGATGACTATTGGTGTGGGCCCAGATGACTATTGGTCGGCCTAGATGACTATTGGTGTGGGCCGAGATGACTATTGGTGTGGGCTAAGATGACTATTGGTGTGGGCCGAGATGACTATTGGTGTGGGCCGAGATGACTATTGGTGTGGGCCTAGATGACTATTGGTGTGGGCAGAGATGACTATTGGTGTGGGCCGATGACTATTGGTGTGGGCAGAGATGACTATTGGTGTGGGCAGAGATGACTATTGGTGTGGGCCGAGATGACTATTGGTGTGGGCAGAGATGACTATTGGTGTCACAGATGACTATTGGTGTGGGCCGAGATGACTATTGGTGTGGGCCGAGATGACTATTGGTGTGGGCTAAGATGACTATTGGTGTGGGCCAGATGACTATTGGTGTGGGCAGAGATGAATATTGGTGTTGCAGAGATGACTATTGGTGTGGGCCGAGATGACTATTGATGTGGGCAGAGATGACTATTGGTGTGGGCCGAGATGACTATTGGTGTGGGCTAGGATGACTATTGGTGTGGGCAGAGATGACCATTGGTGTAAACAGAGATGACTATTGGTGTGGGCTAGAGATGACTATTGGTGTGGGCCGAGATGACCATTGGTGTGGGCAGAGATGACCATCGGTGTGGGCCGAGATGACCATCGGAGTGGGCCAAGATGACTATTGGGATGGACCGAGATGACTCGTATGTTGGTATGGGTTGTATGAACTCATATAATAATGGGTGAAATGAGAGGAAACCCATTTAGAACACAAAAATATTATTTTTAAATAATAGGGACCACTGACCTTCGTAGTTGACCTGTCCATCGCCATCCATGTCGGCCTCCCTGATCATCTCGTCCACCTCCTCGTCGGTGAGTTTCTCCCCCAGGTTGGTCATGACGTGCCTCAGCTCCGCTGCGCTGATGAACCCGTTGCCGTCCTTGTCGAACACCCGGAAGGCTTCCCGGATCTCCTCCTCAGAGTCCGTGTCATTCATCTTGCGGGCCATCATGGTCAGGAACTCGGGGAAGTCGATGGTGCCATTTCCTAGAGGAAAATAATGTCATTTGTAGAGATTGTTGGAAGTTCAGTTTAACGTCGCGTATCGGCTTTTGCCATGTACGACGGGCTGAACAAACCAACCATGGTATAAACAAAAATGTATGTTCCTGAGTCACTGTCTTAGTCAAAAGGCCGAGAAGCTATCAGAATTGACAATCCCTTTCAAAGATATATCTCAGCATAAACACGCCCATAATGTTCGTTTCGAAGTAGCTCCCAAAATTGAATACTAAACCAATTTCCCCTTTCTAAACCCAATTACATTAGCAGCTCAAATCCGCGAACAGTTTCCTTGATCAGACCGATTTACTATCAGCATGCACCTCGTTGATCATGTCCTTCAGCTCGGTCTCTGTGATGTTTTGTCCCAAGGACCTCATCATCGTCATCATCATCATCATCATCATCATCATCATCATCATCATCATCATCATCATCATCATCATCGTTGATAACTCACCATCAGCATCCACCTCGTTGATCATGTCCTGGAGCTCGGCCTCTGTGGGGTTCTGTCCCAGGGACCTCATCATCACTCATCATCATCGTCATCATCATCATCATTGATAACTCACCATCAGCATCCACCTCGTTGATCATGTCCTGCAGCTCGGCCTCTGTGGGGTTCTGTCCCAGGGACCTCATCATCATCATCATCATCATCATCATTGATAACTCACCATCAGCATCCACCTCGTTGATCATGTCCTGGAGTTCAGCCTCTGTGGGGTTCTGTCCCAGGGCAGGCACCTCCTCCTCCTCATCATCATCATTGATAACTCACCATCAGCATCCACCTCGTTGATCATGTCCTGCAGCTCGGCCTCTGTGGGGTTCTGTCCCAGTGACCTCATCACTGTGCCCAGCTCCTTGGTGGTGATGGTGCCGTCCCCGTCCTTGTCGAACAGGGAGAACGCCTCCTTGAACTCTGCGCGTGATCTTATTGTTTATAAAGTCTGTATTAGTTGCGTTGTGAAAAGGTTAGTCAAGTAGATCCAACAACAATTATGACAAACAGAGATACTTATGAGATATACTACTCAACACTTGCTTTGCATCACTTTTTTGACAAACGCTGTCATATATCCCACTGACTTTATTCAAATAACAATGTATCCATCTAATTGTCCGGTCATCTGACAACAAAACATAAAAGTTTTGAAGATTTAAAAGGTTTGAAAACACAAAATCAAGCCTACCCTCAAATTTCAGGCTTTTCGGCATATGGGGCAAAAATGTCATTGAATTAAGAACTTTGCAAATTCTTGATAATTGACTGAAAACTGACTGTCAGTAACGTGTGTGACCTCCACGCACCTCAATGACAGCCCGACAACGCCTGCTCATAGAGCAGATGCGGATGCTGGGGAATCCCATCCCACTCCTCCTGAAAGGCCTGCCCAAGCTGATCCAGGGTTTGTGGCTGGTTGACACATGCACAAACGGCTCTTCCAATCATGTCCCAAACATGGTTGATGGGATTTAAGGCAGGGGACCTGGCTGGCCACTCCATTCGCTCGATATATTCGTCGTCCAGGTACTGGTCCACAACGTGTGCTCTGTGTGGAGGGGCGTTATCATCCATGAGGATGAACTCCAGGCCAACAGCCCCAGCGTAGGATCTCACGTATGGATCAAGGATTTCATCCCAGTATGTGGGCGCTATCATGGTTCCGTCCAGGAGCACATGGAGGCGGGTCTTTCCCTGCACACTGATTCCACCCCAGACCAGAAGTGAGCCTCCTCCATAACGGTCATGCTGGGCCATGTAAACGTCGTGGAATCGCGCCAAAAAAATAGGCATAAAGTGAACACTACTCACTTTTTCAACACTACAGGACAATTAATTACTGAAGTCAGAGTCAGTATCAATCAACTACATACGCAAATCAAGCAGTAGTCTTCCACAATTTTCAAAACAAAAAAGCGATGCAAAGCAAGTGTTGAGTAGTATAGAAAGGAACAAAGCGTGTTTTTAGTACTAATAATTGTGTGCCATTTCTCAAGTCGTCTCCTTTTTTGGGGAGCAACTTCTGAACAAGCCTTTTCTTAACCCTCTTATATATCTCGTGAAGCACTGCATGGAATCACTTCACATTTTATGTGGGGGTGTAATACCGTGAGTAGAAGACATTGCGGCACAAGTAACGCCCCGGGGGCGGGATGTGTGTGGAGTGGATGGGGTGGGGGGGCAGACATGTCTCCGTTTCTCTTCACCCTCATATCTCGTGAACTACTGCATGGAACCACTTCGAATTTTGTGTGTCGGTGTAATACAATGAGTACGAGACATTGGTGGATATACTATGCCCCGTGGGTGTCATTGAGCGGCAGACATATATTATTCATGATTTGTCTTCACCCCGTTAGATCTCGTGAACCGGTGCACACAATCATTTACCTTTGTACACACAGAGAGAGGAGTGGACACGGGCAAGGGTAGTAACTCTGCTTAAAGGGCCAGCCACACGTCGGCTAAAATCGCACGACTGTACGATACGATTCGATCACGTGATCTCGAAGCGCGAATCACATTTGGTCTTGGAGACCGCGTGATCGAATCGTATCGTACAGTGTTACGATTTTAGTGGACGTGCGGCTGCCCATTAAGGGTAACTCTTTCACCATTGACATGATTGCTAAGGGCCTGCACCCCACCTGTTAAGGGTACATATCCCGGTTAAGGGTGTGCACCCCACCAATTAAGAGTGTGCACCCCAGTAAATAATGTGCACTCCAGTCGAGGGTGTATAGGTGTATCACCCATAGGACGCAAAGAGGACGGGGGCTAAGATGTGGGGGGGGGGGGGGGGGGGGGAGGAGGTAGGGGGCGTAACGGGCAAGGACATTTTCCCGAACCACTGCATGAAATCACTTGAAATGTTGTGTGTGGGTCTAATGCAACATGTATAACACGTTGGAGCATAAATTATGTTGTAGGGTGTCGTAGGTGCGTGGCGAAACGAGGTGACGGACATGTCTGCCGCTCGGCGACTCACCTGTTTGCTGTTGTTTTTACGAAAGGCATAATGAGATGTAAAGACTGTCATACGTCAATTGAGAACTGTCATTGTCTCTTACGATGCTCTACACTTACACACTCCGACACAATCACACACACACACACACACACGCGCGCGCGCGCGCGCACACGCACACGCGCACGCACACGCGCACGCACACGCACACATACATATACACTCACACACACACACACACACACACACACACACACGCACACGCACACGCACACACACACACACACAAAGATTCAAAGATTGTTTAATCCTTTGACCCCTTTTGGGGCATGGAGGACTTGAAGCAAATCAAGCAAATACAGAATTAATGCAACAATTGAAAACGGTTACAAAAGACAACTCTAATGTAATTAACACACCAAAATGTCACACAACTTTACTAAACCTTAAAAATTTAGCTAACATTTAATAACACCTTTTTACCACCAGAGAGCAATCGACAGTAGTTAAAGACGGACTTTACACAATCATGTAAATGTTCTGGAAATAAACTGACATCTGATATCATTGTATTTGGGACATTTCATTACAAAATGAAACTCGTCACACACACACACACACACACACACACACACACACACACACACGGGTTCACACACACACACACACACACACACACACACACACACAGTGATACACACACACAGTGACACACAGAGAGAGAGACAGGGGGGGGGAGAGGAGAGAGAGAGAGAGAGAGAGAGATGAGAGAGAGAGAGAGAGAGAGAGAGAGAGAGAGAGAGAGAGAGAGAGAGAGAGAGAGAGAGAGAGAGTTGCTTACCGGCAATTTGCTCCTCGGTTAGTTGATCGGCTGAACTCTGCTGCGACGACTGTGCAATGAAAACAACAAAAACATTTCGTAACCACAGAGACACTCACTCTGGATCAATTGATTCACTATTAGTCTCTACCCCCTTAGAGCTCGTGAACCGATGCACAAAATCATTTACTTTTGTATATATTATATAGAGAGAGAGAGGAGTAGGCTACACAAATAAGTTACAAAGTGAAGCAGTGTCGACTGTAGAGTGGCACAGAGGTAGCGCGTTCGCCTTGTGTCAGGTAAACCCCGAGTTCGAACCAGCTGGGTACAGGGGATTTTTCCTCTCACTTTGCACTAGGCCTTACGGTCTGAACGTGGAGTCTTTCGGATGAGGCGATAAACCGAGGTCCCGTGTGCCCATGCACGTAGCACACGTTAAACCCAGTGGTAACGAAAAAGTTGTCATTTTGGTCCCAAATTTACACACACACACACACACACACACACACACACACACACACACACACACACACACACACCTTTCCTTCCTCATCAGTCACACAAAAATTGCATGCAAAACAAAATATAAAAAATTGGGTGGCGCGCCTCTGGCTGCGACGCACTCTCCAGGTGGGAGCAACCCGAATTTCACAGAGACGCCTCTGTGACTATAAAGTACCTTACCTAATACGAAGGAGCTACACAAATAGGCCTAACAAGTGAATGGACTCTTCGCCCGAAAAGCCGATGGAAATCAATGTGGAAACGGGGACAATCATGTTATACTATTATTGTGGCGGTACAATAGCCGGAGGTTTATCCGATGGAGTGGTTACCTATATGAAAAAGGGGGTTCATAGAAACGGGGACAATCATACTAGAACATGTTTTGCTGAGCAACCCGCCTGCGTAACGCAGTGAGACTAACATTTTGTCGCATTATATTGGCTTAAACAAACTCATTCGCGTTATATTTATATTGTTGTTTTTTTGGGTTAGAAATTGACAGAAAAAACTGAACGGTGGTAGAAAATCAAATCTGCTGCATGTATCTCGGAAGACTTGCCATGGTATCTGATGCCAAAGCCATTGTTGTTGTTGTTGTTGTTGTTGTTGTTGTTGTTGTTGTCGTTTCCTGGCTTAACGTCTTCAGGGACCATCCCAACAGCCGAAGCTCTTGAACACTATGGTACACATGCGCCAGCCAGGGATGAGAACATCACGTGTGTGTGAGACCGTTTTTGATTACCGCGCCACGTGAGCAGCCACACTCCGACTTCGGAGGATTTTGGACTGATGATCTGACAATCCCCGCATAACTATGCAGAACATAACAACATTTTGATGTAGCCTTGGTGTTCTAGCTTATGTCAATAAATTGGTCCGACACAGCCTTATAGGCCCAGGCGGATGCCAAAGCTATTGAAACGACCACAAAGAGAGAGGTGACTTCCGCAGTAGTGGGTTACATTGGGTTACATTGGGTTACATTGGGTTACATTGGGTTACCTTGCAAACATGCATATGGACGGCAAATGTGTGTGAACATCAAATGTCATTTTAGAGAACAACAAATCATTAATATTATCATTAACCCTTTCACCGCCAGCCATAGACAGCCAAAAAGTCCATTAAATTTACCTGGGTAGAGAACAAAATCCATCTATCTCATGTATTGGGGATTCTTCTGTGACATAATAAAATAATGTCTATCCTTACTTCCTAAAACTAAGACGCTAGTCTCATTGGAAAATGAGACCTGAAATTTGATGCCTTTTAGTGACATAGGTGTTAAATGGGGTGGGCTGCTTAAATGCCCATGCGGCGGCGAAAGGGTTAATATTATTATGTTCTTCTTGGTGTTTTCACACATACGATATTCTACAAATGTTTTGTGTGTATACATTATTCAATTATTAGCCAGACTTAATAAATACATGGAAACGCCCAGAAACTTACCATGATGAATCTCTAACCGGGGAATGGATGAGAGAAAAACCGAAAAATCTACACAAATCTTTACTAGAAGAAGAAAACCTGCGAAGTCGAGTCCTGTAGGCCTAAGTAAAAGTTGTGAGGTCACGCAAAAGTTCTTCCTACCGCCTCCTCAAACAAGCAAGAATAGTATTGCATAGAAATAGAAAATAAAACAGCGAGCGAGTTAACGTAGTCCCTGTAGCCTGCACACCGATAGAGAAGCACGAGTCCACTGGTAAAAATACCCTTTTTGGCTCACTCGTGTCAAGGAAGCGAGTGTATGTTCTCATGCGTTCGGTTCGTATCTCTCTCTCTCTCTCTCTCTCTCTCTCTCTCTCTCTCTCTCTCTCTCTCTCTCTCTCTCTCTCTCTCTCTCTCTCTCCCTCTCTCTCTCTGTGCGCGTGCATGCGTGTGCGTACATGTGTGTGTGTGTGTGTGTGTGTGTGTGTGTGTGTGTGTGTGTGTGTGTGTGTGTGTGTGTGTGTGTGTGTGTGTGTGTGTGTGTGTGTGTGTGTGTGTGTGTGTGTGTGCGCGTGTGCGCGTGCGCGCGCGCGCGCCATTCCCTTGGTATCTACATTATTTTCAATACTAAAGCTTAGCATACGAGTATTTCTACAAGCTTTCAGGCGGGAAAGTTTGTGCAATGATTAAATGAATGGACAAAAAAATTATGAAATGAGCAAAAGTTTGGCAATCGAGAGTACTTGAAAGTGAACAATATGGCATTTAGATCTATCTCCAAAAGCAAAACGCTAGACTTGTACTAGAAATAGGGAAGTACAGTGGTACCTCACTTATAAGACCTCCCATTATAAGACTCCCTCCCACATAAGACCTAGGGGAAGACTTTGGGTAAAAAGCGCATGGGCGGGTAAGAAGCCCACTCCCTCCAATTATCTCATGTAAATAAAGAAAATTTCAGTCAAATTTGACTCCCTCCCACATGAGACTATGAGAATGCTAAAAGACATTAACGCTCGTCCCAGTATAAGACTCATGGGCATAAAATGACTGCCCTTCTTTGTGTATTAAAATTATTTGCTTATTCCCATTTTCATGACATATAATTACTTGGGGTGGGCTTCTTACCCGCCCATTGCGCTTTTTACCCCGTCTTCCCCTACTTCTATGAGACTTCTATGAGACACTGCCCTTCTTTGTAAGTATTAAAATTACCTCCCTTATAAGACTTCAAACATCATCCAAAATGAGGTCTGTAAAACGACTCCTATCCCTATTTCCCTATTGAACTAGGAGTCAGAAAGAAAATAATAAACCCACACAATTCGTCGCTGTAGAGAATCGATTCCAGATCTTCCGTGTGACAATGGCGGGATACTAACTGCACGCAGTAACAACTAGGCAATATTGTTTTGGTAAAAAGACAATACATTTCCAGTGAGAATAGAGT
Source organism: Phymorhynchus buccinoides (assembly GCA_017654935.2). Lineage (NCBI taxonomy): Eukaryota > Metazoa > Mollusca > Gastropoda > Neogastropoda > Raphitomidae > Phymorhynchus > Phymorhynchus buccinoides. The sequence goes on from CM065684.1 coordinate 17,329,628, forward strand.
TTAAAATTTGCAGGTTCATTCTTTTGTTTAATTCAGTTCAGCATGCGTAAACAGTTTTTAACCCTTTCACCGCCAGCCATATTTCAACCAAACATTTCCATTAAATTTACCTGGGTAGAGAACAAAATCCATCTGCAGTATTGGGGGATTCTTCTGTGACATATATAAAATAAGGTCTATCCTTACTTCCCAAAACTAAGACAATAGGGGTCTTTGGATCATAGACCCCAGTTTGATACCTTTTAGTGACATAGGTGTTAAACCACTGTGGTGCTAAAATGCGACTTTGGCGGTGAAAGGGTTAAAGCTTTTATACCGTGGATATGTTAGTAGAATCAACCGTCGGGAATCATCTTTGCCACGCAAGATGTCGCAATGCATTCACACTTTAATTTCATCACGGTTGCCCAATCCAGTGGTATGAAATGTTGAAGACTGAAGACGTTTGTTTTGACTCAGATATACGGATTCGTCTAGGCTTAAGGCTGTGTCAGACCAATTGACAAAAGGCTAGAACACCAAGGCTACATGAAAATGTGGTTATGCTCTGCTTAGTTATGCGGGGATTATCTTTAGCCATGACAAGCTCCTAGCATAGCATCATCAGTCTCCGAAATCCTCCAAAGTCGGAGTGTGGTTGCCCACGTGGCGGGGTAATCAAAAACGGTCACACACGGTAATGTTCTCATCCCTAGCTGGTGCGTTTGTACCGCAGTGTTCAATTGGTTCGGTTGTTGGGATGATCCCTGGAGTCTTTTAGCCAGGGTACGACAACAACAACAGATATAGGCCTACATAATGCACACAGAGAGAGAGAGAGACGGGGGGGGGGGGGGAGGGAGAGAGAGAGACACAGAGAGAGAGAGAGAGAGAGAGAGAGAGAGAGAGAGAGAGAGAGAGAGAGAGACAGAGAGAGAGAGAGACAGAGAGACAGAGAGACAGAGAGAGACAGACAGACAGACAGAAAAGCAGTCGTTCTGGTCGATCGAAAGGCACTCCCTTTTCTTATAAACACAAACGGGTACCATGCTATGCAAAAAGACGAACGGACGCAGCAGTGCATGTCGATTGTTAAGTTTTGCCGCAATGCGACACTGGCGTTTGTTTAAAATTGTTTAGAACATCTCGCTTCGAGGGGGTATAGGCCTACACATAGTTATTTAAAATAGCGGGGGTTCTATGTCGCAAAATCGTGCACTTCATGCAACAAGCACCAAATTTGGCAGAGTTGGCCAGTTTTATGTCATGAACAAAACCTGATATAGAGCCACCATGAAACATTTGT
>CM065684.1:17331412-17353038 GCA_017654935.2 Phymorhynchus buccinoides
TACACAAAGCAAGCAAGGGAAAACGCATGCCTGCTTGAATCAGGTGGACATTAATAATACTACCATGATTTTCATCGAAATCAGATGTGTCGGATGATTGCAGCGGGGGCAAGTGAAGTGAAACCTACACAGTACAGTAAGGTCAGTCACCCGTTGGCCATATTGTCCTTGGAACGCTGAGAAGAAGCGGCAACGCCGCGAAGAAGCCATCCACTTTAGTGTTACAGCAAACCATACGGTGAGTGTTCAGAGTTTCTTATTAATTAACTCATTGCTGACGAATTCCCAGTATACTCGGAACATAGACTGAGAACGCCAGTCAGGGCCTAATACCGTGTATTCTCAGAACAGCGATTTCTGAGTCTAAAAAAACGTTATCTAACTCCATGTTTTTTTCAACCTAAACCTGTTTTTCGGGAATTAACTTCTCTTCATCGCTCTTCCAGCTTTCGTTCATTTATGTGTGCACTTTCTGTTTTATCTTTAATGTTGAAAGGGTCCAACAAATCAGCCCGTACACCGAGCTTCACAAAATACTCAATTGTTTTCCATTACCAGTGATAGTTATGCTGTACCCAAGTGTCGTCATATCCGTCCACAAGGAGCGCCTTTTGGGAACCGCCATCTTAGTCCTTAACTTTTGTGAAAATGCATAATCGATGCTGCGTATTTGGCTGTTCCAATTCGAAACTTATCTAAACTGTATTTATAACTCTGGATGTTTTTCTTTACCCATTTAGATACTTTTTTGACTTTTGCTTACACACAAATAAGGACTAAGATGCACACTTCCGTTTGGAATGATCGAGATGCCAGCAGGTGGGTTGTAGCCATAAGGATACTAATGATTCGTTTTTGCAAGTAACCATGATTCAAAGCGAAATTTAAACTGGATCCCAGTAATTTTGTAAAAATTGAATTACAAAAAACAATCACAGCGCTGAGTTGTCGCGTTTTTCTTATTTGTTATATATGTTTTAGCACCCCATGCCAGTAATTATTTTTGTCTAAGTCATTGAGGCCCTGAAGGTGTTCACCTAGTGACTAATCCACAGGACAGCTAGCATTCGCGAATTAGGAATGGAATCATCATCTTCAACAACCTAATGTACAAGTCTGAATGATCATTTCATTACTTCTTCAAACGACAGCGCTGTATGAAACAATGATTACAATGCAAATTGATTCACCTATAAAATATTGCGACAAACCTCAAGTAGTTTTAGACTTCCCATGAACTACCGACAGTGACTACCGTTCTTCAGACGTTTATACGTGAAATATTGTGACAACCGACATATCCGGGTGCTGCTAGGAGCCGAACTCGCCTTCGTGAGTCAGGGTTTGTACTCTGAATATACACTGATTACACCGCGAGCGAGGCTGGTAATATTTTCAGCGGGTTAAAAAGAAAATATCTGTTTGTTCCTGGCTGGCTGAATCTGAATCTGTTGACGCTGAGCTGTCGACTTGTACAGTGGTAGTATGACTGACTATGTTAACACGATACGTTTGAATTGAGTGACCTGGAGGGTGTGGGAGGTGGGGTGTGGCTCAAATTGTACATGCGCATAGTACTTAGGATATCTAGGCCACTTCGTAGCGGCGTTCCAACTATACACGTAAAAGCGTTGCGTCCAAACTGTTTTTGTGACAGTCATGAGCAGTTTTTGTAACAGAGTACTCTATCAGAAGCCTATGCATACGTTAATAACGTTTCTGTTTAAAACTAAAATAAATTAAATTAATGCGAACTCCTAGACTCCCATTTTACCAGGCATTTGTAAAAGGCCACTCTGGTGAATGAAAGCATGAAATTTTTTATATAGGGATTATAAGCATTTAAACTCATCATCAAATATGGAGTTTCTGTCTCTGTGTGTGATCTCTCCCCTCTCTCTCTCTCTCTCTCTCTCTCATCTCTCTCTCTCTCTCTCTCTCTCCCATCTCTCTCATCTCTCTGCCTCTCTCTCTCTCTCCTCTCATCTCTCCTCGGCAATCTTCTCTCTTCTCTCTCTCTCTCCTCTCTTCCATAGGCTGGCTGTCTCTCAAGTCCTGACTCTTACCTCTCGTCCCTCTTTCGTTCTTCCCCCGCTGTCCGTTGTTTGTCTGTCAGTTCTGTTTCCACATTATTAAATCAGCATACACTATGATCCCGCGGACATACAGCCGACCGAGCGCATTAAAAGCTGACCACCAGACTCACACGCTTCACACAAGTCTCTCTACAGTGATGGACCCTCCTAAACTACAGTAAATTCTCGGCGTCACGTCCTACTTTATAGTTTTCGTGATCTCACAGTCAGACATATTTCTCTTGTTATTTTTCTTGACATAAATCAATTTGTTTTCTTCTACAAACCTCAAAAGCTTCCTGAGGTTCGTATGCCTTGACCCCCGTGACGCGTATCACGATCACGTGTACTAGCGTTGATGACATCACTGATGCGGTTATCAATTAAGAGGACAACTCTGATATGCTGGTTTTTGCTTTACACAGAAGCTATCCACAAAAAGTTAAGGATCATTTGCAAACTAATTCATAACTTTCCAAATAAGAAAGCCAATGCGTTGAATTTTGGCCAACATTTAATTCAATGCTTTAGTGATAACGATACACAATTGCCTTCAATTTCGAGCAATCGTTTGGTCTGTACATTTGATCAAAGTGGGTACGTATCGAAATTTGATTTCCCAAAGTCATTGAAATCACAAGACAGGGCATTATGATGCTCCCAAAAGTTCAGTAATGCGTGTATCCGCCATGGCTGTTCTGGCACTCGAGCGCAGCGAGTCCTCATGGAGTTGACCAGGGTGGTGAAGATCCTCTGTGGAAGCGCCTACCAGCACTTGCCACTCAAGCCTGCAGCATCTGGTAGAGGTGCTGGGCATCCCTGCGGCTGGAGCTGGGAGGGCGGGCCTCACTGGTTCGCACTCCTCACTTTGCGATCAGCAGCTCATACCCAGAGGTTCATTTACCCTCGGGTTGCGGGTTGGAGACTCGGTCCTTCCGCCTGCATGCTGGTCACCACTCCATTCTGTTGACTCCAGACTGCTGCAGGAAGTCGTTGACACACCCAGCATGCTACTCCTTAGACCAATGCTGTGGGCAGTAAGGCGAGACGGTTGTCATCCTGGTAGACAGCCACGGCGTCCATCTGCTGCAACACGAGTGGTAGGTGCGCTCGCAGCTGTAGGCACAGCCAGCGGTCTTGATCGAAGGCGTCTCATCCCGGCTGAATCGGAGGCCAGTCAGGTTACCCTGTACATGATACAAGTGTGTTCTTTCTGTTCTGTCTGTGGTGAAGGCTGCATAGGCCGTGCCACCCAGACCATCTACAGAACCAGAACACTATCCGGGGGCAAAAAAAAAGGCCCTGCCTTTTCCTTTGTACAGAGAGGGTTGGGCGTCAATAAGAATAAAGCGTTCGGCTTCAACCTGCTCCAAAGAACTCCTCGGGGATCGCGAGCCAGTCAGAACCTGGTCAGGTTCTAGTCTCTGTCAGTAAGTACCTAGATGGTGGCGCTGATGTTCGTGTATCAGCTGGATCTCAGCGAGTGCTGAAGGCGTGATTCATGGCACTGAACAGGACCCGGCTGGTGGACGTCATTGGATGACGTGTCCACCACCTCGACCGTGACGACGAGTCTCCAGCACGCGGAAGCGGCCGTCAAAAAGCAAACGTCTGCTGGGGCCTATGGGCTTTGAGTTTTTAAGCGCTGCCACCGTACAGAAGCTGGCGACGTTGGAAGAGCGAGAACGGGGAGGTTAAGACCTATGAAGGGTTGTTTCCGTAATGGTCTGCTGTTCTGTATGGTCTGATAGTTAGTAGCCAACCCTTAGCTGCCACACAACAGCTGCCTACGAACACTGCATGGACGCACGAAGCTGTTCTTGTCTGCAGGGCTTGTCGTTCAATGTGGAACGATCTTCACGTGGAGTTGTCTTCTTCTTCGGTCGACCAGATCTGCGTCTTTCATGGACCCTCCCAGTGGCTGTGAAGCGTTTTGAGATCAGTCTGACAATGACCGAGATAGGAGACACGCTGACTGTAAGGTCGGCCTGGCCACACTTCTCCGCTTTGGACACCCACATCATCTTTGAAACGCATGGCAACACTGCTACAGCTCGTCCCCTATCCAACTCGCTCAATTTTCGTCGTGGAGGCATTTGTCAAATCAGGCCTAATACTGGTGGTATGTCTTCTTATAAAGTCAAGCAAGAGGCAGCATCTCACACATAAACAGCAGTGTTTGCACGTGCATAATGGTTTTTCCATTTGGCTTGTGCAATGTGTTCATGCAGAAAGATCCAAAACAAGGTCCTTTTTCGCAAATTTCCGCTTTTTCTTTTGCTGCCAAGATCAGTAATAGAGAATCACGTGCAATGATTCCACTAACACAACATCGCCCACTTAAAGCTGAACAAGAATTCATAACAATTTAGCTTGACTGAGAAATAAATAACCCCACAGTCTGTGCCTTATGCAATATCTAATGTGTTCAATGCCAAACAATTCTAATCAACATAAAGACACACAGCATCATAGAAACGAGCCTAAATGGTTGTGATGTGTGTGTGTGTGTGTGTGTGTGTGTGTGTGTGTTGGGGGTGTATTCAGTGTGTGTGTGTGTGTGACGTGCGTGTGCGGACGGTGTGTGTATGCGCACGTGCGCGACGCTGCTTGTGTGATGCGAGTGAGTGTTATGTGTGTGTAAGGACAGGGACACCGAATGTAACAGAACCGAAACATAAATTGATCTGGAGGGTGAGGTGTAGCAAAGGGGTCGTGGTGTGGAAACTAACAGAAGGAACGACAAAGGTGAATAAAGAGAAGAGAGAGTATTGAGAGAGAGAGACCTGGAGAGGAGAGAGAGAAGAGAGAGAGAAGAGAGAGAGAGAGCCGGACAAAAAAATGGGTAACATTTAGGTGGGTTCTGGGATGGGTGCAACAAACAAAGGCGGGGGTGTGGTGTTCGGCAGTTTTGAGTCTGTGTCTGAGTCGTCCGTTTCAGAAATTGTTTCTAAATCTGCCCCCAAATGCTCTGATCTCGACCCAATCCCCACTCACCTTACAAAACAGTATATCTCAGACCTTGTTCCAGTCCTCACCAGAATAATAAACCACTCTCTAAAAACTGGCACTGTTCCTCCTTGCTTGAAACATGCGCTAGTCATTCCTCTCCTCAAGAAAAACGATCTCAGACCAGACGAACTGAAAAACTTCAGGCCTATCTCTCATCTACCGTTTCACTCCAAAATCCTCGAAAAAGTTGTCCTTGTACAGCTTGAACGCCACTTAACTCAAAACGATCTGTATGAAGTCCATCAATCCGCGTACAGACAAAATCATAGCACAGAAACAGCAGTACTCAATGTCACAGACAGTCTCCTTCGCTCAGCTGACAACAAACTCGCATCACTTCTCACTTTACTCGACCTCAGTGCCGCGTTCGACACTATAGATCACAGCATTCTGCTGCAGAGGTTGTCAGTGTCCTTTGGTGTCACTGTGACTGCTCTAGAATGGTTCAGGTCTTACCTGACTGGCAGAACGCAGTCTGTGTCCATTGGCAGCAATGTCTCCTCATCAGTGCCCCTAAAATTTGGCGTCCCTCAGGGCTCCGTTTTAGGTCCCCTTCTTTTCTCCCTGTACATTCAACCCTTGTCCGAAGTCATAGAACATTACAAAATCCTTCATGAGAAATTCGCGGATGACACTCAACTACTTGACGCAACCGAGGCTGTCGCTTTCCAAAATCTGATCTCCACTTTTGAGTCTTGCTTTCAGTCCATAAAATCTTGGATGCTCAGTAACAAACTCAAATCAAATGACGAGAAGACTGAGGCCGTAGCTGTTGGCTCGTGCTCAGTCTTGGACCACGTTAGCGTCGCGTCTGTGCAGGTTGGCACAAATACCATTCCCTTCAAAAACAGCGTGAAGGATCTGGGTGTCCATTTGGACAGTTCTTTGTCCATGGACACCCAGATCAGCCACTTGTGCCGTTCCGCCTACCTCGCTCTGAGACAGATTGCTTCAATCCGTCCTTCACTCTCTGAAAAAGCCGCCACTCAACTAGTATGTTCGTTGGTCTTTTCCAAAGTTGACTATTGCAATGCAACTCTTGGCGGACTCCCCGCAGTTCAAATCAATTGTCTCCAAAGAATACAAAACAATGCAGCCAGACTCGTCCTGGGGAAATCTAAAATAACCCATGTTACACCCCTTCTGATCAAACTACACTGGCTGCCAATACATGCTCGCATTGAGTACAAACTAGCAATCCTCGCTTTCCGCCATTTTCAAAACACTTTGCCAACATACCTGTTCAACCATCTCATCACCTATCAACAATCCCGCACTCTCCGTTCTAGCAACGAGAAACTCCTCAAAGTCCCCCGCATGAAACTTAAGTCCTTTGGTCACCGCTCTTTCAGCTATCAAGTACCCACCATCTGGAACTCGCTCACCTTCTACCTCCGGTCCGCTTTGTCCCTGTCTGCATTCAAGTCTGGCCTTAAGACTCATCTGTTCAAAAAGTTCCTTTCCCCTTCATAATTTCAATTTCAATCTCACACACAAACCCCGTGTAAAGTGTGCCTCTGTGTGTGTGTGCGCGTGCGTGTGCGTGTACGTATATATATGCATATAAACGTACAAGAAATGAAGAAGAAAAAACAACCACACCATTAAACTTTCCTCATATATATAGTTAAGTTCCCCTTATATATATGCATATATATATATATATATATATATATGTGTGTGTGTGTGTGTGTGTGTGTGTGTTGTGTGTGTGTGTGTGTGTGTGTGTGTTCTTTCTCTCTGTCTCTCCCTCTCTCTTTCTTCATCTGTCTTTTTCTCCCCCCCCCCCCCCCTATGCCCTTTCATCTCCCACCCCCTCTGTCCTCCCTCCCCCCTCTTTCCTTCGCTCTCTCTGCCTTTCTCGTAATATTGTTTTACATTCACATATTGTTTGGGAATTTGTGAGCTCGTTTGACACCCCCTCCCCGAAGAGCGCTATAGAAGCTTTATTTATTATTATTATTATTATTATTATTATTATATGAATCCGCACACCAAAACTGTGAATTTCATGTGGTTTTTGTAGACTGAAGCAGTGGATGAAAAGATACCTGAGTAGAATTTCCCCTCGGAGGCGGGGGTGGGGTGGGGTGTTGAGGTGTTGCACCGGTAAAACAAAATTGACACAAAATAGCCAAGTTTGGTATAAAACAAAAGAGTTCTATCTGTTCTTACAACAGACCAATTTTTTGTTTTTTTGAAAGTGAAAACAAAAACAAAAAACAATTGTTTGACATAGAACAGACAAGCAAAGACAAGGCCAAAAAAAAAATTAAATTGAAAAAAGGTTCAATCTAAATCATCAAAGCGACTTGCGACATACCAAGCAAAAAAGCAAAAAGGAAAAGCGAACAAAAAATAAACTGATAAAGTACCACATACTAAATTGTGTCTGAATTACAACGGACCCGCTACGGTAAAAACACAAAAGTTAAAAATTAGCACAAAAGCAAACACACCTGTACTTACCATAGGCCAACGAAAAAGAAAAAAAAGATGGGGAAAAAAACTTGCAAAATGTCTGAATTGTATACAACAGAACAAACAAAAAAAGGTTAAAAAAAAGTAAAATGTAAGCAAAAGTTCAATTTAAAAAATACCACACATAGCAAATGAACGTCCTGTGCACCAAGCAAAGTAAAAAGGAGAAGTACCAAAAAAATCAATAAAAGTCCAATAAAATTGAATAGTCTGACTTACAACAGACCAGCCAAGAGATAAACACAGACGCACGGTGAGAGACAGAGGGCTTCCTGCCTTGCTGAATTGCTGCTTGATTGTTAGAAGAGGTCACAGAGGTTGATGAAGACCGAATGTGCCCGTAAAACCTGCCTTGCCCGTGCCCCCTTGTCGATCGAAACACCAGCTCCCCCACTGAGTAGCTGTTTATATTCTGCCTGCTCTCTCTTGTTGTAGGTACACACGTCAGCAAACTGTGACGTAGTATTGCCTCGTCTGGCTTCAAATGCAATGTGGGCGTTGATCGTCGCACACACACATGCGCGCAATTGCGCGCACACACACACACACACACATTATACGCACGCAATCCCTCTTGCACACACGCGCGCAGAGAGACAGAGTCATTTGCTTGTCTATTAGGCCTACCTTGTAAATGCCCACCCAGGTTTTTGAGAAAACAGTTAATATGCATAGGGGTAGGCCTACAAATCGAATGAACGAACGCCCCCCCCCCCCCCATGTTGTATAGGATACAACATGGGCAAATGAAATTAATTAAAACACGAAGGCAAAGACCCAAACACAGCAACACACTAAAAAAAACCCACGAGCTTTACCATTCTTCAGTTATTTGCACTTTGGTTTTCAAGTGCCCCCTCCCCCTATAAACAAAGAGAGTAAAAACGCGAGTGCATTTAAACACACATAAAAGGCAAGCTTTATCATTTTTGTTTTGCCTTAGGCCTACATATGTAAGTTTATTTTCTTATATTGTGTAGAAGGCGCAGCTGCTAGTCACACACAACCATTTTTTTTTTCAGTATGTAGGCTAAAGCAACATTAAGCCTACTAGTCATTACTATATGTGCGCATGTATTTAAGTGTGTTTAAATCTCTGTGTGTGCCTGCGTGCAGTTGTACGCGCACTGATATAAACGCACATCTATATTTTCCCGAAAGAGGCTGCCCTCTGTGTGCGTATGTGCCTGCGTGCGTGCGTGCGAACGCCCTCAAGGCTTTAAAAAAAAAAAAATCCTGCCCTGTGTGTGTGTGTGTAGGGGGGGGGGGGGGGGGGGGGGCAGTTATTCACTTACCACCTGTTGAAGTTTCACAGCTAAGCATTGTTTGCATAGGAATTTCGATTTTTATTCTACATCAACATCTGCAGCAAATGTGCATAGCAATATTTGAGCGCGAAAAAGAACAATTAAACCAACACACTCACAAACACAGGCTTTATCGAAATTGAACAAAGGGTAATTACTCTCTTTTTCTAATTAACTCCCCTCCACCAAAGTTGATTACGATACCAATCACCTAGCAGTGCGTGGGTCAGAACCAAAGTGAGACAAGCAAAGCATCATTCTTAAAAAAAGAATGTGCCAAGCTCGCCTTTATGACCCTCCACCCACACAGTACACATCAACAATTGGTGGAGAGGACGACATACAAACAAATCAACACATGTCCAAGAGTGGCATAGCCTTCTAACCTTGAAAATGTTACACATAAACACAGGCTTTATCATTCTTTGTCTTATTTGTTATTTTTTTAAAAATATTTTAATTTATATATGTTTTGTTTTGTTTTGCACAATGTCTACAACGATGGGTGGGGATAGGAAAACAATTAAAACGCAAACACAAAGACCCAACATGTAAAACACACTCGAAAACGCGAGCTTTACCACCATTGTTCTGTTATTTAAGCTATATTTGCAATTTGGTTTTCTCCTACACAGGAAAACAAACGTGAGTACATTACAAAAAAACAAAAAAAACGAAAAAAACCGAGCTTTCTTATTCTTTGTTTTACTTGTAATTTTGGTTTCTACTATTGTGAATAAAAAAAAAAGTGTGAGCATATGTGTAGCGTGCCTCTCTGTCGTTCCTGACTACCATAACTAGATAGCAGCTGCTATTCCGGCGAGCTGGGATAACTGTTCTTTATAATGGTCATGCCTTGCCATGGGTAAGTCCCCACTCTCTCTCTCTGTGCCAAGTCAAGTCAAGTCAAGTCAAGTCAAAATGATCTTTAATGACGATAAAGGAATAAGCTAAACAAAGCTTTTTTCATCCTGTCGTCATAAATAAATAAGAAATACAACTGAAGCAAACAAGATGAAAAACAAAAACTGTAAACAAAGAAATCAATTTGCAATGAAAAATATGGAGAAAAAAAAGGGATTTAAGAACATATGGCATTTGGGAAGGTCCCCAAATGTCAATCAGTTGCAGCACTATAGTTAGTGCACATAATTATGCACCATACTTTGGGATTCATAATCTTAAGTGTGAGTAGGCCTACATCAAAACGCAGAGGTCAACTTTACCATTCTTAGGTTTATTTCTTTAGTACACAAACTTCTACGGGTTGTCTGTTCGCTTATTCGTTACTAGATAAATCCGTGCTCCGCACGGCAGCATGAAGCATCTGCGTTAGATAAACCCGTGCTCCGCATGGCAGCATGAAGCATCTGTGTTCATAATTGATAGGAACCTGTCCGAGCGATCGAAGAAGAAGAAGAAGTAGAAGAACTGGTTAGATGTACATTATCAAATATAGCAAAACCCGTGCTCCTCTCGGGATGTCATGACAGCAATTGTAAGCTCCGCATACCCAGCTGTTCATATTAGATTTTATCCTGGCTTCCTGATGAAAAGTTCAGTATGTTTTTCATCTCATCAGCATTTATCCAGAGATCATTTCCGACAAGAGTCTTTACACTGACTACGTTTTCAACAGTCACAACGGTCATTTGACAACTGTAACGGTCACTTTCTTTTAACGTTCTTCTGCCAAACTAAAATTCTTTTAGTTCTTTGAGAACTTTTGTTTCTGAGCGGGCAAAGTCTAACAAAACAATTTATTGACGTCCAATACTCTTGTTTGAATGTTTTTCCTTGAGTATAAGCGTAGAAGTTTATAGGTTGAAAATCTCAGCATTAAAGAGATTTTCACAGCTTGGGATCAACGTTCACCTTGGTGGACATTTTGCTTTGTTCGACGGTTATGGACTGGTGGAAAATAATGAAAATGTGCGACGTAATGGTCTGTATCATGACACTATTCATTTTTTGTGATGATTACAGAATCTTCACATTGCAAAATATATGGAGTGCCCCTCGTATTATTATTATTATACTCACTCGAATGGCAAATCCCTTCTCTTATTTGAAATTGTGCTTAAGCTTACACAGCTGGGACATAATTTAGTAATCAAAACACGAAGGCGGGAGCATAGCGCTTTCACTTCGCATCGAAAGAACTATGCTCGTTGCTACCACTACGACCCATAGAATGCTCTCGTTGCTACCGTACTCAGCACTCACTAACGACATGAAACGAGCTGCCAATCTGACAGTTTGAATTCCTGACACAGACTAACCTTAACCCCATTCCTAGCCCCGCCCTAACCCGAACCCGTTTTTCGTAACCTACCCCTATTCCCTACCTAAGTTTAACCCTATTGTAAGCGTAATCCTAGCACCTTAGTTGTCGTAGTGATTTTAGCCCAGTAGTGTCAGTATTGATACGTAGTGAAAGCCGGCGAGCTTTACTATTCTTTGGTGTGTGTGTGTGTGTGTGTGTTGTGTGTGTGTGTGTGTGTGTGCGTGCGTGTGCGTGTGTGTGTGTGTGTGTGTGTGTGTGTGTGTGTGTGTGTGTGTGTGTGGTGTGTGTGTGTGTGTGTGTCTGTGTGTGTTGTTGTTGTCAATTGTTATTGTTTTTTGTTGTTATTTTCTCGCGCGCACAACAAGTGTGAGTGAATTAAACGCAGAATGGCTACTCTACATGCGAACGTTGAAGTGAAGATAATTATTTCAAAACAATATCATACAAAAATTCTTCGCACGCACGCACAGGCACACACGCACGCACAAACGCACGACGCAAAAACACGCACACACACACACACACACACTACTGCACACACACAATTAACACCAAACACGCGTGTGCGTACGCACACACGCACGCATTACAGGCCAATGCGCGCACGCCAAACCACACACGTACACACACACACAAACAGCGTGTATACCACACACACGCACGTACACACCAAGCTTGCACACGAACGGCGCGCGCCACGTAACACACACAGAGAGGAGAGAGAGAGAGAGAGAGAGAGAGAGAGAGAGAGAGAGAGATAGAGAGAGGAGAGAGGATGAGAGAGAGAGAGAGAGATAGAGGGAGAGAATGCGAATGCGAATGGTTTAAGGCATCAGGCCTTGGCCCATATCATGAGTTGACATGTTTCACATCAAGATTACATTATATAAGTGTCCCGTTTATTATTATGTATTATTATTATTATTATTATTATTATTATTTCAGTAATCGGATAGGGGGGTGGCGGTGGCACAATATAGAACGACAAGAAAACAGATTAAACATACAAATTAATTATACAAGGAACAAAAGGAACAAATATCATTAGACTGATTCAGTTACACAATCTTAATTGTCAGCTTTTCTCTTTTTCATTTGTCTCTAATCTGAAGGGCTTTGAAGATATAAAAAAACCAACCCAATTGTCGAATCAAATCTTCAATTCCAGTTGCCATCAAACGGCAAAACTCTCTCTGTTCATTAAAATGCTCTATATGTTCTTTAGATGCTCGTGCCTTATATGATCATACTGTTTACAACGAAACAAAAAGTGTAGTTCCGTTTCAAAGTCACCAGGACAAAAGGGGCAGTGATTATTAACATGCACATCAAATCTTACATACCTATTTTTATGGATTTTTAGGCTGCTTATCTCCATACGAAATCTAATTAGTGCATCTCTAAAACATGTCTAGCTTAACCTTTACCAGACTTCCCGGGTCGCCCACGACCCATTGACACACAAAATTTTTTTATATCTGTAAAACTATTTAAGCAATCTTAATGAAATTTCATGACTTTGTCAAAAACGTAAATGACTTTATGTGTATTAAATTTCATCAATTTGCATAAAAATACAAATCACGTAATATGACGCGTCACTTTAACTACATTGACACGATGGCGCGGGTCGTGGAGGACCCATACTTTAAAGAGCAGAAATATGTCACTGCAGTGCATTGAGTATGGGTCGTGGGAGACCCGCGCCATCTGGAGAAGTATAAACACATGGTGACTCTTTGACCAGTATGGGTCCTGGAGAACCCGCATCATCTAGACAGGGATAAACACTGTTAAAATGCATGTAAAAATCTGTGGGTACTGGGAGACCCGCATCATCTGGAGAAGTATAATCACCAGCAGTAAAGGTTAAAACAGTCCAGATACATTTCTGGACTTAAATCGGATTTAAACTCTCTGTATTAAGTGATTAACGTTCACTGGAGTTTATCTTTGACTCCCAGTCTTGCATGTTTATGTCAATTAGTCTCTGTTTGAACTATTTACAAAACTCGTTTACATGACCCACTCCTTGAGTGAGCCACACAAAACCAAAACCAGGGTTGAGTTTCTCTAGATAACGGTCGCCGCGCGAATAACGCTTACGCCCAAAACGGGGCCTAAGAAACACTTTAGAAAACGTTTGCGGAAGAATATTACAAGCTCTTGTCTGATTCGTCAATTTAAATTTTTTTAATTTTAAACAAACTTTAATGGACCAATCAACAACAAGGTATGTATTCACGTGATAGTTCGCCACGAGATACTGTCGGAGTAGCCACAAAACGTTTTTGGAGAACGTCGGCGAAAAATGTGTTTCTTAGTACCGTTTTTTTAGCCGATTTGAGCTCACGCTACGCAATGTTAGCCCTTGTGAAACGCCCCCCTGTCCTATTCAAATACATATTAATTCAGTTTCATGTCCCTGGGTGTTAACCCTTTCGCCGCCAGCCAAAGCATATAATGAAACTTAACTGGGTAGAGACAAAACGTTATCTGCAATATTGGGAATTTGTCTGTGAGAAGTATAAAATTAGGCCTATCCTTACCTCCATAAATTAAGAAGTCGGGTCTTCGTAACTTGATGCCATTTTAGTTGACATGTGTCCTAAAACCAATTTGCGTGGTGCATAAATGCAAGATCATTGGCGTAAGGTTAATCTGCCACTGTACCGAAACTGCTACACAATGCACATCAAAACTATATTATCTTGGCATTTATTATTTCCACTCTCTTCTTCTCGTGCTCTCTTTCTTTTTTTTCATCTCTTCTCTCCAATATTCGTAACATCAATGTTCACTTTCTTTCCTCACTCTTGAAAGCTGGTGTAATTACACTCATGATGTAGGGCGGCTGTGCAGTGCGAATAGGCCGAGTGTGCGCGGCTCGTGTGGTGGCCGTGGCACACGTGCGTGGTCAGGAGGGTGGCGGGCCAAGCCCTACCCCCTCAGAAGCTAGATGTCCCACCTTTTGGACAAACGCCAAGTGTCGCATTGTGCGCGGCAAAACTCAACAATCGACACGCACACGCTGCGTTCCGTCTCGTCTTTTTGTTGTACAGCGTGGTAACACCCACCGTTTGTACAGAAAAGAGGATGCCTTATCGATCACCAAACGACTGCTTATTCTAGTCTGATCCCTGTCCTGTCTGTCTGTCTCATCTCTCGTCTCAATCTCTCAAGCTACCTCTCGTCAATCTCAGCTCTCATGCTCTCTCTCTCTCCTCACTCTCTCTCACACCTCTCCTCTCATCTCTCTACTCTCCTGCGTCTGTATATCTGTTTGTTGTTGCTGTTGCTGTTGCTGTTGTTGTCGTACCATGGCTAAGAGTGCTCCCACTGGCATCATCTAACAACCGAAGCAAACTTGAACACTACGGTACGACAAATCGCACCAGCTTACGCGGATGAGAACATAAGGCCTACCGTGTGTGCCGTTTTTTTATTACCCCCGCCAGACGGAGCAACCACACACCGACTTTGAGGATTTCGGAGACTGATGATGCTATGCTAGGAGCTTTCATGGTGTTTAAAGACATCCCCGCATAACTTATGTAGTCGCATACCACATTTGGATTTACCGCCTTGGTGTTCTAGGCCTTGTGGCTACTGTGGTCTGCCCCAGCGAATCCGTATATCGAGTCAAAAAGCAAACCGTCCTTCATTCTTCAAAATGTCATACCACTGACTTGGCAAGCCGCGATGAAATTGATAAAAGTGTGAATGCATTGCGACATCTTGCGTGGCAAGATGAGTGCCCGACGGTTGATTTTACGTGACATAGTTCCCGGGGTTCCAGACAGAAGTAAGCTTTGGTAAAAACGTGGTTTTAGCGTCTGTGCTGACTGAATTAGCAAAAGAATGACCTGCAATTTGAAACTCTATGTGCTCACTTGGAAATGTTTGGTGCGTTTTTAATCAACAAATATTGCTATTGTTACTACGTGGTGGCAGTTATGTATCGCCACGTGATGTCCAGGGGCGGAACTGTCTGAATCGTTCTCTACAGGCGGTACGATTGTGTGGGTATATATAGTGTTAGTAATCCCATCCATGTCACAGAACGAAGATCCTGGAATCGATTCTCTACAAGCGGTGCGAATTGTGTGGGTACGTGTATATATGTTAGTATCCCACCATGTCACAACGGTGTGTGGAATCGATTCTCTCTACAGTCGAACGATAATTGGTGGTATATGATATTATATATGGTTAGTATCCCACCAGTGGTCCGACAGGTCTGGAATTCGATTCTCTAAAGCGACGAATTGTGTGGGTTTATATATGTTAGTATCCCACCATGTCACCAGTCTGGAATCGGATTCTGCTTACAGCTGACGAATGGTGTGTGGGTATGATTATTAGTGTGTGGCGTATCCCGCCGCATGTCACACCACGAGAAGTCTGGATCCGTGATTCTCCTACAGGCCGAACTAATTGTGTGGTTAGATATGATAGTGTTAGTATCCCACCATGTCACAGCAGGGTCCTGGGAATCGATTCTCTACGCGCGACGATAATTGTGTGTGGGTATATAGTGTGTATATGTTAGTATCCACCATGGTCCCTACGGTCTCAAACGATTCTCTAACACAGCGCGAATTGTGTGGGTAATATATAATGTGTTTAGTATCCCACCATGTCACACAGGTCTGTAATCGGATTCCTCTACAGCGACGAGATTGTGTGTGTAAATATATATATGTTAGTATCCCACCATGTCACACAGTTCCTGGAATCGATTCTCTACAGCGAACGAATTGTGGGTATATATATGTTAGTATCTCACCATGTCCAAAGGCGAAGATCTAGATCGATTCTCTACAGCGAATCGAAATTGTGTGGTTTCATTTTCTTTCTTTTCTTTCTGACTCCTAGTTCGATACAGGACAATAGAAGTCGTCTACATGTGCTTCCGATGTCCGTACAAGCATCGAAGCTTCAAGGCTCCAAGGCTCGCTTGTGCTTCTGGGGAGCTAGATCTAAATCCATATATTGTTCACTTCACTTAGCACTCGATTCCAAACGTTTGCTCTTTCACAATTTTGTCCATTCAATTTACATCCATTAGCCTTAAAAACCACTATCCCGCCTGAAAACTTCTAAAACTTGTTATTCTAACGTTAGCATTGAAAACAGTGTTGATACCAAGAAAATGGCACACACACACACACACAACCACACACACACAACACCACACACCTACCCACAACCACACACCATGTACGCGCGCGCCCAGAGAGAGAGAGAGAGGATGGAAGAAGAGAGAGAGATCAACATCAAATCAAATCAAATCTGTTTATTGCTGTAGCAAACAAACGCCCCTTATGCAAGGGGGGGGGGGGACACCATTTCATCCCAAGGTAGACACACACTGGAATAAATGAAAAATATAACATAAATAATCCTATTCTTAACAACTTTTCTTGTTTAACTTTTTCCTACTTTCTTCCAAGTAAACGATTCCTTAATACATGTTATCCATAGCACACCTACACACTTATCCATTTAACCCATGGATACATGTATAAACCTTACTTACACACTCTCTCTCCTCTCTCTTTCTCTCTCTCTCTCTCCACACATACTCACACTCACTCTCCCTCAATAACCCTCTCGTCTCTTCTTATCTCCATCGTGCACTCTCTCGTCTCATCTCTCTCTTTCTTCTCTCTCTCTCTCTCTCTCTCTCTCTCTCGATCTCTCTCTCTCTCTCTCTTCTCTCTCTTCTCTCTTCTTTCTCTCTCTCATTGTCGTCTCTCGGATGCGTCTTCTCTTCTCTTCCCTCGGTCACTCTCTCGGTCTCTCTCTCTCTCTCTCGCACGTACGCCACACACCATTTGACATATACACATACTAGCCAAAAATAATCCTAAAACCTAGCATTCCTTACAAGCCTGCATATTTGTGGGGGTTATTGCCATGTTATAATAGAATAAGCAATGGACAACAAACAAACCAGATCATTCAACATCATTGCGAGCATATAAATTATTTTCTACAGAAACAAACCATAGCATAACTAACAATCCCTACCCATCTGGTACCCCGCATCGTTACAACAATAAATTAGAGTATTCTTTTGCTCAAATTTTAGTGCTGGACAGTAAGAGCGAGAGCGAGAGAGAGATGTAGAGAGCGAGGAGAGAGAGCGAGAGAGAGAGAGAGAGAGAGCGATAGAGAGTGAGAGAGACGAGAGAGAGAGAGAGGAGAGACCAGCAGACACAGACCATGCCAGATACAGAGACGGAGAGAGGCCGAACGAGCATGAAACATACACTCGCTTCCTTGACACGCAAGTGAGCCAAAAAGGTATTTTTCCAGTGGAGTCTTCTTCTCTATCGGAGTGTAGGCTACAGTGCTAAACGTTACACTCGCTCGCCGTTTTATTTTCCTATTTCCAATGCAGTAATTTGCTTCTTTTGTTTTTGAGGAGGCGGTAGGGAGAACTTTTTGCGTGACCTCATGACCAACTTGTCGGTAGCCTAACGGACTCGTCGTCGTAGGTATTTTCTTCTTCTAGTAAAGTAATTGTGTAGATTTTTCGGTTTTTCTCTCCATTCCTATATCCCCGGTCTAGAGACATTCCATCATGGTGAAGTTTCTGGGCTCGCTTCCATGTATTTATTTACGTCTGCTAATAATTGAATATTTATACTCAAGACAATCTGTAGAATAAGTATATGTGTGGAAACCACCAAGAAGACATGATTTAGATTTTTTTTGGTGAAATGAATGAAAATACTGCTTCAACGTCTCGTCTGGACACATACACATATAGGGATCATTAATAGATATAATGATGGTGGAAACGTGATCCGGAGGCAGTGCAACACCCAGGACATCCCAAATTTGCTACAAGATACAGATGGGTAAGTGGTACAATATAATCAAAACATCTTAATAAGTCTTCTGATACATTTTTTCAGACTACCTGACAATCTTACTTATTTACCTTACAACACTAATAATAAATGATAATCAATAACTAGAGTACATTGCGTAAACTGACCCAGTCGCGACACACGATTATGCACCCCTAGACCCTAAACCCTAACCCTAAATACTTAACCTAACCCTTACCGCTAACACAGATGTTGCTCAAAATTCGAACTTGAGTATACCAAGCGTTTTGACCCTAGTTATCCACCCTGTCCCAATTGCATGTTGATAAATATCAAGCGTTTCTCGAGTTATCGTAACTGTCACAGACGACAAACAGACAGACAATACACACAGACACAGATACAAACAAATCCTTTGTATTTTTCGTGTTGAAACACACACTGATAACTCTGAAGTGTGACCATTATACACCGAAATTGTCAATTTTGAGCAAATTTGAACGCGGACAGGACGTGACGGACAAACTGAACAAACAATGCAGTCTCGCGTCGCGACTGGTATATAATAAATAAATTGTACATTTATACAGCGCTTTACCTCAGATGATCCCATATCGTCTTTAACCAATACACTTTATTCATCAACCACAATAGACATACAAAACACAGCATTACAAGAAATGACACCAACCAGGCAATATATATTGCTTATTTTCTATATTTCTTGGATTTGTTGTCTTTAGTTCTCTGGTTGTGTGTCAAGGGTTTTTTCTGCTACAACTGACGGTTTTCATGTCGGTTGTTTTACTTCCGTGTGTGAGGATTTATATATGTGTGAGATCAACTGAATGTGTCGCATACGGTGTGCTGTTGTGTGTATTTTGGGTTTCGTGTGGTACTTGTGTGTCTGCACGCATGTTTGTGTGTGTCGTGTGTGTCTAGTCTGCGTAGCAGTACGCTGTGTGTTGGGTGTTTGTGTAATAGTGTGATTGTGTATTGGTCAGATGTCCATGCGGACTCGGATTGCTGTGGCTTACCGATATGGGTAATGAACACGTTATGGCGTCAATATTGTGTGTGTGTTTTATTGTGTGTGTTGTGTGTGTGTGCTGTGTGAGGTGTGTGTGTGTTGTGTTTGGATGTTGTGTCTGTGTGTGTGTGTACTCTCTCTCTCTCTCTCCTCTCTCTTCTCATCTACTCATCCCAATCTCCTCGAGGTCTCTCGTCTCTTCATCTCTCTCTCTCTCTCTCTCTCTCTCCGAATCTCCAACTCTCTCGTCTCTCTCTCTCTCTCCCCTCTCTCAGCTTGAGCGGATATGTGTTCCATTTTCAGAGCCTAAACTACAAAGGCCGTTCATACTGGCTCACGTTTGAAACAGAGGGGACCATACGACTCTATAAATTTTGCATGCGATTAGTCCTAAACAAAGGTATATCTAGTCCAAGGTTCAAATGAAGGCGTCAATCAGTTCGAAGGTCAAGGTTTACTTGAGCCGAAAATGTCTGCCGAGCACCTGGTATGATAACGTTTGAACGCAGGCTTTAGAACGCTCAAATGTGTATGCGGATAGGTACTAAGGATATCGAGGCCACGTTTCGAAAATGATGTCAAAGCGGTCAAGGTCACATAAGCGAAAATGCTGCCGAGTACGTGGCACGGTAACATTTGAAACGAGGGATCTATAACGCTGCCAATTTTGCATGCAGATATTTACTTTGGATGTCTAGGCCAAGTTTTGAACTGAATGCCTAGGTCAAAGGTCAAGGTCACAGGAGCCGAAATGCTGCCGAGCATTTTGGGCTGTATTCACTTGTGATATCTTAAAGGTTCGTTGACCAGCTGGCAAGACCTAAGCACTGCTGCCGCCAAAAAAATACTGCTGCGCGACTGGTGATCTGTCGTATTTGTGGTCTAGAGATTTCCCGCCAGGGTTGCGTTTTTCAGCCCCAACTTTTAGTCAACAAGCAATTTTACTTTCCTTTGCTGTCCTGATCCACCGTTTGAACTAGTCTTACCTGAAGCCCAAGCCCCTCGTATGCATTTACAGGTGGCACAGAGGTAACGTGTTCGCCTCGTGTCAAGCAAACCCGAGTTCGTAACCTGCTAACATGGGGATTGCTTCCCTCTCATTTGCAACTAGGCCTTACTGTCTGAACGTGGAGTCTTTCGATGAGACGAAATAAACAACCGAGGTGTCCCGGTGCCCATCGCACTGAGCACCAACGTTAATCCCGTGGCAACCAAACGATTGTCATGCATCATTTGGTCCAAATTTAACCCCCCCCCCCCTCCCCCCCCCCTCCTTCCGTCTCACAGTCCCTCACAAAAATCGCATGCCAAAAACAACTGGGTGGCGCACGCCTCTGTGGGGCTTTGCGACGCGCTCGCTCCAGGTGGTGAAGTCAACCGAATTTCACAGAGACGCTCTGTGACTATATAAAGTACATAATAAGTATAATAAATCGAATGGGTTTTTTTGTTGTTCCTAAAAAATGACTTTGGATGTTCAACACACTTTTGGCCGTCCAATATCATGTTTTGCAAGGTAACCACTGTACCCAATGTAACCCATGTAACCCAATATTTCGGAGTCACCTCTCTCTTTGTGTCGTTTCAATAGCTATTGGCATTCCGCCTGGGCCTATAAGGTGTGTCGGACCAATTTAGTGACATAACTAGAAACAACCAAGCTACATCAAAATGTTTTTCCGTTCTGCATAGTGTATGCGGGTTGTCTTTAGCCATGGCGAGCTCCTATAGCCGTAACATCATCAGTCCCAAAATTCCTCCGAAGTCGGAGTGTGGGCTGCCCGACAGTGGCGGGGTCATCACAACAACGGTCACACACACGACACGTGGGATGTTCTCATCCCCTGCTGGCGCATGCTTGTACCATAGTTTTCAGAGCTTCGGCATGTTGGGGTGGTCCCTGATGACGTAAGCCAGGGTCCAACAACCACAACAACCACAAACAACACAACAACAACAACATGGCTTTTGGCACAGATCCATGGCAAGTCTTCCGAGAAATCATACATGTAGCAGATTTGATGTTCTACCGCCGTTCAGCTTTTTCTGTCCCTTTCCATGACCACAAGCGCTTCTATTAAATATAACGCGACAATGAATTTGTTTAATTAAGACCCGACATCTCCAATGCGACAAAATGGTTAGTCTTTACTGCGTATGCAGGCGGTGTTGTTCAGGCAAAACCTGTTCTCAGTATGATGTACCCCGTTCTATGAATCACCCCCTTTTTCATATAGGCCTACATTATTTCCACCGGCTTGTGTCGGTGCAGAAGGAGTCCATTCACATTTTAGGCCTATTTGTGTAGGGGAAGACGGGGTTAAAAAGTGCATGGGCGGGTAAGAAGCCCACCCTTAATTATCAATCATAAATGGAAGATAATTTTTCAGTTCTCATTTTGTCTCCCCTTAGACGAGCGTTATTATGTTCTAATTCGTCTCATGGGCATCTTTGTACTGAATAATGTTTTCTTTATTTCATGTCTATTTGTGGTGTATGGGCGTGTTATTGGGGTTGGTGGGTGGGGTAGAAAAAATATAATATTGTTTTTTTTTTTGGTTACTCTGGGCTGCGATTGCCCTAAAACAG
>CM065684.1:17353538-17371058 GCA_017654935.2 Phymorhynchus buccinoides
TGAGTTGTAAAGGGACTGTGTCCACGTTAACAATATTCACAAAGCATCACTATTTCCCCATGGCAACACATTAGAGTGAGTATGCAATGGTCTGTGTAAGCTTACACGTTAACAACATTCTCAAAGTATCACTATTTCCCCATGGCAACACAGTGAGTTGTAAAGGTCTGTGTACACGTTAACAACATTCACAAAATATCACTCTATTTCCCCATGGCAACACAGTGAGTTGTAAAGGTCTGTGTCCACGTTAACAATATTCACAAAGTATCGCTATTTCCCCATGCCAACACCGTGAGTTGCAAAGGGACTGTGTCCACGTTAACAATATTCACAAAGTATCACTATTTCCCCATGGCAACACAGTGAGTTATAAAGGTCTGTGCACACGTTAACGACATTCACAAAATATCACTATTTCCCCATGGCAACACGGTGAGTGGTGAATCATATTACGAGTGGCCTAACACTGTGTTGCCATGGAGAAATAGAAATATCGTGTGAATAGTGTTTAACGTGTGCACGGACCATTAAGTCATATTATGATTGGCCTAACACTGCGTTGCCATGGGGAAATATATATATTTTGTGAATATTGTTAACGTGTGTAGAGACCTTTAGAACAACAAGATGTTGAAATGAAGCTGGGAATCACAAATCAACGAGTCCAGTAAAAAAACAAAACAAAAAAACCAGTTGTAGGCCTAATGGTCAAAACATGCGAATTCTTTTTTCTTTTTCTTTCTCCAAACAATACTTATAGAAATACCCCACTCTTACATGACTGTTTTCTTTGCGATGTGTGAACAAAAAACAACTCTGGCTGGCGGCGAAAGGATTAAAGGTCTGTGTACACGTGAACCACATTCACAAAATATCTCTATTTCCCCATGGCAACATAGTGAGTTGCAAAGGTCTGTGTCCACGTCAACAATATTCACAAAAGTATCACTATTTCCCCATGGCAACACAGTGAGTTATAAAGGTCTGTGCACACGTTAACGACATTCACAAAATATCACTATTTCCCCATGGCAACACGGTGAGTGCTAAATCATATTACGAGTGGCCTAACACTGCGTTGCCATGGGGAAATGGAAATATCGTGTGAATAGTGTTTAACGTGTGCACGGACCATTAAGTCATATTGTGATTGGCCTAACACTGCGTTGCCATGGGGAAATATACATCTTTGGTTAATGTTGTTAGCGTGTGTAGAGACCTTTAGAACAACAAGATGTTGAAATGAAGCTGGGAATCACAAATCAACGAGTCCAGTAAAAAAAAAAAAAAAAAAAAAAAAAGGTTGTAGGCCTAATGGTCAAAACATACGAATTCTTTTTTCTTTCTTTTTTCAAAAAAATACTTATAGAAATACCCCCACTCTTACATGACTGTTTTCTTTGCGATGTGTGAACAACAAAACAACTCTGTTTTGCAAGGTTAGGTAGGCTATTTATCTATCATCAGTGAAAAATGAGTGAGAGTGTTGGAATTTCGCTGGGGGTGGCAGGAATTTATAAAAAAACCTTCTTTGTACAATGATGCATTGGCTAATTAAAAAATCTTGAATCTCGAATCTTGAAAATATGAGTATCAGTAGGGGAAGACGGGGTGAAAAGCCCATGGGCGGGTAAGAAGCCCATGCCAATTATCTCATGAAATGAAGCAAATTTCAGTCACATTTTGCCCATGAGACGAGTGTTAATGTTTAGCATTCGTCTCATGGGCAAATTGTACTGACATTTTCTTTATTTCATGAGATAATTGGCATGGGCTTCTTACCCGCCCATGGGCGTTTTATCCCGTCTTCCCCTACCAGTTGTCCAATATTTACTGGAATCAATGAGAGACTTAGTGCGATTTTTCTCACGCCAGAGGGCATGACGCTCGTGTGGGGATAATCCTCTCTATATTATTAGTTGGGGATAAAGAAAGAGAGAGAGACAGTGAGTGGTCCTACCATCACTCTCTCTCTCTCTCACTACGCCCAAGTAAGAAAATCGCGTGATAAGCCCCTAGTGCATTGACTGCCCTCTGGCGTGAAAAATATCGCCATAGGTTGACCATTGGTAGACCATCTTTCACGTAGATGATTATTGTTCTTCAGCATTTCTCTTCATGTATATAATAAAATGCTTGCTCTATTTCGAAATAAGCAAGACAATAGCAACAACAACAACAACAACAAGGAAATACAAAACATCATTGCCTTGTATTGGAAGAAAAGTGGCACAGTGGTTAAGACGTTCGCCTGCCAATTTCAATGCGTGAGTGACTTGCGCTAGAATCCCGACCTCGCCCTTTCTTTTTTGTTTGTGGCACAAGCCACAAACCTATAACTCACTTTGTCGGTCTGTCTGTCGGTCGGTCCAAAATTGTCCCACTTCAAAGTGAGGCTCCAAACTTGTCGCACTTCAAAGTGAGGCTGCACTTCAAATTGAGGCTGCTCTTTAAAATGATGTTTCGTTTTCAATTGTCGCACGCCACAAACGATTGCGAATCCGCGCTTGTTTGAGTTCGACAAGGAAATCGAACCTGAACGTCGAGTCCTTCGGATGAGGACTTAAATCTAGTCTGACCCGTGCGCTTCTCAGAGTCTTTTAGCCAGGGTATGAAAACAAACAACAACAAACAAACAAACAAACAAACAAACAAACAAACAAACAACTACAAACTAAGATGCAACCTTCTGCCATTATCTGCAAAGGGATAGGGTTAGGATCAGCCTACGATTATTTTCATAACACCGAAAGAAGCAGACTTTGAGATCGTAAGCACGAAGCATTTCGTCTAATAAGATCACCAGTGGTGGAGAGACTTTAAAGACCCACCAGATCACGTGTCAAAATCACGGGTCTCATGTGTTTTCCCTCTTATAGCTGGTAAGAAATCTTGTTTTGACCAGGTTTGACTCCCATATATACAAATGGCCCCAAATTCAAAACCAAACATCATTTTAAAGAGCAGCCTCAATTGGAAGTTGGGGGCATTTGTAGGTGGGTCACAGCTACGCAGAAAAAACCCCACCAAGTGACTTAATCGTGGTGGGTCAGTGTGTCTTTGAAGATCCACCAGATCACGGGTCAAAATCACGGGTTTCACGTGTTTTCACTCTTATAGCTGGTAAGAAATCTTGTTTTGACCAAGTTTGGCCCCAAATTCAAAACCAAACATCATTTTAAAGAGCAGCCTCAATTGGAAGTTGGGGGCATTTGCATGCGGGTCACAGCTACCCAGAAAAAAAACCTCCAAGGGACTTAATCGTGGTGGGTCAGTGTGTTTCAAAAGATCCACCAGATCATGATGTACACATTGTGTCAAAATCACGTGTTTCACGTGTTTTCCCTCTTATAGCTGGTAAGAAATATCGTTTTGACCAGGTTTGACTCCCATACAAATGCCCCCAAAATTCAAAGCGAAACATCATTTTAAAGTGCAGCCTCAATTTGAATTTGGTGCATTTGTATGTGGGTCACAGCTACGCAGAAAACCCCCACCAAGTGACTTAATCGTGGTGGGTCAGTGGGTCTTTAAAGATCCACCAGATCACGTGTCAAAATCACGGGTTTCACGTGTTTTCCCTCTTATAGCTGGTAAGAAATCTTGTTTTGACTCCTATGCAAAAGCTCCCAAATTCCAGACCAAACATGTTAAAGCGCAGCCTCAATTTGAAGTTGGGGGCATTTGCATGTGGGTCACAGTTACTCACTAATCGTGGTGGGTCAGTGTGTCTTTAAATAAAAGACACACTTATGGAGCATCATTTTGCCATTCTCTGGAATTGGGTTTGGGTCAGCCTAGGCCGGGTTATTTTCATTGAAATGGAAAGGAGCAGACTTTGAGATTGAGTGTCGTAAACATGAGGTGTGTGTGTGTGTGGGGGGGGGGGGGGGGGGGGGTATAAAATACAAACTTTCCAACTTCTTATGTATGTAAAGCTGTTGTTTAGTTCTCTTTTCGTGTATCCGATGAGCTTTTTTTAGGTAGAGTTACGGTCCTTAGCCCTAATTGACACCAGGTGGCGTTTCATTTGAAGGCAGTTTGTCAACAAAGGGCGAGCTGACGCAGTCTGGGGTCAGAGAAAATGGAGTTTTACGTCCTCTTGGTCTGAATCAGACACATATGGGACATTTGTAAATACAAATATGGTTGGAACAATACTGGAGGCAATGCCCGGAGGCAGTACGAAACCAGTAAAGTCCCGATTTTTTTATATTAATACAGATAGCTGTAGCGGTGACCACGCCTCGGTTAAACTTCATTGGCTATGGCACCGCCACAAGTAGCTGGGGTACAGAATGTTCAGTTATTTATATTGATTCTTCGCGACGCGCAAGGGCGATAATTATATTTTTTTGATGTAGATGGAGATGTAGAGCGCGTCTACGTCGCAGCCAAAGGCGCGCCACCCATTTGTTTGTTTGTTTGTTTGTTTGTTTTGTATTTGCATGCGATTATAACTCGCAACCCTTTGGAACTAAACCATAGAGAGGTAGTGTGGAGAGAAAGAGAGAAATAGGAGAGATAGGTTTTAAAGATGCTTTTGTTCAGTTGGAAGCTAGGAGGAGGAACAACTTGGAACAGGTCTTCGGGGAGTTGCGGTTCCCGCTTAGAAATAAACTTCTTCTTCTGTGTTCCCAGGCCATATGGTCATAATGGATAAGGTACGTATGTGTTTTCAGTTTCCACTGGTCTCCCCGCTGCGTACAGCCGACACATTCCGATTTCGGAGGAGCTCAAAGGAGCAAAAGTTATTTGTAAGATTTGTTTTGGGGGAAAAAAAGTCAGGAGAATGGGGCCAATGAGACAGACACGAATAGTACCAGTAGATGATAGAAAGCAAAAGGGAAAAGGCAGAGTCACAGAGAGTGGCAGATTAGGGGACGTTTCGAGCATAGAACTTCCAGAATGTGGGGGAACTATATTTTTTACAAAAGACTCCCCGGTATCCCCACGGGGAGAGAAATAAACACAAGTCGTCTCCGGATATAAAGTGAAGCTTGGGCCCTATACTGGCGCCTTAATTTAGAACCGAACCACTCTCGAGGGATGCTCCTCCTCAGCAACAATAACACGACAGCTGGGCAGGGGGAAACAAAGGAAGGAATCCTCTGGAATGTCCGTTGTAGCCTCCCCTTCTTTCTTGATGCCAAGCGATTTTATTTTTTTTTGTACACACGCACGCACGCACACACACACATATACACACGCGCGCGCGCGCACGTACGCACACACACACGCGCGCGCACGCACACGCACACGCACGCACACGCACACACACACACGCACATGCACACGCACACGCACACACACCTGTCTAATATCACGTGTAGTGGATAGACGTTAAATGAAAGACACACACACACACACTTCTTCTTCCTCTTCTTCTTCTTCAGCGGTCGATTCTATTTGGCAAATCGTCAGATCTTGAGACCAGTCGCCACGACGAAGTTCGCAGTCTTCTCCAAGACTTGGTGGCTACCCCAGAGCTGCATCTCTAGCTCTGTCCCCCCACCCACACCCCACCACCCCACCCCACCGCCCACTCCGGGCCAGGTCTGGCGTCGTGGAGCATCGTGGACAGAACACTGTTTGAAGAACATGTTCTGGGGTCTGGGGTCCAGTCCCACGTGGCTGATTGATTGATTGATTGATTTAATTTAAAGTATGTTCACACAATGGTCATATTAGACTATTTAAAAACATTAATGTGTGTGCCTGTGCACGCGCGTGTGTGTATGTGTGTGTGCGTGTGTATGTTCTGGGGTCTGGGGTCCAGTCCCACATGGTTGATTGATTGATTGATTGATTTAATTTAAAGTCTGTTCACACAATGGTAATATTAGACTATTAAATATGTTTTTAGTGTGTGTGCGTGTGCACGCGCGTGTGTATGTGTGTGTGTGTGTGCGTATGTGTGTATGTGAATATGTGTGCGTGTGTATGATTAAGTGTAACTATGCATATGATTTTATGTCTGTTAATGGGGAGGGGAAAAAACATCAACAATAAAAACAACCAACAAAGTAGTAGCCAAAAAAAAAGTGACAAAGAAAACAAAATTAAAGTTCATTAACTCATGAAGTATAGCAATCTTGCAATTCCAGAGCTGGACAAGACTGTAGCAATTTTGATCATTTCATGACTGTAAACTACATCTTTTAAAGTTCCAATTTGTGCAACTTGTAGCCTATCCCAGAGAGTTTGCATAACAATGATAATAATGGACATTCTAAAAGAATGTGTTGAACTGATATTGGGTGACCACAAGCGCATTCTACATTTTTAGAAAATTTGGTCCACCACGAGTTTAATCGAATTTTGTAGATAAGGCTAGATAACGATCTTGAACATAATAATAATTATCTTAGATTTTGAAGGAAGCTTTTCATTATATATGTCATTCAGTCTCACATGGACATTCGTCAGTGTGGGCGATTTTTAGTCGGTTGAGGGTGGCCCAGTAGATTGCAGTGGTCAGTCCTCAGTCGGAGGAAGAGGATCGTCTGCTGGTATGGTGTCTTTGGAGCTGGTGGATTCCGAGGGTCAACACCGCTGGGGGTTTTCCCGAGCTTTCTCTTCCACTGGGGAACTCGAAGTGGTTTCGGATACTAGACCTTCAATGCTGCACTTGGTCATCTCCAAATATGGAAAGGTACGCCATTCGCGTGAGAATGTCGGTTTTCAGCGAAACTTTAGAACGTGTATCTTTTAACCATTCAATCTGAAATTAAGCTGGCTCTAGCCCTAACCCTAACCCTATCCCTAACCCTAAACAAAACCGTAAACCGTCAAACACACACAAAAAATAAAACTTTACTAAAAAAATTGAGTGTTCCATGTTTGGGGATGACCAAGTGGAGTCTTGAACGCCTAGTGTTGTGGATGATGGTTTTTGCTTCCCTGTTGGTTACTGCATGGCTGAACTGCTTCCCTGTAGGTTACTGCATGGCTGAACTGCTTCCCTGTAGGTTACTGCATGGCTGAACTGCTCCATTTTGGTTTAAATAATCTTTAATATGCCAACAACTCATACAATTCCAAATAATGCAGAACAAATGGCAGCAACAAGCTAGAAGCTTATACCGTGCCTTCCACAATTTATCTGTGCATCGCGATCGGCAAGGTAGGATAACATACAAAACATACTTAGAATTTATAAATAACAAAATCCATTGGTCAAAATTCACAGAAAACAACGTAACAAAAATAGTTTGAAAAGTTAATTATAAACATTGTAGACAAAAGTAATTGAAATCAAAGGAAAAGATAGCAGTAAAATATGGAATTATGTGCTCCATTTTGCTGCCTGCTTTGGAGAGAGAGCGTCAGCTTTCTCGTTTCCAGTGATCACTCTCCACGTGGGGAGACCGGGGTGGTGGGGTGGGGGGTATTTCGTAAAAATAGTTCCCCCACCTTCTGGAAGTTCTGTGCTTGCAACTTCCTCTAATCTGCCACTCTCTTTGACTCTGCCTTTTCCTTTTGCTTTCTATCATCTACTGTCTTTCTGAATTATTGGCCCATTCGGGTCCTGCCTTTTTGTCAAAACAATTCTTCCAAATAATGTTTCTCCCTTGAGCTCCTCCGAAATAGGAATGTGTCGGCTGTATGCAGCGCGGGGAGACCAGTGAAAACTGAAAACCGGACACATACATACCTTACCCATTATGGCCATATGGCATGGGAACGCAGAAGAAGAAGAAGAAGAAGAAGTGATCACTGATACAATGTATTTTCTGTTTTCTTGTGGTCAACACGTAAGTGTGGTATACTAGAGAGTAAAGGAAGTTCAGATTAACTCAGGGTAAGCCTACGTCTTCACACTGATCACAAAATAGACAGAAAGAACCAAGAGAACGGAAG
Organism: Phymorhynchus buccinoides; assembly: GCA_017654935.2. Classification (NCBI taxonomy): domain Eukaryota; kingdom Metazoa; phylum Mollusca; class Gastropoda; order Neogastropoda; family Raphitomidae; genus Phymorhynchus; species Phymorhynchus buccinoides. The sequence goes on from CM065684.1 coordinate 17,361,405, forward strand.
TCGTTAAAGAAACCGAATGAAAAGACTGGGATCAAGTCTATATCCTTGACCACTCCTAACGAGCGAAGGAAAAGCTCTCTCTCACACACACACAGAGTAGTGTTCCCTGTCTTTCCAGTATCCGCCATCTTGTCACGGATGGATCTTCGTCTTGTCCAGCTATCGGGTTCCACATCTGTGGTTAAAGACGTTACACTGGGGGCCTAGGCCTACCTGGGTCATATTTATGGGTCAGTCAGCCTCCCACTCCTTTGCCGTGTTGATTGAGTCGTTGATTGTTGGGTACAGAGGGAGGGAGGAAGGAAGGAAGAGAGAGAGAGAGAGAGAGAGAGAGAGAGAGAGAGAGAGAGAGAGAGTGTGTGTGTGTGTGTGTGTGTGTGTGTGTGTGTGTGTGTGTGTGTGATGATAGAGAGAGAGAGTGACACAGAGAGAGAGTGACACAGAGAGGGTGTGTGAGAGAGAGAGAGAGAGAGAGAGAGAGAGAGAGAGAGAGAGAGAGAGAGAGAGAGAGAGAGTGACACACAGAGAGTGAGAGAGAGAGAGAGAGAGTGTGTGTGTGTGTGTGTGTGTGTGTGTGTGTGTATCCACTTCTCGTGATATATATATATATATATATATATATATATATATATATATATATATATATATATATATATATATATATATATATATATATATATATATATATATATATATATATATATATATATATATAGTTTGCTTTGATAAAGCTTTTCTGTGTCCAATGTCTTTATTTGTGAACCTCAGAAACAAAACCAGTAGTAATGTTCGTGTTCAAAAAAAAAAAAAAAAAAAAAAAAAAAAAGTTATATAAATTGTGCTGATTTACTTTTTCTCCCAATGGGGAGGGACAGTGCCTTATGCAAAGACAGCTGTTTTGATCTTGAGAATTTATATAACTTTTTAATTTTTTAATTTTTTTAATTTTTTATTTTATTTTTTGAACACGAACATTACTCAAAGTTAACATTAACTGGTTTTGTTTCTGAGGTTCACAAATAAAGACATTGGACACAGAAAAGCTTTATCAAAGCAAACTATTCTGCATTTCAAATGCACTAACTTTTCAGTCCTTCAGAGTAGGGGTACGGAGCTGGCTATTCACTGAGATTTTTCTTTCATGCTATTTTTATCCTTAATTTGGATACCATCTCAGTAGTTAGCCCTCCCTAGTCATGTCTATTAGGTTTTGAAATTAAAATTTCAGAACATTATTATTTTGTTCATTTTACATAAGATTTTCATAAGATTTTTACTATTTCTGGTTTAACTTTGTGCTGGTTTGCTTTTATTGTGGATTTTCGATTTGATGCAGAGAGGACACCATTCTCTTGTAGAATGTCTTTTTTGCTCAGGTTGGCATCCACTGGACAGTCAATTTGCAGGCCAATCATGCAAACTGATGAGATCTTCTCAAGATCGAAACAGCTGTCTTTGCATAAGGCACTGTCCCTCCCCATTGGGAGAAAAAGTAAATCAGCACAATTTATATAACTTTTTAATTTTTTAATTTTTTTAATTTTTTATTTTATTTTTTGAACACGAACATTACTCAAAGTTAACATTAACTGGTTTTGTTTCTGAGGTTCACAAATAAAGACATTGGACACAGAAAAGCTTTATCAAAACAAACTATTCTGCATTTCAAATGCACTAACTTTTCAGTCCTTCAGAGTAGGGGTATGGAGCTGGCTATTCACTGAGATTTTTCTTTCATGATATATATATATATATAGAGAGAGAGAGAGAGAGAGAGAGAGAGAGTGTGTGTGCGTGTGCGTGTGCGCGCGCGTGTGTGCGTGTGTGTGTGTATGTGCGCGTGTGTGCGTGCGTGTATGTATGTGTATATGTGTGTGTGTGTGTGTGTGTGTGTGTGTGTGTGTGTGTGAGAGAGAGAGAGAGAGTGATTGATTGACTGATTGAATTTTATTTATAGAGTAAGCAATAACATGCTTTTTTACATCCAGTCCTCTGGAGAGAGAGAGAGAGAGAGAGAGAGAGAGAGAGAGAGAGAGAGAGAGAGAGAGAGAGAGAGAGAGAGAGAGAGATATACAGAGAGAGAGAGAGCAAATGAATGAATGATCGGGCAAACGAATCAGTGACTGAACGAATGAATAAATGAAAGGCTTATGTACAAACTAACCCTTTGTAGCTGTTTTTATGCATAGTATGCATATAACATTCAGAGAGAGAGACAGAGAGAGAGAGACAGGGAGAGACAGAGACAGAGGGAGACAGACAGACAGAGAGGGATGAAGAGCTGGCGAGGACACTGGACACTGGAAGGGAAGGGATGAGAGGGACAGAGAGAGAAAAAGGGGATTGAAGGGTTGGCTACCTGAGATGAGGGTACGGTGTCTCATGGTCTCGATCAAGGCAATCACGAACAGAAGAGGGGAGGGGAGAGGAGGGGGTGAGGAAGGGAGGAAGCGATTTGATCTCTCTGGCCACGCTAGGTGCCGAATGGATCCGTTTATTTTTGGCTGTGGTGGGTTTTGTGGTTTGTGCTATCTGGGCTCATATATCTATCTATCTATCTCCGTGGTCAAGCAAGGTAGCCAAAACTACAAAACTGACTAGTCTCTGAGGTACAGTCTTGGTCCACTTGTTTGTGTCGTTTTAGGTTGGACTGCCGTCTGACTGCACAGCATCATGAGTGTACTTGCTGACGTCATTACTGAAGTGCCAACTGATATCAACTAGCCCCACGCTTTTCACAATCTTGTCTGAAAGTTACGACTCGATCGATCACAAGAGAAGCAGGCATAACCGGAAACGACACCCAAACAAGTGGGACTGTAGCTTTCAGGGTCGAAAGGGTGCAATATTGTATTGACTCATGTCAATGTTCATTTAATTAACCCTTTCACCGCCAGCCATATTTCAGCTACAAATTTCCATTAAATTTACCTGGGTAGAGAACAAAATCCATCTGCAGTATTGGGGATTCTTCTGTGACATATATAAAATAAGGTATAACCTTACTTCCCAAAATTAAGACAATAGGGTCTTTGGATGATAAACCCCAATTTGACGCCTTTTAGTGACATAGGTGTTAAATCACTGTGGTGCTAAAATGCGACTTTGGCGGTGAAAGGGTTAAATGGCAGGTCACGACACCAAAAAAAGAGTCGTGATGTTCCAGCAGGGGTCACTTTTTTGAGTTATTAACAAATCATTAGTCCGCAGTGAAAGAGCTTTCCAACAAAGCAACAAAAACAAAATGTGGTAATCGGATAATTTCTTGCAAAGTTATGAAGATCTAAAGTCGTATACTCAAGGAATCTGCAAAATGAGAAAATGCAACCGGAAAGTTTCAACAATGTGTACAAAACAGTCAGATGTTTCTAATTTAAAAACAAACAAACACGTTTTTTAAGGCAGAAAGGATCGTTTGTACACTTCAATACTTCTGCTGTGTGAGGTAGAGAAATACATATGTGACAGTGTATAGGAAAAACAGACATAATGGAATATTGACAAAAATGTATATTTTAAATGTTCATGGTGGCGCATTCCTTGTTAATGCACAGTAAACAGAATTGAGTTATCTTGTCTAGTTTTTATTTGATAATTATTTGAAGTTTGACATTCAAGATAGATCATTTGCAGAAATCGGACATAGAAGACATAACTGTGCTTCTTTCTTTCTATTGACCTGATTTAAAAAAAAAAAGATAAAATAAACAAAGAAATCATTCAAAAATTGTCTTCCATATTGTGGATACTGGTAGAATGCATAAAATAGACACGAATATGCCTTCATTAGAAAATTGATATTTTGGGGGTTGTTGACTATTTTTAGCTTTTGCTCAAAAACATTCTGAGCGACTTATGTAGGTTTTTCCCACGCACCATCACATATTGTTTAATTAATAATAAGTCAAAATCTTCAAATTGATTATTCGACCCCCTTCCACCTAAAATTGTCCCCAATGTGAGCCAGGGACAACAGGACTCATTTTGTGGCGACGGGGTCACTGATAGTATTAGTTACATGTTGCATGCATCGGACCAAGGACAGAATGGAAGAATAGACTCAGCCTAAAACAAGCGCGAATTCGCAATAGTTTGTAGCACGCGGTCTATTTTTGCCACTCCAATCATGAGTCACCTCCCCTGGCTTTTCAATAATTTTAATCTGTAAACCAGAATGTTATCCCTGCACCATTTCGTAACTTTTTATATCTTTTGGAACACATTTAAAACTATGTATCCTACTTATTCTCATCAAAAGAAGCACCGCATACTCGTCGTGTCTGTTGTAGTGTCTGTATTACGTATGTTTATGATTTTGTACGCTTTTAAAATACATCATTTTAAAGAGCGGCCTCAATTTGAAGTGTAGCCTCGATTTGAAGTGCGACAATTTTGGACCGACCGACCGACAGACAGACAGACCGACCGACCGACCGACAAAGTGAGTTATAGGTTTGTGGCTTGAGCCACAAACAAAAACACAACATAATTCTCATCCTTGTTAAATAAGTGTCTGAAAGTCTGTCTGTCTTTGTCACGCGCACGCGAGACTCAAAAATAGACGATGCTTTCTAATTTGACCAAGGGAAATTTAAAAAATAAACCACGAGAGAGGTATCTCCCTTACGCCACCAGAAGAGCTCATCCCAGCCTCATCAGTGGCACTCCTGTGTGGCTAGAATAGCTGGTGTGGATTCTGTGTTAGAACTGGACCCAAAATGTAACAACAACAACAACAAAGAAAGCCAATATAATTCGATGGCTTAGAGTCAAAATTGATGATATTGCAAAAACTAATAATTGTATGAAAAAAGACTACAAATAATATAAATAGGGTTTATGCTTTTTATATTTCTGCAATCTTTCTTTTAAAAATACAAGTTATTAGTTTTCGCAATAAGTTCGACAATACGTCAATGGACTGACTATCTAAAGATAGTCAGTTTTGAGTCCAAGCCATATGATTATGAGGTGACATTTATCTAGACCCAGGATTTTTTTTTAAAAATGACGGTAAATAAAATTTAAAAAAAAAGCCTTTTTTTTTTTTCTCTCGCAGAATATAAAAGGAAACCGAAGACAGGTCACTCACTACCAGCCAATGACAAGACAAAAAAACAAAAAAAAAAAAAACCCGAAGTCGCGTAGACCCAACGACGTAGAATGACTACCTACGCACGTACATGAGAAACACTACACCGGGAGTCCCTAAGAAGTTAGACAATGAAGTGGGGGGGGGGGGGGGGGGGGGGGTGGAAGCAACAAAAAAACAGCCTTGTTCTGTCTCTGACCCCCCAAAAAAACATGGTTGTTTATTATTATTATTATTATTATTATTATTATCATTATTATTATTATTGTTGTTACCATGGCTACATACATACGCACGCCCGGGTTTTTTGTTGTTGTTTTTTGTTGTTGTGGTGGTTTTTTTTGGTGGGGGGGGGGGGGGTGGACCAACGTCATAGATGTTAAAGACACACTGACCCACCACCACGATTAAGTCCCTTGTTTTTTTCTGGGTAGCTGTGACCCTCATACAAATGCCCCCAACTTCAAATCGAGGCTGCTCTTTAAAATGATGTTTCGTTTTGAATTCGGGGGCATTTGTATATGGGAGTCAAACCTGGTCAAAACAAGATTTCTTGCCAGCTATAAGAGGGAACCACGTGAAAAAACCGTGATTTTGACCCGTGATCTGGTGGGGGTCTTTAATAAGGCTAGTCGTTTATAGAATGGCAGGAATTAAATAGAAGGTGATGGTGTGTTGTGGACACTTTACGATGTGATGAACGGAAGATAACAGTGTGACAAACAGCTTGTGTTTCACTAACAGGGTGTGTGTGTGTGTGTGAAGGGGGGGGGGGGGGGTATGGTTGGAGAAGTACTATTATCTCTGACTCTGTCTCTGTCTCTCTCTCTCTCTGTCTGCCTCTGTCTGTCTGTCTCTCTGTCTCTTCTCTCTCTCTCTCTCTCTCTCTCTCTCTCTCTCTCTCTCTCTCTCTCTCTCTCTCTCTCTCTCTCTCTCTCTCTCTCTCTCTCTCTCCTTGTCAAATAAAGTTTTCCAGTGTCCAGTGTCCAGTGTCCAGTGTCTCAGTGTCTCTCTCTCTCTCCCTCTCTCTCTCTCTCTCTCTCTCTCTCTCTCTCTCTCTCTCTCTCTCTCTCTCTCTCTCTCTCTCTCTCTCTCTCTCTCTCTCACTCACTCTCTCTCTCACTCTCTCACTCCCCGAGCGTGCGTACTCGTTCGCGCGCGCGCGCACGTGTGTGTGTGTGTGTGTGTGTGTGTGTGTGTGTGTGTGTGTGTGCGTGCGTGCGCGCAAGCGCGCACTAACATGTGCGTGTGAGTACACGTGCTTGCGGATCGATTGGTGTGCGGCAGGTGAGCGCACATTTTCTAGACGAACCATCTAGGATAATTGCACCGATTAGATTAGAACAATACCCCCGTGGGGATACCGGGGGGGTCTTTTGTATAAATAGTTCCCCAACAACCATCTGTGCTTGCAGCTTCCTCTAATCTGTCACTCTCTTTGACTCTGCCTTTTCCCCTTTGCTTGCTGTCATGATCTACCATCTTTCTGCCTTACCGGTCTCTTCTCCAGTCTTTTTTCTTCTTTTTTCTTCTTTTTCCAAGAAACACTTTGAAAAGCATTTCTTCCAGCCGAAGTCGGACATGCTGGGGCTATTTATTCCTTACTTAGTAGGCGCATGACGGCAGCATGGCGCATCTGCGCTCAAGATTGACAGGAAACTGTCTGAGCGATCGAAGAAGAAGAAGAAGTAGAGTCACGATTCACGTGAAATACTTCCGTCTCAAGATAATGCTGGAGTGGAAGTTCAGTTTAACGTCGCGTATCGGCTTTCGCCATGTACGACGGGGCTGAACAAACCAACCAGGGTATAAACAAAAATTATGTTCCTGAATCACTGTCTTAGCCAAAAGGCCGAGAAGCGATCAGAATTTGCGATAAAAAACAACAAATTCTGCCAGTTTCGCTTTCCAGTGTCCAGTGTCCAGCGTCCAGTGTCCAGTCTCTCTCTCTCTCTCTCTCTCTCTCTCTCTCTCTCTCTCTCTCTCTCTCTCTCTCTCTCTCTCTCTCTCTCTCTCTCTCTCTCCTCTCTCTCTCCCTCTCTCTCTCTCTCTCTCTCTCACTCTCTCACTCCCCGAGCGTGCGTACTCGTGTTGTACTCGTGCGTACTACTTGTCTGCGAGATCGGATCAGATCCGAATACTCAAGTAGACCCAATAAATGAATTTCGCGTGGATCGCGACTCGCATCGTCAAAATCGCATCGCATTCAGATCCGAACCGTATGTGTGTAGCAGACCCTTAATTGTTCGCGTTTCGACAATATTACCGAATATGTCACGTAAACATAATTCGCCAACTTTGCATGGCCGAGTGACTCTTGATCACGACTTTAGGAAGAAAAACAACAAGGCAAACACACCCACCAAACTTTTCCGAAAAACACTTGGCTCTGTTTCAAGAGGGCAGACAGCTAGGTGGAGTAATCCCCCTGATAAATCAATTGACCATTTCACTTCAAGTGTGGTCTCGTCCAGGGTTAATCCCAAGCGCCTTGCGGTGTGTAATAAACAGACTGCGGCGAAGCAATCTTGCACCTGTTGGCATAATTACTTTACTTTCTTTCAGTCCCCAATCCTCTTAAGGAACCCTGATTAGGCTGGCTCATTAGTTTAGCTTCCACCGGGCGATTAACATTCCCCGCCGTGCCCCTACCTGTTTGTGTTGTTTTGTCTGCGAGATCGGATCAGATCTTTTCGACTACTAGTCAAGCCTGTTGGTTCTGAGTAGCACCGGAGAAAATTGTACTTTCTCTGGTGGCATTTCATGTGGATTTGAATGCACTCAAAGAGGCTCCTTCTGAATTTATACTTTCTCTGTCCAAGCTTTCTGCGGATTTGAATGCACTCAAAGAGGCTCCTTTTGAATTTGTATTGTCTCTGACCACACTTCCTGTGGTTTTCAATGCACACTAATAGGCTCCTTCTGAATTTGAACTTTCTCTGGTGGCACTTCCTGTGGATTTGAATGCGCACAAATAGGCTATTTCTGAATTTGTGCTTTCTCTGGTAGCACTTCCTGTGGATTTGAATGCGCACAAATAGGCTATTTCTGAATTTGTGCTTTCTCTGGTAGCACTTCCTGTGGATTTGAATGCGCACAAATAGGCTATTTCTGAATTTGTGCTTTCTCTGGTAGCACTTCCTGTGGATTTGAATGCGCACAAATAGGCTATTTCTGAATTTGTGCTTTCTCTGGTAGCACTTCCTGTGGATTTGAATGCGCACAAATAGGCTATTTCTGAATTTGTGCTTTCTCTGGTAGCACTTCCTGTGGATTTGAATGCGCACAAATAGGCTATTTCTGAATTTGTGCTTTCTCTGGTAGCACTTCCTGTGGATTTGAATGCGCACAAATAGGCTCTTTCTGAATTTGTGCTTTCTCTGACCACACTTCCTGTGGATTCGAATGCACACAAATAGGCTCCTTCTGAATGTTCAACAAAACATATTATTATTATCATTATTATTATTATTATTATTATTAGTAGTAGTAGTAGTAGTAGTAGTAGTAGTAGTAGTAGTAGTAGTAGTAGTAGTAGTAGTAGTAGTAGTAGTAGTAGTAGTAGTAGTAGTAGTAGTAGTAGTAGTAGTAGTAGTAGTAGTAGTAGTAGTAGTATAAAGGTAGGGCTGCCTGTACCGCATCCTCAATTTCGGTCACAGCTCCAAATCAATCCAGAAGCATCGGTTTTTTTGCTTTTTTAGAAGCACACTAGAAGACTGGTATCCATGATACAAAGAAATCTCCCGATGATACAAAAGAGTCAGAGAAGTAAGAGTCAGACACACAGAGAGAAAGCCACATCATTTTTAGAGACCGAAGTAAAACACACACACACACACACAGACACACTCACGCGCGCGCACACACACATACACACATTGCATTTTTTTAAATTATGTAAATAATTTCATATGTATATATTTGTCTAATTAACAATTGTATTTTTTTCTTGTGATGGTTTGTAAAACGAATGTTTTTTGTCCATTGCACTCTTTCTTGTGCACTTTTATTTGTTTCACAGTCTTTGTTGTTATTTTGTTCTCTTGACGACAGGATGTTAAAAAAAAGCTGTAATGCTTATTCCTTTTTTCCTCATTAAAGATCATTTTGACTTAACTTGACACACTTACACACACACACACACACACACACACACACACACGCGCCGCACGCGCACACGCACACGCACGCACACGCACACGCACGCACGCACGCACACGCACACACACACACACACACACACACACACACACACACACACACACACACACACACACACACACACACACTCGCGGACAGACAGAGAAAAGAAACGCACAGCCCTCGTTCCCATTCCAATGTACTCCCGCTCTTTTTGCTAGAACTGGGACTAACAAAAAACCAAAAAAACCAGACGTGGGCTACTGCTAACTTCATCATTGATTCTTAATCCTAATCAGCTGATCGGCTTTATAATTAATTACTGGATAATAATTTTATCGTTTGCCCTGTGAGACTTGCCTTAGGGTCATTGTACATTCAGTCAGTAAGGCGGGGTGAGCACCTTGTGAACTATATTTCTT
>CM065684.1:17376558-17379058 GCA_017654935.2 Phymorhynchus buccinoides
AATAGATAAATTCAAGTCAAGTTTTACTTTCTCGGGTTCCTCCATATGGAATTCCCTTCAGTCCAACATTAGATTATGCTCCTCTATCTCAACCTTCAAAACGAGTCTCCGAGAGACACTTACATTCGACCCTCCATGATTTTTTAAATTTATTTATTTTTATTTTTATTTTTTTATATATATATATCCCGATACGCTATATTGCTAATTACGATGTCATGTATTCACATCACTCTGTTCACTATTCTCCAACAATGTGCTAAAATCAATGTTTAAATTGTCCGCACTTTATTACTAATTGCTACCGGTTTCATACCATAGGCTGCATTAGTTTGCCCTGTTCTAAAATGTATAGTTCTTTTATACGTGCTTCAACATATATCTGTGTGCGTATGTGCATGTATTCTTGCGTGTGCCGCGCGCACGTGCAGGTGTGTGCGTGTATGGTTACACGCATGTATGCCCGCACAAGTATTAACAATTATACCTGTGCGTATGTCATTCTATAAATTCGTATTTCAACCTGTCTTTATCATAATACCTGCTTTGCTATCTTTATGTTCAATTATGAATGTGTAATTTTATGCCTTGCCATGTTTGTATTCTATGTTCGTATATGTACACAGGGGCTACCTTTATGTTCAAATCTGTATGTGTAATATCATGCCTTGCCATGTTTGTATTCTATGTTCGTATATGTACCAAGGACAGATTGGAAGACTAGGCGTTGCCTAAAATCTTTATCCTTGAAAAATAAAGTTAAAGTTTTCAAGTTTTCAAGTTTCTCTCTCTCTCTCTCTCTCTCTCTCTCTCTCTCTCTCTCTCTCTCTCTCTCTCTCTCCACAATTCTCTCTCTCTCTCTGTGCATGCGTATGTGTGTGTGTGTGTGTGTGTGTGTGTGTGTGTGTGTGTGGTGTGTGTGTGTGTGTGTGTGTGTGGTGTGTGTGTGGTGTGTGTGTGTGTGTGTGTGTGTGTATGTGTTGGTGTGTGTGTGTGTGTGTGTGTGTGTGTGTGTGTATGTGTGTGTGTGTGTGTGTGTGTGTGTGTGTGTGTGTGTGTGTGTGTGTGTGTGTGTGTGTGTGTGTGTGTGTGTGTGTGTGTGTGTGTGTGTGTGTGTGTGTGTGTGTGTGTGTGTGTGTGTGTGTGATTGCCATTTTCTTGGTATCTACACTGTTTTCAATACTAAAGCTTAGCATGCGAGTATTTATACAAGCTTTCAGGCGGAATAGTTTTTGCAATGATTAAATTAATGGACAAAATTGTGAAATGAGCAAAGTTTTGGAATCAAGTGTACTTGAAAGTGAACAATATGGCATTTAGATCTGTCTCCAAAAGCACAAAGCTAGCCTTGTATTAGAAACAATGAAGTACAGTGGAACCTCCCTTATAAGACCTCCCATTATAAGACTCCCTCCCACATAAGACCTACTTCTATGAGACATTGCCCTTCTTTGTAAGTAAATACAATTACCTCGCTTATAAGACCCCTCCCTTATAAGACCTCATTTTGGATGATTTTTAGAAGGTCTTATAAGGGAAGTTCCACTGTAGAACGACCTCTATTTTCCCTACCGAACTAGGAGTGAGAAATAATAAATAAATAAACCCACACAATTCGTCGCTGTAGAGAATCGATTCCAGATCTTCCATGTGACATGGCGGGATAGTAACTGCACGCAGTAACAACTAGGCAATATTTTTTGTTAAATAGACAATGCATTTACAGAGACAATAGAGTTTAAAATGTACAGGTTCATAGCTTTTCTGTCGTGGATATGTCTGTAAAATCAACTGTCGGGAATCATCTTTGCCACGCAAGATGTTGCAATGCATTCACACTTGATAATTTCATCACGGTTGCCCAATCCAGTGGTATGATATGTTGAAGACTGAAGACGTTTGCTTTGACTCAGATATACGGATTCGTCTAGGCTTAAGGCTGTGCCAGACCAATTGACATACAGCTAGAACACCAAGGCTACATCAAAATGTGGCTATGCTCTGCATAGTTTTGTGGGGATTATCTCCTAGCTCCTAAGCTCCTGGCATAGCATCATCAGTCTCCGAAATCCTCCGAAGTCGGAGTGTGGTTGCCCACGTGGCGGGGTAATCAAAAACGGTCACACACGGTAATGTTCTCATCCCTAGCTGGTGCGTTTGTACCATAGTGTTCAATTGCTTCGGTTGTTGGGATGATCCCTGGAGTCTTTCAGCCAGGGTACGACAACAACACCAGACATGCAGAGTGCAGAGAGAGAGAGAGAGAGAGAGAGAGAGAGGGGGGGGGAGAGAGAGAGAGAGAGAGAGAGGGGGGGGGAGAGAGAGAGAGAGAGAGAGAGAGAGAGGGGGGGAGAGAGAGAGAGAGAGGGGGGGGAGAGAGAGAGAGAGAGAGAGAGAGAGAGAGAGAGAGGGGGGGGGGAGAGAGAGAGATTGAGAGAGGGGGGGGAGAGAGAGAGAGAGAGAGAGAGAGAGAGAGAGAGAGAGAGAGAGGGGGGGGGAA
>CM065684.1:17389058-17406558 GCA_017654935.2 Phymorhynchus buccinoides
CACACACACACACACACATACACACACACACACACACACACACCGGCACACACGCAATAAAGAAACTTATGACTTATGACATACACACACTCAACTCAACACTCAGTCAAAGTCAAAGCCATACATACACCACCACAAACTAGAAACAGCTACTCTTGGTTTACAAACACCCAATCTGCGCTGAGAATCAGTGTTGTTTTTCGAAAAGAATGCGTTATTCTAAGAAAAAACTTACTTTCAGTTTGCAGTTACAAAAACCGGTTCACAGCAACTCGAACCGGTTTTTCGAACCGCGAAAGTTTAGCACCGTTTTTTTCGTTCAAACCGTTTTTTCCCCCACCTCTAAATTCAGGAGTAGATTTCAATGTATTGAAATAATAATAAGGTGGGGGTATAATTACATTATTACGAAGATACCAGCGTGTGTTGGATGATTAGCGTGTGTTGGATGATGTGGTGAATGTGTGTAGTAAAGTTGTCGGAAAGAGAGAGATGGGTTTGAATGAGATGTACGAAAGACGAACCAAGCATAAAGCCAGGAAGATTGCAAATGACACCTCCCATGTTTTGAACAAACATTACGAACTATTACCTTCTGGACGTCGCTACAAAACTTTTAAAGTCAACTCCAGGGCACAGAAATCCTTCATCCCCAGATCCATCCACCTCCTAAATTCATGATCCTTTTAGGTTTAAATGTGTGTTCATCGTGTTAAAAGAAACTATGCATGCTTATCCTTAGACGTGTATGTATCCACATATAATGTGTATCTTTAAGTGTGTATTATGTGTAACTTTTGCTCCTATTCATGCATGCTGAATGTCGATGTCTTTGTTATTCTGGCACCTGAACAAAATTATCCTTGGGAGATAATAAAGTGAATTTGATTTGATTGATTTGATTTGATTTGATACCAGAGAGCAGATAGACGAAAAGACAGAGGGAATAGCAGAGCTCCCAATCGTCCCGCAAAACAAGGGGTCCCAGGGAGTCTTTCACTTACAGCATAGAGGGTCCTAGAGGCTGGATAGAGGGTCCCAGCGGCATTGGGGATGCTAAAAAGAATGTTTCTAGTGCATCCCTTGGACCCCCTTGGACATTCATTTAGAGGGTCCTTTAGAACGTTAGTGCTTCATAGACCCCCAAATGGGGGTCCCCGGCAGCCCTTGAATAATGTGGGCTAAAGGTGTGGTCGGCCTTTGCTCAACTGACTTTTATCATTGTGACGTAAGTGTCCCGCGCGACCCGCTTTCTTTATTTCTTATCTACACCCCCCCCCCCCCTCTCTCTCACCCTCTCTCCTTTTCATTTCTTTACTCGGCCACCACTTTAATTGCCCGGCCGCTTCAAAGAGAACGCCGATTAAGGCCGTTGTCTGTTTGAAGTTCGATTTGTCTCCCCGGTCGGCATGTAACCCCTACAGAGGTTATCTCCCTTCACCCCCCCCCCCCCCTCTCTTATCTACCCTCCTCACCATGAGAAAGTGACAACCACGGTCAATTCCCTTTGAAGACGGTTTTGCCTTTCCTATCATGAGCAAGGTTAGGAATGTCCGGCATGTGATAATGCTGTAATCGGCGCGTGATTGTTCGGTACATTTTGAACATCATCTTGTGACGTGTCGACTGCTATAAACCAATGACAGGCTTTCATTGTTTGAAAGTGAAGGCTATAATTGGCGTAGTGAGAAAAAGTTTTTCACACAAGACGCTGAAACGTAGCTAGAGCAACACTCCCAGCCTGTCATAATAAGCCCACTAGTAAGTATTATTGATGGCAGGTGATTGAGATCTGGTTTGTTTGACCCTAGTTTTGATCTAGATCCTATGTTCAATGATGAATAAGGAGTAGATAGATATGTTATAGAAAAGAAGTGGTAAACATTCTATTCTATTTATGTGCACTGATTATTTGTGTGTGTGTGTTTTTGACTTGAACACTTTTGGTACCAGAACCGGAGTTTATGCCTACTAATCCTTTTGTCTATTTTTAGTAGGAAACCTATGGGCCGCAATCTTGCACTTTATGATACCATTCCTTTCCAGGTGTTGGATGGAGAGTGATGTTGGATTGATCACCTTTTATGTTTTACTGATCTCAGTTTGTTAACTGAAATTCAGTTTATTTATTAACTAGTGCTATTGTACAAGGGAAGCCTTCTAGCCGGTTGGGATTCACTAATTCCCTGCCGACTGAAGCCCCTTGTCTCTAAGCCATAGAGATCTACATCCACCTTCTCCTGTGATTATCAGCAGGGCATCGTGGGCCGGACGATCATCCCGGACTCCACCAAGCACCAAGACGGGACCGCCGCCAAGACGCCCCGCACCCAGAATCCGCGAGGAGACCACGCTTGAACCGTGCCATCCCGCGAAGCCGTAACCGGAATGACTGGGAGCTACTCTCATCTGACGAGCAAGCCCAGCCAACCCAGCACTCGCCGATCACCACGGAGGAACTTGAAACAGCTAAGTCCACCGGACTGCGCCAATCATTTGAACTTTCCTACGGACACTGAAGATAATTAGTAACCCTTCCGGCATGGGGCGAACCTTATAGAAAGACAAAAGTCTTGTGAATCCTTTCGGATTTCATTGTTTTTTTATCCATATTTTGTTTTGGCGCCCTTGAGCTGCTTTATTATTATTGTTGCATAATCTTATGCAGATTTTGTGAGTAAATAAAATACAAGTGTCAAATAATCCTGAACCCTTTGGTCAGACTGATGAGAGTGGGAGTCTTGTAATTTCATGTAAAACCCTACTTCTCTCTGTCTGCCATTTAGAGCAATTCAACCACTTGTATTTCTTACAACCATACGAGCCAGAACCCGGGCACAAATATAAATTTATTAGATGAAAAGGGGCCGGGAAAGTTGCTCATCTCCCATACCCTAGAGAAGTGGGCTAAAGGCAAATTTTCTAAAGTCTTCCCTAGGGACTTAGCCTTTTAACCCATTACCTCGTCACAATCATTAGTTGATAATAGCCTGCAGTTAGGGGCCAACAGTAACATGAGAGCTGTACAATGGATGGTTTTCTACCCCCCGTGGGGATACCTGGGAGTCTTTTGTATAAATAGTTCCCCCACCTTCTGGAAGTTCTGTGCTTGTAACTTCCTCTAATCTGTCACTCTCTTTGACTCTGCCATTTCCTTTTTGTTTGCTGTCATCTACTATCTTTCTGCCTTACCCGGGGTCCATTCTCCTGCCTTTTTTCAAAAATCACTTTCAAAAACATTTCCTCTAGCCGAAGTCGGACTTGCTGGGCCTAATTTTTTTTTTTAGTTAGGCGCATAACGGCAGCATGACGCATCTGCGCTCATAATTGACAGGAAACTGTCTGAGCGATCGAAGAAGAAGAAGAAGAAGAAGAAGAAGATTTAGTCTCTTATTGTGGAAGGCTATGACTCTCGAAACGAGGTGGGCCCTTGGCACCGGCTCTGGTGCTGCAGCCAAAGGGATGGGGCTGGTCTTTGGGGACCTTCCTCAACGCCAGCAGCTGTGTACGTGTCCTCGAATCCCTTTTGGCCGAGAGAGTGGGGATGTACCCTGGACAAGGCATCTCCACTATTAACAAATTCTATCCCAGCCCGCCAGAATAGCATCTGCCCCTCTCTGCTACCTGGTAGTCATAGTCGGAAACGACGGACTAGCATACAATGGTGTGATGGGCAACCTTTGTTCATTAGCATGGTAGAGAAAGTGAGGGGGAGGGCACCGGGGTGGGTGGGGGGTGAGGTGGTGATGTGAATGTGATATCTTGGGGTAATAAAACCTGAAGATACCTCCATGGCTTCATTTTACGACTGGAGTTTCTCGGAGGAAGGTTTAAACTAGTAATCAACCGAAATAGTAGAAACAAATTAACGGTGTGCTTGTTTTAAGGGTGCCTCCCCCTCCCCTTCTTTCTTTAATTGATTTAAACGAAATTTGTATTAAGAATCACATAGTAAAGCAGCAACATAAACAAATGAGAACGAGCACAACCGGCTTAAAGCTTATACAAGGCGCTCAAACACAAGTAGATTATACAATACTGGCTGGCTGCCACAAGTAATAAGAGACTGGAACAGAACATGATAATGAAAATGATAGCATACAAAATGTGCACGAACAAGCAAGCAACAGCAAAATAAATAATATACTAGTAGTTGGAAACACAACGGGTACTTGTTCTTGCTTCCTTCTCTCTCTCTCTTGTGACGTAAGTGTCCCGCGCGACCCCTCTTTCTTTATCTACACCCCCCCCCCCCTCTCCTTTTCATTTCTCTGTCCGGCCGCCACGTTAATTGCCACCCACCATCTAAAGAACGCCGATTAAGGGATTGGTCCCTTTGAAGGTCGATTTGTCTCCCCGGTCGGCATGTAACCCCTACCGAGGTTATCTCCCTTCACCCCCCCCCCCCTCTTATCTACCGTCTCATCACGAGATAGTGATATCAACAGTCGGCTCCCTTTGTAAGACAACTCGTCCTTTCTAATCACGAGAAGGATTTGAATGTCGGCACGTGATAAGGATGTAATCGGCGCGTGATTGTTCTGTACATTTTGAACATCATCTTGTGATGTGTCGACTGCTATAAACCAATGACAGGCTTTCATTGTTTGAAAGTGAAGGCTATAATTGGAGTGGTGAGAAAAAGTTGTCACACAAGACGCTGAAACGTAGCTAGAGCAACACTCCCAGCCTGTCATAATAAGCCCACTAGTAAGTATTATTGATGGCAGGTGATTGAGATCTGGTTTGTTTGACCCTAGTTTTGATCTAGATCCTATGTTCAATGATGAATAAGGAGTAGATAGATATGTTATTGAAAAGAAGTGGTAAACATTCTATTCTATTTATGTGCACTGATTATTTGTGTGTGTGTGTTTTTGACTTGAACACTTTTGGTACCAGAACCGGAGTTTATGCCTACTAACCCATTTGTCTATTTTTAGTAGGAAACCTATGGGCCGCAATCTTGCACTTTATGATACCATTCCTTTCCAGGTGTTGGATGGAGAGTGATGTTGGATTGATCACCTTTTATGTTTTACTGATCTCAGTTTGTTAACTGAAATTCAGTTTATTTATTAACTAGTGCTATTGTACAAGGGAAGCCTTCTAGCCCGTTGGGATTCACTAATGCCCTGCCGACTGAAGCCCCTTGTCTCTAAGCCATAGAGATCTACATCCACCTTCTCCTGTGATTATCAGCAGGGCATCGTGGGCAGGAAGATTACCCCTGCCTCACAAGCACCAAGACGGGAAAGACGCCCCGCACCCAGAATCCGCGAGGAGACCACGCTTGAACCGTGCCATCCCGCGAAGCCGTAACCGGAACGACTGGGAGCTACTCTCATCTGACGAGCAAGCCCAGCCACACCAGCATTCGCCGATCACTACGGAGGAACTTGCCAAGAGCTAAGTTTATAAAACTGTGCCAATCATTTGAACTTTCCTACGGACACTGAAGATAATTAGTAACCCTTCCGGCATGGGGCGAACCTTATAGAAAGACAAAAGTCTTATAAATCCTTTCGGATTCCATTGTTTTTTTATCCATATTTTGTTTTGGCGCCATTGAGCTGCTTTATTATTATTGTTGCATAATCTTATGCAGATTTTGTGAGTAAATAAAATACAAGTGTCAAATAATCCTGAACCCTTTGGTCAGACTGATGAGAGTGGGAGTCTTGTAATTTCATGTAAAACCCTACTTCTCTCTGTCTGCCATTTAGAGCAATTCAACCACTTGCATTTCTTACAACCATACGAGCCAGAACCCGGGCACAAATATAAATTTATTAGATGAAAAGGGGCCGGGAAAGTTGCTCATCTCCCATACCCTAGAGAAGTGGGCTAAAGGCAAATTTTCTAAAGTCTTCCCTAGGGACTTAGCCTTTTAACCCATTACCTCGTCACATCTCTCTCTCTCTCTCTCTCTCTCTCTCTCTCTCTCTCTCTCTCTCTCTCTCTCTCTTCTCTCCTCTCTCTCTCTCTCTCTCTCGCTCTCTCTCTCTCTCTCTCTCTCTCTCTCTCTCTCTCTCTCTCTCTCTCTCTCTCGCTCTCGCTCTCTCTCTCTCGCTCTCGCTCTCTGTCTCTCTGTTTATCTGTCTGTGTGTGTGTGTGTCTCTCTCTCTCTCTCTCTCTCTCTCTCTCTCTCTCTCTCTCTCTCTCTCTCTCTCTCTCTCTCTCTCTCTGTCTCTCTTTCTCCCTCTCTCTCTCTCTCTCTCTCTCTCTCTCTCTCTCTCTCTCTCTCTCTCTCTCTCTCTCTCTCTCTCTCTCTCTCTCTCTCTTTCTCTCTTGTATAGGCATGACCTAACAATTTGAATTTTCCTGACTCCCGACTCTCTCTCTCTCTCTCTCTCTCTCTCTCTCTCTCTCTCTCTCTCTCTCTCTCTCTCTCTCTCTCTCTCTCTCTCTCTCCCTCTCTTACTCTCTCTCTTACTCTCTCTCTCTATCTGCTAACCACACACACACACACACACACACACACACACACACACACACACACCCTCTTTCCAGTTCCACCCACTCACCCCCACCCCCACCCCTAACCTCAAGCACACACAGTCATAACCCAATCTCCCATTACTACTACACTCCCTCTCAGACCATACGCGGGACTAATTTAGAGGTGATTAACTCGCGCGCGAAGAGAAAAACAAAAGGATCAAGTGTGGTGCACTGGGTCTATTACCTGTTAACACGTCGGCAAAACCTTTGATCTGACGCACACCTACTACTACTACCATTATTAGGGGAAGACGGGGTAAAAAGCCCATGGGCGGGTAAGAAGCCCATGCCAATTATCTCATGAAATGAAGCAAATGTCAGTCAAATGTTGCCCATGAGACAAGTGTTCATGTTTAGCGTTCGTCTCATGGGCAAAATGTGACTGAAATTTGCTTCATTTCATGAGATAATTGGCATGGGCTTCTTACCCGCCCATGGGCTTTTTACCCCGTCTTCAACTACTACTACTACTACTACTATTTCTTCTTCTTCTTCTTCTTCTTCTTCGATCGCTCAGACAGTTTCCTGTCAAGTATGAGCGCAGATGCGTCATGCTGCCGTTATGCGCCTAACTAAGAAATAGTTAGGCCCAGCAAGTCCGACTTCGGCTGGAGGAGGAAATGTTTTTGAAAGTTTTATATTTTCGTAAAATAAAAAAAAAATAAAAAAAAATAAAAGGCAGGAGAATGGACCCCGGGTAAGGCAGAAAGATAGTAGATGACAGTTAGCAAAGGGGGAAAAGGCAGAGTCAAAAGAGAGTGACAGATTAGAGGAAGTTACAAGCAGCAGAATTTCCAGAAGATGGGAACTATTCATGCAAAAGACCCACAGGTATCCCCATGGGGGCTACTGCTACTACTACTGCTACTACTACCACTACTACATGTACCACAAACTAACTAACTATGTAGGCCTGGTTGAGCTTATTAAAGCTCTTACGTGATGTAGGTGTGTGTGTTTACGATGTTGTAGGAAACAATTCCGTTTCCTATTGTCCCGTTTCCCCGCTTTTCGGGGTCAAATCTATAGGGGTCAATGACCCGGGCCCGTTGACAATCTGATGCTCTGGACATACACGCGCGCACACGCACGCACACGCACACACGCGCACACGCACACGCACACACACACACACACACACACACACACACACACACACACACACACACACACACACACACGCACGCACACGCGCACGCACACACACACACACACACACACACACACACACACACACACACACACACACACTCACACACACACACACACACACACACACACACACACACACACACACACACACACACACACACACACACACACACACACACACACACACACACACACACACACACACACACACACACACACACACACACACGACAAAAAAACATCAACCCCTCACTCCATCAAAATAGAAATTGTGCATTTGGACGTTTTCACTGATCGATCGAGAAGCAGCATTTTGCCATCCTCGGGAAAGGGATAGGGTTAGGATCAGCCTAGGTTTATGGCCATGAAACTGAAAGAACCAGACTCTTGAGATCGAGAATTGTTAGCATGAGGTGGGTGGGAGGGGTAAGATTAATTTTGCCGGATTTTCTTTTCTTTTATAAAGTAATACATTGAATAATACTCTACTAAAATAATGTTGCATGATACAGCTCAACAAAAATATAAACATTTCCCGTAAATCTGATGGAAAAAATGCATTAAAAAGTACAACGAAGAACACACGGCCAAAATATGTTTTTTACAAACTAATGCTTGGTGCAGTTTATATCTAAGATTTCTAGATTCATTCTTTTAGGTATTATGTACTTTATAGGCACAGACGCGTCTCTGTGAAGTTCGGGTTGCTCCTACCTGGAGAGAGCGTCGCAGCCAGAGGCGCGCCACCCAATTTATTTTTTGGGGCATGCGATTTTTGTGTGACTGATGAGGAAGGAAACGTGGTGGTGGTAAATTTTGACCAAATGACAACCTTTTTCGTTGCCACTGGGTTTATCGTGTGCTAAGTGCATGGGCACAGGGGACCTCGGTTTATCGTCTCATCCGAAAGACTCCACGTTCAGACCGTTAAGGCCTAGTGCAAAGTGAGAGGAAAAATCCCCTGTACCGAGGTTCGAACTCAGGTTTACTTGACACAAGGCGAACGCGTTACCTCTGTGCCACTCTACACTACTTCACAGCTTGATTTTGTGTGGGACAGAACAGCTGTGATGCTTCAGTTATGTCAGGTCAGGTCAGGTCAGGTAGTTAGGACATTAGGCCTCGCGGCCTCTTTACTGTCCTGTCATTTTTATTTGAACTTTTGCGCAGCTGAGAGGTTTTTATATTTTGTTTTCGGCAAATCTGCCTTTTAGTCATGCTCATATTGTAGTTTTGATATGTTGGTGTATCCACCAAGGAGGTTTTTGAATTGTGTTAGATTCTGTGCTCGTTCAATATGTGCAGGAAGAGTATTCCAAAACTTTGTTACTCTGTTAGAAAAGAAAAAAATTATAATATTAGTTCGGCTATGCTGGGTTAGTATTTTTAAATCGCTGGTACATGTTATAGTTTTTCACGTTTCTTTGGAAAAATGAAACATTTAAACCAAATGGAAATGGAAAGGAACGACGAAACCCAGGGACGGTATTCATGTCGAGATAGCATGAGACTTAGCATGATGCTAACTTAGAAGCTCTTCCAATGTCCTATAGGATTTAATAGGACTTTTGGAAGAGCTTCTAAGTTAGCATCATGCTAAGTCGCATGCTATCTCGACATGAATACCGTCCCAGGGCAAGTTGCGTAATCAAAGCGCTTCACTGGTAGAGCGTTCTCCCTGCACTAAAACGCCCCTGGGCATCATCAGTCATGGTAACGCTCGTCCCGGAAGAAAGATACATCTTTTTAGTCCCCGAGCCGAAGGTTCGGGGAACTATTGTTTCTGTCTGGTCCGTCCGGCGTCCGTCCGTCCGTCCGGCGTGCCTCCGTCCGGCTATTCGTCCGTTTTTCTCAAAAACTATTCAGTCTATCATCATCAAATTTGGTAAGATGCAAGCTATCCACTGCTGTATTTAGTTTTACACTACCCGCTGTGCCCTAGGCCCTTTGTGTCACAAGCCCGCTATGTCCCACTTCTTTCCGGCCGTCCATCCGGCCGTGCGTGCGTCCTGTTTTCAGTTCTCAATGGTCTCCCCGCTGTGTGTACAGCCGACACATTCCTATTTCGGAGTAGCTCGGCGATGCTGCCAGGGGACTTTGCAGACGCTCGGCGTTGCACTTGTTCTTTTTTTTTATCTCTGCCTTCTTTACTCATGCATAACACCACAACTGAAATACACAGTCCTCTGACTTTTTTTGCTCATGCATAGCACAACTGAAATACATAGTTCTCTCTTCCTCCTTTACTCGTGCATAGCACAACTGAAATACATAGTCCTGTCTTCCTCCTTTACTCATGCATAGCACAACTGAAATACATAGTCCTCTCTGACTTTTTGTTCATGCATAGCACAACTGAAATACATGGTCCTCTCTGACTTTTTGTTCATGCATAGCACAACTGAAATACATAGTCCTCTCTGCCTTTTTTTGCTCACACATAACACAAATGAAATACATAGTCCTCTCTGCTTTTCTTACTCACACATCACACAACCTAGCCCTCTCTGCCTTCTTTACTCATCTTTACTCTGCCTTCTTTACTCACACATAACACAACTGAAATACATAGCCCTCTCTGCCTTCCTTACTCACACATCACACAACTGAAAGACACAGTCATCTCTGCCTTCTTCTTTTTTTTACCCCACTGTTCTCTCTCACTTTACTTCTAATCTTAAACCAAACCACATGATACACTGTTCTTAGACCAAAACACATGACACACTGTTCTTAGACCAAACCACATGACACACTGTTCTTAGACCAAACCACATGATACACTGTTCTTAGACCAAACCACATGATACACTCACTGTTCTTAGACCAAACCACATGATACACTGTTCTTAGACCAAAACACATGATACACTGTTCTTAGACCAAACCACATGATACACTGTTCTTAGACCAAAACACATGATACACTGTTCTTAGACCAAACCACATGATACACTGTTCTTAGACCAAACCACATGATACACTGTTCTTAGACCAAACCACATGATACACTGTTCTTAGACCAAACCACATGATACACTGTTCTTAGACCAAACCACATGATACACTGTTCTTAGACCAAACCACATGATACACTGTTCTTAGACCAAACCACATGATACACTGTTCTTAGACCAAACCACATGACACACTGTTCTTAGACCAAAACACATGACACACTGTTCTTAGACCAAACCACATGACACACTGTTCTTAGACCAAACCACATGATACACTGTTCTTAGACCAAACCACATGACACACTGTTCTTAGACCAAAACACATGACACACTGTTCTTAGACCAAACCACATGACACACTGTTCTCTCTCACTTTACTTCTAATCTAATGCTTTGGTTTATCAACAATGTTTTTTTCTTCATTATTAATAAAAGCCTTATCAACAATTTAAAAGCAATCGTGGAACTGAACAATAATATCTAGAAATGATCAGACAAAAATAGTTTGAGTTACCGAACCTGATCCAAGCCGATGAGGTTTAACCGAGGCGTGGTCTGTATTAATTTTAAAAAATCGGGACTTTACTGGTTTCGTACTGCCTCTGGGCATTGCCTCCAGTATTGTTCCCAGCATATTTGTATTTACAAATGTCCCATATGTGTCTGATTCAGACCAAGAGGACGTAAAACTCCATTTTCGTCGATGAAACAAGAAAGGACGAAACGGCACCTATACCTAGTACGTAAAGCCAACTTAAGGGCCGGCCACACGTCAGCTAAAAAAAAATCGCACGACTGTACGATACGATTCGATCACGCGGTCTCGAACCACCAATCACATTTTGTTCTTAGAGACCACGCGATCGAATCGTATCGTAGACTACGTCGTGCGATTTTAGTGGACGTGTGGCTGGCCGTTAAGTCTTTAACTGCTTATTACGTACTACACCTGGTGAACAACATAATATAATCCCATGTAACTCAGTATGGCGACAGCATCAAATAAATGCGGTCGGTTGTACAATGGTGTTTGTGTGTGTGTGTGTGTGTGTGTGTGTTTGTTTCAACAGAATCTGCTGACTGGACACTATATAATAATGTAGGTCTGATTTACCCGTAATTAAGTCGGTCGCAATTCTCCTTTTTCTTCTTCTTCTTCTTCTTCTGCGTTCTCAGGCCTTATGGCCATAATGGGTAAGGTACGTATGCGCCCGGTTTTCAGTTTTCCTGGTCTCCCCGCTGCGTACAAGCCGACGCATTCGGATTTCGGAGGAGCTCAAAGGAGACAAATTATTTGGATTTTTTTTTTTTTTTTTAAAGAAAGCAGGAGAATGTGCCAATAAGTCAGAAAGATAGTAGACGACAGAAAGCAAAGGGAAAAGGCAGAGTCAAAGAGAGTGGCAGATTAGAGGAAGCTACAAGCACAGAACCTTCCAGAAGGTGGGGGAACTATTTTTACGAAAGACACCCCCACCCCCCACGCCAGTATTCCTCCCACGGGGAGAGACTCGTGGAGGGGTCGGGGTCGTCCAGCTCCCCGTATGGAGGCACGAGGCATCCAGCCACTTGCCCCAAGTCGGTCGCTATGACCCAACTGTTAGGTTTGAAGATTATAACATTGAAGCTGTTACGCAGTAGGGAAGAGGGGTGGGGGGGTGGGGGAGGGGGAGGGGGGGGGGCGGTTAAAATGAGGGAGGGGGGTGGGAGAAGAGAAAGATGATAGTGGTGGTAGGGGGAGGGAGGGGGAGGGAGGAGGGCAGGTAGGGAAGGAGAGGATGTGTTGCGGGGAGGGGGAGGGGGGGGGGGGGCTTGGTGGTGGTTTGGGGATGGGCAGGGACGTTTGAGTGCTAACGTTCTGTGTGTGTGTGTGTGTGTGTGTGTGTGAGGAAGTAAGAGAACGTTGTGTGCAATCATCATGTTTATTATTTTACTTTCTAATGATTCATTATTATTTGTTTGCCTTTAATGTTCTTGTTATCAATGTAAAGCGCACTGAGCTCATGTAAGAAAGAGCGCTATATAAATTCCCATTATTATTATTATTATTAAGATTATTAATGTCTCCGAGGTGTAGGTCGAGGCATGGACACTACACTGATTGTGTTTGTAAAAAATAGCATCCATGGTCGAGGTTACTTTCGTGACGCTTCCTCTATTGCATATTTCAATGCCTATTATCATAACTCCCCCAATAAGTGTGTGTGGGTGGGTGTGTTTTTAATGGTTATTTATTTGCATTTTAATTGATATGCGGTGGGTTGTTTTTAGTCCCCGAGCCGTCCGTGCCTCCGGCGTGCCTCCGTCCGTCCGTCCGGCTATTCGTCCGTTTTTCTCAAAAACTGTTCAGTCTATCATCATCAAATTTGGTATAGGGGAAGACGGGGTAAAAAGCGCATGGGCGGGTAAGAAGCCCACCCCAATTATCTCATGAAATAAAGAAAATGTCAGTCAAATTTGCCCATGAGACGAATGCTAGACATTAACGCTCGTCTCATGGGCAAAATGAGACTGAAATGTGCTTCATTTCATGAGATAATTGGGGTGGGCTTCTTACCCGCCCATGCGCTTTTTACCCCGTCTTCCCCTACTAGTTTGCCAGATGCAAGCTATCCACTGATGTATTTAGTTTGACATTAAGGTCAAGGTCGCGCCAGTTACGGGGTTCAAACCCCGAAACACATAATCGCTAATATCTCGCGAAGTTTTGCATGTATTTCAATGCAGTTTTGTTCACACAACATTTCTTGATGAATGGTCTATAACACAGTTGTCGTGAATTTTTCTGTGCGCTCGTATGCGCATGATCGCGCGCGCTCAAATCACGGGTCCGAACCCTAAGGCTATATATCAAAAACTATTCGGTTTCGTGCTGTTTTCATGCGTTTTTATGTAGTTACGTGCTGTTTTGATGCGTTTTTATGTATGTGTACAGCCGACGCATTCCGATTTCGGAGTAGCTCGGCGATGCTGCGAGGGGACTTTGCAGCCGCTCGGAGTTGCGCTTGTTTCTTGTTTTGTTTGTTTGTTTGTTGCCTGTGTGTTCACAATTAAACTCCCTTTTTATAATTAAAACAGATTTCATTGACATGCTTTGACGGATTGTTCTGGTTTTGTTGGTGTTGTTTTTCTTAAATCTAAGGTTAGAGAGAGGGAGAGAGAGAGAGAGAGAGAGAGAGAGAGAGAGAGAGAGAGAGAGAGAGAGAGAGAGAGAGAGAGAGAGAGAGAGAGAGAGAGAGAGGGGGAGAGAGAGAGGGGAGAGAGAGAGAGAGAGGGAGAGGGGGGAGGGAGAGAGAGAGAGAGAGAGAGAGAGAGAGAGAGAGAGGGAGAGAGGGGGGGGAGAGGGAGAGAGAGAGAGAGAGAGAGGGGGGAGAGAGAGAGAGAGAGAGAGGAGGAGAGAGAGAGAGGGAGAGAGAGAGAGAGAGAGAGAGAGAGAGGAGAGAGAGAGAGAGAGAGAGAGGGGGGGAGAGGGAGAGAGAGGAGAGAGGGGGGAGGGAGATAGAGAGAGAGAGAGAGGGGGAGAGAGAGAGAGAGAGAGAGAGGAGGAGGAGAGAGAGAGGGGGGGAGAGAGAGAGAGAGAGAGAGAGAGAGAGAGAGAGAGAGAGAGAGAGAGAGAGAGAGAGAGAGAGAGAGAGAGAGAGAGAGTAAACTAATAATTAGGCCTACTTTATTTTCTTGATCAACATGTTTGTCGTTTTCAATCATCTATGAAATATCGGGTACAAGAATTATCGATAAAGGGGAAGGGCCCAGAGTACTGTTATTAGCCAACTTTTGCAACTAATTGTAATTGACTAGCGGGTACGCTAGCTCGTTTCGCTTTGCATGGCGCAGTAGGTACAATCTATTAAAGACCAACCACGTCACGTGTCAAAATTACGGTTTTCACGTGTTTTCCCTCTTATAGCTGGTAAGACATATTAAGAAATATTCCTAGCAGTGACACGTGACGTGAGGGTCTTTAATGCTGCATTATAGATTTCCGGTGTGAAGAGAATATCCTACCTCATGAAATAAGTAGACCTAGCCGGCGCCTAGCCAATCAGAATTGTTTGTTTGTCCGCCATTGTGAATTTTACGAAACTAAGTGCATGGCTTTGTACATCGATGTATCGGCAAATATGTAGATTTACACCCTCCTGCTCTATTTCTTGGTTCTTTCCGTGGTTAGGGCTAGGGTTAGGGCTAGGGTTAGGGTTAGATGGTTATAGTTCGCATGCGGCAGGTAGATATTTCATGGCATGTACTTATTTCTCGTGACACCGGTCATTTGCACTGTCCGCGCACGCGCACTCTAGTAGGGGCATTTTCATTGGCCAGTTTGAGTGGGGTTTTTTGTTTAGCTCTTTCTTCGTGCGGACTACTGCGGACTGGAACAAGACAGTTTAAGCGAGACCACAGTCAACGCGGACTCTATCAGCGCATTTACATCAGCGCTGATCAGATCTCCCTCCATCTGAGCCTGCCCCAACTGACCACTAAGATTAGATGAGAAAGATGCGTCGTGCTGCCGTTATGCGCCTTAACTAAGACGAAACAGTTAGGCCCAGCAAATACGTGAAAGTGTTTCTTGGAGAAGAAAAAAAGAGACAGGAGAATGGACCGGTAAGGCAGAAAGATAGTAGATGACAGCAAGCAATGGGGAAAAGTCAGAGTCAAAGAGAGTGACCGATTAGAGGAAGTTACAAGCACAGAACTTCCAGAAGGTGGGGGAACTAGTTATGCAAAAGACCCCCTCCCCCCCCCCCGGTATCCCCACGGGGGGGGGGGGGGGGGGAGAGAATGCTAAATATTGATGACCTTCATAACCATGATGACCTTGACACTTTTTGACACTTGACCGTTCTTTTTTGCCTATCGCGTTTAGATCTGTCAATTATATCTATCTGGAGAAACACCAAGCGAGTGATCCTTGAAGGCTTTGCTTCTTGTTTGAAGTAAAGGGTGCCTTGCCTGCCTGGAAAGTGCAAGCGATACCCCCGGGCCCTATGCCCGACAAATGAAGTTGAACAATAACAGCTTGTTTGTTGAAACAAGGGCTCATAAAATAAAATAAGAAACCCCAAGTGATAAATTACCATTGTTTTAGTATGCAACTTGATCTTGATCCAGGAAGCATTGTCTCATGTCTAGAAACCGTATAACTGTAGGCCTAAGTACTAAGAGTCCATCTAGGTGGACCCTGACGGATGAGGGTTTTTTTTGCAAGAAACACGTCGAGATCACCATGAAAACACCATTGACAGAGATCGCAACACTCACTCTGCTCTGGTTTCCTAGAAATCAAACCGTCACATCGGCGATTTATCCTTGGCGGAGGTGCTGGAAGTCAAATTCTTTTACTGAAAGAGAAGGCGTGTGTCGTCTCTTTTGTAATGGCGACCAAATTGTTCTCACGATTTATTTTGGCAATCAAAGCCTTTTTTTTTTTAATTTTTATGCTGTTTATCTATAAGAATTTCTCTCACAACAAAGGAAATAGTTTGTTTTGGTTTTTTACTGCACTACAAAAAAAGAAAAAGCTTAAACCACAATGGGTTTGGCCCCCACCCACCCCATCCAAAATGGCTTCTCTCTCCGGCACCCTCGCCAAGGAGGAATCGACGTTTTGACGGTTTGATTTCTAGGAAAGCAGAGCAAAGCGAGTGTTCTGTGCTTAATGGTCAACCTATGGCGATATTTTTCACGCCAGAGGGCAGTCAATGCACTAGGGGCTTATCACGCGATTTTCTTACTTGGGCGTAGTGAGAGAGAGAGTGATGGTAGGCCCACTCACTGTCTCTCTCTCTTTCTTTATCCCCAACTAATAATATAGAGAGGATTAGCCCCACACGAGCGTCATGTGAGAAAAATCGCACTAAGTCTCTCATTTGATGAAGTTCTACTAAAGCTTAAGTGGGAAACTATGGGCAAGTGATATTGTGACTGGCCTTTCGCTGTGTTGCCGTGGTTGGGGGTGGGGAGTGTTCACGTGTACGGGCCCTTTAATGTGTATGTATTTATTGTATTGCATTGGATTGAATGAAAAATGGTGTTTTACGTCCTCTCGGTCATAGACACATATGGGACATTTGTAAATACAAAGATGGTGGGAACAATACTGGCTGCAATGCCCGGAGGCAGTGCAACACCAGTAAAGTCCCGAGTTTTTAACACTATAGATATGTACTATATATTATGTACTGCTACATTGAAATATATTGCATTGTATTTTGTAGGCCCTATTCTTTTATATTGACTGCGAGACAAATTTCCTTGTTTTTTTAAATGGGGACAATAAATAATTGATTAAATTGATTGATTGATTGATTGATTGATTGATTGATTGATTGATTGATTGATTGATTGAAACTAAACGTTGTTACTTTCTAAATTAAGTCAATTTTAATTTAGAAAGTAACAACGTTTAGTTTCCCACTGAAGCTTTAGTAGAACTTCATAAAAATTAAACACCAATCTTTGAAAAAGGCTGTCTTTCTGGTGATCTCAACGTGTTCCTTTGCAAAAAACTCATCCGTCAGGGTCCACCTTTAATTAAAAAGAAGAACCGGATCGTAAACCAGCCACACCAAAAAGACTAAAGATAATGTGGCAAGTGCATACGTTTTCGCAGTAGCACGAATGAGATTGTAGCCAGCCTACTAGCCGCGTGGCGGAAAACTGGTTAACGTTTTCATGGCAGTCTGTTTGTTTCTATCTATCTGTTGTGACTATCTGTTGTGACTATCTGTTGTGACTGTGTGACTCTCTGTCTACGTGACTATATCTATGTAATCACGATAACGTTTGAACGGAGGGATCTGGGTACAGGGGATTTTTTCCCTCTCATTTTGCACTAAGGCCTTACGGTCTGAGCGTGGAGTCTTTCGGATGAGACGATAAACCAA